>WOVY01009471.1:810000-1410000 GCA_013436015.1 Rhipicephalus annulatus | reverse complement strand
AAAGTGCTAAATGAAGCAGAATAGTATGTTAACTCTATGCAATGTACCAAACTGGCAGGCATGTTGCCTTATCCTAAAGAATGCAGAAGCAGAACATCCAGTCACAGTTGCATGTAGGAGGGCCAAAGACCCAAGCAGAAACATCGCAAATGATATCAGGCATGGCCGTGTGGCCAAGAGGAAGGGAGACATCATACCACCATTAATATTTAAATAAAAGGAAATCGTTTCGCCAGGCAGTCAACAAGTATTACTACTTTGCCAGTGTCAGGGCCTGGCCTATGTCACTGAGGGGCCAGTAGCCTACACTGCACGGCGTTGTAGCTCTCACAATTTTGCCAGCATCAATACTGCCAACACCGGAGTCGACAGCAACATGCTGCTCTTCTAATGACGTCGCACATGATGTATCTGCTCGGGTCATGCGACAGCAACGTGCTGCTCTTTTAATGACGTCGCACATGATGTATCTGCTCGGGTCATGCGACTCTCATACATGTGATAACACAGCAAAGGAAAGAAAAGGAGTAGAGAAAAACAAACAGGTGGGGAGAACACATTTGACATAAGCCCACAGTATTGTTTCAGAAACATTCACAAAGTCCACAAGATGAAAGATGGTCCACAAAGAAAACCTATGTTCTGCCGCAGAAAGCTGTAAAGAAAATCCCATACCAGTTTCCTAGACACAACACAATAAGGTTTACCTTTTAATAGGATAGTCTCTTCCGATGTTAAAATTAAGGTTGTGGCAGTAGCTTTTTTTTTTTTTTTCACTAACAGGAGACAAAATGTAAAGGACCCATCTACTTAGCTGCAAAATGCAGTCAAGGCCCATCTGGACTCTCCTATTATGAAACACGTTTCTGCATGTAAGCAAACATGCAGAAGCCGCACTGGGAGCACAAGCAACAAGACAAGGAAAAAACATTACGTTGTTATTGCTCATTGACTACACACTGGCTTTGCAATGTTCGCATTCAGTGTGGATTACTGATCAGCCTAACTGGTCACCTTGCCAAGTCAACATGGAAGCTCTCTTTCCAAGAAACTCGCACAAGTTGCCATGGTAGCATCGCTCCACAATCTAAGTGCACTTGCCCCTCTTTGCTACACCCAGGGGAGTTTCTTGTCAACAGTGGAATTTTTTGGGGAGCATTCTTTCAGGCCGTGGATGTCAAAAAGGACAGGTGCAGTGGCGAAGCCTTCTGGGTGCAGCTCGGAATAAATACCTTGACGACGGTGAGCCCATCTCCGCCTCCTCGTTTCTCTGCTGAGAGGCTTTGCTCTCGACAAACTCGAGAGTGTATTGCAGCACGTCTTGGAGGGGCACCCGTTTGGGCCCCGAGCCGTACTGGATGTACCTGAAAGAGGCGGCACGTGGTAGAGGACACCTCTGCCTCTGCATCCTAACGGACGAAAGCACGACTCGTGCATGCAGGCGAGTAGGGTAGGTAGGGTAATCGTGATGGCATTCTGTACACGACTGGTCAAATACAGTAGCAGGACACACCTACCTCTCTAAAGCCAAACCTACAATATCCTGTAACTATTAATGAGGTCACAAAACTGAAACTGCCCTGTATATTTAAGCCTACATATGCTACATAACGTCCCCATTCATAGAAAACATCACAGGGTCAGCGGAACACTAATAGAGCAAGATTTTTATTGTTTACATTACAAACACTCTTTCCGCCTCATAAGCAAGTCGCAATACCCTCGAAAAATTCCAGAAAATCTACACCGAAACATTGGTTGTGATCACTCGTTCCACAGTTGAAAATCTGAAGTATAACCTAAGAATTGCAATGCAATCAAGGCTATCCCACACTTTCTGGCTCCTTTTGTACACGTGTCTGATAAACGAAACGCTGCGGTTGCTAGTTTCACTCTCTCCTTGGCTACCTTCCACTCAGTGGCTGGTTTTCTTTCGTAAAGCTGCTTTGCCCTCCTTGTCGCGTGACCCTCCCAACCTCGCGTGGCATACAGTCACCACCAAAGTGCTCTGCGAAACAGCGTGCACTCCCGGTTGCCACGGCTCAGTAAACTCCGAGCTTTTCAGCTAACCGCTATTGTTGTTGATCCTGACGACATTCTGTACACGACACACGTGTTCACCCGAAATGTTTGAAAAATTCTTCGAGGTGGTTTAGAGGCCCTTTGACATGCAAGCAATTTTCGGACTCATTTTATCAGTATAAAGGCGCATGTCAGATTAGAGTAAATACAGTACTACCAGTACGTAAAAATTACTTCATATTAATGAGAATAACAGTCTTTTCATTTGTAAACTCTTAAAAATGTTTTCTATATTCATTTTTATTTCTTCACCATTCGATTCAAATTCAATTTAGTCTAGAAAACATTATTACACACCCTCAATCTTTTTGCATGACTGCATGTGATGACCAAATGGTGTGTTTGGTGTGTGTTTAGGACAATCAAAGAGATATACTTGTCAAGTTGTCTCCTCAGCCTCTCCCGTTCAGCTTTAAGCCGGCGAACCTCTTCACGTTTGCTGCGGGTGATGTTCTTGTTGTACTCCATGTACCTGGCGAAAATAAGGTAAAAATAACAGTCGCTAAACAACAGTGCTTACCATACTCAAGGGGTAAGATCGCTCAAACTGAACTAGGAGCAGCTTTTGGAACAGCAAAATTCCAATTTTGGAGCAGTTAGCGGCATTTAGAGGGACACTAAAGACAAATGTTAAGTTCACATTTAATGCTTTGTAACAGCGGTCACGAAACCTCACAATACTACTTTTGTGCTTAAGGGAATGCTTTTCTTTAAAATAAAGACCGCGTTCTAGTGGTCCACAAGGCGATGGCGCACTTCAAGCCACCTGCCTAAATGGGTCTATTAGAGCAGCAGTAACCATGCCCAATGTCGCCCGCATTTACTGTGCGGCTGCCGACACTAGTAGCACCAGAACACTACCAGGAAGAGCGCACTCTGGAAGCCGTGAGAAAGTTGCCGCTGATATCGCAATCCTCCACTAGAAAATTCAGCGAGCACACCTGCAGGTTTTTTTACTATTTTGCACCCTGGCACAAAGCATTAGGACACTTCAACATAGTGGTTTGTTTTCCTTGCTGCAGCTCAAGCTGTACAAACCATTCACACCTACATACACACGGCATTCAAACTTTCTGTCAGAGTGACTTTTTTTTTATCGCCCATGAGCAAAAACCAACAAGTGCTGACTGATTGGAACTAGCCTGCAGTTTGGCATGTTGCCACAGAAAGTTCGTCCAAGGCAAAATGAAGATTGGGCGTCGAAAAACTTGCACCTAAGCCCAGACCTGATGGCAGCTCATGTGATACGAAGTTAGATTCACTGCCGGGAGATCAACGGAGACAAAACCCGCCTAGCTTGTGGAAGTCCATGCTCAGGCAGCAAAAATTAGTGGACTCGAATTAAAGCTATAAAGCTTTCAAATTTGCAGAGGTAGCAAGCGTAGTAACAATAACACTTTCTCAGTAGGAAACAAAGTGCACATGAAGAGTACACGATTATATGTTTCATGCAGAGCATGCACGGCCGGAGTCTTGTCAGCTATTATAAGCTGCAGACATTGTCAAAAGTGCGTCAAAACTCGGTACCAGCCACGCAACAGCGATTCAAGCCGCCAGCAATGGTCACATCCAGACAGTGTACACTGCCCCACCTCCTCCACAAACAACGCGTGCAGTGAAAGCCAACACCAAGCAACATCCGAGCGAATTTGGGAAGCCAATGCAGCTGCCACCGGCACACGTCCATCTATGCAGTGTAAGCCACTAAAAGGATCTACCAAATTCCCTGGCTTTCCCTGTGCTGCACACACGAGTCGCGAGGAATATTCACGAACTCAAGCGCAGCCCGATATTAGTGGGCAGCGACAGAGCGAACAACAACCAGCGCTGGAGTCTCCATGGATGTTTCCTAGAATAGATACGTTCGGCACAGTTCAAGAATTCCTGAACTGGACATGATTCATGCATATTTCAAGATCGTAAGTGTTCTGATGATTTTGTAATGCATAATATTGCATTTATAGCACGATTGCTTTGGTTGTTCTCGCTGACCTAAACATAATCTGTAGGGTTCTGCAAATATTCAAATGAATATTACTGTATTATTTTATATTGATTGTAATTTGAATTGTTGAAAATCTTGCAGATTCGAAATAAACAAATAGGTGTATACTAGTCGACGTTCAAACCCCTGCCGCTGTAAAAGTGGTTTTACTGCAGTGAAGGAGTGATAAGCTGTGAAAACACCTATCCATCGAAAATCCGGACTGCCACGAAGCCCCTCTTCAAGGTTGAATTGAACATATTACCCTCACATCGAATCATCATTTCTTTTTTTTTTCATCATTTTAAAGCTTGTAATACCGGCTTATATGCTCCAAGTACAGTAAATTTTAAAGTGTAACAATTTTTACAGGTTATCATTTGCATTCTACCCAAAGTCAAATCTTGCTACTATCAAAGAGGCAGACTGACCTGTTGCAGAGATTCACTTGAAGCTATGCCACCGAGTCAGAGAATTGATGTCGTCCCTTTCTCTAAAAGGTTATTCGCTACTCTTTTTTGGTGTCACATGCATAACGACTCTTCTGAGGGGAGTCAACATGAATTTTTTTTAAAGACGCAAATACGACGTACACTTAGCTTATGTATACCACGCGCAAGCTAAATCACTCTCGTCATTGTAAAAGACAAATTGCGAAAAGAGTGCTTTCCTAGTGCTGTGTACAAGGTTCTGTGTGCAAACTGCAAATGTAGGTACATCACTTGCATTCTACCAAAAGTCAAAATTTGCTACTATGCAAAGTTGCTTCCACTGCCTTGGAACCAAAAAGAATGACATTTGCACAGAACTTGTTTCAATTTTGATAAATTTTGTGCAGGTTGGTCGGGTCATGACAAATATAACCATTTTTCTACACAATGGGCGATTTCAACTTTATTCAATTTCAACTTTGTTCGAAATTATTCAACCAAATTACTATTCACTCAAAATTTTCTTTGAACCTGAAATTCACCACTCACACAAGCCTCTAAGTTGTATAGTGGATTGACTGGCCGTGTGTGCATTTATGTACTGCATGTATATGCAATGACTATTCCGTTGTAACTAAGTATATACAGTTAACCCTGCATATAACAAAATTGACATATTCCCGAAAAAGTTCGCTGTAAAGAGAATTTCGTTAAAAGAAGGTTCTGAACGAAAATTTATAAAATGAACTCACAAATTAAACAAAAGAGGAACTGAAAGCAGAGCTAACCCCAAACACTTATTTAACGGTAAAAAATACTGCGCTAGTATTGCGATGGCAATTATATGGGCACTCTCGACGGCTTTTTGCCGTCGCCGCTATGCACCATAAAAATCCCAGATTGACAACGTGCTACCGCTCATCAGACTTCTATAAGCATGTAAAAGCAGAGATCAAGTGAGCCGGCCCATCTCTACACAACAACACAACACAACAACCCCCCAACACTTTAGAACTGCCGTCGAATGCTCAAACAGAGCAGAAAGGAAACCATCCATATTGAACAAACATGAAAAAAACGCAAAGGAAGGGGGGGTCGCTTGAGTAGCAACAGTGAACTTTTATTTTAAGGGTGCAGGCCTAGGCGCCTGTTATCTTGGCAAGCATTGGTGCGTTTTCAACGAGTAGAGACTGTGTGAAAAGAGCACTTCTCCCTAGAGCGGCCGTATTTGGTTACACCAGCGTAGTGTAGGAGCACCGTGATATCAGATAAAGTTAGCAGCCAGCCTTACTTCATATAACATTACAATTTGCTGCTCTTGCATTCATTGCATTGCATTCAACCCACCATCGTTTTGTTGCCACAGCCAATCGAAATAGCGAGGGCCGCAGTTTCTCGAACTCGCAAACGAAAAAGCATGACGAGTCGACCACCGAAGAGTCGTCGTCGTCACTGAGGTCTTGGAAAGTTTCGATCAGAGCCTAATCTGACATCCCCTCAGTAGTGACGACATAATTGTCAGCATAATTATTAAAAAAGGAAAAAGAAAAAAAAAACAAAGCTGAATATCGTCGGGGGCCACACCATGCGCGCGCAGTGAGACCATGCATGCGCGCAAGGAGTCAAAAATGAAGAGCAAATGATGCAGATACCAGGGAAACGATTCAGTTAAGCGCTCCCTATATCTAGCGCAGCCCAAAATATGTGACGCTAATTTGGAAGAGGGGGGAGGGGCACATCCGTGCATGCGCCCACCACGGAGGCAAAAATGGCGGCAACGCCGGCTCGTGGGTTGCAGGCCCGCATGCCCACCTTGGAGTCACTGGGGCCATTTCCCGCTTCATCGGCCGTGGGGCAACCGTGGAAGATGCATGCTTGTGCCAAAATATCAAACAAATCTCGAGGGCTATGCTTGCGTGGTGCATGCTCCAGAACTGATTACAGCAGATAAAGGCGCACTGAGAGCACATTAGTAGTCACAGATTTCAACCATTCCTGAAATTCCCTGAAACATCACGAAGATTCCCTTTTTCCCTTTGGCTCAAAGTTACAGGCGAAAATTTCCTGAAAAAAGAAAAAATTCCCTGCACGGAACATCAGTGGGCTGATACATTAGCCCTGGGAATCTACCAGCGATTGCCTTTTCATTTACGCTTCTGCATTAGCTAGGCAACCACCCTTCTTCCTCAATCTGCAAGTTTGTGCAGTGCCGCCGCGAACTTTTAAAAAATTTTTTAAACATTTTTGCGCCAAAGGTTACCAATCGACGCAAAACTTTTGGTCTGTCTGTCTACATTTGTCTGTTCAGCCGTAACGGTACCCTAAATGGCACCAAAGTGACCAAACGATACTCCAAACGGCCGACCCCATCCGCAGCGCCCATCAATATTGCTCAAGGTTCGGCGTTCATACTTCTGCGATTGTCAATTAAAAAGCAATTATTGCGCATACCTGAAGCACCACAATAACACGTCCATATTATGTATGTGTATTTTTTACTAGAAAAGGCATACATCAGTAATTTTAAGGATCGTAGCCTTTATAACGTTACGCTGGCCATGCAACGCTTGCATGAAACTGCAAGTGTTTCCAATGCTTTGCCAAGATGACACGGTAGTGGCACCTACCCGTTGCCTTGCGTTCTACACCTTATCACCTCAGAAACGGGCGCGCACGCCCTGTTTTCCAGGATAACTGCTAGACAGCGCTCATGTCTCATGTGTGACATGACTTGATGCGCTCGTTCGCCTCCCCTGCACGCTCGAGGCACTCTGCACCTCCAGAAAACCATTCAGCGATTTTCTTGCGCAGAACATCAAATAAATGTTTTGTTCACTCTCTCCAGACGCAAGACTGTTGTCGTTCGATGACATTTGCAGTGTAACATGCAGATATGGGCCAATTTTTTTTCTTTTCTTTTTCCACCTTCCGCCCATCGTTTGTTGACTCTGCATCCCCTCCCCCTTCCTAATGACCTTATTGCTCTCTCCCCAAACGGTGCACCTTCCTTGAAAAGCGCTCGAACGCTCAAAATCATTCAAACGAGCACTAACGTAGGCAAAGGTCACGACGCACCTCCTCGAGAAATACATCTCCTGAAACGAGAAATTTGCTGTGCCTGCTTCGAGATAAGGTGGAGTGCAGAATTGAAGAGGACCAGTTGATGCAATGCGTCAAGCTTCCATAGTACGCCTTGCAAAGTACGACCGCAACACAGACGAGCATTAGGCAGTTTATCTTTTCTAAATAAAATGGCAGTGCCGCAGATTTTAGCGGGTAAAGTCTCTTGCATGTTTTCTAACGTGATATTACTGTACATGGGCTTCTGTGGGAGGGTGAACAGGAGCCAGAAAACACTGCATTTTAACAAGTCATGTCACTATGTGGTTCCATTATAAGTGATCCACGCTGTATACCAATGTTTTATATATCCGAGATCGCCCGTCCAGAAAGAAAAGCTGATAAACGCAGCATTAAAATCACCAAAAGCCACAAGTGACTCTCGGAAAGTGTTCAGTGCTCATCAAGGGAGCATCAAGAATACAGAAACGGGATGGACGTACCTGTCCATGTAGAGCAACTCTGGAAAGTCTAGCCGATGATGGATCTTCTCGGGCTTGTTCATTTGCTGATTGAAGCGGAATCGAGACAGCTCAAACACTAGCACAGGTGGTAGCTTTGTAAACCACGTCTGTAATAAAAGCAAAAGATAAAAATACAAGTTTGTTTTCATGTCCAAAACAGTGCACCTCTTCAAGCAAATATTTCGTAGTTCGTTGAGTGGATTGCAACAACGAAGTTCTGTCTGACATAGCACCTTTAGTAAAACTGAATTCTTTGAAGTGTAACAACACTGATGGCTCTGGCACAGGTATTCTTATTAACCTAGATAGTCTGTTGTGGCTTGCTAAGACGATGCATGAAGGTCGCGTAATTACACAAGTCAATGTAACGATGTTCAATGAAATGAAATTCTCAGTCTAGTGCACAAAGTGTTTACCTCTTTCTTACCCGCCGCCGTTCGTAATATTACCCTCAATATTACGTGAAAAGTTTATCTGCAAGTTCGATACGATGAAGTTTCACTCCTGCAGCAAAGAAGCATCGAGTCAATAAATTAAAATTATCATAAGTGGTTAGCTGTTGCAAGAGATTGTTTAAGGGGGGACACGGCCTTTGAAAACCGAAAAATCGCGAAAAAGTCGATTTTTGGCAAACCACATATTCGGGCAGTATGTGTCATAAACTACCTTTTCTGTAAATATCAACGTCTAATTCGTCGCGAAACCATTTGAAATACAGTTTAGAACATGCCGCGGCGGCCCTCGAGCGGCGCGCGAGCGCTCAAAATACCCCAACTTGGCGTGATCGCAGTTTCTCGACCGTTCGACGGAGCGCCGCCATTTTGGTGTTGTTTTGTTTGTGAATTCTTGTTCTTTCTTTCCCCGCCACCTGCGTCGCCGGCGGCAGCGCAGGAGAGGAGCAAGCCGCTCATGATTGGAGGGCTCGCGAGAGCTTTCAAGTTTCCCGCGGCTGAGGCGCGCAACTGGGATTGGGCAAAGCGCGCGCTCCCCAAGGACGCGGGGGAGCCCGCGACTGCCATTCGCTGCTGCGCGCGATGACGTAGCGCTCTTGCGCATAATGCGGCCAATGCGGCCGCTCGTCTGCTGCTCCTCCGTCCGGCGTCTTTGTGTTCCGCTCGCTTCCGTGTATCGTTGCAGCCGTTCGCATACTCTCCACGTTTCAACTGTCTTCGAAACGATTTTCAACCGTCTTTACGAGACGATTTTCAACCGTCTATACGAGACCGTTGTTGTGTTCGCTCACGATGCGCCCAACGAAAAAGAAGATGCTACAATCGTTCGGTGCAAGGAAGCGAGCTATGAAGCTTGTCCGCGCGGCGAGGCTCTCCGCACGTACGTGCGCCGACGGTGATCGCGCCGACGGTACCTGTGGGGCAGCTTCTGCTTCATCTACGAAAGAGAGTGGTTGCATCGCGCCTAGCAACGGGACTCCTGCTCCGCCAGTGCAAGAATTTGTCGTTACAAGTGCGCCTGGTGTCTCGTGCTCATCGACAGTGGCTTCCGCATCTTCTCTTTCATCGGCCTCGAGTGCGATCGCGTCGTCAACTGTGCATTTGCGAACAAGTTTCCTGACGTGCGAGGAGAAAGAGGCGGCGGATCAACAACGCGCTGCTGTGCAAAGAGAACTTGGCGCTATGCCAGCGACGGAGCGGAAATTTCAGGCAATGGAGCGCGATCATGAAGCTGCCACCGCTACAAGTGAAGGCGAAAAATTTTTCCTTGTGCAAATGGATGCCCTAGACGACCTGCTATCTCGGACCCCGTGCCACCGGTGCACCGCGATTGGGATGAAGGTACGAGGAGGCACCCAACTTGGACTTGCTGCAAAGCTTGAGCTAGTATGCTTGCATTGTGGAGTAGCTTCAAGCTCATGGAGTTCACCTCGTCAGGATGACACAAAGGCCTTTGATGTGAATGTAAGAGCCATTATGGCAACAAAACAAATAGGCAAGGGACAAACAGCTCTCAACGACTTTTGGGCAGCGATGAACGTGTCCCATCGTGGCCTCCATCACAAGACCTTTCAGAAGCACCTGAAGAAATTCAGGGAACCGCAGACACAATGCATAGAAAATTTCTATGCAGAATCTGCTTCTGCTGTAAAAGCCACTTACAAAGAAATGGATCAATATTTCACCAGGGATATAACAGTTTGTTATGATGGAACATGGCACAAGCGTGGGCACACATCCCATATTGGAGTCGGAGCAATTATCGAATACCATACGGGCTTTATCTTGGACGCCGTTGTTCTGCCTAATCAGTGCCTTGGCTGCCAAGTAGGGCCGAAGCCTGGAGACGCAGACTATGCATGCTGGCTGGAGAATCATGTGTGCCAGAAAAACACCGACTCTAAATCAGGGAGAATGGAGGTTGAGGCAGCTATCATCCTCTTTTCACGCTCACTGTCGAAGCACAACCTCCGTTACACAACGCTCGTGTCTGATGGAGATAGTGCCACCTTCTCTGCCCTTGTACAAGAAAATGTTTATGGACTGGTCCCCATTTCAAAAGAGGAATGCCTGAACCACGTTCAGAAGAGGATGGGGACTGCACTTCGCAACCTTGTGCAGAAAAGTGACGAGGCTTTGGGAGGGAAGGGCAGGCTGACAAAGGCCCTCATAGACAAGTTGACAGATTATTATGGCTGGGCCCTACGGAACAATTCCGATGATGTGGCTGCAATGCAGCGGGCAGTGATGGCATCGTACCACCATGCGACGTCGACGGATGAGGAGCCGCACCACAACTTGTGCCCAGAGGATGCAGACTCCTGGTGTCGTCACAATGCCAGCAAGATTACCGGTGTTCCACCTCCGAAGCATTCGTACAAGCTGCCACGCTATGTTGCAGATGCACTTCTACCCATTTATGAGAGGCTCTCACAGGCTTCTCTTCTGCAACGCTGCCTGGGAGCAAAGACGCAGAATGCATCAGAGTCCTTTCACTCTGTGCTGTGGTCCCTCATGCCCAAAGAGCAGCATGCGTCACTGATTGCTGTGGAGACAGCACTGCATGATGCAGTGCTAAGATACAATGCTGGCTGCTACAGGGCCACCCAAGAGCTAGCTTCATCAGTGGGGCTAACACCTGGCCACCTGGCCATTCAACGGGCAGCCGAGATTCTCTGCGCTTGAAAAAGGCTAAGAAGCGATCCCTAGAGAAGATGGAAAGGCGGCAAAGAAAGAGAGTGCCAAAGGACACCTCCAGTTACGCTGCAGGTTCATTTTAGAACTGCCTAGGTGCTCAAAACTTTCAAACGTCGTTTTCTCAAAATGACTTTTTTGGCTAGTGAGGCTGCTTATTCCAGCCATATCTCTGGAACCACTCATTGGATTTCCATAAGTCTTTTTTTATTATGTACATGAATAAATTTCTGAGGGGGTGACAAGCCCATTTTTTCAATATATTGTGTGTGTTATTTATTATATTTAATCAAAATTTGATTGATAATATCCTAATCATGAACACAAAGTTTGATGGTCTGCTAACACTTTTCAGCAAGGAAATTCAAAAAAAGGGCTCTGTTACCCCCTGGAGTATCAATCTGGGAATCATCATAGTTAATTTCACAGTTCCAACACCTTTTGAAAGTTCTCCAGGCCTGGAATAAGAGAACCATGTGCACTACCCCGATATTCTGCTGTAACTTGAAAACCAGTGAACATAACTTGACGAAATTTTGTAGTTCTTCTAATGCTTTTTCTATAAGTCTATCCTGAAAATTTCATTAAGATATCTCAATAAACAAAAAAGTTGGTATCCGATGGTAGCCTCCCCCCTTAAGACAGTGCCTTGTTCTGTGTTGTGCTAACTCTGGGGCATAGCGCTCTATAAGCATAAGTTGCAAAAAGTTGCATGGAGAATTCCACGTAACGAGGTTTAGCTGTAGCACCTAACCAGCTCAAACAGAATAGTCAAATATTTATCAACACCGCACCACAGTTCAAAAAACATGACTGTAGCAGGCAGACAGGTGCAAAAAAAAGTGACATGCACGCACGTACGCAGGGGCCCCCTGTGTACACGCGATGTCTGCAACACGTGATGACACGTGCGTAAGAGCACACTACGCCGTGTGCGGTCATTGTGAACAAGGCTCCGGTGTAGGGAGCCGAAACGTCTTTAATTTTTCTGCATTTCACCTTGGTCGGCGTTTCTGTTATATTGCATCATGTTTGTCCCCGACCAGACGGGACTTCATCGGACTCTTGACTATGGACAATCTAAGATTTTCGCCACCCCGGATTTTGTCATTTGGCATGCACATGCATGTTCCGCAGTTACCCCACTGCCAATAAAGCGCGAAGCAGCACGGTGCGCTCGTGGCCTTGGCGACTACCGCGCGAGAGCGAGCGCTCGTTACTGCGCGCGGGTTGGCGCGAGGCAGGCCTGCGCCCCACGCCGCCATTCATGCTACCACAGGCGCATGCCCTCCCCTCCCCCCCTCTGTGCCCTCCCCTCCCTCCAAACCAAAAACAAGAAAGTGAAAACTACTTTTACATTGGCAGGGCCACGCCTTTTGTTAGTGTCACATATGTGGGGCCGCACTGTATATGGAGGGCGCTTTACCAAATAGTTTTCCGCGGTATCCGTGTCGTTCGCTCTTAATTTTTGACGCCGTGTGCGCGTGCATGGTTTCACTGTGTGCGCATGGTGTGGCCCCCGACGACGTTTAGCCTTTCTTTTTTTTCTTTCTCTTTAGAAAAGTGGACAACCGTGTCATCACCATCAACAAGATGTCAGATTAGGAGCCGACGTAAAGTATTCGAAACCAAACCACGGTGACAATGACGGATCTTTGGAGGTCGGCTCGTCACGCGCTTTCGTCTTGCGCCGCGAGTTCGCGGGACTGTAGCCTTCGCAATTAGCTCTGGCAACAACACGACGGCACGGGAATGCAATGCAACGAATGTGATAGTAACAAATTGTAATGTTATACGGAGTAAGACTGGCAGCAAACTCTTTTAAATCCGATATTGCGGAACTCCTACAAGACGCTGGTATAAGAAAGTACGGCCGTTCCAGGGAGAAATGCTCTTTTCACAGTCTCTTCGTGTTGAAGGCACACTGATGCTTGCCCAAACAGCACGACCGCGCCCTCAAAATAGTTCATCGTAGCTACTTAAGAGAGAAAGAGAGATAGATTAAAACATTTATCGTCGAAAAAAAAAAAAAAGAGTTTAGGGGCCAAAGCATGATCCAGCTACATGGTCGGCGTCCCTACTCCGGGACACTTCATAACGAGGCCCTGACTCGTGCTCGTTTCACCAAAGTTTGTTGAGACTCCAGCGACGAGCAGTAGAGGAGGGCAGTCTCACATGCCTCACAAGAAGGCGTAGAAGGGGGCAGGTGGGGATTTATCGCACATGCCCACACCTTGTGGAAGATGTCACAGGTCTCCCCGCAATGTGGGCACCGCCTATCCATGTTCAGGTCGAAGTGTCTGATAATTTCAGGATGTTTTGAAAAAAGTCGCAGTTTCGCCGAAAGGGCGAAGCAATGAATGCAATAGCAACATATTCGAATGTTTTACGAAGCATTGCTAGCATTTTTACGAGCAATAGTAACTGTAGTAAACATGCACTTGCTATGTAACCAGGTTTCCTGTGGGGCGGCCACAGTAGATGACAACTACAAAAGCTCATGTGTAGTGACGGCATTGATGAGAAGCACCTCCCGTGGGCACTGCATGTTGGTACTAAGGGCTATTTGTTGTGTGTCGCCGCTGGTGGCAGTTTGTTATGAGTAGAGCACATCTATATGTGGTGGGGCCCTCTCTTGGGTGAGCTCGGAATTATAGTAAAGCAAGACCCACATGGAGAAATAAATTACGTATTTATTCACGTGTATGAATTAAAGGCAGTAGGAGATTATGGCATCGGTACTAGAAACGTCATAGGAGAGCTACTAGTAGAATTCGCAGAACGCAATAATTTACGGATTTCGAATACCTTCTACCGAAAATGAGGAAAACCGCAAGTGGACATGGAGGAGTCCTAATGGCGAAAGTAAGAACGAAATAGACTTTATAATGAGTGCACACCCAGGCATCGTGCAGGATGTGGAAGTAGTTGGCAAGGTACGATGCAGTGACCATAGAATGGTACGGTCTCGAATTCACCTAGATTTGAAGAAGGAACGACAGAAACTGATACACAAGAAGCCAATCAATGAGCCAGCACTGAGAGAGAAAGTACAGGAATTCAGTCTCGCTCCAGAACAGGTACTCGGCTCTTAGTGAGGAAACCACTCTTAGAGAAGATACAATGAATGATAATCTGACGACTATCATTACGGAGTTTGCAGCGGAACTTGGAGGTAGGGTAGTTAGACAGGACACTGGCAAGCTTTCCCAGGAAACGAAATATCTCATTAAGAAGCGTCAAATCATGAAAGTCTCAAGTACAACAGACAAAATAGAACTGGCAGAGCTTTTAAAATTGATTAATGGGCGTAAGGTATGCGATGTAAGAAGGTATAACATGTAGAGAATTGAACACGCTCTGAAAAACGGAGGAAGCGTCAAAGCAGTGAAGAGGAAACTTGGGATAGGCAAAAATCGGATGTACGCACTAAGGGACAAAGAAGGCAAATTAACTACCAATATGGATAGGATGGTTAAAATAGCAGAGGAGTTTTGCAGAGATCTGTACAGTAGCCGGAACAACCACGACTTTAATACTATAAGAACTAGCAGTAAACCAGGTGACACCCCACCAGTAATGATAGAAGAAGTCAGAAAAGCTTTGGAGAGCATGCAAAGAGGCAAAGCTGCTGGTGAGGATGAGGTATCATCAGATCTGCTGAAAGATGCAGGACAGATTGTGTTAGAAAAACTAGCCACCCTGTTTACGAGGTGTCTCCTGACGGGAAGAGCACCAGAGTCTTGGAAAAATGCTAACATCATCTTAATACATAGAAAAAGAGATGACAAGGACTTGGAGAATTACAGGCCAATCAGCTTGCTCTCTGTAGTATACAAGCTATTTACAAAGGTAATTGCTAACAGAGTAAAGAAAACATTAGATTTCAATCAACCAAAGGAACAAGCAGGATTTCGAACAGGCTACTCAAACAATCGACCACATTCATATTATCAATCAGGTGGATACATTCAAGTACCTTGGTGTCACACTCTCACATGACTTAAACTGGTCGCCTCATATAGCATGCATTACCGCCTCGGCCAACCAAACCCTGGGATTTCTAAAACGCCACCTGCGTCATGCACCACGCCACGTAAAACTTCTAGCATATAAGTCACTCGTACTCCCGAAACTAGAATACGCTTCTCCCATATGGTCACCTCATCAAGCATGTCTTATCAATACCCTAGAAGCCATTCAGAATCGCGCAGTAAGGTTTATTCAATCGTCATATTCCTATAACATCAGCATATCATTACTAAAAACACAGTCTGGTTTAAACACGCTATCATACCGGCGCCGCATTGATTCATTAATCCTTTTTCACAAGTTTTTCTACAGCTCGCTTCATCATGCCCCATATATTTTGGCCCCGCCACCGCGCACATCGCTGCGCACAGGGCACCACTTGCAAGTTTCTCGTCCACGCAGCCGCACTACAACTTTTTCTGCATCTTTCTTTTGTCGATCATCAGTTGACTGGAACGGCCTGCCCCGCCATATCGTCGAAACCACCTGCTCATCATCATTTTCGGTAAAACTAAAAACTGCTGTTTTTCAATAAATGTATGTAGCCACTATTTTGTAAAAAAATGTGTGTTAACCCCACCCCTTATGTAATACCTCCAGTGCGGGGTCTTTAAGGAAAATAAAGTGAAGTGAATAGAGAAATGCTCAGAATATAATCAACCACTATACATAGCCTTCATACATTACGAGAACGCATTTGATTCAGTAGAAATATCAGCCGTCATTCAGGCACTGCAGAAACAGGGCGTCGATGAACTATATATAAACATCCTGGAAGAAATCTACAGGGGATCAACTGCTACCATAGTGCTTCATAATGAAAGCAACAGAATACCAATCAAAAAGGGTGTAAGGCAGGGGGACACAATCTCCCCAACGCTATTTACCGCGTGCTTAGAGGAGGTTTTCAGAAGCCTAGAATGGGAACAGTAAGAGATAAGAGTAAATGGAGAGTACTTTAGTAACCTGCGCTTTGCCGATGACATTGCATTGCTGAGTAACTCAGGGGACGCACTGCAACTCATGATTACGGAGTTAGACAAGGAGAGCAGAAAGGTGGGTCTTAAAATTAATCTGCAGAAAACAAAAGTAATGTACAACAACCTCGGAAAAGACAGCGCTTCGAGATAGGTAATAGTGCACTTCAAGTTGTAAAAGACTGTCTACTTAGGGCAGGATATAACCGCGGAGCCGAACCACGAGATTGAAGTAACTAGAAGAATAAGAATTGGGTGGAGCACATTTGGCAAACACTCTCAAATTATGACAGGTAGATTGCCACTATCCCTCAACAGGAAGGTATATAACAGCTGTATATTGCCGGTACTTAGCTACGGAGCAGAAACCTGGAGACTAACAAAGAGGGTTCAGCTTAAGTTGAGGACGACACAGCGAGCAATGGAAAGAAAAATGGCAGGTGTAACCTTAAGAGACAAGAAGAGAGCAGAATGGATTAGGGAACAAACGGGGGTTAAGGATATCATAGCTGAAGTCAAGAAAAAATGGACGTGGGCCGGCCATGTAGCACGTCAACAGGATAACCGCTGGTCATTAAGGTTAACTGACTAGATTCCCAGAGAAGGCAAGCGGGTTAGGGGGAGACAGAAGGTTAGTTGGGCAGATGAGATTAAGAAGTTTGCGAGTATAAATTTGCAGCAGCAAGCACAGGACAGAGTTAATTGGCAGAACATGGGAGAGGCTTTTGTCCTGCAGAGGACGTAGTCAGGCTGATGATGATGAATTAAAGGCAGCAAATATAGTATTCAATAGATACAGTAGTGAATATCAATTATACGAAGTGAGGCTGGCAGTCAACTTATTTAGATTTGATCTCGCGTAACTCTATAAAATGATGGTGCAAGAGAACACGGCCGCTTCAGGTACACGTTTGGCACCGTTTTTTCATGTTGAGACAGCAGCCCATAGAAGCTCCCGCCTGCTGTGGGGGCACAAGCCGCGCAATGATCGTTGCCGCGATAGCGCGGCAACCACAAGGCACCCCCCATCCTCCCCGTTTGCTCACGAGTTGAGCGCACGCGCAGATGACCCCAGCCGGAAAGGTGATGTTCGCCCTGCGGAAAGAGGAGGCTAACGCATCCTTCCCAATATATATATATATATATATATATATAAACACGCGAATGACGGCAGCTCGGGGGGCGGCAGAAACCAACTGAGACTGTCCACATAATTGCTATCGCAATAAAACTTATTTTCAGGATGTTTGTACTACTGATCACCTACTCTCAAATTGCTAATGCTAAATTCGGTCTGCAAATGCAACAAAATTGGCCTTCAAGGCACCCCAGCAGCAGTAAAATGCCCCCAGAAGAACGAAATTTGTTCAAACTTCGCGTATGCTACGAGTGTTGCAGCTGGCAAAGTGCCACTATCTTGAGCTAGATTTGAAGCAGTTTCCTTTGTACATAATTTGCGCCATCATGAAATGGCATCACCCAAGCAGAATAGCACCTGTCGCGGGTTTTCTGAAAGTCGTTCCCGGATTGCTCATTGGCTCTCACTCAGCGCGCATTTCGAGCCTCCCATTGTCCTATGTGGTCAGTGCGCTTTTCAAAAGCGCCATCCCACGTTTCCCATTGCCTGGCGTAACTGATGTGGAATTTTTTAATGACGAGTCTTTCTTGGGGACCTTCGACGCAAAAATTTTGGTCTGTCTGTCTGTCTGTCTGTACATTTGTCTGTTTGTACACTTTTAACAGCATCGGATATCTGAAACGGCCGACCTCATTCGCAGCTCCCACCTATATTGCTCAAGATTCAGCGTTCATGTTTGTGCAATGGTCGATTAAAAAGTAATTATTCCGCATGTCTGGGGCACCATAACAACACGTATATCTCTGCATGTGCGCCCTTTACTAGAAAAGGCATACATAAGTAATTTAAGCACCATAGCGCTTATCACACTGTGCTGACCATCCAACGCTTGCACGGAAAGGCGAGTGTTTCCAACGCTTTGCTAAAACGAGACTGTGGTGGCACCTACCCGTCCCGTCGCCTTGCGTTCTACACCTCATAACCTCCGAGGCGGGTCAATTTTTTTTCTTGTGTGTTTGCCACCATGGCTGTCCGATTGCGCTCGTGCATGTTCTTCACGAGTGGCGTTTATGCTTTGCTCTCCAAGATTTCCCCGCAATCGAGACGCCCGAAGACTCTCGTCTCAAACTATCCTCGCAACGAGCTTTTAGAAGTGGTAAAAAGTGGGCTTGGAACAAGAAGGCGCTGGCTGGAAGTGCACCATCGGGACGAGAGTATGGCAGAGCCCTTACTCATAGGCATCCTTACATTTACGATCCGCTCTGTGTGCAAAATGATCGCACGAGCAGTGGAACAGAGAGCGCATGGCATGCTCCATTTACAAAGTCGATTGAGCGAAGGGTTCGGTTTCATCATGATTTTGCAGCCAAGCTAACCGCCTCTCAGTAAAACCCGCTCGTCAGAAATGCAAAATCTATGCCGTTTCCTGCACTGTTTCAGAACGCTTCATCTGCGCAGGGCTGAGTGGAAGCGACACAGGGCAGCATGCTGCTTAATGTCCATGTGGTTAATTAATGATTAATATTCAGGTTGTTAATTAATTAGAATTTAGTTCTCATTAATTTACGAGGAACCAGTGGCTTTAGTCTTATAACCCATAGTCTTTTCAGGCCCCTCCGCCCCCAACTACTTGTCATGGTCTGGCTCAGATCATGCTTGCCACATTCGTAATTTTTTAGAAATTCAAAAGAGTGGCTACTTGGGCTGGTTGGTATTGCATTTTTTAAAGAAATATACTTCGTTATAGCCCAGGGAACGTCTCATAAAGAAGACAAATAGGACAGAACGCACACTTGCAACCATATTATTGCACAAATGAACGATGGCCTTAGGAAGCATGCAAATCTTATGCGCGGGTCAATGGGCCGCCACCTGGCAAGTCACTGTGCCAGTTATGGGTGCACCCCAAAGTTTGACGAATGCGAAGTAATGGCAAGATATAGGGACAAGAAGGCACATGAAATACACGAAGCGACCTTATTCGCAAAGCAGAAACTGAGTGTGTAAGTCTTAATCTGTTGGACAACGAATACAAGTTAAGGGGAGACGCTCCTCGAAAAAGTTTTTTTTTTATTTCTAGTAATAGAGACTTGAAAAGTTTGTTATTAGTATAGTTTTTCATGCAGATTTCAAATATGCAATCATTTTTTGTGTAGCTGCTATAATTATTGAGTTATGCCATAAACAATAGCAAAAAGTTACATTTTTTGCGGGCACTCTTTTATGTACTAAACTTTCAGTAAAAGCACTGTGTCTGATCTTATTTGACTCTTGGTAGATTGAAAAGTGCAAATATCTATATAGATATGTCACAGAAATATTGGAACCAAGAAAAAAAAATTGTATTGAATGACTTATTATTTTCAATCTCCCTTGAAACAATAAGCTAATATTTTCACAACTAATGCTGGTAGGCATTGCAATTTAGAGTAGATATTTGCATTCTGCATGTGTTGAAGAATATGTGTGCCAAGTTTCGTTACTATACAATGAATATAAGTTTCTAAAAGGCTGCCCGGAAAACGTGAAACTGTCAGAAAAAATGAAAATGAGAAAAACAAGTTTGAAAGTTCGCAAAGTTGGCATTTATTAGGAAATCATTCTTTTTGCATCAAATTGGGGCACAATGAAAAGTACCTTGCCTTGAATGCACTGCAAGTGTCTAGAAGTCCCCTGCGCCATAGCTTGGTCCTTCACGGCTCTTGCGGTCAGTGTCCTCAACACGAGCTCTCTTCGCTGTGTTGCGACAGTGTGCCCTCGCTTCTGCAGTTTGCTTCAGGTTCATCTTCCTGATGCGCATGACGTCACAGTGGTCACCATGTGTGGCCAGATCTTGTGAGGGGAGAATTCCAATGCCTTCGAGCACTTCTTCAAAGCCCCTATGGCCTTTGTTGTACCAGAGTACAGCAAGAGCGGTGGCTGTCTCCACAGTTGTTCTGGAGGCGAACTTTGTTTTCGGACATAGCAGCCATATCTTGCTGTTCAGCGATTCGGCTGCATTCTGTGTCTTGCCATGAAGGCACCGAATAAGGAGTTTCTCCTCTGTAAGGCGCTTGCAGATAGGCATAATTGCCAATCCTTGAGCCTTCGTCAACAGTGGGGTGTGGCGTGGTGCAGGCTCCCCCAGTGCTTCCGCACGCTTGTGCTTGCACCACGAATTTGGTCCCGCGGGGAAAAAGTTGTGGCTACTGGCACCATCACTGGAGCAGCAATGAAAATACGATGCCCATATGGCAGTGTACATATTTCGGACATTGTCCTTGTTGCTCGTGATGGCGATCTTGTAATATGTTTGTAGTTTTATTATTGTCGCATCTTTCAGTTTTTCGCCTCGTGGCAGTGGCGTTGCCAATTTCCGTAGGGCAGTTCCCAAGATACTTTGTTTTGTTCAGCAGGAAAACAGATAGGGAACATTTAAATAAAATTTATAGTTGAAGATTTTTTTCAGACATTTCTGCAGCAAGTGTTGAAACATCAAATGCGATTTTCCCATTTTCACATTTTTTGCCAGCCAGACTATTCTTACAAAACTTATCATTATGTTTTTGTAAGCCAATTTCAATAAATGCAATACCGTTGAACTGGTAAGGAATCAACTGTGGAGCTATGCTATTTTTTCATGGCTAGGTTGGTTATATAAAATTTTGAGAATAACGTGAGCTACTTACACTTCAGAATTATGGAGCGTCAACACAAATGAAAATTTTTATAGGATGATATGTACCAGCATCAATATAGATAGCATAGCTCCACATAGTAGATCTTTTCGCTGCAACTGCATCTTGAACTGAACGAAAAACTGTGGAGGGAAAGTGCCTCAATGGCCAGTTAGAAATGACCTAATTACAGACTTTATTTTAACATAATCTGAGAACTAATTGAAACTAATTATATTTTCAAAAACAGGTGAAATGAGCACATACACACATTAAATTTCTTTAAAATATCTCTAATAATAAAAACCTTCACTTTCGAGACCAGTATCTCCCCTTAAGGGGGGACACGGGTCTTAGAAGGCCGAAAATCGCAAAAAAATTGACTTTTTCAAGCTGACATTTTCGGAATCTATATCTATTTTTGCACAAATCTGCTAAGTTTCTAGCTTATATTGTCATTATTTTCGCCGTAAAATCAATTTGTAACACCAATATGAGGTGTGTATGAGCGCATATTGACGCTAAAATCGCGCTTTTTCCGTGCCGAACCGTTGCCGGTACACAAGGGCTATCGTGGCCATCTCGATCTCGTTTGGAAGAGCCGTTCTTCATCTTCAATTTCCCGCCACCACTGGCTCGCTTTGCTCATTGGTTTTCTAGCAAAAGCGCGTCATCGAGAGGTACAAGCGCGCGATTCTATTGGCTGGTTGGGGCACGTGACAAAATCTAGGCATCCGATTGGCCAAGCGGCGTTTCTGGCGTCTGCTTCACCGCAGAGGCGCGCGTGAGCGTGCGCCATTTTGTCTTGGTGTTGTCAACTGCCTACAGCTATGGGTCGTGCCATCAAGAAGTTCCGCACCAAACACAAATTTGGAAAGCGGGTGAGGCGATCGCTAGCCGAGAACTTCAGGAAGCGCCCCGCAACGACCCAGGACAACGAGGATGACGAACTCGCAGCGGCCAGCGGAGTGGTCGTCGACGCCAGCGCGGCAGGCCTAACGGACGCTAGTCCTACGAGCCCGTCAGTTGCCGACAACGTCGCGAAAAGCGGCCGTGTGCGTCACGACACGCAAATTCTGCAGCCACAACAGATAGAGGATAAAAAGAAGAAGGCAGAAGAGAAGCTGCGAGAGATTTCATCTGTTGCGGCGACGGAGCGGAAGCGCAGCCTTATCGCTAAACGTGCCGACGCTGCGAGTCCCCCACCCAATGAAACGACTTTCGCCATCCTGGACTTGGAGGCGGTAAATGCTTTGATAATATTGCATTTAAAGTGCAAGATTTGCAACGGAGACGCCGAGATCAGGAGAGGCAAGCGGGAATACGGCCTTGCCGTCAAGCTTGAGCTAGTGTGTGTGAACTGCGGTGACGGGTCGTCAAAGTGGAGTTCGCCGCGCGTCGACGGACAGCAGAAAATAAATCCATTCACAGTGAACGTGCTCGCCACCCGCGCAATGCAGGCAACTGGCAACAGGCAGACTGCTTTTAACGACACATTTGCAATGATGAACATATCGCGTCGCGGCCTCCACACGAAAACGTGGCAGGCGTACGTGAAGAAGCTAACACCTGCCGCTACTCTTGCTGCCTCGAAACTTACGAGTGAGTGCGCGAGTTCGGTTCGCGACATCTACGCGGAACTCAATGTGGACAACCAGGGAAACATCGCCGTGTCATACGACGGATCGTGGATTATATGCCTGGTGCATATTAACTCGCTAAAATTATGTGTGCCTGTGATGTTTTACATTCTGTAACGCTAAATAAAGTTTTAACCTGTTTTGCTCATTTTCTCAGAACATGGATTTTGGCCACTTCCCTTGTTTGCTTCTTCTCTAAAAGTCGACCCAGGACAGCTAGAGCTACAATTCTTTTTGCACAATGTAGCTAAATGTGCATAGAAAGCAACGCTGCAAGCATATTTTCAATCTGCAGTTCAAAATTTTTTTTATATTAATTTAAATTTTTTTTGTTTTTGGCTAGGTGTAGACCATGAACTCATTAGTGCTGTAAATTGAGAAGTAGTTGTTCAATTTCCAATCAGCTTGCAGCGTTGCTCTCCTTCGGCTTTCTTGTATCCATATATGTGTTTAAAATGATGTTATGTTGCATAGATAATACTTTATTGTTTCGGCAAACAATAGAATGAGAGTACTAATTACCTCTGGAAATAATTGACCTGTGTAAAATATAACTGGATAGTTAAATAAAGCTAAAGAAACTGAACAAAGCAGTGCAGTTTCATCTACTTTGGCCAAGAAATAACCTATGTTGCCTCTAAAAACCATGTCCCCCCTTAAAAAGGCTCTGCAACACTTTTTGAGCATGGTCAGAAAACGCTGCCGGTTGGTAGTAGGGGCTCCCGAGAACACGCGAGCCAAATATTATAGCGCAGCACGCAGCCTGAAATTCACAATAAATTATCAAATTCAGCTAAAAGTTGCTTTCTCTTCTTTCAATAAACGACGGAAGACGCTGAAAAATCGGGCGTAAAAGGCCATACATCAGCCATTGGCCGATTCGAACATGACACGCTTGGTCGTTACAAGGATCGCCGTGGGAGGCCGCAACTTCTCCATGCATGTAATCACAGAAAAAAGTTGCTTATTCAAAGAAAAAAACTAGAAAAAAGTTCTCAAGGTCACTAGGTGCACATGACGTATTTTCTTTGGCCCTGTCATCCCTCCCTGCTTAGCCACCAGCACTTTCGGCGGAAAAAGATAAGAGAGAACGTGATTGCAACGCGAGACAAAGTACTGAACAGATTCTTAAAATTTTTGCAGTGTTGAATTCATGAGGCAATAAGCTGTTTTAGTGCATCTAAAACGTGGTTACTTGAAAAATTGTTTCAGGGCCCTTTATTATGGATGAACTAACCTCCTGGCCCAGTCGCCGAGGTGACGTCGATGCACTCTCGGGTTCCAAACTGGTGGTGGCTGCTTCTAGGCTGTCATGGATGTCACTGAAGCCATTCACCTGCAGAGGGTACTGGCCAAAGGCTTCCTCCCGGGAAAAGTGCCGACCTACACCACAGACAATACAGGACTTTTTCGAGTGATCTCTTTTAGGTTAAGACAATTCACACTATTTTCCGCACGCACTTTCACCTTTTACTTGCATTTCACCATTACATTATTATACGCAAGCTACAGCAAGAAACACTTTGTTGCAAAAGCAATTATGTGGACGCTACCGGCACATTCTTGCTGTTGCCATTGCCATTGACATCAGCGTGAGGTTCTGTATTAAGTCCAACTCGATGACATCACCTCGCACGTTGTAAGTTCTAATTTAGAGTGAAAGCACGCAAAGACAGCCAACAATCCTAGCTCGAGAAGAGGAAAAACGCACTTTTTTTTTTTTGTAGGGTGAAAAGCCCATGAGGCAAGGGGGCAGTCCCTAGTCGAAACTACTAAACTTGTGCGGAAAAGTGAACTTTAAGTCCAAAGCGAATAATAATTTTGTTCAAGTAATTTCCAATCGAATTCGAATACAGTCGAACATGGATATATCGAACTTGAAGGGGTTGTTCACGAATCAGTTCGATATGTGAAAAATTCGATATAAAAAAATAAAGGCCTGGAGAGCTTACCTATAAGCGAATCATCATCTACAATAGGTGCATTCAGGAATGACAACTGATTCCGCAAACGCGCCGCAACAGAATTATTTCTTAGGGCGAGAAAAAAAAAAAATCGCTAACCTTGGCCTGCTCTCTTCGTTTTTGAAATGTTGAAGACGCTAGTCTTGATCTTATCACAACTCATTAAACACATCGTCTATGCGCTCGTCGTCTTCATTGGTTTCCACAAGTTCCCTCGTCTCAAGCCTGCCTTGCGGAAGCAGTTGACCACTGTGTCCGTTCTCACGTCTCTTCAGGCATTGAAGATCTCTGCAGGAGAAAACTTCGCGGAGATTTCCGGCCACTCTTTCGTCATCCACTGCTGGATGTCCTGGCTGCTGACAGTTTCGCTTTTGCCAGAAAAGGTTTTGCCAACGATGTGCTTAAACCGGTAAAGCCACCCGTTGTTGCCGGTGAAGTTGTTTCACCGAGTACAGGGGCAAACCATTTGGCCTTGGCGATCAGCATCAGGCCATCCACTGGAATGTTCTTCGCGCGCACTTCTAAAAACCAGGCATAGAGTGCCTTTTCTACATTCCCGTGGGCAGAAGCACGCACATGACAGGCTTCCGACGTTTTGCTGCTCTGCCGCCTTTGCCTTGATACCTGCCTTGTTTTTCAACATGGTACTCAAGAGTGCTCTGTGGTATCCCGAAGTCGTCAGCGACAGTCGAACATTTCTCGCCCGCCTCAACACCCTGAATAGCCGTCAACTTCGTCGCAAAGTCAAGGGTCTTGCGCTTCCCGACACTGGCCATAGCTACACGAGAAGTCGAAAATTCAAGGAGTCCGCAGCGGCTTTGTACACCACGCACGCAAAAGAGAAATGCTGCACATGCGGTGGTACGTAGGCGACGTGACAGCTCGAGAGCAACAAAGCGCTCGCGAGGTGATGGCTACCGCAGAACAGGCTACCTGATGGGGCAACAGCAAAAAGCGCGAGCTGTGGTTGGCTGATCAAGCCTTGCAAAACGGCAACAAAAAATAAGAGGTGAAAGGAAGAGGACGTCGGCTATTTTGTTCCTACTCTCTGATCCGACACGCGAGTGGAAAAAGCATAAAAGAGAAAAAAAAAACGAAAAAAAAAACGATCTGTAAGTTGAAGATAGCACACTTCGAGCCCTCTCGCCCTTACGTTTTTTCGAGCATTTCGGGTTTTGGCGGAGGCGTGATGCCGCGCGGAGTGCCAAAAGCACGCCTTCCAACTTGCACGTGGAGCCGCACTGCTGTGGAGATGGCGGAGGGAGAAAGTGACAAGGCGCACCTTTTAGCTCGCGCGACATTCAATATATCCGAAGGCGGGTAAAAATATCGTTCGATATAAACGTGCGAATTTCTATACTTTTACAAAATAATTTCAAGGTGATAGCTTGCGAGTTCGATATACCCAAAAATTCAATATATGTGGGTTCGATATAACAGTTTTCGACTGTAGTATATATATATATATCACATATTATAACGAAAAATAGGCATATTTGTCCTGACCTAACTAACCTGCACAATATTTTTTAAAGATTGAAACAAGGCTTATGCAAATACTTTTTTTTTCCAGCAAAGCAATCGGAAACAACTATGAATAGTTGTAGAACTTGACTTTCGGTAGAATGCAAGTAATAACAGGTAAAATGTTATTTTTGAAAGTTGCTTTACTTGGAGCCCCTTAGCCTGTACAACAATCTTTTAAAATTTCCCCCAGATATGCACTTTCACGGCTTATCACTGCTCCATTGCAGTGAAACCACTTTTACAGCTTGTCACATGCGGATTAATATGTGCTTATTTGTTCGTTTCGAAAATTCAAAATTTTCAATAATCTAAATTCAATTCAAAGCAGATTTAAATACTGCATTATTTGCTCAAATATTCAAAACATTCGAATATTTGCACGAGCCTAGATTACTTTAATCAGCGAGGTGTGGTTGCATGTGCCCAATCTTCACTGCAATCGCCCGTCACTGGCCCGTACCTTTCTACATGCACGTCTCGCCACTCAATTTGCACTGAAGCGACAGTCAAGACAAGTCACTCCACTCATTCATCCAGCACATTTTTTTTTGCAGCAGCATTTCTGTGAATTAGACCAGATTAAATGCAAAGACAGTTAGCTGCTAGGCTTACTTTACACGATATTTCGATTAGTTGCTATACATTCACTGATTTGCAATTGCAGCGAAACCGACGTTTGAGACAATCGGCATCTATGCAAAAAAACAAAGATGCATTTTCTCTGGAAAACAGTGGTTGAAACTTGAAGGATGAGCACACAAGAATGAGGTTCACAGCTCTAGAAGATTCCCAATCTCACTCGAAAACACACACTTGCTGTCAACACGGGCACGATCAGCTCAGGTAGAGAAGCAGCCAACAAATTACATCTCCTAACTCGTGAAACGCCTCTCTGAAACATTCAGATGAGACGGCCTCTCACCCTAGACGTGCAGGAACATGGCTCAGGCTATGTCACAAGCCAAACTGGTTTTCAAGATCGCCGCAGATTACCGGCAAGGTAAGTCATGCAATGCTGTACAAGACTGGGCTGACTAAATAAAGGGAGAGATGCATGCTCACCTCAAGGCACACTAACTGCACTGCCTCGGTGTGTCATTGTAGGATTACTTTGCCTTTGGACTTCACACAGAACAACATGATAACACTGACAGCAGCAAACATCAGTACAGGGTCCTTTGTAACTGCCATCACAACGAAACGAAGTGTTTACCCAAGAACATGCACTCCGAGCACGCGAGATTGCTCACCTTCATTCTCGCCCTCACATCGAAAGCGTCCGTAGAAAAGGTCTAGCATTGGGTTTGTCTGTGCCATGCGAGGTATGCTGCAAAGACAAAAAAAATGTTGCTTTTCATATTTATTTGAGCTCTTTGTGAATCCTATCAAAATGAAGTCGGAAGGACAGCCAAAAATAACTGTTTTATCCATTATTGCCCTCCAGTGGGGCATTCCCACTAAATGGCAAACACTTCAAATGTAGTGAAAAAAATCGCATTGATTTTTAACATTGGGAATAGTGAACTGCTACAGTAAAACCCCATTAATTTGGACTTCACGGAACCGGAGTGAATGTCCGAATTAACCCAGGGAACGAATTATGGTGAGTACGAACAAAACACTTGATTGATAAGTGGAGTTTAAACGTCCCAAAACCACCATATGATTACGAGAGACGCCGTAGTAGAGGCTCCTGAAATTTAGACCACCTGGGGTTCTTTACCGTGCACCCAAATCTGAGCACACGGGCCTACAACATTTCCGCCTCCATCGGAAATGCAGCCGCCGCAGCCGGGATTCGAACCCGCGCCCTGCGGGTCAGCAGCCTAGTACCTTAGCCACTAGACCACCGCGGCGGGACACAAACGAACAAAACACTTGAAAAATGTCTTCTACACCATCAAACTTATTTCTTAAAAAAGTCTGATTGCAATTTGCTTCACGGATGCAATGTGCGACGAAGTCACAACTTTGCGAAGTTCCTGCAGGTGGCTTAGTCAACGCACACTGTACGAGGAAAGCATGCATATGTCCTCCAAAACGGCCAAAGCAAGCGCAGCCTCCGTCATAGTGTGGCATGGACACTCATCAGCATCACTTACGTCCTCATCGGCCCATTCCCTTTCGCCATCCAAGACTTCGGCGACGATATCACTGTCAGTCACTGTGCCGGCCGCGGCAACATCGCTGTCAATTGCGAAGTAATCGCCCAGGGGCACATCAGCTGGCATGATGCTCACATTGCGGCCGTCTTGCTCTTTGCGGGTTTCATCATCGGCCACCACCCCCGAATCAGCAGCGTCGTGCAAGAAGCCGCCATGCCTAAAGTAGTTTGCGACTACTGCAGGCTGTTTGTTGTTCCACACGTATGTACATCAGCGTGTAGATTGCACTTAGGAGGCTTATTTCATACTGCTTGCCTGACTTCACGCAGAGCAACATCCAATCCAGTACCTTCCGTAGATAGCAACTTTTCATGAAGTGTATGATTCCATGATCCTTCGGCTGCAGAGAAGCTGTTGTGTTCGGAGGCAGGAATAGCAGTTCAATGTTATCGAGCCCGGACACCTTCGTGTGGGCAGTACAATTGCTAGCCCGAACAGCACCTTCCGAGCCTTAGCTGCAAAGCGCCGGTCGAGCTGACGCAGCAAGACTTGAAAGAGTTTGGCAGTCATTCAAACCTTTCTGTTAGACCGGTAGTCGACACGCAGCTGCTTAATATTCTGAAAACATCTTGGCTTCGCAGCCTTCCCGATCACCAGCAGCGGCAGCCCCTCTGTGCCGATCATGTTAGCAGCCAGAAGAACTGTCACGCGCTCTTTACTTCGTTTTCCACCGACGCACGCGTCTCTTAAATGCGATTGTCTTATCGGGCAGAGCCTTATAGAACAGCGCTGTCTCATCAGCGTTGAAAATGTTGCATGGCTCGTAAGCGTGAGGATAGTCCAGACCACCAGTCCTGCACAACACTTTCTTCAACTGCACATCTTTCACCACACACTTTGTGGGACACCTGCCTGTGTCGCTTCTTGAAGGGGTTGAACCAGCCTTCCGATGCATTGAAGGAGTCAATGTTTATGGTCACCGCGAACTTTTCTGCTGTGCGCAGGTAACGGGGCCGCTAAGGGCAAATGCACATTGCGTTAAACGGCAATCCAGCATAACAGCTCTTCTAGCTTGGGATGCGCTGCCGTTCGAAGCCTTTTCCTTTGGTCGCCAAACATGTCCCCGTCATATATCATCATCATCATCGTCAGCCTGACTACGTCCACTGCAGGACAAAGGCCTCTCCCATGTTCCGCCAGTTAACTTGGTCCTGTGCTTGCTGCCGCCAATTTATACCAGCAAACTTCTTAATCCAATCTGCCCACGTAACCTTCTGTCTCCCCCTAACTCCCTTGCCTTCTCTTGGAATCCAGTTAGTTACCCTTAACGACCAGCGGTTATCCTGTCTACGCGCTACATGCCCGGCCCATGTCCATTTCTTCTTCTTGAATTCAGCTATGATATCCTTAACCCCCGTTTGTTCCCTAATCCACTCTGCTCTCTTCTTGTCTCTTAAGGTTACACCTACCATTTTTTTTTCCATTGCTCGCTGCGTCGTCCTCAATTTAAGCTGAACCCTCTTTCTGGTCTCCAAGTTTCTGCTCCGTAGCTAAGTACCAACAAGATACAGCTGTTATACACCTTCCTCTTGAGGGACAGTGGCAATCTACCTGTCATAATTTGAGAGTGCCTGCCGAATGTGCTCCACCCCATTCTTATTCTTCTAGTTACTTCAATCTCGTCGTTCGGCTCCGCGGTTATTACCTGCCCTAAGTAGACACAGTCTTTTACAACTTCAAGTGCACTATTACCTATCTCGAAGCGCTGCTCTTTTCCGAGGTGGTTGTACATTACTTTCGTTTTCTGCAGATTATATATGCCGTCATATATATGCTTGCATAATCTGCTCTTCGTTCTTTACATAAGTGCCCAGCATGCTTTTCTTCACATTGCACTTTTCCATCACTTTTTTTTCAAGATGCTCCCGCTTGCAACGCCTTCAATATTTTCACCTTCGCAGCCGAATTCTTTACTTCACCCCCTTTGCTGTGGGAGTTGGGGCGGTTGGGGCCACAGGAGACGGAGGGGAAGCCATCCAGGTGTCACTCGCACGGTGGTCGCTGGCACACGCGCACGAAGTAAACACAAACCCCACACACACAAAAATGCATGGTGATAAAAATGAAATAAAAACAGGCGAACTTTTCAAAAAACAGCAAGCAGCAAGACTGCAGATGGCACTGATCACGTACAGCTAAATAATTTAAAGCACACTAGAGGTGAGCAATCCAACTCAGCCATCATGCAAATGTGTTCGACGTGCAAGAAAAAAAGGAAAGGCAAAAAAGAAAACGAGCTCCTCCGAAAAATCGGGAAACGCCTTCGCCTGAAGCACCCATCACAGATGAAGCTGCCGAAGTCTCCACCCTGCAATCTTCGCCCACGAAGGAATGATACAGGCAGAAAGTGCGTGTATCGGCAAACGAGGTGCGTGTATCTGCGAGCATTGTTTGTTCAGCTGGAACCTCACCTTTCGACTGTGACTCACTTGACAATCATAATTATAGCCTATCGAAGAAAATTGCTAGCCTCTACATCAGAACAAGAATTCACCATATTTCGAAGGGAATGAATCAGGCGAATTGCAACAAAAACGCAGGCACATTGCTAACTAGAGAAATCATTTTCAAAAATCTTTGAAGTGGAAAACATTGCTTGACGTGTTTCAGTTTGATGCAACTCGATCGTTGTTAGTGTTACTGTATTTTTGTTGCGAGATTCAACATTTCGTTAAGTCTTTATCACGTATCTGGCGCAGTATACGCGACAAGTGAATAAAAACATAGTTACTACGTGTACTAGCGCAGTTGTCAACATCCGTTTTGTTGCATTTATTGTATTATATGTTTCATATTATTTTCGTCACCAGCTAGCGTTGTACAACTTCTTACTCCCTCAAAATTGATTTCCGCTGTATCTGCTCACGCGGCACTTCTGCAGTGAGGCAACTGTGTAAACATATAGTGCAAACTAATATATCCCAGTGTACCATTTTCTAATACTCTTAAAAAGGCAAGAGTCAAGAAAAAAATAGTCACGTCACTCCAACGTTTTCTTCCCCCCACGAAAAACAGGTGCTTTCATTGCTGTAACGGAACGCACGGCTGCAAGCGCACGGGGACACTACAGCGGCACAAGGCAAACGCCGCCTCCTTGTGCCCCGAGCAATATGGCCGCCGCCTGGTTTCCGGAGCTTCACTTCAATACATGGGCGCGTATGCGAGACCGCCATTCCAGAAGCTTTAGTATAACCTTCTTGGTTTAGACGCCCTTGCGATTTTATTTATTTATTTTTTTGGTACCTACGAGATGTACTACCCATGGACGGAGTTTTGAATCTCATAGGCCGCAATCCGATCCCAAAGCTGTTTAGGTGCGCAGTCTATTTGGCCAGCAGAATCTGCTGCTGCTTCCCCATCATGAATCGACTGCTGTCGAACGTTCGAATTACCCGAAGCGCGCCCGAGTTTGTCCAAATGAATGAGAGTTTTCAGTCATAGAACAATGTACAATTTGGACGGTACCAGACGCCGTGGCCAAATTACATTAAATTTTGAATTAACGGGGGTCAAATGAACGAGCTTTTACTGTATATTCTAAAAAGAAAAAATTCGTTTGCCCCGTGGGAGCCTTCTAAATTTCACATGTCTTCCGAGAGACTGTTCGTCAGAAAATGTTGGTCAGAAATGTTGGTCGGAAACTAATTGCAACCATGCAAATACAATACACAACTGCTGATCACAGCCAAGTTCGTGGAGTGCCTATTACGAGGGTGCGCTTATTAAGCGAGTAAATACAGTCTTTATTTTGCATGGTATACATTTTGGGTTAAAGATATTTTTTAGACAGCCAAGTTTGTGAATCTTACAAGAAAACAATCATGTATTTCAGAAAATCTTCCCTTTTGGTCAAGATTGAGATGCTGTAGATTACATTTTCCAGTGCCCTAATTAAATGTAAGCCACAACTTCTGCACAAGTTAGCCCACCCCAGTAACAAAGAATGTAAGGAGCCTTGCAACCAGTGAGGGGCTCACTCACGAGCCTGGGCTGGCACAGTGGGCCAGCTGGAAGGCATCCTCCAGCCACTCGAGCAGCTTGTGGGTGAACTCTGAGACGTCCTGTTGCTGCTGAGGCTGCTGCTGCTGGGACAACTGTTGCTGCGGCTGTTGCTGCTGGTTGTTGGGGCCCTGCAAGAAAAGAGTTCCCATACTGAACAGGCGTCAAGTGTATGCACGACACTTTGAACAGTACATCAAATGCCTCTTATTTCTTTCAATGTGAGTGCAATCGTGCGTTTCGAGCCGCTGTCCGACTTAATTCAAAGAGTGGCAACGATGCAACGCTTCATGTGGGGTAGCGCTGCTTGTGTCACAGATGCTGCCAAACACTTTCCCCTTCAAATGCTTACACGCACCCCGCAGAAGTATAGCTTACACGCACCCCGCAGGAGTATAGCCACTAGCGTGGGTTCAGCCTTAGTGAGCCACAGGGCCGCGTTCACCATCGCCGAGTGTTAACGCCGCTGCACACGCGCGCTCGCACAGCCAAGGCGCCAAGCGAGGGGCGGAAAGTACACAGTGCTAATCTTCAACAAGTCCCAATATTTTATTGCCAGCGGTGAAAGAAAAAACACGGAACAGCACTCGCTGCAAGAGGCGGCGGGAAAGCAAAAGAGGCTTATCCATGCCACGGGCGAAAGTACAGCACATGTGCCACGAGCACGTCTTCGCAAGCAAAAAGGCTCACGATGACACATCGCTGAAGGAACGGTCCCTCACGACTATGCCGCATGCTCTTACGATCAGTGACCACAGGGCCTATTGCTCGAGCGAGGGGAAACACCACTCGCGTTGTCTTTAAGAGGCATGGCTCGGCTCGGCAAGACCATGCGTGAACACACCGCACCGCTTTCCTGCATACCGTTCAGAAGGGGCAACGAATGGTCAGCCTTCGCTATGGACGCAAGGCACTGTTGGCGAGTCCGAGAGAGTTCCAAGAATAAAGGAGCCAACAGATGGGAGAGAAAAGGCGTGCTCATCCTTTGCTGTTCGGAGAGGATCTCTCACTCACACTGGGCGTGCGCGCTCTCTTGCGAGGCACGAGCACGGCGCCACAGACGACATTCGCTGCCAGGTGAGGAATGTCAACATCACTCTCGCTTTCCCAGCACTGACGGACCGCGGAGGAGGGGACAGTCATGTTAGGACGTGAGTACGGCAGATATAGGCAACAAGTCTACGCAATGGCAGCGAGCTCGCCTCAATTCCCACAATGTGTTTCCCACTCCAATATCATACGTTTGTCAGATTTGCTTCTTCGTGCTCTTTCTTTGTGGCACGAAGCAATGCCACAATCAGAATGGTGATGCTGTGTCGCTATCAGAAGAAGACGCAACACACACTGCACTTCATTTTCCGGTACAACAGTGTGCCATTATTGTGAATCGAAACGAGACAATTTAGGACTAAACGTTCACTCTCGTTTTCCTTGTCATCACTGTGTTATCGCAGCAGAATTTCAACTCAAGCACTTAAATCAGAACCAACCTTACCTTTAGCCACCACAGTCACAGCGGAATGACACAGTTATGTTTTACTATTGTTCACACCAGTTGCAAACAGAAAAATCTGTTGCGTTTCAATGCTTAAGCTCCGCACATGCACTTTTATTTTGTCCTTAAAATTGCCCTTTTAAACTTTTCAAAATGTGAAATTACCACAGATGTCGCCAGTTTCACCCCCAGTGCCAAGCGAAAATTGTGATCACCACTAGTTTAAAGGGACACTAAAGACAAGTATTAAGTCAGCGTTGATTGTTGAAGTAGCGGTCCAGAAACTCCGTATTGATACTTATGTGCCAAGAAAGGGCTTATTTTTAAATAAAATCGCATTTTAGAGGTCCGCATCAGGTTAGCGCACTTGAAATTACCCACCCCAACGTAGGATCTGACGTCACTGTTGCAGTGCACAACGTTACCCGGCTTTAATGCGCGGTCGACGACCTTACAGTAGAGCAGAGGGAAAGCAGCGGGAGCTCCAGCAGCAACAAAGGCCATTGAACAATTTTTAGCCATGGCCTTCAAAATTGCAGGCGCGATTGATTCAACTAGGCCCTGCTAGATGGCACGACCTGTCCAGTTTAAACACGCAAAATTTAATTTTTGAACCACTCGTGCCATTTCTCATAGGAACGCCTGGCGGTTCTTTTTTCTAGGAATCAAACAAACGCACAAGCAGCATTTCATTGTGTCCCTTGATGCACGGTAAGTTCTTTATTTAGTGCAGTAGATTGATTTCTAGTGATTAATTGTAGGCAGTTCGTCTGACATCATCGGGATAATTTTGAGAATGACTTACTGCAGCGCATGTATTCTTGTGCATTTACGTTAATTTCTCAGTAAGTAGGGCACTGCTGTTGAAAATATTGTCGCTTTAAACATTGTCATACATTAACCTTACACTCCGACGTAAATTGTTATTTGACTTTATTGTCCCTTCAACTGCACTCCTACACAACGTAAGACTATCTGCTAACTCCTTGAGCATGCAACCTCGTGCAACTCAACAAAATACTCGCATGAGGAAATGAGGCCACTGCAAAAAGTGATGCTGTTTGATGCTGCTGTCTACCACTTGAACCAAACAGTGTGGAAAGGAAGCAGCTGCTACAAAATTCTGAAACGACTGCAATCACTGTTCCGATAGATAGGGCACGCACGAATGCACCAGGCCTAGCAAAGCCTGCAGTTCCTTGAAACGGGGTATGCTTCGCGCATGTTCAAACTGCATGCTCACTTCGATCACACAAGACAGGGACAAGGACTGACAAGCATGGCGCAGACACAGTTGCGCCCCCGTCATTCTCTTCGATCCTCATGCTTGTTGCGTGCTGAAAAAGTGAACACGCAGTCTATGCTCGAAACATATACCCCCAACAAGACCACATTCCAAGATTGCTGGCGGTTACCTCTCCGCTACAGCTGCAATTATCAGCTGCCCTCGCACTCCCTCATACTGTCACGATGAGTCACAAGTACTGGGGGGATTTATTAAACCACCGGGTAGCTAGCTCTACGACGATGCGTCAGTCGTGGCTGGCTCTCGAGCAGAGAAGAAGCACGCGATCTTTTTCCTCCAGATTGAGAGCCGCTCTTGCTGTCGACCCACTAGGTGCTGGTGGCATTATCTCCCCTTCCGAAAAGAAAAAAAAAAAAACAAGTCCCAAAAGAGGAAAGAAAAGTACATAGCAGCACCGCGATGCTACTACGTAGACACGTGAAAAAAAAATTGGAAATTCGGATAAAGTGAAAGTAGAAATTGAAGAGCGTGCCAATATAAGAAACGTCAATGAACAAGAAAGCGAGTTCACAAAAATAAACAAAAAACACAAATGAGCGAAAACGGGCGCTGATTGCATGCGCTGTCGCAGCTCATCAAAAGCTGCATGTTGCTCGTTTTCCCACACAAACGGCTTGTCGTCCCTTGTGAGACGAGTCAGAGGTTGTGCTATCTCTGAAAAGCCATGAATGAACCGGGGATAGTAGGCGCACAAACCAAGGAAGCGCCAGACGGCTTTCTTATCGACAGGAGCTGGTAATTCGGCAACAGCGACAAGCTTGTCCGAATCGGGCCGAATTCTTTCGGCGCTAACTACATGTCCAAGAAATTTCAGTTCTTTATAGCCGAAGTGGCACTTCTGTGGCTTTAGTGTGAGGTCCGCCGATCGGATAGCCTACAGCACGCTGCGCAGGCGGTGAAGGTGCTGCTCAAACGTGGTAGAGAAGACCACCACATCATCAAGGTAGACAAGACAAGTCTGCCACTTGAGCCCTGTGAGGACAGTGTCCATCATTCGCTGGAAAGTTGCCGGCGCTGAACACAAGCCAAAAGGGAGCACTCGAAATAAGTATAGGCTGTCTGGAGTCACGAAGGCTGTTTTATAACGGTCTCGCTGATCTACCTCGATTTGCCAATACACGCTTTTGAGATCGAGAGAAGTGAAATAATGGGCACGACGAAGTCTATCCAGTGAATCAATCGTCGATACGTGGCAGCGGATACACATCCTTTTTGGTCCCGTTAAGCTTTCGGTAGTCGACGCAGAAGCGCAGCGACCCGTCCTTTTTGACAAGTACGACTGGAGATGACCACGGGCTGTTAGATGGTTCAATAACGCCATCGCCAAGCATCTCGCTGACTTGCGTATGTATCGCTTCACGTTCCTTAGTCGACACGCGGTAGGGGTTTTGGTGTATCAGGCGTGCGTCCTCGTACGTGAGGATCCTGTGTTGAGTGATAGACGTCTGGCGGATCTTGAGCAACTTGCGAAGCAAGACCTGAACTCGAACAAGAGCGCTCGTAGCGCAGTCTGCTTATCGGTGGACAGATCAGAATTGATGTCTATATTACTCATTGACGTGTCGGCGGTATCCACTAGTTCTGACGTGAGACGGTGACGTTTGCTACTTCGTGGGCAAACGCTATCGAAGCGCCACGGAACAGATGTTGATACTCGTTGCTAAAGTTGGTTACGAGCAATGCAGATCGGCCATCACGAAGGTGTATTACACTTCTAGCTACACAAATGCCTTGCTGCAGGAGGTGTTCTAAATTTGTCTCAGCCACCACATCGCCATCGCCCAAACCACAGCATGTTACGTCGACTAGAACACTTGCTCGTGGAGGAAGCGTCACGCTCTGTTCAGAAATACGGAGTACGTTGACACGCCTTCCGTCATCCTGCACGTTTATTGCTCGCTGGGCTGAGAACGTGACGCAGCACTCTTGCAGATCAATAATAGCTCCAATTTCCTGTAGAAAGTCAACTCCCAGAATGACTTCACGGGAGCATTCGCGTAGAACAAGGCAGCTTGCTACGAATGTATACCCTTGAATCTGTACTCTACTTGTGCAGGCACCCAGTGGAGTAACGACGTGGCCACCAGCTGTCCGAATCTGCGAGTTATGCCACGGCGTGATGACTTTCTTCAGCTGCGTTGTCAGTTTCCCGCTCAGTATCAAATAGTCCGCGCCGGTGTCCACTAACGCATTAACTGCACAACCATCAATTGTCACTGACATGTCGAGTGAAAGTCGGCCATCCTTTGCCGGACCGGTTTCTGTATGGTTTTGCGTCAATAGGAGGTCTTCAGCGCTTCGACGGTCAGCGACCCCGCCCCCAGAGGTCGCTTGGGCTAGTTTTCTCGGCAGGGGCTGGGAGACTGTGTGGTAGAATACCGCTGGGGCGTTGATGAAAATCGCCTCGGTGATGGCGAGTGCGACTGGCGCCCGGCAGACGGTGGTGCATGCTGCTGGGAGAGGTAGTTTTCGATTTCGCGCGGTCTTTGGCCGTAACGGGGTGGCGGTGAGTACGCAGAGAAGCCGCAAAGCCCAAGACGGCGATATGGGCACTGGCGGTACAAGTGATCAGCTTCTCCACAGTGCAAGCACAGAGCCCGGCGATCAGGAGTGCGCCAAAAATCAGACTTCCGAGGAGACGTGCGCCGATCGTCGATGTACTGAACTGGTGGCACCGAACGATGGGCGACAGAAGCGCCAGGGACAAAGGGTGGTGGCGTGTACGTGCCTTCGTAGTACGGTATGTGCTGCGCTGACTGGAGTGAAACAGCAGGAACAGGATGGACGAATAATGGCGGCGATGCAGCAGGGCGTTTCAAGGCTTCCGTGTAGGTTGTCTCATGGCGGTATTCAGCAGGAGCTGTCGCAGCTGTATCGGGAGGCAAGGTTTTCCGGAGGGCCTGGTGCAGCTCATCCTTGATCACATTTGCAATAGAGCTAACCGTAAGATGAGGTGTTACACCAGCTTTTTGCAACTCTTCACGTACTATATCACGAATGAGTTCACGTAGACAGTCGTTGCTGGTTCTAGTGGCGGTGAAAATGTCGGCAGTAGACATGCCACTGACTTGCCTGTCGTATTGGTTGGATCGCTGCTGCAGCATTTTTTCCATTGTCACGGCCTCGGACAAGAACTCCGCGACCGTCTTCGGAGGGCTGCGCACGAGGCCGGCAAAAAGCTGGTTCTTGACACCGCGCATCAAGTGACGCAACTTCTTGTCCTCCGTCATTCTTGAATCGGCCCGTCGGAAGCGGCTCATCATGTCTTCGACGTACGTGGTCACAGTTTTGTTTGGCAACTGGACGCGGGCCAGAATAGCTCGTTCAGCTCGTTCTAGGCGATCAGCACTGGCATAGGTCTGCAGAAGTCTACGAGAGAATTCGGGCCACGTCGTCAGCTGCTCCCCTCGGTTTTGATACCACGTACGTGCCCCGTCTTCGAGATAGAAATAGACACGACCCAGTTTCGCCGCGTCGTCCCACTGATTCAAGGTGGCTACGCGCTCGAAGTTTGCCAACTAGTCCTCAACGTCCTCGTGCTCCGTGCCATGGAACGTCGCCGGTGCCCGTGGGCTTTCCAACGTATAGCGGTTCGACGTCGTGTTTCCCGTGCCGGTTGACGAGGTTTGCACCGAAGCGCTGGTCATGTTTGTCGACGTGGTGGGAGCAGTATCGTCGAATTCCGGAGGCAATCCCCTGATTCGGCGGCTGGTCCGATGCACGGCAGTATTGACTGGCACTGGACTCGTATCACGGCTTCCTGGGGGGGGGGGGGGGGTTGCAGCATCTGTGAGACTACCCAGCACCTCCACCAGTTTGTCACGATGAGTTACCAGTTACCAGCACCTCCACCAGTTTGTCACGATGAGTCACAAGTACTGGGGGGGATTTATTAGACCACCGGGTAGCTAGCTCTAGGACGATGCGTCAGTCGTGGCTGGCTCTCGAGCAGAGAAGAAGCATGCGATCTTCTTTTTCCTCCAGATTGAGAGCCGCTCTTGCTGTCGACCTACTACATGCTGGTGGCAATACCATGATGTATGGGATGGGCCAACGTTACAAAGGCCAGAGTAGGGGATAATTGGTAGTACATAACTGACACTTTCGAAACGCTGTCTGAACATGAAAGATGTAGTACACAACATGCGCTCGTGTTGTGTGCCACTCGTTTTTTTGCGAATCTTTGTTTTGTTCAGACAGCAAGTCACAAGTGCCAAAAAAAAAAAGGACCAAAATGGCTGAAACCATTTTTTTTTTTTTTCACTTAACTGAAGAGCTTTCTTATTTATATTTTTCTGAATAAAACAAAATAATGTATAAAGAACATGAACAGATGGGGCGATCTCACATTGAGAAAGAACTACACCGGATATTGTCAGTGGCGATTTTGTATGAAAATGTCACAACTGCCCTTTTAATGGTCCCCAACAGTTTCATACAGAACCTCACAACCATGAAGAAAATACAGCTCGAGCACCCGCATCATCGCTATTGCAATAAAATTTTCCCCCTTTCAGTCTGTTCCAAGCGCAACAAATATGACTTATCTTGGCAGAGCTATCATCGTGAGGTGTACCTGAGATCCGCCGGCCCCTCCTGCCGTTCCGACAAAGGCATCCCGCAGGAGTTCGAGTGCCCGGCCAGGGTTGACGTACTTGCGTCGCGAGGCGGCCAGCAGTGCAAACAGGGCCCTCAGCTCCAGCATGAGGCCCACACTGCGTTGCTCCTGCAGCGGCCGACCGTCCCGCACAGATGCCTGGAGTGGCTCAAAGGCCAGCACTAGGCGCCGAAACATGGGCAGGTGGTACAGAGACTGGATCACAGCCGAGAACCTGGACACAGGTGTTGAAGAGCGTTGCCGACACCGTTGAAAGGGAAAAAACAAGTGAAAAAAGAAAAGCAGACAAATTAATTTGTAGTATTCTTATTGGGTAGAGCGGCCTTTTGCTTAATGAATAACTTGTAGCAGAAACATTACGCTTAAATATTTGCTTGAAATGCACTGTAGATTACAACTTGGTCCTTGCAGGAAAGGATCCCCACTCATATATGGCTAACAAGGCAAAATACAATTGCAGAAGGGAAATGAATGAACACTAGGCCAATATTACGTCAACAGCCTAGCTATGCCCCATGCAGGACAAAGGCCTCTCCCCCATTTCACCAATTACCTTGGCCCTGTGTTTTCTGCGGCCATAACATGGCTGCAATCTAATGGCTCACCTGCATTTCTGCCCTCCCATCACGCGCTTGCCTTCACTTGGAATCGAGACTGTTCACTTTCGATGACCAACGGTTCTCCTGCCTTCTCGGTACATGCCCTGCCTGTGCCCGTTTGGTTCAAGCCCCTTAACTGCTCACTTTTTTTGAAAATTTCCAGTCAAAAAGTGCCTTTTTGTTTTATTGCCGATTTCGAATCCGATTGCACTTAAAAGAAGCTAGTCGATGTTGAAAAAATATTTTCCCCCTGTACTTAGTCAAATCAATGAAATGAAGTTTATTTCTGAACAATACATAGGAATCCAGCTACCTGCAGCTAATAAAATTTAAAAATCTTATAAACCAAACAGTTACAGATGCCATATCTTCTTTCACTTCTGTAGGCTAAGCACTCTTGGGGTATTTCACTCGCGAAGCTTGGGGGCTGAGTAGAAAATTTCGAAATGCGGAATAATGCAAGGCGGCTTCACTGGCGGGCACTCGCAATGTTTGCATCTGAGCCGGCTTCACCATCACCGAAGCAGCAACTCAATTCACTATCATCACTGTCTTCACTTATGGGCGCACGATAAATATCTTTACTCGAATTGTCATGACTCCCAAGAGGATTGCAAAAACGAATAGCATTTTTTTCATGTGCACGGGCCAGCTATGCATGTGTCGCCGCCACCGCCCGCCGCATTTTTCTACAAAAAGCACGCTCCTGCCACAGGAGAAAAATAAGTTCTCGAGAAAATGCTGCCCTCTGGTGGATGACACGCAATGTAAGCCGTAAATGCGCGCTTCTATACCTGAATGCTAGAGCGGAGTACCTATTCCACTAGAACGAGTTCAACTCGTCCAAAACAGTTTGGCGACAACTTGAGCAAAAAGAGCTCCGCTCGTCCAAAGCAGCTAAGGGGTTCAACTAAAATGTTCCTGATAAGTATATATTCCTACACCCCCTCTACTCTCTTTTTGTCCCTTAAGGTTACTCCTATCCTCTTTCTTTCCATGGCTCGTCGCATTTATGTTGAATACTTTTGGCAAGCGATGAGGTTCCTGCCCCGTAAGCAAGCACTAGCAAGATGCAGCTGAGGCAAATGCTACAAAAATAAACTACACAAAGAGGAACAGGGGAGACTCGTTTCTCTTAAAAAGTCACTGAATGCAAAACAAAGCTCACAGTATCGCTGCAACAGCGAAGCAATAATCACAACAGCCACTAACTAGAATGTTATATTACGTAATGCTAGCAGATAACTACTTTCAGATCTGATCTGACTAAACTGCGATGCATCAGCATAAGGAAACAGCTACCGAGCCAACAAGCAAAGAGACATGTGTGCTATCACATCACCACAAAGTGAGCTACGAGGCCAGCACGTACCAAGGTATAAGCCGCCTGCTGATCCCTGTAGGGATAAGCGTGCGTGATCGCAGCCAGCTCAACAACGTGCACAGCCATGCAGCTACCTACCCCTCAGCCCCATCGAATGATGGACGTGTTTCCTCTCACATCAGCGTATAATGGCTGCACTCACACTTATCCACTCACTGTCACATGTAGAATATACAAAACATTGGGTGATGTTGCCGATTTGTACTTAGTACAGAACACCACAGTGGCACAGACGCTGACTGCAACAACAAACATTGCCAGAGTGTCCATACAATGGCTATCACAACAATATTACGAATATTACAGGAATACAAAAATATACGAGTAGAAACACTGGAAGCGAACTTTGATAAGAGAAACTTCCCGATTCACCGTTCTGGAGCTTTATTACGGCCCTATTAAATGAAAAAAAATCTGATCTAAAACCATTCGTAGACCCTGCGATGGGAGTAGTGTGGGAAGGGAAAAATTCACGCTGACCAATCAAGTTATGTCAGTAGTTCTTTGAACAATATCCGAGCCAATCCCCTTACCAGCAGGTATTGCCAACGTTTTTGATTCCCACGGGCCAGTCACCCTGCCGCCGCCGATCGTTGGGATTGATCGGGTCCAACCAGTTCTCGGCGCCGCGCTTTCGCTTGCCTCCGAGGCTCTGTTCCAACGCACGGCTGATGTCCTGTTCCTCCGCAGAGACGCCAGCAACCTGGGTGCGTAACCAGAGAAAACGCATTTGTGGTGATAACGAAGTGGCATTCATAAGGACAAATCTGTAACGCCTGCAAGATGTATCTAGTGCAGTGAGCGTGTTTGAGGGCTGATGCACCGTTTTGGCACGTCATTTGATCTCACAATAAGGTAATCATATATGTTGCGAGACTTGAATTTTAACACCATACACCTGGCACCTCCGGGCATATGAACTGCTAGCTGCTTGCATCAGCGGGACGTAAGAAGTGTTAGTAGGAAAGAGGAAAGTGCTAAGTTTTCAAGAAAAGAAAATGCAAGCTAACTGAACAACTACTGTCCTGGAACAATAAAAAAAAATTCCTGAAAAGCATCTCTGTCTTTCTCAAAGCCATGCATGGTGCTGTAGAAAGGTGTCAGCTCAAAGGGGTCGTTGAAAGGTTGCTCTTAAAATGACAATGCAGAACCGCCAGCCGCCACACGCACTAACTAGGCGATGACAGCTTAAGTGGAGTAGGCCTGCGTGGACGCTTTGTCCGATATACATCCATGCAGGTCTACTCTAAAAAATGCAGTGCTCTTGCTTGTTCCTTTCAGCACATCTGCGCTAAACCACTGTCATGTGGCAGATACAGTCGAGCCCACATATAACGGCCCCACTTAAAACGAACTTTCACTTAAAACGAACAATATACGCGTGACCGCCAAAATATACATTGGTTCAATGGCACAAAATCGCACTTACAACAAACGTCTCCGAGCGCCTCTGATCGGTTACAGCGAACGGATTTCGACCCCCGATCAGGCATCAGCGAAGTGCCCATACATTCTTATTATTAAACGCCAACCCTGCCTCCGCGACCCTCTAGTTGCCGCTCTCCCCAACCCATGGAGGAAGGAAAACTGTTTCCTACCTCCATGCCCCGACTGCTTTTTGTTACGCACCCCTCCGTCCTTTGTCCCCCCCCTACTCTGCGCACCCCGCATCGCCAGACGAGGCCCGTGTTTTCACATTGACACCGATCTTTCCAAGACCGGTCGGCCATTTACCCTGCTTTTTATCGCTGGCACTGTCGTTGGCGTCACCGGCCTGGAGTGACCAAACCATTTACCAACATCGTCGGCCACCGACTGTATCCAATATTCGGCGTCTAGTGCACGCGCGTACGCTACCCCACCAACTCTGGTAACTTGCAATTCGTTTCGTGCTTAGGACTTCTCGCTCACTTCGCCTTCAACTCAGCATGCCTTCCGCGCACGTGCGGAAGCGCGAAATCGGCTGTTGATTTGCGCGGAACCAATCACGAAATATCGAAGTTCGTGCGGCCACGCCAACCCGCCGGCGCAACAAAACGGTTTTTCACCACGGCCGCCAATTCTTCGAACACCGCCGCGCGCAGGCACTCTTTTCAAGTTTTTCTACGTGCAAGTTACACGGACATTTCAAGCAAGCTATCCAACGTGCCTCCTTCCCGTGTGTGCTGGTTTTCAAGGTCGCCCTCCCGCCGCATCTTCCTCCCTCTTTATCTCAACTCCTTGCCCTTCTCTCACAAGTCTGCTCTCCTCTCTTGATCACAACCCCTTCACTCGTCTCCACCGCTCTGCGACGCCGGCCACGCTGGCTCGAATTAGTTTCGTTTTCCGACTGGAAATGGCCCAGAGCTGTTCCATGCGTTCTGGCATGTGTGTCGCATGTGCGCGTCTTGCTCGCTCTTGGTGTGCGTGTGAGGTCATGGTGGCCGACGGGAGGACTAGCACGCTTTTTCCTGCCGCTCAACAAAATGTCGGAAGTGTGACCGCTTGGTTTGAGCGTAATCCGCGCGTTAGGTGCCGCATTTCGGAACACTTGCTCATAGCTTGCTCATATCATAGACCACCTGGCAGCCAACTTGCCGCTTCGGGCGTCCCGGTATTCAGCTGAGCGTGGAGAAGGGGAATATTTCGTAGGCGGCTGTGACGGCTACATGCGCGCGAAACTGTTTTCGCGAGGCCGACTTCGTCGACGTCGGGCCCTATGCCGAGCCTGAAGCTTCCGAACTGCGGCGGCGATTTGTGGCAGCGCATCGTCGACTCCGACCTGGGAGGGCGGATGGGACATCTGTTGCGGTGGTTTAATTACGGCTGGCGATGGGGCCGACACTGCGAAACCGTGCACGGATTGGGGCATTGTGAATGAAGTACGGGGCGAGAGCGATTTGGAGGAATCGGAAAGCAAGAATGACGAAACTTTGGAGCCAGTGCCTCATGCAGCTTATGCCACGGGCCTCGGCAAACGAGCACCCTGCTGTTTTAAATGAACACGAGACCGCCCTTAATGCTTCTGCTCTTCGAAGAAGCCGTGTTTCATTTTCTACGAACTTCGGGATACAGCGAACGGATGCCGCGTCACGCCCAGGTTCGTTATAAGCTGGCTCGACTGTATAACATCATTTACAGTAAACTGCATTCACACAAAATGTCACTGCAGGTTGCATTCCTAGTCGACATGGGTACAGGACACGGCATTCACAATTGTTGTTGATGTTCATCAGTCCAGCATGCTTTCTTGCTTCTTACGATTGTCCACTGACAAAACCGCAGTTTGCTTCTATGGCTGGCAAAAAGATGTTATACAGCACTACATCACTAAAACAGCATGAAGGAGTTATTGAAAAAGAACAGACGAGTCTTTGTAAACGTGGTAGACAGGCGGCACTGGCGTGAAGGTGGAGAATATAAAAAACAATATAGTCACCTAAATTGCATTAAATGTCTCATTTTACATCAAAAAATTATCAAGAAATCATTAGTAAGAACTTTGACATTAATTACATTTTGCTTTAAAGTGCCCCTACACCACCTCCGATAATATTTTGACACTTCAAGTTAATGCAAGCACGGAGTTCCGAATACAGTCACGGTCAACAATGCCAAATAAGGCTGCGCTATGAGCTGAGAGTGCCCGCTAATTTTAAGAAACAATCCCTTCTACTCTTCAGGATTTTCAGCGTTCGCCATGACGTAAATGATGTCAGCTGCTCAAGTCTTTCACCCAAAAAAACACTCATCTGCATGCAGGTGCATGTGCTCGCTGCTGTTCCTCCTAGCACGGTGAGGAGCAGCCCTCTGCCAGGAGGAGAGACGAGCCGACAAGCGAAGAGCCGAATGAAAGCGGGCCCCTTTTGTATCATCCAATAAGTGTGACTATTACGGCTCCATTTCAAAAGGTTCTTACGGATAGATGGTTGTTGAAGACTCTTGAACAACTACGACGCAGCTTAATTTTCACGTAATGGCGGAGTAGGGGCCCCTCAAGTTATCGGTTTTGTAATTTTTGCGAAGCTCCTACTTTACACATGTCACTTATACATTAGTTTGGAAAATGCACTCAATGGGTGAATATCAGCTTCACAATGCCCACATAATAGCAACAAATATGGCATTACCACCTAACTCCATCTGTTGCAAATGCCATTGGATGTGTCGTGCAACAGGGGCGCAAGAGCGCATGGCTTCACTTATAATGTGAGATAGCTGGAGGTACAATTTTCATACCAGCTGTAATGAGATGTCAAGTGATGACCAAAAGAGAAATAGTTGTTGAAAAATTTTGCTTATTAGTAGGTTTAATTGAATAAAATTTAATACACCTATTCATTTCTCTCTGCAGATTCTAAATCTTCAAGTGTATTTTTATATGTGTATTAGAACGTAAGATACACAATTGCTGAGAGCACATTTTTAGGGTGCTTTATAACAACTTCTTTACTTGTGAAACCCAAAAACAATATATGCGGCAAGAATACCAGAGAGTTCATCTAGCCTATGAAGCTAATTTTGATGTTTTAATAGAACTTTGAATGCAAAATAAATAGATGCAAATACAAGTTGAAATTTCTTGCTTCATACACTTTCGATAGGATTTTCACTAATTATAATTTGGTAAACAGCATTAAAAAAGATAAACAGCATCACTGGCTAGGCCACCTTTCTTGCTATCTTGCTGCATACCTTCTTTTTGTGTTTGATGAAATGAAGATTCCACAAAAATTCACTAAGAATTGTTTTAATTAAGAAAGCATAGTTGAAATGTCATATCTGTTGTTATAATGCAACTATTGAATATGTACTCCGATATTTGTAATCTGCAGAAATAACTGAATACATACATGAAGTTTAAATATTGTTGCATTAACTCAACGAATTAAAAAAAGAACACTTTCAAGACCCATGTCTGTCCTTTAGTGTATTCTCGTAGTAATGAAATGCACAGTATTTGAGATGGGGAAATGGCATTGAAAATCTACACCTTTAATCCATCAGCCCAAGCTGCCTGAAACAAAACAGCCAGTGAATGGACTCGTGGAAACAAGTGTGCGGCTTCAGTTCCAAGTTTTACCACAAGCTAAGGAATGTGTGGGACCCAATAAATGGAAATGCTTAAGATCCAGACAGCGTAATTTTAACCTTGTATGTAAACACTTACTTATTTAATGAATAGTAAGCCTTTTTACCTCGTAGACTTGTACATCATTGTACAGCCAAATATAGCATATCACTCGGCCTGAAATTCACAATAAATTATTAAAGTCAGCTAAAGATTACTTTCTCTTCTCTCAACAAATCATGTTATATGCCCAAAAATCGCACGTCAACTTGAACATCGCGCGCTAGCTCGTTACACAGATCGCCGCTGGAGGCAGATATTTGTCCACACACGCACGCGCAACCACACTGAAAAAGCCGCGCATTCGAAGAAAAAAAAAGAAAAAAATAATCAAGGTCGTGAAGCACGCATGATGTTTTTTGTTTGCCCCTTCTATTCCTCCCTGCTTAGCTTCCAGCGCTTTCGTCGGGACGAGGAAACAGAGAATGCAATCGCAGGATGCAACACACCTTTGTAACCCCACTCGCACTACACGGATTTTCAAAATTTTTGCAGCGTTGAATTCGTGAGGCAATAAGCTCTTCGAGTGAATTCATTCCATGGTTACTTGAAAAAGTGTTTCAGGGCCCCTTTAACTCTTTCCTTACCACTCCACTAGGCATCGTTCACCGGTGAACGATGATTTCGCGCCCCTATTTTTCAAAAACACCGTGCCTATGGACTTGTAGCGCCATCTAGGCGATGGTACACACACTAGAATTGCTTTTTCTGTATGGTTTGCATATTTACCGCGTGGCGGTGATTTTTAACGGTCACACCCGTTCAAAGGTTGAAGCGCATGTGATTCACGCGATGGCGTCAACATCAGAAACCACACGCGCTCGGAAAAAAGCGATTTCGCTCGATGCCGACGCCTCGACGAGCGATCTTTTGAATTCCTCGAGTAGTGAGGAATCAGACAACGATGTGGTGACATCGGATTTCAGCTCCGATGAAGAAATTTCATCAGATCAGCCGGCAACGTCAGCTGTTAGTCGCGGGTATGTTTGGTTTTCACCTTCTGTTTTGTTTGTCGTGTTCTGGAGCTGGCTGACTTGCTCTGTATGTGTCCCACATATTGTTATTATTTCTAGCGTGTCTACTTCATATGGGGGCGATGTGATGCCTCCAGTACAAAGACGCGTGGACTTCCGACCCCAGAGGGATCCGGGCATCGACCTCGGCATGGCACTCCGCAGTCGCGCTCATCGGCTGACGAGAGCACTGGATTTTTTTCGCCTCTTCTTCACGGCGGAGGTGATCCGCGCAATCTGTCTCAACACCAACAAGTATGCGTGGACCCACATACTTGAAAAGCCAACCTACAGTGAGAAAGACGGATCGTGGAAGGAAGTGACGCCAGAGGAGATGATGAAGTTCATCGGACTCCTGATGTATATGGGGATATTAGAACTTCCGCGTCTAAATTTGTACTGGAGTACGACTAAAATGCTTTCTGGACTTCTTCCGCCAAAAGTCATGTCAAGGCAGCGTTTCGCCGCACTTTTGGCCATGCTGCATGTTTCGGATCCCGAAACGAACGGCGCTACCGCACAACTAGACAAGGTGTCTTGGCTTCTTCAACACATCAATGACTGCTCTGCAACGTTTTTCCAGCCGTATCGCGAAATTTCAGTTGATGAAAGAATGGTTAAATCCAAAGCGCGCTCCGGAATTCGGCAGTACATTCGAGACAAAGTTGTGAAATGGGGATACAAATTGTGGGTTCTTGCAGATCCGAAGACCGGCTACACCATTCAATTCATAGTTTACACGGGGAAGCGTGAAAAACCAAGAGCAAATGGGCTGTCAAATGTACCTTTCAAACCCTACATTTAGTACTTGCATTTTGGTATGTAATATTTTGCTGTAAAGTTTTTTTTCTTAAAAAAAAAAAAAATCTCGCGTAGGACCAACTCAGAACTTCGCTATTTCGCTATGCATCAGGCAATTTTTTTTGTAACTCAAAAGCAGCTTTGTCAATTTTAACTATTCTTCTAAATAATGTTGCCCTGTGATTACTAAACAATTTGTATATTTCAAAATTTCTCAGAAAAATTTTTTGTCTGAGATATCGCTTTGTTTTCAAATAAAATTTTTGAAAATTTTTTATTTTTTGTATACGAATTTTTTTTGCCAAATAAATTTTCTTTATTGTTTTAAAATAAAAAGCATTCAAAAGCACATTCATTCTTCTTTATTTTGATGTATTGCATGGCACTGTAAATCTAGTAGCGACGGCACAGAAAATTCCTAGCTGCAACATACAAAAATAGGCCAATTTTCCCGTGGTAAGGAAAGAGTTAAGCTCTCGTCGTTTGTATAGGTTTCACGTTATACTGAAAACAAAAACGTCAAAGGAAAGATCTCTGAAAAAACCTTTCCCTGGATCTTATGCATTGTGATCAAGCAAAAACTTGTGGCAGTCTTCTCATTTAAGACTTCGGGCAAAAATATGATGTTCGTGCTGTTTCCAAGGAGGGCGACCTCATAAGTCAAAAACACAATTTCTACAATAGTGAACGTTTTGCAGATAGTCACAAAACGAGAGACTGCTTCACCAGCCAGACACGAGTTTGTAATACTACCCATGGTAGTGAAATCACACAATTTTGGATGTTCTCAGTTTCACATTCCGAACTGCAGCACAAAGTCTTCTTCAGTGGAACAATGAAAAACACAGGCTTTAGGCTGTTCACCCTTTAAGCCTCCAGGTGGAGCAGTGCCCCCTGATCTCGTCATGCCTCAAAGAGCATTGCTGAAATAACCATGATTTTTCGCAGAAAACCAGACAGAGAAGCACCTCAAATTGCTTTAAGAGAATAACCTGTGCAAGTACGCTTACCTGTAGATGAACGGAAAGAGTTGGATGTCAAAGGGAGAACACAGCTTCCCTAAAACGGGGTGCATGAGACAAGCAGATTTAGGTAAGTGAAACATGAAATTCAATATCAGACAAGACCATTTTGGCGGGCTTTCACAAGGCCGGTTTGATCTCTTGCGTGGCCGATGCTGAAGAGTCCAAATGGAGTGAGTCAGAGGGCAATACGTGCAGGAGTACAACTACAAATAGCTGCGCTATTCGTGAGTGACTTGAAAGGAGATGACTTCTATGGATTTGAGTGAGCGCTGCTGGCTATCGCATTATTTAACAATACTTCCGACTGAAAATATTGTTTTTATGTATGTTGGAAAGTGCTCGCACACCTGCCTGCCAACAGCTGGAAACTTGCAAACACAACGGCTACCTCAACATGAATTTTCGCAGTGCTTTCTCCCGATGCAACAATAAATGACCAGGTGAGCAGGTGCGCCTTGTACACCGGGGCAACTTTTACACCGGTGCGACGTTTACACCGGTGAGACTTGTATACTTTTTATTGAAAAACTGCAATTCTGAGAAGGGTGGGACTTATACAAAGATGCGAGTTATAGACTGGAAAATACGGCACATGAACACCAGATAATAGAGAGGATACAAATGCCACCATAGGTCTACTGCCAGTACACCACATAATGCCATACAAATGCTGTCGGTTTGTTTCCCACTAGCAAAAAATTGCCTTTCTTTCCTTCTTTCTTTTTGTTTTTTATATTTCGGTCTTCTACTTAAGTGTTAGTTTCATGTTTCAGTTAAAGGGACACTTTAACACTTTAGTTAAAGGGACACTTAAAGGCAAATTTTAAGTTCACTTCAGTTGAAATGGTAGTCCAGAAACTTCGAAGTGCTAGTTTTGTGCCAAGAAAGTGCTTATTTTAAAATAAAATTATGTTTTAAATGTCGACATCTTGTCAACACACTTCAAATCACCTGCACGTGAAAGTGGATTTTTACAAGCCCCTATTTCCATGCCCAACATTGCCTGCCTTTAGTAACTATGCGACCTTTGACATCAGTGGTACAGTAGAGCGAAAGTAGCGAAGCCACAGAAGCAACAAGTAGAGCGAAAGAAGCGAAGCCACAGAAGCAACAACAGCCACTGGTTTGGCAGTACATTTTTCTTTGCACACTGCACTGTAGTGGCAAACAGAACAAGTACCCAAAAAGATGCACATTTGCGTTGCATTCTCATTCTGCTTGAGACCAGTCTTGTTTGAATGTAACTGCATACAATTTGCTTCTGGTCAAGCTGTAGCAGCATACTAGAGCGACCCCCCTCACCTGTTGCTCCTGTAGGGAGAGGGCAATAGCCTTCTGGAGGTCGTCCCCTTCTCCTGTGAGGTCAATGACCTTGGCAGGGCGCTTCTGTGGGGAAGTGGCTGCCCCAGGATGGCTGCCAGGTGCTGCCGCAGCCCCGTCACCTGCCACCTGCAGCTTCGTACTAACCTGCACACGACAAGGAATGAAGCATGTGCAAAAGCCACAACACACAAAGCCAACCTTAAACAACTATAAGGGCATGTTTTTTCCAACTATTCGTTTTCACCATGATGCAGAAAACATACAATCCATCAAGTGCCTTAAATCATATAATGTGGTGGCTCTTACAAGGTTTGTTTCCATTTCATTCCTGAAAGTTGTACCGTATCACAGTATACCAATGCAGGAGGTTACACTTGACAGTATTAGGCAACACAATTTCAACATCAAAACAGGTACAATGTTGTACCTTTGTGCCGTATCACAATGTCCTGACGCATGAAACAGGTAGTCATGTACAATCAGCCAAATCTAGCTATCGTGCATGTGTAGCAGTTTTTTCTTTGTATACTTGTGATACGATTGAATTATGTTTAAAAAAAAGCGTGAACAAGTATGCCCACAAATCCCATGTCTACGAAGCAATTTTTTGTAACTTCGTACTATAATATGGCGCTGAGAGACAAAAACTTGGCAGTTGCACACATTAGTTAAAGTTCTGGCCGACTGTATCTTTGCTCAATTTGTGTTTAAAACATAACTGTAATTTTTGTAATGGGTGTTGCAGGCCCATCAAGATGTCATAAAAGTGCTTTTATTTGCCGCTTCTGTACATGAAAAAAAAAGGTCGATTCACTGACTGATTTTGCCATATTCACTACTAGGCTGCGTGATCGCTTCCTGTGACGGTGAGACCACAGTAGCAGCATTCGCTGAACCCTGCGTGGTGCTCCCGCCCTCCCCACGCAGGACTGCCCAATAAAGTATATTTCTCTTTCCCTTGCAGACTATAGGGATGGCAAGCAGAACGATGCTTCATGAAGTCTTGGTGTGCTACTTCCACGCGAGCACTTTCAGCGCCATGACAATGTGACCAAGTGTGACTTCCAAACTAAGGTGGCTGCAGAAAGCTCGCTGTATTGAATTGTTTGTGATGCTAGAATGTTTAGCAGCAATTTCTGTAAGACACACAGCTTCCAAAACTTCATTTAGTACTGAAAGCAATAACTGAAAAAATTTGCCAGCATTCATTTACAAGCCAATTGTTAAAAAGCGACGCAAAACTAGTACAGAAGAATAGATTATGGCTCAGAATTTACAATTTCCATGATCAGTCAAACCACAAATAGCATACAGCTGAGCATAAACAATATATTTATTTATTTACTTGATTTATTTATTTGATACTGTCAACCCACTGCTTGGGGCCATTACAGCAAGGGTGTCACATAATGTATAATATTCACACAATAAAGCAGTAATTAATAGCACATAGGAATAACAAGAGAATAATCAGCACCAAGAAAAGAATCAGCATCAAGAAATATGCCACCCTCTTCCCAGTTAGAGCAAATAGTTGATCGACAGGCCGAGAAAGGCCATTCGGTAAAGATTCCCTACTTTGAAATCCGAAGCTCTAATCGAAAGGTTACAAGTTTGAATCTCTGATTAGGACAAGTCTTTGATAACCAAAAAGTTCTTTCTTTTTTAATGTGGGTATTAACTTTCTAGTATCCTGGAGCTACGCACGGCAAGACAAGAATTTTACATGTCTTCAACCACGAGGGCCTCTGTAGAACTGGGGGCAATTTGGAACATGTGTTATTACACTAAGGACCACAAAAGAAGCACTAGTTTAATTTTATTGATATTTTGCACATTGCGTTAATGCAATACACAACACATGCAAATTTTCATGGAGTTTCACGATTTTTTTGCTGAAGTTACGACACTGTACGCTGGCCCGCAATATAAAAGCTGGTGAGATGCAAGAATGGGGAGTAAGTAGGCTCCTGTCAAACGAATACCAAAGTCATCCACGCCCATACAGCATATTGAAGCGCCGGCACTTTATGAAAAGCGTAACGTCACACTTCTTACAACACTATTTCAATGTACTGTGGCATATCTGCATTGTTTTCCAAGCTTTCTGGAGATATCAGTATGGATAGAGTAACAGCAAGCTCAGCAGACGCTAGAGATCTCTTGACACTTCTGTTAGGTACAACAATGTAAAGTGAGTGTCTTGGTATTATGCGACTGAAGGACAATAGTCGACACGTCTGAAACCCTGTACGAGCTGCCTGCAGCCATTTCTCTGATCTGGGTAAATGTAAACCTGTACCACTTTGTATCGGAGATGAAATATCTGTAGTTATTTGCAGCATGGTCGTAGAGCTCAGCCCCTTCCATGCCATTGTTACAGCTGCTGAAAAGAGTTCGCAATATCATTACCTTTTTTTTTTTTTCTTTTCAGTGAACAGCCACCTGGTCACAGAACATACAAAGTACTCTGTTGTCGCTCAGCAGCTCAGTGATTATGCTTTTATCTTCATCAAAACAAACTATACTCTCCACGTTCCTCTCTTTCCATATCTTTCATTGTTGACAGAGAGCCCCCTTTGTGCCATCGCCATTTCCCTTCTCCACCCAAGTGTCTAGGCAACAGTGAAAACCTCAACGAACTCTCACATATTCACAGCAGCATCTGTCGCAACCTCTTGGGTTTCAGATAACCAAGGCGGAAGTGGGGGGGGGGGGGGGGGGCATTTTTAAAAATAAAATGGCTGATTCAATCTCTGAGGCACTGCACAACATTAGGTACATGTGAGCACCCACAAAGTCCCATCATCATCATCATCAGCCTGACTATGCCCACTGCAGGGCAAAGGCCTCTTCCATGATCCGCCAATCAACCTGGTCTTGTGCTTTCTGCTGTCACATTATACCTGCAAACTTTTTAATCTTGTGGACCCACCTAACTTTCTGTCTCCCCTTCGTGCATTCGCTTTCTCTGGAAATTCAGTCAGTTACCCTTAGTGAAAAGCGGTTATCCTGCTTACGTGCACACTACGTGTTTGGCCCATATCCATTTCTTCTATATTGCAATTACGATATCCTTAACCCCAGTTCATTCCCTGACCCACTCTGCCCCCTTCTTGTCTCTTAAAGTTACACCTGTCATTTTTCCTGTCCATCGCTCGCTGCATCATCCTCAATGTAAGCTGAAGCCTCTTTGTAAGCCTCCAGGTTCTTGCTACGTAGTCAAGTACTGGCAAGATGCAGCTGTCAAACTTTCCTTTTCAGGGTTGGTGGCAGATTACCATTCATGATCTCGGAATGCTTGCCGATTGTGATCCACCCCTGTTTTATTCTTTTAGTTATTTCACGCTCATGGTTCGGCTCCGCAGTTACTATCCATCCTAAGTAGACATGAAATCCTTTAAAATTTCCAGCGCCTCTCCACCTATCTTAAAGTGCTGCTTTCTGCTCAGGCTGTTGCCCATTACTTTTGTTTCGTGCATATAAATTTTCAGACCTACTTTCCCGCTGTCTATGTCCAGTTCTGTAATGATGAGCTGTATATCGTCCCCTGAGTTACTCATCAAGGCAATGTCATCAGTGAATCGCCGGTTACTAAGATACTCTCCATTAACTCTTATGCCTAACTCTTTCCAGCCTAGGGTCCCGAATACCTCCTTTAAACAAGCGGTGAATAGCATTAGAGATATCGTGTCCCCCTGCCTTACACACTTGCTTATTGGGATTCTTTCACTTTCTTAATGGAGAACTAATGTACCTGTGAAGCCGTAGTAGATTTCTTCCAGTATATTTATGTAGGATTAGTCGATGTCCCGATTCTGAAGTGCCTGCATTATTGCTGTATTCTCGGATGAGTCCAACGCCTTCCCGTAATCTATGAAGGATATGTAAAAAGATTGATGGTATTCCACACATTTTTCTATTACTCAATTGATTGTATAATCATGGTCCGTTGTGGTGTAGCCTGTACAAAAAGCTGCTTGGTCTTTTGGTTGATTGAATTCCAATGTCGTCTTAATTTTATTAGTGATAATTTTTTTAGATAGTTATTAGAGAACAGATGATCGTAACTGATCAGCTTGTAATTTTTCAAGTCCTTGAAGTCTCCTTTCTTATGAATTAGTATGTTCTTGGTGTTGTTCTAAGATTATGGCACCCTACCCGTTATGAGAGATTTCGTATATAAGGTGGTCAGTTTTTCTAGCACAATTTCTCCACCATCTTTCAGGAGGTCCGTTATCTCATCCTCACCAGCAGCTTTTCTTCTTGGCATTCTTTCTAGGGTTATCCTTACTTTTCGTCTCTTTACCCGCAGGATGTCGAATCCCTCTGGACTAATATTGTTTCTGACGATATTACCCTGGCTCTGTAGAACTCCTCCGCCGCACCTCGACTATCCTATCTACATTCCTTATGACATTGCCTTTCTTGTTACTTATTACAGAAATCCAATTTTTGCCTATGCACAAGTTTTCCTCCGCAGCTTTTAGGCTTCCGACGCTTTTTACAACTTGCTCGAATCTCTCCACTATATTTTCTGATGACGGCTACCTTATGCCTATTGATTAACTTTGAAAGCTCCACTAGCTCAATTTTTTCAGTTGCATTTGAGGCTTTCACGGTGTGTCATCTCTTGATGAGATTTTTGCCTGATTTTTTCCCGAGATAGTTGGGGGTACAGTCTAGTGACTCTACCCTCAACTTCCATTTCATACTCTTTAATGGTACTAGTGAGATTATCATTGTACTATAAAAAGTACAGCCAGATTTGATGACACCCCTGAACAAAACTATACACTCTACACACTTCTCGTGCAGTGCAAGAATTTTGTTCTTGCTGAAGCACAATCAATCCGTTTTCACAACACATAAACTGTGAAACCTATAATAAATTTAGAAAAAAAAGTGCACTAAAGTTCAATGAGTCATAGAACAGCAAAAGTAGGACAGCATCAATATGCCAAGTTAACTTTATTTTGCTGCAGCCCTTGGCATCCAAAATTCCAATATGTGAAATCAGAATATTAGGTAATGTATTTTTTATTCCATAATAAAGAAGCAGTTTGTAAAGTACACCAGTACCAAATGGGTTCGAGATTTGAATAAAATGTCACGAGAGGACTAGAGGAAGCAAGCAGCCAAAAGGCAAGCTAAAGAAATTTATAAATGTTTTCAACACAGGAAGAAGTACAGAATAATTATAGCTGAACATCAACATTGCCAGGAAATGTTTTTCAAAGCTTGAAATTGAAAAGCGCTATAATTTGAACATCTTTTGTGTGTGTGTTAATGCCTCTAGTGAACGGTAAGGTGGTTTCGCAACTAGGCGCGAAATTTGGTGGTCGCAAGCTTGTTGCAATTTTCGCAAACTACGTGTGTGGGATTGGAGTAGGCCAGACAAAAAGCCCGCTAATTCAATTATCCGGCCCCAGACTTTAAAATTCGATCCAATCCAAGTCGTCCAGACATTGTTTTGTATATGTTCTATTGGACAAAACGGGGCCACTGTCCATTTTCGTGCCCATTTTGCACCAAAGTCATTGACAGCACTGCCGTTTCTGGTTGCTACACCTGCGTCTGACTACCAGACGAGCCTCACCCAATCCCATGCGGCTTCCTCTCATGAGGTTTCATTACCTCTTATCAATGAATGCGTATACCCCCCCCCCCCCAACTATGCCATGTTCATCTGAATACTAATATGCGTTTCTTTTAACAGCACTTTGTACACCATGTTCCTTCTAGTACAAGAAGCATTATCAATCATTCCTACACAGCTTGCCAATCTGACACTTGTCAGCAACCCTCGGCCTTTCCTCACGGTGACTTGCAAACAGAGGGACAGTTGTACCCACCTGAGGCACAGAGGGTCCACCATCTTCTTCGACTAGCATGCTGATGGCATGGGTGAGGTCGTAGTTGCCGGAGGCTGTGCGACTGGCCTCCAGAGCTTGACTCAAGATGGCCGGATCCTCAACACCGGTGATCTCCTTTAACTGGTTGATCACCTGACGGACCGCCTCCTCCTGTTGCTGCAGCTGTTGCTGCTGCTGCAAAAACCAACGAGGCAAAACCATCTTGCACAAGCACACCGACGAGCAAGCAGTGACAGTTTTCATGCCTCAATGTTGCAGAGAGCAGCTTACGACAACACTGTACAGTAGTGACCAAGTACTGAAGAAACTAGTGCCTGAAGTGACTAGTACTGCAATACCACTGCTCGTGAGAAGTATGCTTCTTAGCTCGAGCACACAGGACAACAAAAGCCCATACAACAAACACACAGCCAGCTTACAATTGTTTATTGTTTAAACTGATTGTCCACACCGACTATATATATACATGACTATGTACCAAAGCAGCACTGACATCATAGGGTTTTGACCTCCTGAGATGGCAGGGGTTTCAAAACTGGGAAACCCCTGCCATCTCAGGAGGCAGGGGTTTCCCATTGCCTGCTTATTCGAGGCAAGACCTCGCAAAACAAACGGGCAAAGCCTGCACCCCGACGATGATGACACACAGTGGCAATGAGGACAAAGAAACAAGTGGATGATGGTGATTATGATCATGCAAGGATGAAGAAGAAGTAAATAACAAATGCCCACACTAATTCCCCCCCACTTGGAAGCGGACATCCTGGCAGCCATAAGTGAAAGCAACGAGGAACGTTGCGTGAAAGGTTTCATGCAAGAATCGTGGACAATCTTGGTGCTGTGGTAACAGTGGTCTCTTGAGGCGACAAGTGGTGTGACACGATAATTGATAGGCGAAGTCTGTTCCAAAACTATGTATGGCACGATGAAGCATGGTTGGAATTTGGCACAGAGACCAGGAGTGAGAATAGGTGTCAAAAGCGGCCCCTCATCACCATGTCGGAATGACAAAACGCGATGGAATGCGTCATAAACAATCTTCCACTCCTGCTGTCTCACTTCAGTATTGATGAGAGCTTGATGGCGAGACTGGGCCAGTCGGGAAATGTATTATTCACTAGAAGACAAGACATGAATTAACATGGCTGTTAAAGTAGGAGACGTTGAGAAAGGTAGTAGGCGAACGTCCAAACGGGGAGTAGCCAGTTGTTCGCTGAATGGCCGTTTTAGGCGAAGGTCAGGAATAGTAGAAGAGTATCCAAGTTATTGTGGTCGGGTTGGACGTAAACAGCTGTCATGTCAGCAAGGGTTCGATGCAATCTTTCGGTGAGACCGTTGGTCTGAGGATGGTAGCTTGAATCCGTCTTGTGAGTAGTTCTAGAAGCGTTCAGTACTTCATTTAACATTTGTAACAGGAACACTTTGCCACGGTCACTAAGCAGTACAAGAGGAGTTCCATGACACAGGATTATGGCCTGAAGAATAAAGTCAGCAACTTCCACAGCTGAGCCAGCAATGACAAAGCACGTCTCAGCGTACCGTGTCAGGTGGTCCACAGCGGTCACTATCCATCGTTTGCCAGCAGATGTGACAGGAAGAGGCACGTAAAAGTCGACACCTACAACCTCGAATGGCATTGAAGGGCACGGAACTAGCTGTAGAGGTCCGGCAGGTGCAGATGTCAAGACTTTTTGATGCTGGCATGGGAGCAGGAACCGATGTACGGCACTACGCTAGAACAAAGGCCAGGCCAGTAATAACGACATCAGATGCAATCAAGAGTTTTTTCAAAACAAGATGGCCAGCAGTCAAGCCATCGTGGAAGGCTTTGAGCACCCGATGTCAAAGAGAGCGTGACAGCACAGGAACGCAGCGCTGACTGTCAGGATGGTAAACGTGGCGGTAGAGCCCCATTGTCCAGCTTAAATTGCAGGTGCTGACGACAAAGTCACCCATTAGGTGGATGAAAAGCTCCTGAAATTAGCAGTCGAGCTCTCGCCAACGCCGAGATGGGTAATAGGAAGCGGGCAACGATATAGACCAGGCTTCAAAATTATCTCAAAGTCATACCACTGCAAGCGTAGTGTCCACCGACCCAAGTTCTTCAGGGTAGAGAGCCAGCATAAGGCATGGTGGTCCGTAACAATTGGGAAGTGACGGCCGTAGAGATAGGGACGGAGCCTCTGCACCGACCAAACCATAGCCAAACACTCTTGCTCAGTTATCATGTAGTTCTTCTCGGAAGCGGTGAGTAGCTGATTGGCATATGCAACAACTCTCTTTAGGGAAGAGAACACTCTTGCTCAGTTATCATGTAGTTCTTCTCGGAAGCGGTGAGTAGCTGATTGGCATATGCAACAACTCTCTTTAGGGAAGAGTTGTCGGATTGCAGAAAAACGGCTCCATACCACAGCCGCCTTCGTCAGTATGGAGGATAGTCAGTGCGGCTTCGTCAAAATGGCAGAGTACAGGTTCAGACGTGAGGGCACCCTTTAACAGGCCGAATGCTGTTTGACATTCTTGAGACCTCAGAAAAGAGACGTAGCAAGCAAGTAGCTGATGTAACGGAGCAGCTATGAAGGCGAAGTTCTGAATAAACCGCAAAAAAAGGAGGCAGGGCCAAGAAAACTGCGCAACTCCTTCGTTCTTTCTGGATGCGAAAAGCTAAGAACCACAGGAATCTGGTCAGGGTGAGGCAAAATTTCATGTTTGCTAACGACGTGCCCTAAGACCTTGGTAGATTTGCTATAAAAATAGTATTTCTTGTTTATTTGGAGACCGGCGCCGGCAAGACACGTCAGAACTTGATTCAATCGTTCTGGGTGCTCAGGACACGATGAAAAAATGACAATGTCATATATGTAGCAAAGCCAGGTTTTTCAATTCAGGTCATGCAGCATGGTGTCTATCATGCGCTCAAAAGTCTCAGGCGCTTTGCAGAGCCCAAAAGGCATCACGCCGAATTCATATAGCCCATCAGGGGGTTGCGACCGCTGTTTTCTCCTTATCACCTTCATGCATGGGAATTCGCCAGGACCCAGAACACAAATCAAGGCTAAAAAGCATTCCACGCCTTGTAGAGAATCAAGGGTGTCGTCAAAGCATGGCATGGCGTACACATCCTTGCGTGTGATCTTTAAGCGCCCGGTATTTCAAGCAAAAACACAGAGCCATCCTTTTTACAGACCAAAACAACAGGAGATGACCAAGGGCTGGATGACGGAAGAGGACTTCCTGTTTAAGCATGTCGGCAACGTTTCCTTCTATAATTTTTCTTTCAGCTATAGACACTCCGTAGGGTCGGCAGTGTATGATAGATGTACACCACTGATGCATCCCAACTGTACGAATTCGATGTGCTGTGGTAGTGGTGCGGCCCAGCGTAGACGAGCAAATATCGAAAGAATTTGCGTGTTTCGGTAACAATGCAAGCAGCTGCTGCATCTGAAGTTGTCAAGTTGCTGCTGTTTGTCGTCATCGAGCATGTAGTCTGCGACAGTAAGGTGGACGACGTGTTGTCCATAACAAATAGCCACATTAGCAGATGATAGAAAATCTCACCCGAAAATTAGTTGGTGAAAGCAGCGTGACAGGACAGCAAACTGGACATGATGGTGGATGCCGCCAACGAAAACGCGCACAGTACAAATGGGGAAGAGCGAATGATGTTCCCCTGGGCAGCAGCTAACCTGGGACCATCGTAAGGCGTCATTACTTTCTTTAAATGTTCACAGAAATCAGTGCATATAACATAAAATGTGGCACCCGTGTCTACCAAAGCATCTACACGCACTCCTTGAACTTCCACAGAAATCATGTTACACGAACGTGATGGGGAAATTTCAGTTCCGATTTCAAATGCAGTTCTTCCTCCACAAACTGTATCGTATAGTTTTCCAAATGACTATCAGAGGAGAATGAGGCAGGCCAAAGTGGAGAAGAGGAACGGTGGAAGCACGAAAGCGAACAACATCTCGTGTTTCGCCTGTTCCACGGAGCAGTCGATGCAGGTGGAGATGGAGACGGGTGTGGAGGAAACGAATAATGCGGACCTTGATAAAAGGCCCCAGTGGACAATCTCGTTCGCGCATGTCGTGACCACGCTCATTTTACTGGCGCTTTCGGCAGAAATGAGATACGTGGCCACAATAGCCGGAATAATAGCAGACAGGGCGGGACGAGCACCAGGGCGGGGAAATAGAAGGTGTTCAGAGCACCTGGAGGTAGCCTGGTCAAATGGGCCGCAGGGTCAGAAGACGTACGGTAGTTGACCGGCGGAGCGGCAGCAACCAATGCGTAGGATGATAGTGGCAATGTCGTGTGTACATCTGTGGGAGGCGCGGCAGCAACTTGAGCATAGGCTCATATGGGGCAAAAAGTAGGTGGCCATACGAGCGCAGAGACATTTAGTGACGCTAGTTCCTCCCTGATGATGTCACGCAAGGGCACTCTAGAAGACTGTGTAGAGTGCGTTGAAAGAGGTGTCAAGAACATAGACTGCAATTTTTCACGTATAATGTCCAGGATGAGGTCACGCAGATCGCCATGAAACATGGAGTGGTGATCGCCAATGTCTGGTTGGAGACGAACGGAGTCCAGCGCATCAAGTAGCTGGGTTTTTTGCAGTGAGGGCTTTAAAAGCAACAGCTCCTATGCCTTTCAGAAAAGTGGCATACTTTGTCCGATTTCGGCATGGATGAATTGACACGCCGGCACAGTGCAAGGACATTCTACATGTAGGAAGTAAACGATTCGCCGGGATGTTGTCGGCGAGTATCGAGAGTCCTCTTCACGGTTGCGGACCGAATGGCCAGTGTTCAAAAAACGTGCCGAAGCTGCTGCTGGAAGGTAGCCCAGTTGTGCAAGTCAATGACGTGATTGAAATACCATGTCTTCGCGACTCCAATCAGATAGGAAGGAACGTAACGCAGTTTGGCGGCCTCATTCTACAGATTAGCAGCAATTACGCGATCGTAGTCATCAAGTCAGTCTTCTACGTCTCCTCCACGAAGACCAGCAAAAAGCAGGGGTTCAAACTGGTGCCCGTGTACGAAAACGGGAGGGGAGGATTGCAGCGGAAGAAGGGTGACGACATCAGCGCTGGCAGGCTCGTTCTGCGACATGCTGCCGGACAGTGGGCGCAAGCGGCGACCTGAACGAAGCTTCAGGGGGTAGAGCGGGTTGCGAGAAGACAAAGGACGAAAAATCCACCTCCACCCCGCATGAAGTCTCAGTTCCAGCAGCGTGTATTAGAGGCAAGACCTCACAAAACGAACGGGCAGAGCTTGCACCCACATGATAACACACAGGGGCAATGAGGACGAAGAGATGGGTGGTGATGCTGATTATGATCATGCAGGATGAAGATGAAGTAAGTAACAAATGCCCAGAATATAATTGTGTTTAACAACACAAAACTGCTCAGTAGGTTATGAGGAATGCTGTATGGGAGAAATTTGCTTCAATTTGCACGAAGATTTGTTAACCTCAACGTAACCAATGGCAAGAAATGTTTCCTTTATTATTGTTTTATTCATCTCTGATCATAACTTTGCATCACAATTGACAAATCTGTGGCCTCACACACACAGTTCGAAAACGAGTTGCCGTCAATGCTGTACCTCATCTAAACTGCAGCGCAGATGTTGCGACAGAAATTGAGTACGTTCACATCCACATCATGCAAGTATTTCTCTATGCACCCGTTCTGAAAATGTATGACGTTCGCTTTCAATGAGTAAAATTTTTTTTTATTCCCGTCACCTATGACAAGCAAATCACTATATGTTGACCAAATAGAATCTCGTATTACATGCAATGACTCCTCCATTTAAAAGCTGCCACTTCGAAAATAGCAATTTGCGAAAATTTCTACCGAAGGAGTGAAGACACACGTAGCACTGGTATGCAGAAAGATTTCACCGGCAGAACTTTTGCCAAGTGGTGCCTGCTCCGAGGGGGAGGCACTAGCTGAGAGTTTGCACTGTTTGTGAACAGGGAGGTCCAAGTTGCTTGACAGTAAGTGCTGCAATTGATTCATGGTGCAAATGATTTCAGAATGCTGTAGCATAAGCTCTTCCACAAGTTCAAAAAAACATTTGAGGAGCCCTGTAGCGATTTAAGTGCTTCAGGCAACTTCTTCAATGCGCAGTCTCTACAATATGAGCAGTTCACATGGCCAAACGCAGTTATCATGACGTGCATCATGAGAAGTCTCCAAAAAATGTTACAACTCAAACCGCACCGTACAGATATCTTCGGCTATTCGCGCGATCACTGGCACAGTCAGGGCTGACAGGAGGGGAAGGAAGGTACCCCCCCCCCCCCCCGAAATAGTGCACTAAATACACACGCACCCTAGCTCAAAGCATGAATGCACCCCGCCACCACATAAAAAAAAAACGTATGTTAATGTTCATGGTAAGTTAATGCGCGAATTAAAGGCTACTAAAATGAGTTAACATTCCCACCTACGCATATCATACGGCTGCTACATGGTGCGGCTTTTGAACGGGACTGGCTCATTTGCACAAGCTGCGGAAGTAAGCGGAAGGGCAGTCCACTGGGATCGAGAAATCTCGTCCCCCAACTTGACTGCGACCGAACTTTCATTTAGACTCAGGTTGGGCCCGACATTAGGACACAGTGTCTCGATTGCGGTTGGCAATAAGCACGATGAGAACGGGAGTACGCGTGACACACGTACCAGAAGTGTGGCAGCTTGGGCTAGTTGGTATGGCATGACGATAGTTATAGCGCGAGAACAAAACGACGACACAGAGACAAGCGCTCGTGTCCTTGTCGCTATAACCCGTACCAGACTTGGAGCAAACGTTAACGCCCCATCTGATTAATTACGCAAAAAAAATGAATGAGAAGACCGCATCGTTTAAGCGCATTTCATTCCAGCATTTAGATCCCGTGTGATTTTCACGAATATCCCGAGGGTCAAAACTAGAGCAGTACATATGCAGAGCGGGCCGTCTCCAACCGGCTCGTTCGAGTAGGCTTCGGTTTCCGCTCGACTTCTGAAACGCTCAAGGCTAGGCCTTTAACTCGCGGGGCATAAATTTATGGGGAAACGAGCACAACTACGACGTGCCACTTACTCATTTCTCAGCCCTACTCGGCAGGTAACACAGACAAGGCACAAGCACGTCAAAGGAAAACAGTAGCACTTCGCCGCTCGGCGGCGACTCGCCTCCTAAACATCTGCGGTTAAAGGAAGAACCAGCTGTGACGCGTTCAGTACCACGAGTGACAATACCAGCGCCAACACTGTTACCTCCTTCTTCCACTTGCTCGTGAAGCGTAGTTCACAAGCTGCGCTGTCGCGTGCTCATCATAAATGGCGACAACCAGTTATAACGCACTAGACAGCCATTTCAATTAACTAATCGACGCTAATTAATCGCACCACTCTCCCCGAAAGTACGAACTTTGAGCGCGTCGAAGCAGCATCGGCGGAGCGACTTCCGTTCAGCGGTCGCGAGCAGCCTCCGCAAGCGCTGCCAGCCAACGCCGGTGACATTCGAGCTCTTGCCGGCTCGGAGAATAAATAGAAAACCTGAAGACAAAACGAAGGATCACTGGCAGCAGGAAGGAAAGAAAAACGTGGCACGTTGCCGCACGTCCAGGTCACCGGAGCAAAAATATAACTAAAGCGTCATCAGCGAAACCTCAAACGTAACGGAAAAAAAAGAGAGCGCCGCATCCCACGAACGCCGCTCGACCTTCGCGACCTAAGCCTAACGCTGGTCAAGCTCTGTCTCACCTTCTTGGCGTGGCCGTCCAAGGGAGAGTGCTCGACGGTCATTGTCTCACCCTCGTCACTCACTCAAACGTAGCGCACAGACGGCCGATCAGTTGCCGTACACGGACATCGAAGCACGCACCGTAGCATCAGTGGTGAATCCTTCCTCGACACCAGCAGCGACTGGCATGGTTCCACGACTGGCGCATTTGCAACGAGCGCCGCTAGACACACGGCATCTGCTAGCAGCACGAGCTGCAACAGCAGTACTCGCCGACCTCACGGGGTTCCAAACATTTGTTCAAGCACGCGAACTTGAGAACGACAACGGCAACTCCAGCAAACACGCGAGCAGCACACGTTCGTTAAAGCGCCGTAAACGCGCAGGCAGCGCAGGTTTTGGATTTGTATATCCTCTCTCCACAGAGGGAGGAGGAGAGCGGAGAGAAATGATTGCTCACAGGCCCGCACGAAACTGTAAGTGCGGTACTATTTTTGTGTATTTTGTCACGTATCATTTCACTTAAAATAGACTATAAGATTTAAATAAATTTTACAAATTTTTTGCTGTTTTATTGTTTCAAAATAAAAAGACATCGCGTGAGTGTAAAAGTGGGCGTGGTGTAGCAGACGCTCAGCATGCAGGCCGTTGTAAATCGTAACAAACAATCACAATCATTTGAATTCGCATTTACATGCCTACGCAACAAGAAATTCTGTTCATCCGTCACGTAAAATTTATCGCTACAGGCAGTCAGTGTCGCACGAAGTAAGTACGAAAACGATAACTGTTGAAGGGGGTTTGTTGTCTCGAACCTACGACAGCCTACGATCCCACGTTCGTAGACATGAATATGTTGTGCCGGTTAGGGAGCCTGAATAGACGGCCGGTCATGTAGGCTCCCTAGTACCGGTGAAACTAGAGCGGCACAAAGCGGGAAACCCCAGAATGATGCTTGCGGACACAATAAGAGGAACACGACGTGCCGATGCCGCATAGCAACGAGTCCGTAGCGGAGAACGCCGCAATACAACAAAAAGCGCGGGAAATGCAAGCGAGTGATACTAAACGTCATCGGGAACGAATAACATGTGAGTCCTTGTCGTGTCATGCTGGTATCGCTTAATGCTGCAGTGTTTCAACCACGCTACTAATTTCTCGATGCATCTGGCAGTTGTTCAGAATTATACCGGACACAGCAGTTCGCGCGTCCGCATATGTACCGTATTTACTCGACTGTAATGCGCGTCTGACCGCGTTTGTACCACGAGGAATGACTTTTCATTGCGCCCAGGAAGCAAAAATTGTTATTTTGCTATAGGATTGTAACGTGAATGTCGACCTTAAGCAGCGAAAATCCGTTCCATTAAATATGGTAGTGATTGCTATAAAACAACTTCGCACCATTTAGACAACTGCCACAGGACGTTCGGCGCGGATTTCTTCTGCAGTGACCACAATAGTGGCTAAGACGAAAGCAGATGGTGTGGATTGACGCAGATTGCACCAGCGTGTTTCCTTGTCGAGATTTAAAACTGGTTTAGTGGCGAGTGGGCGTGGCCATGCTTCTAAGAAGCTGTACGCTTAATCATGGCGGTTTCTTTAATTGCACAGGTGCCGTGACCTTGGATTACACGCTTGTGTAGCTCTTTCCATGGCTCGTGTGAACGCAATCGAGAAATAATTATTCAACAGCGTTCACTTTTAATTCGCAGCGACAGCTTTCATTCATTATCGACCTGGGTTGATCGGTGCACATTAATAATGACGTTTCAGGCGTTACGCGAGTGGTTTTTGTTTGCACCGATTCTAGGTTCTTATCAGTGATTGATTTAAGACCGGCCCTTATTGCTGATAACGCGTAGCGAATGGCATGCATATCGAGCCACTGGCGATAAGAGCGGAAGCTAGCGACCCTAAAGCGAAAACCATTTCTTTTTATTATCATTTCGTACTAGTACTTTACAAATTACCCTGTCGCAGTACCGAAATCGCCATGCAGTTTTTCCCTTTAAAACTGTTGCAACAAATATTTTATGCTGATAGCGCCCATAGCGCTAGAGACCCCACCTAATGGCTCTTATTATATCCGATGCAACACTTGGCGCAGTTGATAAATTCTATGTAACTCAACACAAGTACGAGGTCAGTCCAAAAACTCGTGAGTATCTGTATTATCCGAGAATTTCGTTTTCGCGAAATTGCCGTTTACTGCTGGTGTGAACAATTTACAAGCCAAGTTCAAATTTAGTTTGTTTAATTTTCTTTATTGCCCCGCCGTGGTGGTCTAGTGGCTAAGGTACTCGGCTGCTGACCCGCAGGGCGCGGGTTCGAATCCCGGCTGCGGCGGCTGCATTTCCGATGGAGGCGGAAAAGTTGTAGGCCCGTGTGCTCAGATTTGGGTGCACGTTAAAGAACTCCAGGTGGTCAAAATTTCCGGAGCCCTCCACTACAGCGTCTCTCATAGTCATATGGTGGTTTTGGGACGTTAAACCCCACATAATCAATAATCAATCAATTTTATTTTTATATTTAGTCCTGAAATTCCAGCGCAGGCATGTGTCAGCGTGACGTCATGGGCTTGAATTTCAAATCAGCAACGCAGTGTGCACGTATACTGATTTCGTAGCATGACCCGTCGCGATGGTCTGGTATATGGTGATTGACAGCTGAGGCTGACACGCTGGTCGCGGTATCGAATCCCGGCGGTGGAGGCCGCATTTTTGATTTAGGTGAAAATGCTCGAGGCCCGCGTGTGCCTATAGATTTGGTCAAAATTTTCGTAGCCCTCCACTACGGCGTCTCTCATTATAGCACGGTGGCTTATTATCATTACTGATAGCGGCGAACAATGCGCCGGCCGTCGATAATCTGATCAGCGGCGGCGCTCGTCGTCTTTTACGCGTGCCGTAGAGTCCAAATTCCACCGTCATCGCTATAGTACTCGCGCAAGCCACTTTACTATTTGCGTTCTGCGCGTATCTTCACAGAATTACTTCAAACAACTGCGGTGGTCTGCGCTGAGCTAACGGGCGAAACCCACATACATTACATTGAAACAAGAAGCGTGCGTATAAACAGTGCTAAATAATTAATTGACTAATAATCAAATCAAGACATTTTCAGAAACCAAACCTTTGCATATCACTGTTTCAGAGCCTATATACAGGTTGATTGGCCGCACACATATGTGTGTCGCGAATCCACTAGTTCGCGAATTAACTACATGCGTCGTTAGCGGTCAAATAAATATGTGACAAAGCTTCAAAATTACTTTCTTTAGGCACTGGCATGTTTGTAATTGTGAAAGTGTGACATGAAGCTCGCCAGCGCAGTTAACAAAGTAGAGTTAAGGGGTCCGAAATTCCGAGATATACTATGCTTATCCAATCAAACTTATGATATTCCAAAATTACTGCTCCAAAAATATGCCCGGATGGGTTCTTGCTTAACCCATAGAAAAGTAAATTTGATAAGTAAAACCATTAGACACCAGGAATACTCGACACAATGACGAGGAAGCTCTGAAACTGATTGATGTTAACCAAAACCAGAGTTCTTCAATACTTGGTTAAAGTTAATGCATTTCAAGTAAACACAGCTTTATTTTTTTTGGTAATTTCCGACGGGAGCGTTTTTCCTGAATTCATTTTTACGGACGTTGCTTTTCATACAGCGCAAAAAAAATTGTTGATTCATATCTCCGTTTTAATTGTTACGCCGGGGTGTAACCCCATTAGATTACAAATGACGTTATTTATTTCCTACTTCTGCTTGGGCCTGTGCAGCATGCCCAAGTGGCGGACCAGCAATTCGTCTACCTCGGCGATGCCCCACATGTTGCGCCTCTGCAGTCGGTGCGTCGTCATTAGTCGAGAGTGCAGTTATCGTACCCAGCATCTCTCACCAAAACTGCTACGATGAAATAGGTTTTTAGATGTGAAACAGCCCTTTGACTAGCCTGAGTAACGCTGTCCCTCCATTCGTCCGTGCGGAGTGGTGCCAAGTAGGTCACGCCGCAGCTGCGCGTTGACGTCACACTCCCCTCACAAGGCATCCTGACGTCACTCTCTCCCTTGACTGCCGCGCGCTCGCCGCAGCGCCCGCAGCTGCCGCCTCGTCCGTTTGCCTGCAACATCTGCCGCTACCGCCGCTCTCGAATCTTCCAGCTCTCATCGCAGCACCCGCGTTTGCGCCGTTCAACCCATGACGCCACCCGTGCGCAACGCTGCTGTTTCACATCCAATCAGGGTTCACTTCGGAAAGATTTTAAAGATGGGTTGATGAAAAAGCGTTAATGACTGCCGCGCCGGCACCGATACGCTTTTCATGCAAACGCTCTTAGTCCTTCACTTCTTTTGTCGTGCTTACTGACGAAGCCCGCCGGGCGAGTAACGGCTACGTGAACGTGGAGTCGCGGGGATGACAGCGCTTAGGCGGGCGTCATGAACAAGTTGCGTCTGCCGAGAACGGTAGCTGTGATGTAGGAGATGAGCTATAGAGTATGTCAGGTCCCCGAGCCGATTGACTGATGCTGGGTCAGTGGTGATCACAGAGACCACGTTGATGATCACAGAGATCACAGAGGTCATTACGTTGCACGGCGGTTGGCACGCGCACTTCCCCAAGGTGGGGTAGTTGGAGCATGCAGCATTAATTAATTGTGAAATGACTATTTATGCAATACCTTCTAAAAGAAATAGTGAATGGACCACAGTTGCTCGACTCTGACACGAAGGTCGCGAGATCGAATCCCGGTCGGTGGCCGCATATTTTCGCTGAAGACGAAAATACTTTGCAGCACGCGTCACAGACTTCGGTGCGCCTTGAAGAACCCCGTGTGGCCGAAATTTCCGAAACTATCCTCTACGGCGGCACTCATGATAGTGGTTTCGGGACACATTGAACCTCAACTCTTCTTTTATACACACATAAGACTCCGTTGCGAAAATTTCCATTCATGCGCTCATTAAAGGGAGCACATACTGACCATCAATTAGCATGTTGTAAGTAAGAGTGGCGTACATCCAGAATATTCACAAGGTGGCACATAAATCAGATCATGTATGGCAGTCATTTTGTTTTTTAAATAGGGTTTTATTTATTCTTTATTCAGAAACACCCTGCCTTGCCAAAAGGTGAAATGTATTTTCATTTGCATAAAAATTAAGTACGATGCATTAAATCATGCTTTCGAATAAAATTGAAAAAATCCCAGCATATCCACGGAGTTAATGATGATGAGTGTAGCGAAGTGTCCATCAGCCCATCCGTGCTTCCGTCCGTTAGTTCTTGCTTCCGTCCGTCCATGCCACCATCCATGCGTCCGTCCACACGTCTGTCCATGCGTCCATCCGTCCGTCTGCTAGCCTGTCTGTCCATCCGTCCGTGCGTCCATTTAGTGAACACTTTAGGTACCGCTATCTCCCATTTCACTACACCTGTAATGGCCCAGTGGCACATACATACATACATACATACATACATACATACATACATACATACATGCATACATACATACATACATACATACATACATACATACATACATACATACATACATACATACATACATACATACATACATACATACATACATACGGAGGAGCGACAGACCCACGCCATAAGGAGCGTCGCCCTTGAAAAAAACGAGTGTTGGGTCCGAGCCACGGTGTAAAAATAAGTTGTCCGAGTTTGAGTAACTGCATTGTTCTATAATGTCTTCTTTGAACCGATCGAAGGGCTTTTGCTGTTTCCATAGTTTCAGACTGCCAAAGGGCGTTGAACTAGGACCTTCTCTGTCGAGGAGGTCGTGTATTGAACACAGGTACATGCTAAAAACTTAATAATCAGCCTTTAAAGAAAGTTGCATACACCATACTTAACTGTAAAATATATGACCTTCTAAAAAGACAAATTTCACTGACAAGGGGTGTCTCCCCCTGCCTGAACACAAGGGCGGTCCGGACCCCTTCATTATTGACGATAATGGTAAGTAGCGCTCATTTTGGGAACGAATGTACACCTATTTACTACCCGACGCAGAAAGGCGATCCCTCATGCGTGACTCTAGTGCAGAGATAACTTCCGGCCCGCGTTAACGGAATTCCTATGAGATGCGTAGATCGTTCCGCACTCGCTAGATGCGTGCAATATGTACAGAACTGCATGAACACTGCAGGACATAACCATGCCCATGAGCGAAACACCGGGGGCGTTGTTCTCACACAATGAGACGCGCGTGTCGCGTAAACATGCGTCGACCTTCCAACGGCGCGTTACACAATTCTACCAGAAGAGCGATAAAGTCTGTATGTGAGGCGAGTGAGAGGACAAAAAAAAGCATTATTACATATCAACCAGGCTGGTTTTTCATCCGGGCTAGACCGCACAGGTTGAGGTGAGGAGACCTTTTTTTAATTAGATAAAAGGTCACGGTGGCCACCATCTTAGGGCCCCAGCACAGAGAATGTGTCGCTGAGGTCACGGTGTAGCCAGATTTTTTTAGGGGGGGGGGGGGTACCATATTTAATGTTCGTGCGTGCATTTGTATGTATGCATCTATATTACACTGCAATAAAAACTGACAAATTTCAGGGGCAAGAGGTTGAACCCCCGCCCTCCCCCCCACAGCCCCCTTTGGCTACGCCACTGTGTGACGTCACCGGGGACCTTTCTTGGCCCGCTCGCACGTGACTACAGCCTAGTCCCACGTTAAAGAAACTTACAGCTATGCTAAATAGTATTCGCTTTCTTTTTCCACCTGACTATATAACATTAGAGCGTACATTTCGTTCGGGTAAGCTACGCAGACGTCACTGGTGTCAAGCATTTCTTCTGCATTCAGCATTTTAGAATGCTTGGATGTATGAATTTTGTTCATGTGGAGATCGGTACTGATATGCCTCTCGAATCCTTTCGTTAAAAGGTCTTTCTTTCAAACGGCAGCATTAGCGAATGGCCCAAAAATGGCAAAAGTGAAAAATAATAAAACAATTTTACCAAGAAGTTCATTCTTGTTTAAAAAAGTACGCACTACTTCCCATAGAATTTAGGTGTGGTGTTGCCATGGTGCACGAGTCTGAAAAGAGCACGCAGCCGCGATCGTGACTACGGGCTCTTTTCTCGAGAATTTATTATTACGGCACCATTGAGAAAAATTCTCGAGAATTTTCCACGAAACTCGAGAATTTTTCTTCATGTTGCCGTAATAACGTGTTTGGAAATCGAAACGCAATCGTCCAGTTTAACTGCTCCCTTTGCTATGTTTCATTCGTCAGCTGGCTTCTCATCTTTGCCGTCCACCGACCAAAATCGACGAGGAAGAGCAGGCATTGCGCCAATCAGCTAGCTTTAAAAAAAATTGCCCCCACCTCCCCTGAGGGCATCGCGAGGGAATGCGAAAGCATTTCTTGCGCCGAGAGAGGGCACCGTTGTCGTGAGGCATTAACATTCACCGACTTCTGCCATCGCCTTGAGAGGCGCTCAGCCAGTGAACGGTCGAGAGTGAGTGGACGGGAGAGTGGGGCGCCAGCGTTCTCGGCTCAGTGTCGGCGTTTCACAGCAGCGTCTCGAGCACACATTTCCTGATGTTCTTCAAAGGCGCCCAGCCACCGAACGCTCGAGAGTGAGGTGCGAACGGACAGGAGAGTGGGGCGCAGGGAGGAGAGAGAGTGGACGGGGAGAGAAGCTTCGAAGCACATACACCTACCCTCTCCTACACTCTCTCGCACCGCATGCCCGGGTTGCTAGGGACGAGAATAGGCGTGCGCGCCCGCAGCTGTTGCTATGAGAGAGGGGGTGAGAGCGGAGAGATAACCCCAACCGCAGCATGGACAACGCCGGATGCCTGACATAGCCCAACTAAGAAATACATTCGCATTTAAAACGTGTTCTTGTTCGACAAGTCGACGGCGTCTGCTCATGGTGGCAGATATGTACCCTGCTGACATCACAGCGTACGCTGGGGATACAGGAAAGGCCGACAGAGGAGCACAGAAATTTTTTTTTCCCTCGGTGCGCAGAGGGCGGGAATCACTGCCGTGTTTGGCATTGTTTATTGGGGTGACATTCCGAACTCGGCGCGCGTGTTCACTTGAATTACTATATAAAGTATCGGATACATGCCTGGTTTAGGGATCACTTTGTTATAATTGGACTGTGTAAGTAAAAAAGTCAACACAGCTTCCAGTAAGTCGCACAAGGCTCCATGGGTCAAAGCAGAGCTGGTGGACATTCACTTAGCTGCTCCCAAGGCTTGTCTAGGTTTTTACCTTTTCAATTTTCTCTTCTCTGTCACTTGCGGCTATATACTATACTATATTGTAACTTAACTGAGTTGTGCGAAAAATTGAAGTACGAAGGGAAGACACCTTGCCACAGCGCTCACTAACAACTAAAACCTTATCGGAGAAAACAGGCACATATAAGCAGTTACGAGAACACGTACAGTGAAAGCAATGATTAGGAGCAGACAGATTGTGTTAATTGCGATATTGTATTACTATATTGCAATTTGTACGTGGCCATGCTTACGCGTTCTACCTTTTCGTCTGTTTCTTTCTCTCTCTCTGTACTCGTTCTACCCATTTCGCACACTCGCTTTTCTTTCCCTCCTCCTTGCTATACTATACTTTACAACGCTATCGGTATGCTACGATCTCCTAGCGTGCCTGACAGCTACCAAGAAATCTTTTCGGGGGGGGGGGGAGGGGGGAAGAGGGCACTTTTTTGAAAGTCATTTTTTTTCTGCACGCCTTGTAAAAAAACAAATAGGGGCGGGGGGGGGGGGGCGCGGGCACGGTGTGCTACTCCATTTACGCCACTGGTGTGGTCCACGGATAGCCAATTGTCGTTATGACGTTCTTCAATGTGCAATGTTATGGCCATCCAGGTTCTTGGCAATAACGGCAGTCGAGGACCACTGGTGCTGCATTTCAAGAGCTGTTTACTTCCCATTTTTACCCTCGGAAAGACGAGGACCACAAGGCAGGCCATACTTAGATACGTCGTCGCTCTCTTTCAATCCGCTGCGAAGCTAAGATTTTTTCGCACTCAGTCAACGGGCAAGGGTGTGCAGTGGGACTTCGACCCCCCTGATAGAGATCCTTGCGCCCTCCTATCCGCACGACGCGCTGGCATGCCATGCTTACCCCCGTATACCACTGATTAGGATTTCGTTTGAATTTTTCCCTCTCGTTTCTCTGGTTATAATACCACCACCACCAGAATAAACACCCCCAACATCACCACCCTCACCACCACCACTACTACTACTACTATACCACAGAACACGTATTCTACTACTGCCACTATATACTACTACCACGACAGTTACGGCTGTAGTGGCATCAGGCTAGTCCCTCACCTGTGGGGAAGGTCACAGAGCACGTTATCCTCAAGTGGGCCTTTAAATTTGCTGAGGAAAAGAATCTCCTTCCGTTTAATATAATTGGACTCAGGCCATCCATGTCCACGTAGGATGTAATGTTGACAAGATCATTGAGACGGTCCCTAGAGACGCCACAACTCTTTCAACACTTGACCTGCAAAAGGCCTTCGACAAGGTCAAACACTCTCACATACTTTATTCTATTAAAGAAGCGGCTGGGTCTAGGAGAACATTTTTTACAAGTACATAAGCTCATTTCTTAAGAATCGAAAATCTACGTTCGCTTCAGCTCGAAGACATTTAGTCTTGGACCCAGAGGCACCCCCCAAGGGGCAGTGCTATCCCCATTTTTATTTAACTTATCTCTGAGAGCACTCTCCCGCAGTCTGGCCAAGATTGAAGGCCCCGGTCACGCCTTCTACGCCGACGACATCAACGTCTTGTGCGAGATAGTGACGGGCAGATCAAGGAGCAATTACAAACAGTTATTAGGGTTGCGTAAGATTTTCTTCACAAGGCAGGACGTACTCTGTTTGTCGAACTGCTCCTTAACCGGCCCACAACCGGTGCACCAATTGTGGGCTACTTTTGCATGCAAAGAAAGGAAGTTTTCCCGATATCTCAATAACCACAGCGAATTGCTCCGTTACCCCGATCGTAAAAGAGAGTTTGAATCCCCGATATGTTCCTTAAGGAGGATGTTAGTAACGCCCTTTAGATCGCATCGCAGCCAAAGCCGATTCCTTGACAAAACTATTGAGAAGGATGGCCAACAAATGAGGGAGGCTATCAGAGGAGAACCTTCGGAGACTCTTTCACGCCTTCCTAATGAGCCACATGAACCCGTGGCCCACAAGAGGAGCAGAAGGGACAAAGTCAGATGAGAATAAATAATTGGCAAGAGCATAAAAAGGTACTGGGTCTCCCACCACTGAGTACAAAAAATCTATTGGCGCTGGGTGTCCACAACATTTTTGGAAAAATAGTAGAGGCTCAACAAGCTGCACAGCTTGCAAGAATGGCTTCCACGAAAGCTGGCAGACAGTTACTAGCGAATATTGGTATACGTTCTCCCATCAACAGACAGAGGGAGTGCGCGTTGCCAGTCAAGGTCAGGGAAACGTATTCCGTATCCCAGATATCAATTGATAAACATGCACCCCCTGTACACTTGCAGCAGACGCTAAGCGAAGGCCAGAGCCGTTCTTCACACAGCGGCTACAATTGAGGACATGTAACGTCGCCCCCGTTGATGCTGTCCAATACGCAGCTTCCAATCACTTTGTTTCAGCAGCTACGTCACTACGTGGGAAGCTGCTAACATCAATTAGGCATAAAAACACGAATGCCGATAAAGCCGAAGAGGTGGCAGTAGACATTGCTATGCCTGCGAGTCCACAGCGAACGCCCATGCCTCTGAAAAAGGCAATCTGTGTCAAGGCCAGCAAGAGAGCCCGCCTGACGCGATGAACAACTCAACGGCGTCATCACGCGACGGCGCCTTTCTGCCGTGCACGTGCAGTGAGTCATCTCAGCCAGCGAGCCAGTGCTACCCTACCAGTGCCTTCCTGTCTGGCGAGTCTGACGCAATGCGTGGCGACGTCACTCGTCCTTGGGTGCAGCCACGTGCAGCGCAGTGGCTCCGGAGTCGATGAGAATGACGCATCCCAGCGGCGACCCCATTGAAGGAGTCTGACCTCACGACCAGCGGCGCTTCTGGTTGGACATTTTGTTACTCAAAGAATCCACCCTCCACCCGGTGCATATAAAAGAAGCCCTGCGGCGCGTCGCGAGCAGTTGAGCTATGTGTTAGCAGTAGACATGTGTGTCAGAGAGTTGAGCTATGTGTTAGCAGCAGACCTATGTGTTAGAGAGGAGAGCTCGGCTCTTCGGGTCTCTAAGCTGTCGGCCCCAGTGGCGAATTTGTAACGCCTCTGTATATATGCTGTACATAAACCTTGTTTAACTCACCGTCGTCTCGTCCGCTCGTCTATCAGCTCTGCGCAGAAGCAGTCGCGAGCTGAGAAACCTACGCTACCAAACGGCTGGTGACCTTCCCGGCGGAGTTCGAAGCAGTGGCGCCTTCGGGATCGTGTTGGCATCGCCGCCTTTCGAAACAGTGGTTGCAGCGGTGAGATTCGTGGCGCCCTTCGTAACGTCGTCGGAGGCGCGCTTCGTAACAACATCGACATGGCCTCCACACGAACCGTTGTACTATTTTCACAGACTCGCGAGCCGGACTATAGCATTCATGCATGGCTTGGTGTGCAAGGAAGCCGCTCGCGTTCTCTCTGCTGCATCATTGGACAGGCAAAAAACATCTAATTTGGTTCCCTGTGGGCAGCGATGCTTACGCAACCATCCATAACGCCAACGAACTTGCACACTCCCAGGTGCGAGGTCTCATCCACAGCGTCGTAAGTAAGCACTTGGAAACTGGAGGAGGGCAGTACGTGGCAAAGGGGTCCTTTCTCACTTATAACGAGGTCTGTATAAACACTATCCACTAAGGCGTCGGAAGTTTCCGCGTCCACACCCGCACTAAAACAGACCGCAGACAGTGACCCTGTGAATGTTACCGATGAACGCATATTCATCTCCATTCAGTGTGTCCAAATTCAGAATAGACCCGGCGCTGTCCGCGCTGTGGTCATCTTGGCTAGGTGCACACTTCAACACGTGCTGTGGAAGTGTCATGACTTGCGCGGGGGCTCAGGGTCTCTCTAGATGTAGGAACATTGGCTCCAGCCCTTCATCAGCTCCGCAAAGGACCAACAGCTTAAGGCTATCCGGAGGGTCCGCGAAGTCGACGAGAGCCTGAATCTCCCGGCGCCATCGTGGGTGGGGCACCCAGACGGTACCCCCTGACGGGGCCATTCTCGTCTTCTCAGGACCAAATAAAGTTCTTTGACTGACTGACCCTCACGTCACCCTCTTTCACGCTACGAGGTTAAGCGCTACTCGTGGGGGAGCATAGGGTTTCGTACTGTTGGGAGGAAACGCGGCGCGGAACCCAGCTCACCTATGGCTTATAACACTATGCCATGGTCACACGGGTGCTTTTAATCACGATCTGCGTGATTCGGATCGTTTTTCTTGATCGCGATCATTTTTATGGCCGCTCACGGTTGAAGCTAGTGTGTCTTGTTCTAGTACACTCTAGTCTAAGCTAATCCAGTTCGAACGAGGTCGTGGTTCGAACTTGGGTCAGCGTATCAGGTGGCGCTAGCGTGCCCGAAATCTTGTAGATTGCATGAAACATGATTTGCAAGTTGTTGATGAAACACATTTAATTTTTACGTTCTATTAAGCTTGTTTAGAAGCGCCTGCTTTGTGAAAAAGTTTTACGCTTGGTGCACTTGTGCTCGGGCCGTGAGACGTCCTCCAAACTTGTTAACGCAGACAGGCGCTCAATATTCCGTCTGCTTCTCGCGCCAGGCGCCGTAAATGTTTGTCTGCGCTATCGTAATTAATAATGAGTATCACAAAAAAGCTCACGATTGCTGCTCTTGCAATCTGATCACTATTGAAGTAAATGGGGGCGTACGAACTGCACCTACTCTAACACTCGAAATAATACTGAACATTTACATGTCACTCACAAAATCAAATCAGGTACGATATACTTCTATAAATGCCTTTACTAACAACGCTAAATATTCGTGCAAGAAATGCACGAACATCTAACTTTGCGTGTCTGTACAAAGGTACTATCATAAATACATCATTCGATTGAGTTTCCCCTGCACTTCATTTATTGGTGTGTGATAACCTCATAATTAGAGATTACTAATAACTCCATGTTTAAGGCTGCTATAACTAAGCTGTCGCCATAATTTTAAGGAATATGGTATTTACATTTTTCGGTAGCACTTTGTGTTGAAACGATGCATTTTTTTGTTTATAGGCACGTGCTTGTGGTTGAGTGTTATTTCGTTTGCTTGGTTTTGTTTTAGTACTAGACCTGTTAAGCTTTGTGGTTCTTTAATACCTGTTTTTGCTCTTATAATGTGCACTATTTCTTGTTGGTTTCTTTCACTGATCCGTGTAACACCAATTTTCCGCTTTTTCATTATGTTGTGTTAAAAATGTAACCCGCTCCTCTCAGTAATGCCCTCGGGCCCGGAGGGTATTGAAAGAAATAAATTATACTTCACTTTTATTTTTTACGGCAACCACTCGTGGTCGCAGTAAAGGGCCAATCTCGTTGTGACGCCAGAGCATTGGCCAGAGTCTCGCTTTAGGCTCGTGAACTCTCTCAGCCACTTCTGCCAGTGGTCAATTAATAGGTTGTTTTTGAATATGGGCACCAAAAATATGGGGCCCCAAAGAAATGGCATCAAGGCTACTGCGCATGCACAGAACCCAGATCGCATTCGGGTTTTGGGTTGGGGACGCTATTTCTCGAATTTCGTAAAGCCCCAAAGCCTGTCCCAAAAGCTTTGCGTCATACTAACGTGATGGCACCCACTGAAGTGACATGAACAACGATTGGTTGAGTAACCAAAGCGCCGCAGATCCTATTAAAAAACTCCTCGCTCCTGCTTGTCCCAAAAGAGTGCATACGCAAAGGGCCTTGGGGCCCCAAACTTTTGGGGCCCCTTATTTGACAACTCCCTAATGTACAAGTCTCTTCGTGCGCTGTGACGTAGTCGAAAAGATGGCAACACTCGTGATTAATTTGCTTCGAGCTAGGTGTTCCAACTCCTCCGATGGTGCGACAGCTGAACTAAGTGCTGAAAACAACGGTCGTCTTATTATCGTCTGCTTTTCCCATAAATACATAAGGTCAATAAGAATGTGAAAATATGAGGTGTTGAGGCTCATGTTTACATTGAGGTTCAGGTATTGAGGTTCAGGCATTGCAGATAATTTTTTCACTAAAAGAAGTTTATTAAAGAAAAACTAGCTTTTGTAATGTGTTTATACTAAACTATACTATTTTTTGTTTATTGTGCTTTCAAAAAGCTTGGCCAGGGAGCGCAGACGTAAGCTAGGCTGCGCTGACGTCTAAATTCAAATATCTGGGTGTATGGATAAGCAATGGGACCGAGTACCTAAGGGAACACGAAATATACGTAACGACTAAAGGTAACAGGAATGCAGAAGTGATGAAAAATAGGGCACTATGGAATTACAATAGGTATGATGTTGTGCGAGGAATATGGAAAGGGGTGATGGTTCCTGGTCTGGCGTTTGGCAATGCGGTCTTGTGCATGAGATCAGAAGTTCAAGCAAGATTACAAATTAAGCAACGTGGTATAGGTAGGTAAGCTTGAGGAGCTCACGGGAATACACCAAACCAGGGAGTACAATGTGACATGGGATGGACATCATTTCAGGGCAGGGAAGCTAGCAGCAAGATAAAATTTGAGAAGCGATTGAGAGAAATGGGGGAGGAGCGTTGGGCTAGCAAGGTTTCTAGCTACTTGTACGTGAAGAATGTCGATACTAAATGGAGCAAGCGAACCAGAAAATTGACGGGTAAACACTTACAGAACAGCAGGGGCCAAACCAAAAAGAACTATTGGTTAAGGACACGGTGTAAGAGTAGTTTACACCGTGGTTAAGAAGAAGGTGAAGGAAACGGAGACCGATATGTGGAGAATTGGCATGATTAAGAAGTCCGCACTAGAGATCTGTCAAACTATTAAGCAGAAAATTGCCAAGAAAAGGATCTATGATACAACTCGGGGTAGTTCTCTACTGTTTGAAGCCAGGACGGGAGTATTGCGAATCAAGACATATCGGGCCAAATACGAAGAGGTAGACACGGTATGCAGTGCGTATGGGGAGGAGGAGGAAACTGCCGAACACTTGATAATATTCTGTAAAGTGCTTCACGCTATAGTTCAGGATGATGGCACAGAGTTTTTCAAAGCAGAGGGGTATAGGGACAGGGAGGGCAAAATAGACTATAAGCGGGTAGAATTAACTAGAAGGATGTTAATTATATGATTGCTGGCTAAAGTCAAGGCACGAGTGAAAATCAAACCCTTCACTGCTAAGTACCACCCATCAACTTTAAAGAAAAAAAATAAATCTAGTTTTTGGTTCACTAAGTGTTACGGCTTGGTGGGGTGAGCCGCCGCCCGATCTACAGGGTACAGCCATATCAAACCATCCATCCACCCACTATGTGTGACCCAGATTGCAATGCAGATCACGACTTTCAATGGTCTTGATCTCGATTGATCCTGATCGCGATTAAAAGTGACCGTGTAGCAGCGCGTGCCTCTGTGAGCAGAAACTAATCCAGATCAGGCTTAATCCGGGTCAGTGCTGATTACTATTAAAAGTGTCGTGTGACACCGCACATGCAGTTTTGCTGTTCATTCGCTTTTTTCTTTTCATGGTTTCGTTTGTTCCTGAAATCACGTTTCGTTTTCCCGTGTTTCGTGAAATATTTGGTTCTGCCAAGATAAGCCAATCCAAGCCAAACAGTGGCATAGAGAAAAAAAATGGCGGCGACAACAGCTGTCGCACTCTGTGTACAGTCAACTATCCTCGCGTGGCTAACATTTGCACAGGTGTAAATTTAGCTAGTTTCTACGCGGGCTTAGTGTCAGAGTTTGTATCGCCTCCATTCTGGATCCTGCGTGGCCGTCGTCATCCCAAAGATGTCTAGGCGGCGGCGTGCCGGTGTGTACAGTTGGCGAAGGAGGTGTGTGGGGCGTTTTCCCATTCGGTATGCATTCGGCCCGTCTGTAAAGCTGCTCCCGCTGCAGTGATAAACTCTTTGTTATTGAAAACGACCGAATTGTGCCTCTTCCATTCAGCCAAAAACTCGGGAGATCAAACTAGGCGACGAGTGTGGTCGATTTGGTTCAGTGGTGGACGTTGACCTAACCAGTGGTTGTGTTGTGGCTGTTGCTGTGCTCCAGCTACGGGGCCTGCCTCCTTCCCTGTGCGATTGTGTAAGGGTTCCTTGTGGCGGCAACGACATGGACGACTGCAGTGACGTCGTCGACGACCGACTACGAAGTGATTCCATCGCTACAGAGGACGCCGCGCTTGCGTTTGATATAGAGGAGTTGGACGACAAGGAATTTGAGTTGCCACCCGTGGAAAACCCCCCAACGCTGGAAAGCATATTAAACGAAGTGGATGGAGGCTCGCTGAGTGACGAAGAAGTGCCAAACCAAGCACTCTTCCACGGAAACTGCGATTCGGTCTCACTTGCCAGTGCCGACTCGAGGAATCTACCGACTGATCGAGTTAGTGCTCGTCCGAGCAGCATCTTGCGACATGTCATCCTGCGAGGAGTGTCTTCCCAGCTACGGTCAGCCATGGAGCGCGTTGACTCTGGAAAACCCACCGCCATGGCCGTGTCCTCACTAATCGCTGTGGGAACCTTCCACGGCTTGGTGCTGGTGTTTGATCCCGAACAAGCTTTGAAGTGGTGCCTGGGAAGCATACAGCTGGGCGAGCAGTACGGTTCCGTGTCCGCGATGGGCTTCAATGGTGACTGCAGCCGGCTACTTTGCGGATATGCCAAAGGTCAGCTGACAATGTGGGACCTGTCGAATGGAAAGCTGCTACGAACAATCACAGACATCCATCCGCCTCAGATGGCCATTCTGCATGTCAAGTTTACAGACGATCCAACGCTTGCCATCTGCAGCGACAGCGGTGGCTCTGTATATGAACTTAACTTTAGAAAGGTGCTCAACAGCCGGACGTGCGACTCGGTGTGCATTTTTTCCGGAAGTCGGGGCGAGGTCTGTGCCATGGAGCCGCTGCACGTGAGCCCCGAGGTGTCGCGGCACCCTGCCCAGGAGGTGTCCTTGCTGGCGTTGGCGACTGTCACCAAGGTTATTGTGGTAACTGTGCGCCCGGTGCTGCGTGTTCGTTTCACCCATTCTCTCAGAGCAGACCCAAACACACTGCCGCTGCTGAGCTGGCAGTTTGTGGTCATCCAGGTGTCTGCTTCAACGCGAATCATCGACCCTGTGCTAGCCTTCGGTCGCCAGGGCACCATATACTTTTTCCAGGTCAACATTCCAAGCTTCGACAAAATGGTTTTTGTGCCTTTACAGAAAATACAAGTGCAATACACAGTACAGAACTTCACTTGGCTGAACTCGCGAACATTTGTGGCATTAGATACGTCGGAGAATCTTCATGTGCTTGATGTTAGGTCGCAAGAAGAACTTGAGGTGCTGGACATGTCAGATGTGCAGATGGTTTATGGTACGAGCCATTTCAAAGGGCACGCTACTGGTGGAAACGTGAGCAAGGCTATGGTGGCTGCAGCCGAGCGAGCTTGCTACCAATCTATGGCAGGTTGTGGGGCCCAAGTTCTGCTTCTGGGCCTGACATCGGTTCATGTGCTCAGCCTCCGCACATGGCTGGAAAGGCTGGAACTCTTGTATCAACAGCAGCAATATGCGGAGGCCCTCCGCCTGACGTGCAGTCTTTACCGAGATGAGGCAAAGGCAGTGTGTGGTCTGGTGGGCAAGAAAGTTCGCCGCCAGCGCCAAGTGGCCACTTATGCCCAGCAGCTGCTTGAGGCCCTTGCGGCTGGCCCGCCTGACCGAATTCAACCTGTGGTGCCCCTGTGTGTCCAGCTTGCTTTGCTGATCAAGGAGCATGTGCCCGATATATTGGATAAGCTGTATACTATGCTGCCAACTGAGGTGAAAGGCAAGTTCCTAGACAGCCTTCCAGTGCATTTGCTGGATGGTGAGCTGCGTAGCCCCAGCCCTGCCTTGGCCAAGGACTTGGTGAGCCAATTGGCCAGCATGGACCAGTTCGAGCTCTTGGAACGTTGCCTTGTGTGCCTGGATGTGGCGTGCCTGGACCTCCACCAGGTGATGACACTGTGTTGGAAGCACAGCTTGTACGATGGCATCATCTATGTGCACAATCAAGCCTTGAATGATTTCACCACACCCATTAAGGAACTGATGGCTGTATTGTGGCAAGCCCTAGAGTCTGGCAAGCAGCTGACAGACAACCAGGTGCTTTTGGGCAACAAAATGTTGGTTTACATAAGTTGCTGCTTGGCAGGGCGAGGCTACCCACATGGGGAACTTGCTGCAGATCAGGTGGCTGTAGTTAAGAAGGATGTGTTTCAATACATCACTTCTCTGCGAGGATCAGGCACTGATAGTCATGGGACATTTCCATATTTGAGGACATTGCTTCATTTTAGCACCAGAGAGTTCCTGAATGTACTGGCCTTGGCTTTTGAGGAACCGGAGTTTGCCACCGAGGCAGGGTTGGCACAAAAGCAGCGCCTGGTTGATATCTTGCTTCAGATTATGGTCCAGGGTGAAGGATTTCTGCCTACGCAAGTGGGAGCCCTGTTCACATTCCTGGCCAGGCAGTTGGCACAACCGGATAACAACCTCTTCGTTGACAGGCTCCTCTTCGAGCAAGTACTGGAGCATTTGACGCACCCTGGGGATGAGACGCAGCAAGAGGAACGCCAGCAGGCTCTGCTTGAACTGCTGCAAGCAGGTGGCCTGGCTTCAGTCGACCAAGCACACCTCCTGGATCTCGCTGAGCAGGCCCGTTTTTATCGGGTGTGCGAGTACTTATACGAGAAGCAGCGCTTGTACCACAAGGTTTTTCTGTGCTACTTAAATGACCCTTCCCGCGAGCTACAGAGTTTCGACTATGCTGTGCGCATCTTTGGCAGCCCCAGTGTGAGTGAAAGGGAGAAGGCACTTCTTGAAGACCAGCTCGTTAACAGTCTCGAGGCCCTCATGAAAGTGGACAGCAGGGCCACTTCACAGCTGATGCTGCAGCACCTTGCCCACCGCGTGGATGACATCATGCGCCATCTGGAGGGTCAGCCGAAAGTGCTCTATCAGTTTTTGAAGGGTGTCTGGAATAGCAGGGAAGCCTCCAGCCTGACTCAGAGTGCCAAAGACACAGATAGCATGACTGCTGCAGTTCAGGAGCAGTACACTGAGCTCATGTGCCAATTCGAGCCAGATGCGGTGGCCCCCTTTCTAGTCTCTGCAGAAGGCTATCGCATAGAGGAAACGCTGAAGATCTGCCGCAGGCACAACGTCTTGGATGCCACAGCTTACCTGTTGGAGAAGACTGGTGATGTTCACGGTGCTTTGCACATACTGCTGCAGATACTGGATGAAAAGTTACAGGCATGCGCCCAGCAGGGCCCCATGCGAGAACAACTGCTGCAAGAGGCACGTGTCCGACTTCAGGCTGTAGTGCAGCTGTGCCAGCGCAGCTGCCCCTTTCTGAGTGCAGGCGAACGTGAGGCCCTTTGGTTTCCGGTCCTCGAGAGGGTCATGGCACCCCAGCGTCAGCTACGATCAGCTTTGGGTGCCGACAAGGACTTTCTGTCGCTGACCCACCAGCTTCTGGGGAGCATGATGGGCTTTGTGGCTTTACCAAACATCTTGCATAAGCTCATGCAGGATCCAGCTTACAACACGGGCAAGTTTGGTGAAGTGCGCCACTTTGTCATGAAAATGCTGGATACACACAATTACGAGAAGGCACTGCTGCGTACCACTAATCGGTTGCTGAGCAGTGATGTGCACATGCACTTACGCCAGCTCAAGGCAGCCGCCAACAGGGCGTATGTGTCGCACACAGCTGCCTGTGTTGCCTGTAATCGAGGCTTCTTCGAGCCAGGTGGTGTCGTCATGTTTCGTTGCAGCCATTGCTACCACAAGTCTTGTCTGGCAGCCCTTGGTCCTGGTGAGCGGGCTAGTGAAGTGTACTGCCAGCGCTGCAGAACACAGCCACTGGGACAACCCTTGGAGTGCCCCACTCAGGTGGCATCGAGCACATCGCGAAGCCTCCCAGAGACATTACTGCCAGTGCTGCTGAAAGACAACCTCCAGCTCCACCTTGCACCTGCGCGGCCTCCGGACATGAAGCTGGACATCTGAATTAGCTCCACGTTGTCGACTCACATACGCAGCTCTTGTGCAGTGCAGGGGAATGCTTACAATGAACTGCTTAATAACTGGACACGGTCTGTTTGGTTTAACCAAATGAACTGCACCCAGAGCTCATTAAGTGGAAACATATTAATTTTATTTTGAGGGTTAGTGTCTAACAGAAAAATAAATAGAAATCGAAGCAGTATGTCTAGCAGAAATAAATAGAAATCAAAGAAAACCAGAATGGTTCTCTAGTGCTGGATTTGTGTGTGGAACAAAATTTGCACTATTTAACACGCAAGATGAATGCCACGGATACGCAATAAGGTGGAAATGAACCAACCGCGCATTTATTGCTTTTCGGTCTCGAGCGGTTTAGAGATGATTAAAATGAAATGGTGATAAACAAGGCAAGGATAGTTTAGGTGGCAGTCATAAACCTGTAACATAAAACTGCAGAGATATGCTAACACTTTAGTTCAAGTAACCTTACAAAACAACAAAAATCTCAAACAGCTAAAAGGAAAAAAAGGGGGGCAATTTCCTCAGCAGTGGCAGATGACAAAGAATTCGAGAAGGTCATGCTGCTTACAATAAGGCAAAGAAAACTTGAGAAAATGCTAAAAGAAAACTATATAATTGCAAAATAAAAAAGTAAAGCAGCCTTATACAAGCTAGAGCATAATAACTGTGCATCTGGGAGCCATTGAAGATTGACATGTCATCATGAATGTGCTGCTCTAATGAAAAAACCACGGAAACAAGAGCCAGCAAAGTAGTGCAAAATTTATCTACGACACAGCAGGTGCAGAAATTTTTAAAAGTAGACAAAAGGGTACCAGAAAATTTCTGAAAGAATTTGAGAGTGCTAGAATCGTCAACTGTGAATTTGTGAATGTTAGTAATAGAACAATTTGAAAATTTTCAAAGGAGAAAATTTGCTGTGTTTCAGGGAAAGCTCCTATAGCAAAGTGTTGTACTAGTAGAATACGATGGAAGGCAGCAGTACCTAAAGTGCCCTTTTTACTGACCTGATGTTTTTCTTCCTCAATTCCTCAATTGTTGGATATTTGAAATGCCTCTGCAGCAGCATTGCATACTAGGTGATTGTGCTTCTCTTTTAGGAGGCACTTTACAGCCTCCAGTATTACCACTACTACTTCATCAAGAGGCAGGCGTCATCTCCACAAATGCAGTTTTGCAGCATTGACCTTTCAGATCTTCACGCCATACACGTAACTAGCATTGAGCACCAATGTTGCAGACTGTTACTAACAGTCATTATGCCACACTTCTTGAGTGTGCATTTTCTCTCTTCTGATAGCTTTTTTTAGCCACTGTAGTATAGCTAAACATGATGTCCCTTCAACGAATGGACACCACGAATAGAGAAAGCAGTGCCTGAATAGGTCCAGAAAATGCAGCAAGAGTTCTGAGAACAGCAATGTTAGCCCACAACTTTAGGACAAACACTCTTGGTGCCTATTTTGTTTTTACTGTTTAAGATGTCTTCTGTGCCCCCAGGGTAATATTGCCATGGCAGCATACAACGTACATGTCCCTATGGATGCCACTGTCACAGCCATGCAAATGTTACATGCAGGTTTAAACCATCACGTTTGAGGCATTGCAAGACATGGTGAAAATGGGCTGTAGACAAAAAAAATATTTTTTCAACAAAAAAAAATCTAAGAATACTAGTACTTCTTGTCTAAGCCTTCCTGTTCTCTGTTGTGACGTAATATTTTACCCACGTGGTCACAATGCGATTTGACTGATGTGCTATTAAGTTCCCTCTCTTACTACAGTGCCAACTTGATCTCCAAGAACAGCTAGTATTTCCATACATGCATTGCTAGCACACCAATGTATCCATTTTAGATCATTGAATGTAATATTTGAGACCTTTGTAACTTCTGTATTAGCTTTTAGTTCCAATTTGTGTTGTTTCGGCACTGATGAAACAGCGAAGGTGGTGGCATTCAGTGGGGTTGAATGAAGTGAGTTGGATGAAGTGGCAGCAGCAGTAGTGGTGACTTGCTGGAGGGGTCAGTTGTGAGAGTAGGGGGAGTAGTGGTGCCACGCATTTGTAGTGGGATTTACCCACCTTTTGTGGGTAAACCCCACTATAATCTAGGATGGTCCCCGGACATGAAAACCTAGATCAAGAACAGCGTCACTGTTAAAAGTGGTGAGGGCATTTCTTCTCGTGCCTTTCCTTTGTGACAATGCAGGTAGAAAAAATTAGGATGGGGCAGGCACAGTGAAAGCATATCCAGTCCAAATAAAACTGTGTCGATCCAATGTCGAATCACCTCATCACAGCATGCTCGCATTTCAGTCAAACTGCTGGGCTAAAGGAGCCATACAAGCATTTCCGGCCAATGAGCTTGTTTTCAGGGGTAACACTACTCAAAAGATGGCCTCGTCAGGCTTGCTTGGTAGGTCCATCCACTGCAGCACACTCGAATTATCCGGATAAAGCTTATATGGGGACAAAGGAAAAGCACCATTCACGTGACAAATTCTGCTTTTTGCTTTACAGTGCATGCATAGTGGGGATCATGTGAAGAACTGAATACACAGGCTGTGTTCAGTGACGACTTAAGAAGTGCCTGTAATGAAGAGTGTAGTGCCTGCTGTACAGGCCCTCTTTTCGTCTCTCTGCAAGCAGGGGCGAATCCAGCCACTCAATTTAGAGGTGATGGTCGCTTGAAAGAACACCAGGACGGGGGCGAGGTGCTCATTTTTTGTTTTTACTCGCAGAAAAACCACATCTTAGTGTAAATACCGTTAATGTATGTTCACAGTGGTCTCCTCATTTGTCCTCATCAGTGAATGAGGTAAACGACAAACACTAAAGAGAGAGAGGGGGTGCTGACACAAGCGTGAAGAAGCCGATCGCCCCTACTGCCCCCGCCCCCCTTCTGAATCCGCCACTGCCTGTAAGTGCACCTCACTTGAGAGGAATGGTGTCTGGCCTTGTGTCTTTGAATTTTCACTCTTTCAAAGCTACATAGGCTGGCCATACTTTGCGCACACAATTTATATTGATCGAACTGCATGCCATGTTCATTCATAGTGTCAAAATCTAGTTGAAGACCCGCATAACTTCACTAAAGGCACACTCTTATGAGTTTTATTATTTTAAAGGTGAAGCATATCTCTGTGAACCAAAGGCAGTTTTATCCTGTCAGTCTATCTGCCTACGTCTTGGCACTGTTGAATTGATGTTATTTCATTAACTCAGCATGTGGACCAATATTGGCATTGCACAACAAGACTGTATGACACATGAATCCCAGGTCATCAAAGCTGTAGGCAGCACTTAATTTGAGAGGGAGGACTCATGCCTTATTTCGTTGATGCTCTAAGAGATAAGTGCCAAGAAAAAGACAAGGATGAGAATAGACAAAGACAAGCACTAACCCTCTACTTTAATGTGAAGCAAAAAAAACAACAGATTTATATACAGGTTAAATGCAAAGGGAAGATAAGTGTTATCACATGTTGAAATGAAAGTTAACAAAGCAGTATCAACGAAACCACAGAAAATGATGCACAGATTAACACAATAGGTGAAATCGGGGTGGTAACCTCATGTGCAAAGCTCCACCTTCAAAACTATGTTACTTGTCTTTTCTGATGACAACCACTCGTGTTGCTACACAACACCAGAAAAACATTTTTTGTTATAGATGTTATTGTCTTAGCGCTCCCAAAGATGTTCATTGAGGTACCGTCTTGTTTGGCCCACACTGCTTTCATGCACCACATGATTAAGGGATCCTGTACACAATCCCTGTTCGTACAAATTATGGGTATTTTGATTCCGCTTAGTTCAGTTGCATGTCATCATGGTGCATCAATGCTGATATCTGCTTTTCCTTTCACTTCCGTCATATTCACTTCCTATATAAATCTTGCGTCGTTTCTTGATAACCTTTTAGCTGAAAACATTGGTGTAGTCAGGGATGATTTTTGAAGAGATCTTTCCCACCCTTTATATATTTACATTTTGCGTTGTGTATATATTAGCACAAGTATATAAACTGGAAACATAGAAAGAGGAAGTCGAATACCTCCACACTCGTCCCCCTTATATAAAACAAAGAAATATTTCTGGCAGTGGCCACATTTGAAAGCCAGGATTGTCCATGTTGGCCTTGTCATGTCGTGTCATGGCATTGTCTCTTTGTCATGTCATGGAGCACTGGCTGGCCCAAACTGCCATCCCAAGTCTGGCTACACCTGTGCAGGACATGACATGAGTATCATGACATGCATGTAATGTTCATCATGGTTCCATTGTAATGCAATCGTGATCATTTCATTACCTTGCTATGTACCAGAATGTGCATCACATGACGTGTGTATGACAAACATGAATGACAACTGGAACTGTTTTTTTAACTCCAACAAAAAAAAAAGTGGCAGATCCCACGTACAGTGGGAATCGATGATATGTGAGGCACGAATGAGAAAGGTTGATATGTCACTTTAAAATCAGCACAACGTTACCAGGTGGAAGTAAATGATGCCGTACATGACTTCAGTGTCATGATTATCATGTTTGGATGTGTCGTTTACCTTCATCTATTCACGTCACGTGATACAAAATTTAGTATATGTGAAGCTAGCGAAACAACCGCGAGCACGCTATGGGCGTGGTATGTTGTCATGTTCTTACATGACGCGTGTCAGGATTATCATGTTTGCACCAGTCATATACTTCGTCACCCATCGACGTCACTTAACACCAAATTTGGTATATGTGGAGCTAGCACAATGGCCGCGAGCGCATCATGAAGGGCCCAATATACTCCAATGTAGCGCGGGCACGCTGGGCACAGCGACACTACGTTACCAAAATGCGAGTACTCTATAGCCTGACGCCAGGCGCGACCAGCATCCGTCGGCGCGGCCCGATGGCAACCGGCGCAAAATGCAACATGCTGCATTTCCGCCGATGCTTTACCCAGACAACACTGCGTCTCCCTTTTTTCGTGACGGAGGGACGCCGGATGCGCTGAAATGCACATGCGTCAAAGCAACGCAGCGCGGCACGAACCTGCGAGTATATACGGCAGGACCGGTGCCGTGACCCTACGAAATGAACGCCGGTGAGTACCGCGTCAAGTCGAAATGTATTGGCGCCTTGACTGTGGCATGTATGTTCTCGCATGACACGCATTTCATGTTTATCATGTTTGCACCAGTCACATACCTTCGTCATCCATTGATGTCACGTAATACCAAATTGGGCATATGTAAAGATAGCGAAACAACCGCGAGCGCATCATGAGTTTGGCATGTAGTCATCTTGTTGCATGACACGCATGTCGTGATTATCATGTTTGTATGTGTCATTTATGTCGTCCGTTGGCATCGCGTAATACCAAGTTTGGTACAAGTGAAGCTATCGAAACGGCCGCGAGGGCATCATGAGCGTAGCATGTATTCATGTTGTTACATGACACACATGTTACGATTATCATGTTTGCACCAGTATTATACCTTCGCCCTCCATTCAATACCATATTTGGTATAAAAGAAGCTAGCGAAACAGGCGTGAGTGCATCATGAGCGTGGCATGTAGTCATGTTGTTACATGACACGCATGTCATGATTTTCATGTTAGGATCTGTCGCTTGTAATTGCCATCATGCCATACCATACCGGTTTTGCAGATAGCCATGCGAACGAAACCACCGCAACAGCTGCAGGACCATGAAATGTAAATCATGACCTTTATGACATCCATGTCATGATTTTCATGTTATGACTAGTCAAGCATGTTCTTCATACAGTCATGGTATGCCATATCAAGTTTGGTATCGATATCATTAGCGAAACGGCCAGGAGAGCTAAAAGTCGTAGGTGGCTAGATAGATAGATAGATAGATAGATAGATAGATAGATAGATAGATAGATACGCGCAAAGTCGCCGAAGTTGCTTAAGATATGCCTCGCCTTTAGAAGTGCGTGAAATGCGATAACCCGACGTTTCCGAACCGACTTGGTTCCTTCCTCAGGGGGGACTGTGGGTATAGGTTGCAGCGACATCTTCGAGGGACTCGCGAGGTGGTTAATGACCACCCGTTTTGCAGCGGAGTGTAGTTTGTGCGCATACACCTGGGGAAGGGTTCTGAGAGAACGGTTGATGTTTAGGGCCATGCCACGACCCGAGTTATAGCCTTCTCCTGCAGTTAGTCTCGCTTTCAAGGATGGTCGTTGCGTTGAAATTTATCTGGTGGTCAAACGTCTCAGAATGCTCGGCGACGGCGCTGAGCTCTTTGTTGAGCTTCCAGACTTCGTTGGCGTGTTTGAGTCGTTCAGGCAGGTTTTTCGTCTCGCCGATACACAAATAAGGGCTCTCGGCGCGCGGGATTTTGTAAACGACACCGGGGGTCCTGTCCATTGTTGGCCGGTCTTTCGGGCGGGGGACGAGGCAGCCCAGCGTGCATAAAAGCACGTGCGCTATGCGCACCGCGCCGGGCGCCCTACCGAGCTGCAGAAATTAGGTTCCTTAATTCTTCTTTTAACCGCTGCCACAACCACATTTTTTGAAGACCCGGGCCAACAACTCGCAAATTTCTTGGACGTATGGGACCGGCACGCGTTCTCTTGCTCTAGCTGCGCGGCGGGTGACGTATCGTTTGAAGTTTTTCGGGTATCCGTTTTTTCTGAGGTCAGCAATTGCGCGAGCCTCTTCTTTCCTGCGCTCAGCGTCACTGGAGCTTATATGTTCCTGACTCTCTGGAGTAACGTGGTCGCAATGGAGGTCTTGTGGCTGGCGGGATGAGATGAATCAAACTGAAGGTAACGGCTTTCTTGCCACCTGGACGTCGAGATAGGACAGGCTGCGACCGCTATCTCACTCGGCCACAAATTGCATGGCTGGGTGCACGGAATTTAGGTGCCGTCTGAAATTGTCAATTTCATACGTCTTCAGGACACAAAAGCAGTGGCGTACCAACTTTCCCGCCAGTTGGGGGGGGGGGGGGGGGAGGCACTCTAATTTCACTCGTCAGCTTGGATATCTATCTATCTATCTATCTATCTATCTATCTATCTATCTATCTATCTATCTATCTATCTATCTATCTATCTATCTATCTATCTATCTATCTATCTATCTATCTATTATCTATCTATCTATCTATCTATCTATCTATCTATCTATCTATCTATCTATCTATCTATCTATCTATCTATCTATCTATCTATCTATCTATCTATCTATCTATCTATCTATCTATCTATCTATCTATCTATCTGTCTGTCTGTCTGTCTGTCTGTCTGTCTGTCTGTCTGTCTGTCTATCTATCTATCTATCTATCTATCTATCTATCTATCTATCTATCTATCTATCTATCTATCTATCTATCTATCTATCTATTTCTTAGATACCACGAAGTTCAATCACACTTTAACAGGCCGAGGAATGGCGCTATTTGCCCAATTTCCGCGTCCAATATGCGACGCTCATCTTGCCATCACGCCTCTTTCTCAGATTATACTTTGGCGGTTAACATCTACAGATGCCACAAAAGTTTAATAAATTTAGCATGAATGTTAGGCGTCGGCATGGAGACGTACCAAGCATCAGCGAGGAGACATCCGCGCAGAACGGGGCTACAGCTGTCAAACACCAAAACATACATTCGGCAAACCCTCGATCATTTATCAATACTTAGTAAACTATTAATTATTCCTGTAACAAGGTGCGTGTTACTTTCGCGTTATATGCCAATTCTTATGACGGAGGGACCAACCATGACTTTACAAGGAATGATTGCTGTTTTATTTTTTTATAAGTATTACACTTTCTTGCATATGATCACGCATTCGTGTATTATAATTTGCTTTATTTGCTAATCGTCTGATTACTGTTTTGAAGCGTGCAATTATCGATAATATTGCTATTGTTATATAACTGTTATTAAGTTAATATCAACGTCTCAACCCTTTTCTTCAAAAAATGTATCAGTTGTGGTGTTAGGAACGTAGTACATTGTTTATAATCATTGTATTTGTATCAGAACTTCTTAACGGGCCCCCAGGCGGCTGCAAAAATACACCAACACAAATGTTGTAAACAAAATTTTCTTTTGAAAGAACAAAGTGTGGGAAACGTTAAACTATCCCTCGTTGCTTCCTTTCGAAATGATCGTTAGCTGTATGTTGAATTCAAACGAATTTATTGCGCAATAAGGTAGCGCGGAGACCAGGCGAAAAAGCTGCACTGAGCAGCTTGAAGGGAACGTTGAGAGAATATTGGTGTAAGCAGTCTTTGTCATGCACATTGCACCAGCTTGTTACGCGAGGCAACAAGTGACGCAAAAATGACCCATTACGTAAAATGACCACTTATGCACGACCACGTAAAAAATAAAAGAATAAACTATTTTCAATACGGTATATTGTTTTCCATTGGTCCTTTCGCTTTTAAAGTTTTCTGTCTGCCACAAAATCGCCTGCTTGTTATATGACGTCACGAAGCCGAAGATCATCTCCTTCAAAATGTAATTCAGTAGGCTGTTGCTGCCAATCACATAAGCAGCGGCTACATATAGCAGTTGGCGAGTTGGATTATGAGTGTAATAAAATATTTCCACATGTAGCAAAACAGTGTTTAGTGTTTTTTGCCCGTATACGTCTCAGTGAGCTCATACTTGCTGAGAGAAAGAGAAATAGTGAGAAATAAGCAGCACTGCACGTGGGTGCTTTTTTGCTGTCCGAGACGTATTTTGAGCAGTAAAAGACAAATCAAGTTGAATGAAAACCAATTAGCCCGATTCCTAACTGAGCCTCTATAGTGCTGAAAAACGCCAGGCCTGCGCGGAAGGCGCAGCACAGTCACGGCGAACTGATCTAGAAGAGTGGCCTTTCAGAGCTTTTTCTAAACACTCATTGAGTAACTGCTGCAAGCACACTTGCTTGATACCCACTACGGCATTATTAATAATTTTTGGGTAGTAGGCCAGCATTCGTTATGCTATTAATGCCTGAAGTGGGTATGCGCCACAGTTTATAGGTGAACAAGAACAAGTTTTGTAATGGATTGCAGCATTTTACGACCCACTCGTTACGCTATTCGCATCGTGCGACGGCTGGTTTTTTTTTGCTGTTTTAAAACATTTTATAAGTCGCATTAGCGCGATTTCTTTCCCGGCATCGAGCGTATACCTATGTAAGGCAAGATTGCCAAAACGTCCCAAAAAGGAAGAAGAAGCCGCACCGATCGGCTGCGTTCCAAAATGCACTTTCTGCGGCAGTAAATTCAGAGCTGATGAATACGTTTCGGCATTTAGTACCGAAAAACGTAAAAAAACTGCATTTGCTATGGGTACCAGGCCACCGCGGATTATATTTGAACGAAATGGCGGACTCTTTAGCAGCAGTATCCCTGACAGGGCCCACCATCCCAGTTTTGCCAGATACGGCTTACGTAACAGCGCTAAGGTTCCGAAATGCTTGCCTGCAATGGGGAAACGGTAATTTGGATAAATTCAAAGATTTCGAGCATTTGAGCTATTGCTGGAATAAACAGTGGTGTGTATCTCGCCAGTTAGAGGTCACTTATACCAGATTGCGCTGTGCAGTTCCACAACTAAATTATTACCTTAACAAAGCTCGACTCAAGGCGTCACCGCTATGCATTTGGTGCAACAAAATTGAAACAATTGAACATTTCTTTTTATTCTGTCATCGTTATTCTTATCAGAGAAAAAGATTTTTAGTAGTTCCATTACAAAAGCTAGGAATACAAGTAAATCTACCAGTAATTTTATCACTTGGCGGAACTTCATTTGGTTACTGCCACAGGGATATATGCTCCGCTGTGTTTGATTACATCAACGCAACTAAAAGATTACCGTGCTAGGGAACCCCTACTTTTTCAGATCTTTAGTTTATAATTCGTAGTTATGTCTTTCAAAAACAAAAGATGGTTTGACCGCTTGCTTAGCAAACATTTTTGTTTTTGGTAGTAATATTTTAAGCTACTTTTTCAGACTGGCTTCATTTTCATTTTAGTTTCATTTAAGTACCCTGCCGCCCGGCTCTTGGCCCATCCCCCTTTGTGGGTAAGCGCCATCCATCAGAGGTCATCAGCATCAGCATGCTCTCTGCTGGTGACAGCGTATCGGACAACGGCCGAGGATCATCGACTCCGTTTCATGATGAAGACTCAAGCTATAAAGTCGTCCTGCCAGGTCTCCCAACCGGTAACGACGTTTTGAATTTCGTTTTTCTTCATGCCGACTTGAGTGGTAGGCCGTACCGTGCCCCAGACTTCCGTGACGCGCTGCTTAAAGTGGTAAGCACAGCGGACATTATAGGAGTTGGCCAGTATCAAATGAGCCATGTATGGATGGTTACGTGTGCAAGCAGCATGGTGAAACAGAAACTCGTCACTTGTGGTGAGCTCCGTGTAAAAGGGCTGAAGTGCATAGTGCTAGATCCGGAGACCAAGAATATTAGGCTGAAACTTCTTTGGCTTCCGCCTCATCTTGAATCGCGACGTGTTGAAGAGGCGTTCCAAGCTTACGGCGTTGTCCGTTGAAAGAGAGGCATGAAGATGTGCAGGAATGGAACAATGGATGACAACAAATAGAGACGTTGCCTTGGAGCTGAAGGACACCATCATTGTGAGCTCAATACCACACCTTATGTCAATCTATGGCCACCAATGCCTCGTACTTATTCCCGGTAGGCCTCCACTGTGTCTTCGGTGCAAGCGAGTGGGGCATGTACGACGACAGTGCAAAACAACGAGGTGCTTGCAGTGCCAGCGTTTTGGTCACTCGTCGGATGCCTGCGTGTCGACTTATGCCAACAAACTCCGTTCTGGCCAAGGCACAGAAGACCAACGTCTGGAGCATCTTATGGATGTCACTGAGGTAGTTGATGCGACAGGAGAAGCAGCGAAAGGAGCAGAAGGTGCCTTAAAGGAAGCGGAACACTTGTCCATGGATACCCTTGGCACGAAGAATAACACCGCTAACGACGCCAGTGAAAGCATAAATGAATGCCATGCTGCTGACGAACAACACTTGGAAGGCCTTAAAGACAAGCCTCCTGACAATGAGGAACAAGAAGGAATGGATTGCAGTCAGACAAGGAAGCGTCAGGCACCGGTCACCGATGAAGCAACAACGAGTGCGCCAGACACGACAGAGCAAGTGTCTTCGTGTGGTCCACGTGTAACCTTCTTTGGGGACCGAGAGACGCGCCGCCTATGCCAGCGTCCTGAGGAAAGTGCTCCTAAAAAGTGCAAAGGAGGTAAAGCCACAGGTTTCCCTGTGGCTAAAGGTGACCTACAAAAGTTGTAAGACATCAAAATGGCTACCACGCTAACGTTTCCCATGTGTGTAGCGACACCCAACGTACGTGGCTTAAGGAATGTAAGGCGTCAGTGGCAGTTGCGCCACGTGCTTGAGCAGTGCAAGAGACTAAGATTTCCGCTGCTCGTGACACCGATCTTGCACTGGAAGTTTTCCGTGATTACAATTTATACACCAGCCCAGCACGTGGTGCGTCCGCTGGATGCTTTTTATTAGTTAGAAAGCACTTGAATCAGATTTTGACGTCACTACATGTTGATGGGGAAGGACGCCTCATTTGTTGCGACTTATCTTTTCATTCCCATAATTGGAAGTTTATCTGTGTCTATGCTCCCTCCAAAGTGAATGAAAGGAATTCTTTTTTCCTTTCTTTAACCTCGCTACTAAACACTGACAGAACTTTGGTAGTTTTTGGAGACTTTAATTGTGTTTGTTACGCTAGAGATCATTTATATATAAGAAATCGTTATGATGCAAGTGCAGCCTTATTGCAGAAACTATTGAATGATCACAATTTAATAGATGTGGGAGCGCACGCACCTTCCTCGGTGAGGTTCACGCACTTTCAAGGCATCTCTCATGCTCGGCTTGACCGTGTATATGTATCTCTAAGCTAATGGTCTCACATTCATAATTATGCTGTAAACCCCATATTTTTTACAGACCATTGCTTGGTCACTGTTTCTTGGGGTCCTAAAACTTTTCGTAAAGCCCCTCTAAACTGGGACCTATGGAAGCTTAACGTACAGTTGTTGCGCGAAGATTGTTTTGTTAAAATAGTAAAAGAATCGGTACAAGAGGTAACACAGTGTCGACAGCTGCCAATATTCGTTCAATGGGAAAGGTTCAAAGAAAGAGTCAAGTATCAGGCAATTAGTATTTCATGCGAAATCATCTGATCACCGCATTAGCGTGAATAGTTGGTTGTTTTTTTAGAACAATGCACTTAATCCCATTGAGGTTAAAAATAAGTATGTACTATGCACTCTTCCATTCTAAAGTAAGTTATGGGATGTTAGTCTGGGGAACGACATCACAAGGGAATTACCATAAGTTAATAACTATACAAAAGAAAATATTGCACTGCTTTGAAAAATACAGGGGGAATCTACAAGGCTTGCGCACTGCTCCACTATTCAATGAACATTCCATACTCAGAATTGATCAATTATATCATTTTAAATTGCTTCAGTTAATACAAAAGACTAAGCTATATGAAGAAAGTTGCACCGAAAGACCACACTACAGTCTGCGAGAACAAAAGAAACGAGCTCCTAGAACAAGAAACAAGTATGGAAAACAAAGTATTGCTTACCAGGTACCTCAGGTTTTAAATACCCTTGCAGATCAATTGAACTTTAGGGCTAGTAGTGCGACTTTCAAGAAACAAGTAAAGAACTTATTCATAACCACCGGTCTACACTATCGAAACTACGTAATGGAGTCTCATGCCTCTGCAAATGCTTAAATTGTTCATAAACTTCTATGTCAATTATACGAGTGTATACAGCGGAATTCATTGTATCCGCATGCATTTTGTGTCTGTTTTTGAGTTGTTTCATTGATATCGTTTAGTTGTGAATTTTAACGAGAGTGACCTCTAATTCTTAAAATGTGTTATGTAAACTTCTTATGCTATTTATGTTTGAATTTTGTGTTTACAAATTCAGGTTGCTTGAAACCAATGTATTGAATATATATATTGTTTGTCAGTGCTGATGTATAAGCTTTGCACTGTCACGGACTGCGGAGGGACAAGGGCCTTTGTCAGGCTGTTCGCCTTTAGCCCATTGCCCCTGCAGTGAGCTCTGTATCCGGCTTACTGTAAATAAAAATAACTACTACTACTAAAATAGCGCAAAGAAAAAAGCTGAAAAGCGCTATCTTTATGAATTACTTCATAAGCTCCATACTTTTGAAAGTCAACAGCCGGGATTGTACAGGGACGAGATAAATGTGATTCGAGCACAGATACAAAAATATGATACAGATTTATACAGATGAGCTAAGATTCGTTCCCGTGTTACCCATTTCACTGAAGAGGAACCCACTAAAAAATCTCTCGGGGATGAAAAGAGATATGCACTTTCTAAACAGATACTGCAAATTGAGGCGCGGGGTTCCCTTTGCACAGAGACACGTAAAATAAGAACCGCATGTTTGTTCACCGCGGCTGAGCTTCAGGAGAATTTTGAGGAAGAAGCTAACCACTTCATTGCCCTTGTGCCTCAGTTACAAGATCATGATAGACTCACTGTAGAGGGGCCAATAACCAGAGAGTAAATTAGATTTGCAATAACAACGTTGCAGAAAAACAAAACTCCTGGCCCAGATGGCCTTAGTGGCGAATTTTACATAGCTTTTCAGAAACTTCTGATTCCTTTCCTTGAGCAACTTTTTAAAGAGGCTTATGACCGTGGTGAACTTCCTCCTTCTTTCTATCAGAGTCATACAACATTAATCCCAAAAAGTGCTGATCCTGACGCATTAAAGGGAGTTAACGAATACAGGCCTATATCGTTATGTACCGTTGACTACGAAATATTTGCTAAATTGTTGACAAATCGGCTACAGACAGTGATTACTAAATGTGTAGGTGACCACCAAACATGTGGAATTCGTGGTCACTCTATACAGACAAACATTCATATTGCACGTTCAGTTCTTGAGTGTATAGATGGTAGCATGGACCAAGTAGCCCTCCTTCAAATAGACCTTGCAAAAGCATTTGATAAGGTACAGCATGCTTTTTTGTTTCGGCTCCTGAGACACCTGCAGTTGGGTGATGTACTAAACAATGGTATCTCACTCTGTTATAAGAAGTGCACAACTAGGCTAATTGTAAATCGCACACTTCCAAATATAATAGAATTAAATTCATCTGTACGTCAGGGATGTCCGCTGTCACCTTTGCTTTTTGCAATTTATCTGGAACCATGATGCTTAAGTGTGCTTCTAAAGTCCAGCATAAGAGGCTACCGATATGATGCTGAGGAAGTTAAAGTTCTAGCTTATGCAGATGACATTGCCTTCTTTTGCGCTGATAAACCCAGCGTTCCAGAAGCAGTCAACACTACTTTACATTTCTGTGAAGTCGCTGGCGCCAGCATGAATTTTGATAAAAGTAGTGGATTCTGGCTAGGCATATGGGCTACAACTCCTTCGGTCTTCGCAAATATTCATTGGAATGCGACTCCTATGAAATACCTTGGTGTGCATCTCGATAACTATCGTAACAGCGGCCCACACTGGACCGCTGCGATAACTATACGATCCGCCGAAAGGTGGCAACATGGCACGGACGGGAGCTTTCCATTTTTGCCAGAGCGAAAGCGTGCAATATATTCCTTGTATCGAAGCTTATTTATATTCTGCAGGTGTTGAATCGCTCTCGGGTAATTCAACCCCTGCGCCGCCCCTTGCCCCCCGTCACACCCGGCTGATACGCCTGTGCACAAAATCAATCGTTCATGTAACGAAGAAAGAGTTTGGGTCGCGGCGAGAAGGAGCTAAGCGCATTCTTTTCTATGTGCTCCATGGTCAGGTTCACCATTGTGACAGAGATGGAGGCAGTGTGAAAGCAGATGGATGAAGGCAAAATGCAAAGGACGCCCGAGTACTTAGATTCAGATGCATGTAAGAAAAACCCTGGTGCTCAAAACTTAAGTCGGACACCCCCGCGACGTCGTTTTTTGTGATCCTATCCTGCTTTTGATGTAGATAGAACCACGTTCATCAATTGTGGGAATTTGAATAAAGTGTACAAGAGGACTAGTGCACGAATGATAAACTTCATTTTCTAACTTAGTTGCTTTTCGAACAGAAAAATAAGGTCATTATTTAGGTCAACCGTAATTTGTAACCAGAGGTAAATTTAGCCAAGGGGTGGCACACCAGGTGTGTGCTCCCCCCCTCCCATGTTTTTTGTTTTTTTCGCTATGGCGCACAGAGCACAAAATGACACCCGGCTACATGTGCCTGCCCTGTTCCCACTTTCAAAACAAAATGCCCTCCCCCCCCCCCCCAGAAAAAAATGCCTACGTCCCTGTTTGTAACGATATTTAAATAACAGATATATAAAGGAAGTGGACAGTAATCTTGGTTCTGTATGTCCGTCACGGTCGATCAGTGGATACGGTTTTCGACTGCGCACTGACCCGAATTTCGCCGGTTCGGCCTGCCCGCGCCGGTAGAATTTTGGTAGAGACGGAGTTGTACAGGCCCGTGTACTGTTCGATGTCATTGCAATACAAAGATCACCAGATGGTCGAAATTTCCGAAGCTCTCTACTACGTCTTCCCTCATAATCACGTTGTGGTTATCGAACGTAAACACCCGGATATTGTTGTTGTTGTTATTATTAATATTGTTTGAAGACACTTCATAATTTTGTCATCTTTATTCTGCATAAGTTCCTCACCGCAAAGTCACACACAAACCTGAATGCCACGAGCCAGAGACCACGGAAGATGGCGCGGGGCAAAAAAAAAAAAAAAAAAAGCACTTGGCCATAAATTTCAGTTCTTGCTAGTCGTCCGGAAAATAAAGACCCCTCTCTCTCGAGAACTCCACCAGCATTGTTGGAGTATATATAGAAGGATGGACGTCCGGCTGTGAAATCGTCAGTTCACACTTAATATAGTTATATTGCTCTGCATAGACTCGCCCGAAGTAATAATTGATGGGGTTTCACGCACGAAAGCCACCACATGGATGTGAGGAACGCCACACTGGCGGGCTCCGGAAATCGCAAAGCATCTGTATACAAGCCACTAGCATTTAAGTTCCATCAAAAGGAAGGCGCCGCGACAAAGATTCGACTTTGTAACCTTCGGGTCAGCAGCAGAGCTACCGTAACCACAGGATCGCTATGGCAGGTTTAGGCAGACGCAGTGTTCTCCGTTAAGAACTTAGGGATGCGGGGAGGGGGGCAAATTTCTAGGGCAGATACCACTGCAGGAGTCTAATAAGAGATTCGCAGTGAATGCAAAAATAATACGAAGTGCTGATCACAGCGGCCTGCATTATTTGAACATCGGCTTTCGGAAAGTAAAGTTTAGGAGTAAATTCCTTCGAATGATGCACCAGGAGACTACGGCCTCCTGCATCTCCCAAAACGTACATTTTCGATAAACCAGCTGCAGTGGCGGGGAATAAATGATTAGGGGAATGGCTGCTGAGGGGGGGAAGGGGGGGCGAGGTTGCTCACCCGTGTCATGCTGAGTTGTGCTGTAGTGTGTGTAGTGAGTGCAAGAATTTTTTTTACTTACTTGGTCACATTTTGTGGAAATTTCTTGCCAGTTTATACTGATTATTCAAAATCATAAACTTCTGCCCGATAACCCCTGTTCCGGCACGTGTGCTAAAGCATGGATAAATGAATAAATAAAATAAAATTAGGGAGTGTGCGCCGCCCTTCTCTCAGTTTCAAATGTAGCCGTTACAGAGTCCTTTAAATGGCGACAGAAAAAAGTCATCTACCGCACTTAATAATATAATAGGGCCAATGACGCGTGATTATGAGAACAGCAAAAATAGACATTGAAAATTTTACAAGGCACTTCACGTCTTGAGAAAGACATACGATTCGGGATAGTTGGTTATTTCAACGTGGCACACACACGCTTACATATATATTCCTGTGACTCGACAAGCTATAAATTCTAGCGTTGCTTGTCCCCGCAGCTACTCCAACGAACTCTGGATATACTTACTCCTCGTTTCAGTGAATGAAATAAGTGGCGTCTGTGACATAACGTAAGTGATGCAGACATTGCAACGGACAATGACGTATATTCTTTGCATGCCCGAGTAGTCAACGTGTCTGTTAAGTCCACGATATGAACACACGAGTTCTGAATTTAGATGAAAACGTAGACTCGTCACACTTGGCTCAAAGCCAAAGCATTCAGCCTACGCAACTACTCGCTGTCTCGCATCAGATTGATTTCCACTGCGCAAAATGTAGCTAAATTAGATAATTAAATATTTATTAAGTTGCAAGTTCTTAGCTAAAAAGACTCCGAAATTAGACACACTTGCGAAGTGATGATCAGTCTCGTAATCTAGATTCAAAAATAATTTTTATAGCTTTTGATCGTGTTCGTTACCACTTAAAAACGATGTAGAATTAGATCACCTTGTGCTAGTACCGACCTAAAAGGCACGTTCCAAAATGAAATAAGTTTGGATTTTCTGAAGTCACATAACAAAATTATTTAAAAATGAGATATTACCTATATTTGATGACAACCCACATAGGTCGCTATAAAAAATAGTGAACATTTAAGATCCATAGCAATGTTTTGATGAAAAAGTACACATGTTCCCCGTACTTGGGCAATACATAAAACTTTGTGGATTCAGAATTCTCATTAATAATTACTACTCGAAAAAGCCTAATTCACTCATGGCGGCAGGAAATCGCAACGTTAAATAAGTTGGGTAGATAAATTATTACCTGATTGCTTTGTTAGTTTATTGACCATCATGGTTTGTTATCACGAGAGAAAATTGAGAAAACTATTTTCTTACTTCAATTTTGCTCCGAAAGCCTTCAGAATGATGTCTCAGATCTTAATGTGTATGTTTTGGTGTTACAGACGCGTTTCCTCGGAATTTCCTTGGAATTTTAATTCATTATCTGACATTAGTTCCTTTGCCACAGAGAGTGGTAAATTTTTATGCCGATAAGCCTAAAATAGCAGACGGCGTTCATTCGCGACCCATGACTCCACAGCAAGATCATGCTGGAAGTCGAGGTGGTGTCACCAGTGGCATTATCTATTTACGCCTTGTCTGATTGGTCAATAGGGTTCTTGTGGCAAAAGCAGACCGTTTGAGTTGCGGAGAGCGATTTACGAATACAGGTGAAACCATTTCACGTTAGTGTGCCTTTGCGCTGCTTGTTCATGTCCCGCGAAATTACCAACCGCCTCGCTGGATCACTCTAGCGATGCTATTGTGACGTCGCATGCACTGTATGGGCCGGATGGATGGATAGATGCTATGATACTCCCCTTTATAACGGGGCAGTGACATGTGTGCCACCAGCATAGGTTGGCAAAACTTGTGGAGCTTACTCAGACTCACCCATGAAATATATTTTGCGCTTTAGACTCACTCAGACTCAGACTCAACGGAAGTTTTCCTGAGCCGGACTCACTTGGATTCAAACTCACTAAAGCACTACTCACTCAGACCCATGAGTACGTTGGCCTAGAATTGGCTTTTTTGACCGCGGTGGGAATGCTTTTTAACACCAATATATTAATTAATCGGTGCTCTTCTAGGCACCGTTTGACATTGTATCTTTGATAACGTGTCCTGAGTGCTTGCAAACCAGTAAGATAATTTATTTTTGGAAGAGATAACCGCATAAGATTATATATTCATGAATAATATATCTGGGAGAGTTGGTGGGGGAGGTCAGAACAACCCCCTATGGTAAACAAATATTGATATAGCGCATGAGTGACATGGCTATTGGAATACCGGTCAGTGGACGTGAGTATAAGCGTGAATAAAAAAGGATCATAGTAATGATGAATATGACTAGATAGGAGGCCCACCAGGCTCGCAAGAAAAAAAAAACGAAAAGAAAACTTTTTTTTTGTTTTGGCCTAATGCCTTATCTACTTCGATTAAACCGATCCAATTATAAAGAAATGTATACATTCATGGTCCATCTCTAGGCCGCTTGTGGCAGAATGACCTCAGTTTCTTACTATCTGTGTCCTTTATCTCTACTTTTCTGCCACCTAACCGTCTCTCACTTGCTGCAAGAGGTATTACCGTCAGCTTTAGGACTGACCACTCCACGGCGTCTACAGCAGTGGATCTAACTGCTTTGCGCACTGCACTTGGTGTGGTCAAGCGGGAACCGCGGCAACAATGGTTGATTTTCAGCGACTCAAAGGCTGCCCTACAGTCTGTGCTCTCAGCACTGCGTCGCGGGCCATACGAACAGCTTGTTTCAAAATTCAATGCCTTCTCCACACTTCACACGAGAAAGGGCACCATGTGACGTTTCAGTGGCTGCCAAGACACTGCGGCGTCATAGGAACGAGAATGCCGATACTGCCGCACGGGCAGCTCTTGAAGGTACACGAGAAGGAGCCATACCACTTTCGCGGACCGATGCTGCCAGTAATCTTCGACGACTTGCGCGGGAACTCACGCTTTCAGTATGGTGCCCACCAAGCAACCAGACCACCCAGACGAATCGTCAACACCACCTGTCCTCTTTGATGGCTCTCCTCATGCCCACTGGGCTCGACCGAAGAGAAGCCACCCTTCTTCATCGCTTATGGCTAAAGGTGGCATTTAAAAAATATTATTCATTTATCGCAGGAATGGCCGACAACGCTGTCTGCGATGCCTGTTGTTGCAAAGAGACGCTTCACCATGCACGTCTTGGGTGACTGTCTGTTGTATGACATCCAGAGACAGTCACTGACATCCATTCTTGCAGCGCATCGACAACAGCCAAATGTCTGTGGACACTATGTTTTCAAGTGCCCGAAAGAAGACATTGCAAAAGAAGGCGCCAAAGGACTGTTGAAATTCCTACGTCACATGGGCTTGAACAAGCGGCTGTAACATCAATGTCACACACCACGAAAGAAAAGACTGGGCTATGACTGAGTCTTCGCGCGTGTGCTGCTTAATGTGCTGTGTTTATTTCTCTTCCCTCTTTCCTCTCTATCTTTATTATCCCCAATCCCCCTCCCTTGCGCAGGGTAGCAAACCAGCTGCCTATAGACTGGTTAACCTCCCTGGTGTTCTTTTTCTATTTTTCTTTCTTCCTCTCACTTTCTTCTCTCGTGAACGTGTTCAGCTTTCCATGGTTTTTTCTTAATCGCCATAATCAATAAAAAATGGCAGCATATCCACGGAGTGAATGATGGAGAGTGGGGCGAAGCATCCGTCCGTCCATTCATTCTTGCTTCCGTCCGTCCATTCATTCTTGCTTCCGTCCGTCCATTCATTCTTGCTTCCGTCCGTCCATGCGTCCGTCTGTGTGACCATCCGTGCGTCTGTTCATGCGTCCACACGTCCATCTGTGCGTCCGTCTCTGCGTTCTTCCATGCATCCACCCCTGCGTCCGTCCATGCATCCATCCGTCGGTGCAGCCATTCATGAGTCCGTCCATGCATCTGTCTGTGTGTCTATTCGTCCACCTATTCAACACCCCAAGTACCACCATCTCGAATCTTTTCATCATATATTCCTCATATAGAAGCACCGCCATCCAGCGGACATTACAAGGACCAAACGAGAGGAGGCACACGCACAATTTCTTACGGCTTGCGCTTCGTGTCTACTTCCCACCTTTAACCACCTCGAGTTCATGGTGTATACTAGTTCACTGTTTCATGGCACTGCAGCCCAACGCTCGCTAAACCTTTCTAAAACCAAGGAGGTTACGCCCAGTGAGTATAACGTAGCAACCCTTTCTTGTCAGATAGTGCTCAATGTACATGCCAATGGCTGCTGAGGGGGAGTGAGAGACAGGAGAATTCGGCTTTTAGTTAACGCGCACGCTGCGAATTTTTTATTGTTCAACAATGCACAGAAGAAATCGCTCACCGGCACCACCTTGCAGGTCAAAATTTAAGACTGGTCACACATTACGACTTCTACTACGAGTGCGAGGGACGAACGGGTGCCGCTATAAGAAGCTTCGCCTCTAAACCGAGGAGTTACGGAGGCGCTCTCTATCGAGCGCGACTCATAGAGCGTTTGCTATCAGTTCTTAACGAGAAGCTAAAAAGATTTTAGAAGTTCAATCAAAGTTTATGTTTAAGAAGGACCGACATTGTTGTTGAGGTCATAATTGTTTTCGCGGTTGTAGCAGCCGAAGCTTTAGAGCAGGCAAAATAGAAGCTTGTCTTGCTCCGCGCCCACGAGCACACTGAAAGTGTGGGCGTGGAAACATACGTCATCTTCGTTTTCTCTGGCCCGGAGCAAGCTCTTTCTTATCTTCAACCACAACCTCCGTGACTAACCCATGACATGCCGTTGCCGGAACTAATCGAAAAGGCCTCACTTCAGCAGTGCTGATGTTGCAGATGACGCGTCATATCGAATAACGTCACCGTGTTCACTCAGCGTCTCAAGATGCACGGTGGCCACAGCTACCGGGCATCTGTTTTTTCACCAAAAAGTGCTACTTTTTGATCATGTTTTTTTTCACCAAAAAGTACTATCGTCGTTCACTTTTGAGAACTCTCACATCGCTTTTCTAATTGAGCAATGATGAAACTGTCCTTACACGCTCCTATGTCACTTTTTTTTAGAAAAGTGCTTCAGCTTCCCTTTAAAAAAAAAAACAGATCTCGGAAGCGCTACAGAAGATTTATGTAGGTACTTTCGAAACAAAATAAGTGCTTTAGTGTCAAAACAGCGATTTTTGCTGAGCAGAAAGCACAAGGTAGTTTACAGTCAGTCACTGTCTCTTCGCGGAAAAAGAAGCGCCCATTTCACGTGGTCACCGCGTTGGGGATCCCTCAACTTGCTTCTTGCTCGAAAATATAGTCAGCCGCTCAGTGCAAACTATATGTGAAATACGCTGTTTAAAGAAACCTCAAGGCCGCGATCGTGCGGGTACACCGTTGTGCGGGTGCGCGGCGACCGACGGTGCGTCTGAATATATATGAGCATCTGCATGATGTCCGTATTGATGGCTTCACTTTCGCCACGAGCGACCGCCCCAGAAGGGCGTTCGTCCTGAGTTTGAACCCCGGACCGGGACGAATGTTTCCGCCACAAAGAGGCTTTTCTTTCTGAGAAATCCGAATGAATCGAATTCTAGCCTCGTGCTGCAAACGGGTAGTTGTCTTCTTTTCCTTTCTTAATCGTGCTGTGAAGTTTAGACCACAGAATATGATGATTTCTGAGTATACAAAGATAAGTGCGTTTGTGGCTACGCGCTATTTCCACTAAAAAAAATCAGAGGGCTGTTCACGCAACTATTCGAACTTGCTTTTTGTAACAATGGAACATACACGTGTTTTGCAAATTACTTTCATTTTATTATTCATATACTTTGCATATATGTCTATGCCTATCATACGTGAATGCATATTTGTATTCGTTTGCGCATTGTAATTTGTAATGCATACTTGAAATGTTTAACATCTTTTTGGTTTATCCTTTGAGTATAAATGCTGCGCCCTCTCGTTTCACCGCCGATGGATGGCTGGGGCTTTGTCAAGCTGTAATTGGACAGCTTTTTTCCCAGCCACCTTTTTTTAATGCAAATGTTTGCTTTTTTGGTGAAAATAATGTTCCTTTATTGATTGATTGATTCACCATAGCAAGTCAGAAACCATTTCCTTACCACTATAAGCGTTTGATGTGCCTATTTGTGATGGGCCGTGACGAAGGCTCAATGCCTTATTATATTTTTTAGTTTAAATTCGTGTACATTTCAATGTAATTTGTCAAGTTGCTTCGCACTATGTACTGTTAGGTCCTCTCGGTGGGCAGTTTCGGCCAAGCCTGCTCCTGTTTCTCAATTCAGTGCGTTCGCTTTATCTTGTGCTCGCACAAAGCGTGAGAAAAGTGGCGATGCCTTGTTGAATATATTCCGTAATTATAGTTCCCTTTGCGTTCCTGGAGTGAACTTGCTGCGCTGTTTACACTCAACTCATTCGTATGCAGATGAAAGCCTCACGACTTGGAGACGGTTGGTGGATGAAGAAGTGGTCTACGAGACCAAGCGTGTAGATTCATGTAACGTCAAAGACAAGAAAGAAAATACAATAACGTTCGCCGGACCTGTACTGCAAACTTTGAGCTGTCCACATGAACCCACACGAACTCAAAGTCGCTGTGAATGAGAGCAAAGCTATTACAGCAACCTGCAGCTGCAAAGCCTGGTAACATCAACGCGTAATTTGCAAGCATTTTCACGCGCGTCATTATAGTGTGCCAGCAAGGTAGCGCCTTTTCTGTCCTGCAGCGGATGAACCCCATTAGCCGACGGGTAGCGTGCGCGACCGATCATGTGCTTCATGCTGCTCATCGAGCATCGCCGCACCGACGCAGTAACGAAAGTCTTCGCCGCAGAAGCGCTTGCTAGACGCACGACTCGTAGCTGATGACTGCTTGCCAGTTCTGAGATCCACAGCCCGTGCACGCTTCACGAAATTTTTTGTTGGGTGGGTCTGTGGCGGATCCAGACCCTCATTTTAGGGGGGGGGGCAGTCGCTTAAAGTAACAGTGAAGAGGGAAGTGGCGTTGTTACTTTTTGTTTTTTTTTCACTAGAACAATCCTAATTTAGTATAAATACTGTCAATGTGTGCTTACAGTGGTGCCACTGAATAGTCCTATTCGGTGATAGGAGGTATAGGCAGGAAAGACTCAAGAATAAGGGGAGGAGGGCTGATGACACAGGCTTTGGGGAGTGGGGTGATCGCCCCTACCGTCCTCAACTTCCACCCCCCGCCCCCTCCTACATCCGCTACTGGGATGGGTAGGTGTAGGCAGGGGTTCTGCTGTATAGATCCGGCACACCGGCACCGAGAAGCACCATCTTCGTCACCTTCGGAAAGCCACTCCTGCAACAATAGCTTTTATTGTGCTCAATATGCGAGAAAGCAAAAAAAAATCTGCCTTTGAAGAGACAGCAGCGCAGGAAGAACGTGAAAGTTTCGTTTTCGAAGCACGTGCGCAGCGCTCCAAAAAACAGCGGATGCAGCTGCCCAGACCACGTGATCCTGCCAAGCACGTCACGCCCATGGTGGCGCCGCCATTTTCAGAGGTGGGCCTCGAAGCCATTAGCCCCAACTGCAGTTGCGTTAAGTTGTGCTTATTATAAGATGCATTACCGGCCAGTTTCTTCTTGCGCACTCAGGCTTACGTAACCAGGGGCGCTTCCGACAATGATCGCGCTCGATCGAGATTGTGATTGACTAAATTTATGCCTTGGCCATTCGCGAATGGAACCAGTTGCTATTGAGAACGTTGATTTTGAATGAATGATCGTAACCTGATAGATAGATAATAAAGAAAAAAGAAAGTGAAAAAAAATGTTTGCCGCTAGTGAGGATTGAACTCACGACCGCTGGTTTACGAGACCAGCGCTCTACCACTGAGCTATAGCGGCTTTTTTTTTCTTTATTGCTTTGCATATCATGACTGTTCACATTTTACATATTTACATATTGGTTCAAATTCAAATGCGACACAAAATACACCCACAGAATTCATTGAGGTACCGTCAGCTCTTGGCTGACTGTTAATCAATACTTCGGCATTCGTAACAATCGCTCAATGCACCCAATATAGTCTGGCACATCCTCTTGGCTTTTCAGCATTTCAAGAAAATGGCATACAGATTTACAAAAATATTCGCGCACAGCTAGCACTTCTACATCCACGTTTTCAAAGGCACATCGGGTTTTTCATATACTGTGCAGGCCCAGAAGCATGATGAGATCATAAGGTACACCTGCCTCATTTTTAACCGAAAGAAAACGGATGCCATGTGGACTTAACGGTAATTCTTTTTTCAAGGTTCTTTGCAGTATGTCCCAGAAAAAGACCCCGCTCCAGCAATCTATAAACACGTGTTCAATTGTTTCCGGTTTTTTACACAAGTGGCAATTTGTGCTCCATGGCACGAATATTCCCTTATCCTGCAACCACGTTTTAACTGGTAAGGTACCAGTATGTAATTTAAAGAAAAAAGTTTTGACCCCTGGCACTACTAGCATTCTTTTAACACGTTTCAGAACATCCTGTCCTGGGCCTGCACAATATAGCTGACGGTACAATGGAACAGGCAGTAAAACATCGACAAGGTCTCTATACAATTTTTTACGTGGTACTTCAGCCAGATACTCTAACGAAAATCTCACTGACAAAAAGCGGAAAGACAAAACAACTTCTTTTAAGTACCCTTGTATTGGTCCTTGCATATTTGATGATGATACGAGAAATCCCGGCAGCACTCTAGATAACCTTAGTTGTATAACAGTTCTCAAAAAGGGGTCATCCACATCACGCAGAAAAAGGAAACGATTGACCAGTTGTCTTATGTACAAATGAACTAACCCGAGCCCGCCATCTCTAACTTTTCTGAACAGGTTTGTGCGGCTTGATCTTTCCCATACAGAGCTCCATATGAAAATTGCAAATACTCTGTGTATTTTCTGCACACTTATTCTACTGCAGTGCAAAACTTGCATTACGTACCACGGCTTGCTCACCAGAAACAAGTTGCACGTTGTGGCCCGTGCGAATATCGAAATACCCCAACCCTTCCATTTTTCTACATCCTTGCGCAATGCCTCTGTTTCTTTTTTCCAATACGGTTCACTGTCCTGATAGAACTCAAGCGGCACTCCTAAATACTTCACTGGTGTTTCCTGCCATTTAATGTTTAGAAATACTCTTGGCTTGACGTCCTATTCCCCATGCCAAAAGCCAAGGCACTTATCCCAGTTCACGGCACTACCACTCGCCTTGCAAAAGGTTTTCACGGCATTTACAGCATGCATTATACTCTCATAATTTGTACAGAAAACTGCAATGTCGTCTGCGTATGCAAGGAGGCTAACCTCAGCTTCATGCAATTTAAATCCGCTTATTGCAGGGTTATTAATTACACTTAAACAGAAAGGTTCAATAAAAATAGCAAAAAGCAGGGGCGATAGTGGACACCCCTGTCTCACTGACCGCAGCACAGGTATACGCTCACCCGCAGTTTTATTTATTACCAATCTCGTCGTGCATCCAGTGTAAGCCATGCGCACTCCTTCGCTAATCAAACTCCCTACGTTAATGTGCTCAAGTAATGAAAGGAGCACGTCGTGCGGCACGCGATCAAATGCCTTTTCGAGGTCAATTTGAAGCATGGCAACATTGAGATGCATAGCGTCACAACTTTCTAGGATTGATCGTGCTATGTTTATGTTGGTCATTATTTTCCTTCCCTTTATGCCACAAGTTTGGTGGGGCCCAATCAGTTTTGTCATAACTGTCTGGAGTCTTCTGGCCACTATTTTCATCAATATTTTATAGTCAACATTAGTTAGGCTAATTGGTCTATACGCAGTAACACTTCTTAACTTCGCGGGATCTTCTGTTTTTGGTATTAAGACTGTGTGGGCTGACAAAAACGATGGTGGAAGTTGTTTGCACTTAAAAGCCTCGTTAAATACCTCCCTCAAAATAGGTGAAACTACGTGTTTGAATTCCTTGTACACTGCAGCACTAAGGCCATCTGGTCCTGGAGACTTACCATTGTTTAACTTATCAATTGCTTTTTCAACTTCTCGCTCTGTTATAGGCAATTCTAAAATTTCCTTTCTTTCATCATCAAGTCTTGGCATTAATGAAATGAAATCGCTATTAAAACGTTCTGCGTGTACACTGGTTGGTGTGAATAACTCCTTGTAATATTCGAAAAAAGCACCGAATATTGCTTCTTTCGTATGGCACCTTGTTCCTTTATATTCTATTTCTCTTATTTCATTTTTACAGGCATGTCTCTTCTCAGCTCCAAGAGCTCGTTTCGTTGGCATTTCTCCCGCTACCAAGTTTTCTGCTCGAGCTCGAATCAATGCTCCACGATAACGTTCATGGTCTATCAACTCTAGCTTCTGTTTAGTTATGTTTATCTCCTCTGAAAATGTTCCGGCCTGAGCACATTCATCCGCTACTAACTGTTGCAAGTTTTCACGCAAGCGCACTTCAAGTTCTTTTTCAGCATGTCTCAGGATACTGGCTCTCTCAAGTGCTTTCAGTTTAATGGTCTGTTTAAATGTTTCCCACTTATGTCCCCAGGATTCAAGTGTTCTATTTAGTAAGTCTTCTATGCCCTCTAGAAATATGCGATTAAACTCTTCATCCTTTAGTAGCTTTACATTAAATTTCCAGAGGTCCCAAGAGAAATGTTTGTTATTCCTTTTATGTTTACCCATTGAGAATGAAACCAAACAATGATCACTAAACGTAACAGGTGTAACTCTGTAATCATGGCACGAAGGAATGATTTCGGAAGACACGTATACTCTGTCAAGTCTAGCATAGCTTGAACGCTGAAAGTGGGTAAACATAACCGCTTTTCCACTGCAAAGACATTCACCCACGTCCTCTAGCTGAGCTTTCGCCACCATATCGGTTAGAACGGCAGTGCTTAAATCTTTGTATGGCCTGGAACTTGATTTATCTATACTCGAACAAACACAGTTGAAATCCCCGGCCAAAATTAGTTTACGTTCACATTCCGAATACACCTCAAGTTTTTCAAAAAACTCCTTTCGCTCTTGAATCACAGTGGGTGCGTACACACAGATTACTCTCCATTTTTCTTTTGGTAGGGATAAATCACATATAATAAAACGACCCGCCTCGCAGGTAGTTACAGACTCCACTTTCGCATTAAGGCTCTGCCGAATTAACAAGAGGCAACCTGCAGATGTACCCACCGCGTGACAAACGCACACATCAAACAGTCTCGTGAAAGGCTGCACCATTCGCTCAGCGTGCTCTTCACTCTCTACTTTAGTTTCCTGTACAGCGACGATGTCTAGATCTTGTTCTATAATCAGGCGGTAAAGCTGGTTTTGCCGCCGTTTGGCAGAAAGCCCACGTACATTTAGCGTCGCCAATCTAATCGTCGCCATCGTGATGAGAGAAAGCCGAGCGAAAGACGCTTACCTTACCAACACCTAAACCTCTGTGCGGCCGACGCTCAAGGCGTCGTCCCGTCGCCGCCGCGTGAAAGCGACGACGAACGCAGGCGGCCAGCACCCCGAGACTTTTTGGAGCCAGCCACTCGCCACTGCCCTTGGTCTTCCTGGGCCAGACGCTGCTGGGACGCCGCGTCTCCCTCATTCAGGCGTCGCTTTACTGGCGTAGCTTCAATTGTATCCGTGTCCGAAGTAGCGTCGGACCCGATGACTGGTTCAGCCTTGTGCTGGGTCTCGCTTTGAGTCGAACGCCGTTGTGTTGGAGTGCCCGTAACCGTATTTCCATCTGCGTCTTCCTTAGGTGTCTCCATCTTTCTCTCGCTGGTCGCCACTGCATGAGACGCCTCCGCTCCTGCCTTCGACGCCGCGGCCCTCTCTGCTTCCTCTTCATCCATGAGCAATTCACTGTGGTCGGCATTTGTTGCTCGACTTGCTGCACTGGCATAGGAACGGGTACAGTCCGCCTGCTCATGCCCAAAAGCGCGACAACCAGTGCACCTGGGCACCCTGCATCGCGACGAATGTGTCCCGTGTTCCGGCAACGCAGGCAAAGCGGCGCTCTTCCTGGCACGACCACCAGTGCCATGCCGCTCCCGAGACGCATCTGGTGGGGTATGCGATCCGTAGTAACGCCTTCTTTAAGTAATATTCGAACGAATCTTGTGGTTGACTCAACTCCTTCGAAGTCTTCGTCTCTCCTCTTGTCGCTGATGACTTCTTTTACTTCACCGTACTCCCGGAAAGCACGCCGTACAGTCTCTGCGTTGACGTCAAAGGCTACCCAATGCAACTTGAGACGCACCTCTTGCCTTTCTGGGTCGACGACGACGCAAGGCTGGTCTTTCACAGAGAGTAGGCCAGCGTCCAGGAGTTTCTTCTTGGCTTCATCTGTCTTCATTTCAAGAAGCCAGACGTGCGACATCTGATACGCTCCTATGCCGCTTACCTCTTGAATGATGCCTAGTTCCTTGAGCGGCTTTCGGAAGTCATTAATCCCGTACGGACGCGCTGCGATATCGCAGTGCAGAACCAACGTGCGTCTGAGTCCTTCTCCTGTGGGCAGTGGTGGCAGAATTAAACGGTAGTCCTTGGGAAGTGATGTGCACGAGAAACCGCGGCCAGCGTCGGCCGCTGTAACAGCTCTTGAAGAGCCTGCCATCCTGCGTCCGCACGCGTCGGTGACCAGAAGCAGAATGACCACTGAGCTATAGCGGCGACGACTGAAAGCCGTCGTTGCTTGGAATTTTCGAGTAGTATCCGAACTGCTCCCTGCGTGGCGCACTGATGGCCCTTTGTCTTGTTTTTTTAAGTGTTTAGTTCATTCAGATGAACTTTACGAAAGCGAAAAAAAAAGACAGGAGAAAGAAACCAAGGAAATAAAAAGACACAGTGAGAGCCTACGTTCAAAGAGTAGAAAATTTTTACCCTTTCTTAGTCAACTTTGTTTATGAACAACCGTCGGCTAGTTAAACCCGTGCCACACGGACATAGAAAATGACATTCGGGGGCGAAGGCCTTCAGTTCCCGAAGGACATTTTTTTCGGCGGTGCTGCTACACGTCCAAAGTGAATGACATTTGACTTGATGATGTCGATCGCAGCACCTTCCAAGTGAGTATAGGGTGAATAGCAACAAAGAATAAAAAAAAACATTTACAAGCTTCATACACATCAGATAATCATTAAATGTAGAAATAAGCATATTACGCTGCCCTAAGTTATAGTTTCTTGCTTTGTTTTACGACGTTGCAGCCGACCGTAGCAACCTAAGCCAACACTAGTCAGATCCACAGTGTAAATTGAAAATGGCGCCTATCGCATCGCACCTGTCGCATCTCTCAGAAGATGTTCGCAGAGTTCATTTTTTCACGGCAGCACTTGTGTGTTTCCGTGCAAAGCATCGTGCTCAAGAGCGAATAATTATGGAGCAGAGACGAGTTATTATACGCCAGCTTCAGGACATTTAACTTCAATAATTTCAAACCATTTCAACCTGATCTTCGTATAACGTTCAAAGCACTTTTTAAGAGTTTAGTGCAAACAAAAGACGGGAAATTTTAATTTTAGCTGAATATGATTTGTTTTATTTACTTTAAGATAAATCGAACTTCGCGAGCTGTGTCGTCGAGAGTAGGCATTTGTCAGTCAACTCAGTTCTGGCGAAGGCATTTGGTGGCGAATGGCATTCGGACGAATGCCATTTCGTTCGCCCGTGTGGCACCGCGCGAATGGAAATAAATCTGAAGGCATTCGGGGGTAAATGCCATTTTCTCTGCCCGTGTGGCACGGGTATAACTTCATTGAGCGTCACATTAATGAGAGTGCAAGAAATAAATAATCGTGCCTTCTTTGAATGCGGCCAGTTCAAAAAGTGCGTCGGTGTTCGTGCCTGCTTCGGATGCGAAAACGGGAGATTTGTTGCGTCTGTAGGGAACTATGCGAACGACGACGGTAACATACAAGACGTTGACCTCTTGCGCCCTCTAGAGTTCGCCGAACACGCATTTCACCTCCAGCTCAATGCTATGACGCCACCTGTGGCCACACTGCCCGCGCCAGACTCATTCCAGCCCTCTGTTGCCGCTGAGCTATCACCGACACAAAGAAGCGAACTCTTGTCCCTTCTTCGAGAGTTCCGTTTTGCCTTCGATTGCGCTCAACCATCTTTGGGTCGCACAGCGAACATCACGCACCACATTGACACCGGTACTCATGCTCCCTTACGCCAACGACCATATCGAGTTTCAGCGGAAGAGCGCCGTATTATCAACGAACAACTCGACGATATGCTCAAGCGTGGTGTCATCCAGTCATCGCAGAGCCCTTGGTCGTCCCCTGTTGTACTTGTGCGCAAAAAGAATGGGTCTATGCGATTCTGTGTCGACTACCGCCGGCTCAATAAAATACCTCGGAAGGATGTGTACCCGTTGCCACGCATCGACGACACTCTCGATTGCTTGCAAGGGGCAGAATATTTCTCCTCTTTAGATTTACGCTCAGGATATTGGCAAGTTCCAATGGCTGATCCTGACCGATCGAAGACTGCATTTGTAACACCTGATGGGCTGTATGAGTTTAACGTCATGCCGTTTGGACTCTGCAACGCCCCAGCTACCTTCGAACGGATGATGGACACCATCCTTCGCGGCTACAAGTGGAACACGTGCCTTTGCTACCTAGACGATATCGTCGTTTTTTCTCGCGACTTTTCCACTCACCTTGTTCGTCTTCGTGCTATTCTCACGTGTCTCACCTCTGCTGGCCTTCAACTTAACATCAAGAAGTGCCATTTTGCCGCACGTCAGCTCACTATACTGGGTCACGTCGTCTGCAAAGAGGGTGTTCTCCCGGATCCGGCGAAACTCCGCGCCGTCGCCGACTATCCGAAGCCCAATTCCATCAAGACGCTTCGAAGTTTTATCGGCCTGTGCTCATACTTTCGTCGATTTGTGCGCAACTTCTCTTCCATCATCGCGCCTCTTACCAATCTGTTGACAGCTTCCAAAGGCATTTCTGCTTGGTCAAAAGAGTGCGACGAATCCTTCACCGCGCTTCGGCGGTTATTATTATCACCTCCAATACTACGACATTTTGACCCTGATGCGCCTACGGAGGTCCACACCAACGCCAGTGGTGTTGGTCTTGGTGCTGTATTGGCTCAACGAAAACCAGGGTACCAAGAATACGTGGTCGCTTACGCGAGTCGAACCCTCAAGAAAGCCGAGTGTAATTATTCCGTCACGGAGAAAGAGTGCCTCGCAATTGTCTGGGCTTTGACGAAGTTCCGCCCATACCTTTATGGCCACCCTTTCGAAGTCGTCATGGACCACCACGCTCTATGCTGGCTATCATCGCTCAAAGACCCGTCGGGGCGCCTTGGTCGTTGGGCGCTTCGCCTACAGGAATACGACATTCGTGTTGTACACCGATCCGGCCTCAAGCACTCCGACGCTGATGCGCTATCCCGCTCGCCGCTACCGACTGACCCAGCCTCCTCGTCACCTTCTTCAGCTGTCGTAACAACAATCGACTTCACAGACATGGCATCGGAACAACGCAAAGATGTGTGGATTTCCCAACTCCTCGCCTTTCTGACTGATCCGTTAGCTAATTTAGTCTCAAGAACTATCCGCCGTCAAGCCACACATTTCGCTATTCGAGACGACCTACTCTATCGGCGGAATTACACGTCTGAAGGTCGGAAGTGGCTGTTAGTGATACCCAACCATATGCGCTCGGAAATCTGTACTGCTTTCCACAACGACCCGCAAAGCGCTCACGCTGGCGCTCTCAAAACGTACAACCGTCTACGTCAGCGGTACTACTGGCGCGGCATGTTCACATTTATCCGCAAGTACGTATGTGCTTGTACTGCATGCCAGTGACGTAAAGTCCCACCTCAACGCCCTGCCGGTACACTTCAGCCTCTGCCTTGTCCAGCGCGTCCGTTTGACCGCGTCGCTATCGACTTATACGGACCACTTCCCACGTCGTCTTCTGGAAATAGGTGGATAATTGTCGGCGTGGACCACCTCACGCGTTACGCGGAGACAGCAGCACTACCCGCAGCAACCGCGAGGGAAGTTGCGTTTTTCATCTTGCGCAACTTTGTTCTTCGCCATGGTGCTCCCCGCGAACTTTTCAGCGACCGGGGCGTGTTTTCTTGTCTGACGCCATTCAAGCGTTGCTCGCTCAGTGCAACATGGTTCATCGTCTGACGACAGCATATCACCCGCAGACGAATGGCCTCACAGAACAATTTAATCGCACTCTCGGTGATATGTTGACGATGTACACAGCTTCAGACCAGACTAATTGGGACACTGTCCTTCCATTCGTCACGTATGCGTATAACACCGCTACGCACGCGACAACAGGGTTCTCCCCTTTCTTTCTGTTGTACGGACGCGAACCATCGTGCACGCTGGACACTATCCTCCCATACACGCCCGACTCCTCTGAGTACACTGCAATTTCTGATGTTGCCAGGTACGCAGAAGATTGCAGACGATTGGGCCGTTCTCTGACAACCGAGGACCAAGGCCACCAGAAGCTACGGCTTGTCACCGACCGACATCTCTCTACTTTCACGACTGGTGCTCTCGTTTGGCTCTGGGTTCCACCGAGCACTCCTGGCCTTTCGTCGAAATTACTGGCACGATACCACGGGCCCTACCGCATTCTCGCCCGTACGTCACCCGTCAATTATGAGATTGAGCCATTGACACAGTCTCATGACTTACGCCATCGTGGCCGAGAAATTGTGCATGTGAGTCGCCTGAAGCCGTATTACGACCCCGCTATAGTGACTACGCCTTAATTCGCCAGGTTGGATACGCTATTCACCGGGGGCCAATGTAGGGAACTATGGGAACGACGACGAAGCAGCATGAAACGGAGAGCCACAGCGTTGGTGCACGCGCGACCCGAGCTTGCGTTTGTTTTGTATTTTCGGCCTGTTGGCGTTCCTCGGTCTTCTGGCGTTCCTCGGCCTTCCAGTAGGTCTGTACGTAAATAAACTGCGTGACACGTCGTAAAAACATGTTGTGGTGGTCTTGTGGCACTGCGATGAAGTGTAAAATACACACGAACACACGCATGATAATGCGCCTACCTTTTTTTTACAGACTACGTTCTGCTTGGAGCTTTTTGTTTACAAACGACATTATTAAAAGATGCTGCAATAATATAACCGGGCTCCTTGGTGAACGGTGATAATACATCGCAGCACAAAAATAAACGCCAGTACTTCAGGAATAAACCAAGTTCACCCACACCAGCACGAAGTACTACTTTTGTCAACCATCCAAAAGTTTCACGCAAGGACGAGAATATAGTATCTGAATAGTACGAGTGGCGTTCTTTGCAGTGACCATAAATGAGTTAGGCGAGATTGTTCCTCTCGACCGTGTTTTCAGCTGGAAGCGCAGAACCCAATAAATAATACAATGATGATGCAACTATGTGGTTTGTCCAACTTCAATCTACTTGTATTGCAGGTCCAATTTGAAAGGCTCACGAGGCCGGCGGCTCTGTACGCGCACTCCGACTGGCTTAACAACGCCAACGTGGCGGCATTCTCATTTGTTGATAGAGGGTACCGCCCACATGACTGTAGTAAGGCAGCCGAATGTCTCCTCATCGAAAGAAATCATCCCGTTCATGTAATTGGCTGCTGCCCTAGTGCTCTCCAAGGTGGGTTCACTCATGGCCTCCGAGATGCCAGGCGCACGGCGTGTCTCTGTCCGGCAGTCTTATATTCTAGTTTAATATAGGCCGTCCCATTCGCTGCGCTCCCTAGCTACAGTGGCTAGAATAGGGTATTCCAGCCACTGTAACCCAGCAAAATGGACGTGTATCGCCTCGCGCGCCTATCTACCGCGAGAGGGCGCTGATTCCGGCGGCGGCGGAGACCGCGCCACCGGAATAAACAACTACCGTCCTATAACAGTGACATCAGTGGTCTAAAGGCTGGCAATGCAGATTATAAAGGAAAGACTGCAGACGTGAATAGAGGATGAGGGGGTGCTGGGGGAACTGCAGAACGGGTTTCGGAAACACAGGAGGTTGGAAGACAATCTGTTCTCACTGACGCAGTGCATCGAAATAGCAGAAAAGGAACACAGGCCCCTGTGGCTAGCATTTTTGGATATCAAGGGAGTGTACGATAGCGTGGTTCAAGAGGAATTGTGGGGAATACTGGACACACTAGGCATGGAACAAGTAGTCACTAATCTTTTAAAGGGTATCTATAAAGGTAAGAATGTAGTTATAAAGTGGAAAAAACAGGTATCCAAGCCTGCAGAGGTAAAACGGGGGCTTAGGCAGGGGTGCCCCCTGTCACCCTTATTATTCATGATGTACCTACAAGGATTAGAGGCAAAATTAGAGGGAAGTGGACTGGGCTTCAACCTCTCTTAAGTCAAACAAGAAAAACTTATTGATCAGGCACTACCAGCATTAATGTACGCAGATGATATAGTGCTAATGGCCAACAACAAGGAAGATTTGCAGAGATTGATGGACGTCTGCGGTAATGAGGGAGATAGGTTAGATTTTAGATTCAGTAAGAAAAAATCAGCAGTCATGATTTTCAATGACAACGAAGGTAGTGAGCTTAGAATACAGGAGGTCACACTAGAGATAACAGATAAATACAAATATCTGGGCGTATGGATAAGCAATGGGACCGAGTATCTGAGGGAACAGTAAATATACATGACGACTAAAGGTAACAGGAATGCAGCAGTCATGAAAAATAGGGCACTGTGGAATTACAATAGGTATGATGTTGTGAGAGGAATATGGAAAGGGGTCATGGTTCCTGGTCTTACGTTCGGCAATGCGGTCTTGTGCATGAGATCAGAAGTTCAAGCAAGATTAGAAATTAAGCAACGTGGAATAGGTAGGCTTGCTTTAGGAGCTCACGGGAATACACCAAATCAGGGAGTACAAGGTGATATGGGATGGACATCATTTGAGGGCAGGGAAGCTAGCAGCAAGATAAAATTTGAGAAGCGATTGAGAGAAATGGGGGAAGAGCGTTGGGCTAGGAAGGTTTTCAGCTACTTGTACATGAAGAATGTCGATACAAAATGGAGGAAGCGAACCAGGAAGTTGACTGGTAAATACTTAGAAAACAGCAGGTTGCCAAACCAAAAAGAACTATCGGTTAAGAAGAAAGTGAAGGAAACGAAGACTGACATGTGGAGAATGGGCATGATTAAGAAGTCCGCACTAGAGATATATCGAACTTTTAAGCAGGAAATTGCCAAGGAAAGGATCTATGATAATACTCGGGGTAGTTCTCTACTGTTTGAGGCCAGGACGGGAGTACTGCGAACCAAGACATATCGGGCCAAATACGAAGGGGTAGATAGAGTATGCAGTGCGTGTGGAGAGGAAGAAAAAACTGCCGAACACTTGATAATGTTCTGTAAAGGGCTTCACCCTATAGTTCAGGATGATGGCACAGAGTTTTTCAAAGCAGTGGGGTATAGGGACAGGGAGGGCAAAATAGACTATAAGCGGGTAGAATTAACTAGAAGGAGGTTAATTATATGATTGCTGGCTAAAGTCAAGGCACGAGTGAAAATCAAACCCTTCACTGCTAAGTACGAATCCTCAAACTCACTTCTTAAGGAAAAAAAAATAAATATAGTCTTTGGTTCATTAGGTATTACGGCTTGGTGGCGCTAGCTACCGCCCGATCTAAAGGGTACAGCCATATCCATCCATCCACCCACCCATCCATCCATCCATCCATCCATCCATCCATCCATCCATCCATCCATCCATCCATCCATCCATCCATCCATCCATCCATCCATCCATCCATCCATCCATCCATCCATCCAGCGGAGTCCGCGGCAGACAGCAGAGCGCGCGGTATTCCCGCGAACGCGTGGCTGTTTTTACCGCGTAACAGCAATAATCACCACCAGAATTTTCTGGCTGAACTGAAGGAAAGCATTTGTTTCTGTTACTGAATTTATTGTGCTCCAATTTACGAAAAAAAGCATACTGACTGCTGCATTTGATGGATAGGTTATTGTAAGGAGGTATGAATGCGTTTGTGGCCGTATTTTTTTTTCATTATGGTCTGTTTTATCTAGGTGCTCAATACCTCGATTTGAGAAATATAGAGGCATTCTGGCATTCTTCCTTTCAGTAGCCTTGTATGGGGGAAAACTGGACTAATTATTGTAGCTGAATCATATTGCTCTCCTATCCTGACTCATAACTTTACTATTATATCGCGTACGAATATTTATTAGGTGGTCAACCGAAGCGCAGTTACGCTCTAGATAACTGAGTGCACTGGTCATGTCATTGAAGTAAGGTACGTGAGAAGTAATTTTGCCGGAATATTGTAAAATACTTCAATTAGCCTACCTTCATTCACTCCCCACGTCTCTCATAGTGAAAGTGCCTAGCTTTTGATCGTTTCCTTTTTCATCTTCTGAATTTTGCTAATGTTTTGGTGGCACAATTCACATATCAGTGTTATGTTCATTTATTGTACGAGAACTGCATCCAAATCAGCGTCTTTCTAATGAAAACTAAGTATTCCCTGAGGTAGCTATACTACTTAGGAAAGAAAAAATCTGCGAATTGTCACTGCTATGTAACGTCGCAGTTTTTCATACCAGGAGCATTAGACTATGAACTCGTGTTACACACCTCTTGAACAAGCAAAGTGTTCCGATGCTCGTTCTTATATTGCCCAACGTATCCTCCTAAAACCTGTAAAATTCACAATGCGAAAGGGCGACCATAAGTGACTGAAATGCGCCTGTAACCAGCCTGTAGTCGTCGCAGAACCCGTGACGTTCAGTCTAGACCTAGTCTAGACGCATGGTGACCGCTCCCTGTATCCTGATTCTGCGGCTCGACGAGAGGATTCTTTAAACGGCGTCACAACGAGAAGGAGCGCTAGTTTGTTGACTGGAAAGAAAAAACAACCTTTTTAATCGAGTGTAACCCGTGAGCGTAGAACGCGGAATTCTCCTGTCTTCGCTTGTTGATCGGGCTGTCTTCCTTATTCTATACAGCCTGCAAGTTTCGAAGTACAGTAAGGTTCCAGCACATTCGGACCTCTTTCCGAGGCATCCAATTATGAGTTTTCTAATATGGGCGGTGCAATTATACAGCAAAAAAAAGCCCATTTGAGAATATATATGCCCAATCACTGACTTTGCCTCTCGTAGACCTTGGCCAGACATTCCCAAATGAGCGTGAATTTATGTAAAAGCGCAAAACGTTTTTTTTCTTGCCACATGCATACTTTGTCAACAGCGTGGTAGCCTTTTCGACCATTCGAAGGAGCGCCGCGGTGCGGAGAACAGAGTTGGCCACGCCCACCTCTGAAAACACGCTTTTCGTGCAATTGGGACAACCGGAGAGAAAACCGCCGCGCGCCCGCCATATCGGAGGCCATGGTTCACCGACGTACTCGGCTGCTGACCCGCAGGTTGCGGGAACGAATACCGGCTGCAGTGGCTGCATTTCCGATGGAGGCGGAAACGTTGTAGTCCCGTGTGCTCAGATTTGGGTGCACGTTAAAAAACCCCAGGTGGTCGAAATTTCTGGAGCCCTCCACTACGGCGTCTCTCATAATCATATGGTGGTTTTGGGACGTTCAACCCCACTAATCAATCAATCAATGGTTCACCGACAATGTGGCTCATGACGCGCGCGCTGATTGGTGCAGTCTTGTGGGCATCCGCCTTCGAGGTGAAAATGTCGCTATGTGTTCACTCCAGTACCGGGTGCGTCTACAGTGGGGAGTGGTGTAAATACAGAAATATCACAAGAAGAAATACACATATTGCCATTGAAGACATATTAGTTTTTTTCATTCATATAAAAATAGCAACCGTGCTTTAAAATAAAAATAAAAAAACGAGCGTGGTCCTCCAACCTATGTAAATGCATTCTTCTTCTGAATCCTATGATTCTCCGAAAACGGTCAAGTGGTAGTGTCAATATAGTGCCTAGAATATTCTAAGCAATATAGTTTGAAGCTTGAAGTTTATTTGGTCGTTCTTTCACACGTATTTACACTTTTAGGGACCCACCAAACTCTTTAAAGGGTCCCAACGTCATTATAACATAAAAAAAAACACTAAACGGCACTTGTAATTGGCAAGACACTAAATAGTAATTAATATAACAAACACAAGAAATAAAGAAACACATCACAGTTATACAGCAAATGGTATCATTACAAAACTCTCAAAGCATAAATGGCACAGTAATTTTTGTAATCAATACAAAAAGATGCAAATATGTGATATGCGCAAGTGCGAAATTGAATACATGTGACATTTAATACTAGAAATATCTATAGTAGGACGAATTACTACAATGCATTATAAATAGACTCGTTCAGCGGGGGGGGGGCAGTGTTGAACCAGGCCTACATGAGCCATAAATATAAACAGACACATACGAAAAAAATTGATTGCACTATACTTGTACCTCTCAATTCAATTAAGATGTACGGCGTTTGAAAGATAAATCTAAAAGGGCGGGAACTTGCAGTGGTTTCCCGTCCCCTGCAAGCCTAAGCCCAAGGGGAGTCACAACGGCATTTGCGCCAGTGACACCGCAAGCCTGAGCACAGCGACTCGTTTAGCGTCAGTGACAAGTCAAGACTGGAACCCCTTTTCTAATGACTATACACTTTGCGAGATGTATCTGACTCTTGGCTACGTGGCCAATGAGAAGGAGTTAAAACCTTTCCGAAATATTTCAATTTCGTGTGCACACGAGAGGGAGAAAGAAGAAGCCGAAATGTTGGAAAACGCTTCCACTGCGGCTCCTGCTTTATTCAATGTTTTCGCAATGCTACTTCGTGATTTCAACGTTATATTAGTGCAAGGACTTCCAGGAGATACAAGGACTCTGCCGACACGATTTGGGTGCAGTGAGTGATTTTTTTCTTGCATTTTATTGCGCCTCCGCCATCGTCGCTCGCCCGCCGACAGCTAGCCCTGACGAGTGCCTTCTTGGCTCTCACTTGGCGCGTGCTTGCTCGCGCGCCCCGTAGCTGCACTGTCTCGCTGAGCGATGGAGTACCAAATGACAGGGGAAGACATTGACCCAAAGGAAATTACGCCAGACCAAGCCTAGCAGACCGCGTCATGTTACCGAGCGCTAGCCCTAAATGAAGGCTCCAAACGTGCGCTGTCATATAGCGCTTCGAAACGCAACCAGCTCAAGCCCCACAACAGAGAAAACGTGACGAACAAAAATATTCGAGCAAGCCGAAGGCCTCAACTACCAAAGGACGACATCCGCATCATCATTAGACCCTAAGGGGGTCTTAACATTGCTAGGGTTGGCCCAACGACAATCGCTGAAGCCATTTTGACTTCGGCAGGTATCAGCCCAATGGAACAGCAAGCAGACACACTCTGCCCCAATATTAAACAGACTATCTTAGTGGCAAGCACGCGGAAGAGAGAAAATGCTAATCGCTACGTGCAAGTTAAGGAAATCCGCATCGCTGACAAGACCTATGAAGTTAGTGCCTATCGAAGAGACACCACATTCTACATGCGCAGGCGTCATTCGAGGAATTCCCAAGCAAGACGGTTCGGCGGACATTGATGCGAAGAATGTCAACGACCGCAATCCACTAGCCTTGGCTGCCAAGCGCATGGGAAGTACCACCTCAATGATCGTGGTCTTCGATGGACATCGCGTGCCCAATTTTGTGCGATACGGATCGGTACTACTTCAATGTACACTCTACCGTGGACAGATATATAATTGCTACGCCTGCGGCCGGCTCGGCCATCGAGCGGACGTTTGCCCGAAACCTGGAGACGTTATCTGCCGAGGCTGAAGTGTGCATAACCCCGAAAAAGAACACCGCTGCACATCAACATGCAAGCTTTGCGGAGGAGCCCACCTCACGTACTGCCGACGAGGAATGTAAGGAACGCTACCACATTACATCCGTAGTGCGACGGCGACGATGAGAGTGAGCACACTCGACGCGACACAACAGCGGTCACGAAGCAATGAACGAGTTCAACGCAACCACTGACGACGACCGAGCCTCCAAGCTTTCTACAGATGGTCGATCCGATGGCAGCCGATCCCGGTCCCGATCCTGGAGTCGTCCCAGGAACCGCACCATGCGTGCATCAAGGTCCCGGAGCCACCCTCGGACCCACTCCCGCAGCGCGCGAAGTGGGACGCCAACCAGATCTATATCGCGAGGCTACTCCAGGTATGTTCCGGTTCACGTCACGGTTCCCGTCCGGGTTCCCGGCCCGAGTCACGCTCCGGCTCCCACTCCGGTTCCAGGTCTCACACAAGTCTCACCGGGGTCTCCCGTCAACGATCGCCGAGCCCATCGGCGCCAACATCGCCAGGCAACGCCAACAGCTGGGAACTCTTTCTTGGGCGGACGCCGTCCGGGGGAAAGCAAACATCATATCACAGGCAGGGTAGGGTTGACTCCCAGAGCATGATGACACACCACATCTGAGATAGCAATTTCTAAGCACGAAAATGCGCTGATGAAAGATACAATACGCAAACTCACAGTCGTAATTTCGAACTGAAAACTGAGAGAAACGCACGAGCTGCTACGCCCACCACTGACAACGACGACGATGCAGACACCCCGTCGCAGCCGCAACCCGTAGGCGTCGGTAACGATGATGGAGAGAGCGCACCCAAGAAACGCGCAGTCGCCCATGACCAGCCAGCCTTACAGGCAGACGAAATTAAGAGCACGCTATCGGTGATTAAGGAAAGCCTTCGCTTTCTTGGCGGAAGCATGGCTCTCGTGCAGTCTACCCTCGCGGCCCACGGTATTGGTTTGGCCAAGTGGAGCAATACCTCGATCACGTCGTCGCCCCTGTCGTTGCCGCCGGTAAGCCGTTGTCGCAACGTACAACCGTCTCCAGTCCACCACTTGACGGGGCCCTTATGCTCAGGCCGACTTCTACACGTTTCAAGACGGCCAGGCCAAATTACGAGTTCCGAATCTGGCAATGAAACCGCAGGAACTTCGCCTACAAGAAAACCTTCCTGCAGCAATACCTCCGTAGCCACGAAGCTAGACCACACATCATGCTGTTACAAGAGACTGTAGTACCAACCACCACGTTTTCCGGATACCAGTGGTTGTCCGGCCCCTCGGGAGAACATGGTACCGTTACCCTGGTCGCTAACAAGATTACCTGCACAGCGCACAGTCTCAATGTGCCCGAAATTGAACATGTTACGGTCGAAATTCTCCCTGGTAACATATCACAACAAAGCGTGTACATGCTCAATGTATACAGTAGTCCCAGCCACCATAGACAGAGGTTCCGTTCACACGCTTGTTCCAGAAAGCCGTCCGTTTGGCGGGGCCAAACCCGCTAGTGATTGCGGGTGATTTTAACGCCGCCCATAGCGCCTGGGGCTACGTGTAGGACACACCCAGAGGTAACGAGCTTTGCAAAAATGCGAATGACATGGACTTTATTCTCATTACGGACAAGACCTTCCCCACTCACACCAATACATCCACTCAAAGAGACACTGCGCCGGATCTCGGCTTCGTCAAGAATGTCACCGACGCCCGCTGGTCCAACCTCGCGGTAGATTTCGGTAGCGACCACTTCATATTAGCCGTACACCTCCCCACAGTCGGCAGGAAGACCAAGTCGTACACGTGGGTCGTCTGGGACCTTCTTCGTAAAACCCGCGCAGAACGATCTCTTCCCAATACCCCACCGAGCCTCGATACACGGACGGCCCCGCTCACAGCTGAAGACAACAAGACAACCAAAACTACCAGTACAAACCTTCCAACCGAAAAGATGGATAGTCGTCTCACCCACGCACTAGAGACCAAACAGTCTCTATGGGCCGGTGGAAGGGCCAGCACCTTAATAGGAGGTTACGCAAACGCGTATCTCAGGTGAACAAGGCCATGATGGATCACTGCCGCATCCTTTCAAAACAGCAGTGGGACGAAGTTTGTAACTCGATTGATGGCGAAGTTCGTAATGGAAAAATGTCGAACTTACTCAAACCCCTCCTAAATGAAACCAACACCCGAACGAATCAGCGTTATTCGATCGTGAAGATACTTCATCAAGCTCAACGGACAGTATCACCAGAAGATGTTGTCAAGAACCTCGTGGAAAAATATCTCCCGCTTCCCACGCACCCTGTGACCCCTCACCCTGATTACTCTGGTAGCGACAACACCAACTTAGACGCCGACTTTTTTATTGAAGATGTGCGCCGAGCTCTCCATGAGCTCAATGGCTCCTCAGCCCCTGGCCCCAACGGCATCACCAACAAGCTCCTACGCAACCTGGACGATCCCTCCGTCACTTACCTCACGGACACTATCAACGAAATATGAAAAAAAGAGTGAGATACCCGATGCCTGGAAACTAGCTCACACGGTCCTCATCCCCAAACCGGGAAATGTGGCGAGCCTAGATTATCTACGCCCCATATCTCTCACGTCATGCGTGGGCAAGGTGGCTGAGCACGTTGTCCTCAACAAGGTTGGTCGATACCTCGAAGATAACAACTACCTCCCGCACCACATGATCGGTTTCTGACAAGGGTCATCCACTCAAGACGCCATGTTACTCCTAAAGCATCAAATTATAGATGGCGAAAACACTCGGGAAACTCGTGCAATACTGAGTCTCGATTTAGAAAAGGCGATCGATACCTTAACGCACTCGTCAATCTTGAAAGCAATCGCAGCCCTTTGCCTGGGGCATCAGTTTTACTACTTTATCTGCTCTTTTCTCACTCGACGTAGAGCCGTCCTCCGCGTGGGAGACCAAGTGTCCGAAGAAGTGGAGCTCGGACAGCGGGGCACGCCTCAGGGATCCGTCCTCTCGCCCACTTTCTTCAACCTTGTGATGATTGGGCTTTCCTAATGACTTTCGAAAATTGACGGGCTAAACAACACTATCTGTGCGGACGATGTAACCATATGGTGCTCCACAAGGTCGGATGGCTTCATAGAGTCCGCCCTGCAAGAGGCCATCGACACCGCCAAGTCCTACCTCGACCACACCGGTCTCAGGTGCTCACCCGCGAAGTCGGAGCTGTTGATATATTTGCCCAAACACCGGGGTGACAAGCCCAAAGGGTGGAAATTTCCGGCGGAACGCCCTCCAGACTAGAGATGGTCATACAGTATCCATGGTAGGTACCATCAAGGTCCTCGGCATGATCAACGAGTCCCGCGAAACCAACACCCAAACAGTACACAAGCTCAGAATTAAGACTGAGAATGCCATACGACTCGTACGTAGAGTAGCCAACCGGCAGCATGGCCTCAAAGAAGACAACCTGCTGCGTCTTGTACATGCGTTTGTTTTGGGCCATTTTACCTACGTTTCCGCTATACACAAATGGCTACGTGCTGAGCGCGATCAACTCAATGCGCTTATTCGCAAGGTGGTCAAACGAGCCCTTGGCCTCCCTATCACTACTCCTACGCACAAACTCCTCGAGCTTGGCGTACATAACACGCTAGAAGAGATCGCCAAAGCTCAGGAACGCGTGCAATTGACCCGATTCACCACCACCAAGACGGGCCGCCATAATATGCTTGAGCTCGGCTTCTTCTCCTCGAGGGCCAGGGACCCCCCAGATTTGTGCCAGGGTCTATCCCATGAATAACTCCCTGCAATGTGCCCTCAGGGGCCGCCACATAGGTATTGAATTCGTAGGCCTTCCTCTCAAGCGTGAGTGTGGTGATCCGACGAAGAATTTTGGCCGGCTCACCATGTGGCGTGCTGGCAGTAATGATGTTCGAACCGGGGCGAGTACGTATAATGAAATGATCACCAGTACAATGTTGTCGAGAATTTCCCGCCACTGCTACGGCTCGGGAGATTTGATGCGTAGTGAAGTTCCAAATAACCAGGCCCTTTTTCGGGCGCATGATGATCTTTATGTCCGTGCGTGGAAGCGGTGGCGGCTTCCGTCATAGCTGGCGCGGCTTCGTTACGGGTGGTGGTGTTCGCGCCGGTGCGACGCCGGCCGCGTCTGCCTGCGCAGCAGGAGCGCTCGCAGCCGCAGCTGCCCCGGCGTTGACGTGGCTGGGCGGAGTGCTTGAAGAACCGGCCGGCTGTATCAATTCCGCTCGAGCTTTGTCGAATCTTTTTTCTGGCATTGACGCTGGCGACGGGAAATCGCCAGTTTCCAGTTGGCGTCGGTGTGGCTCGCCGTGCCCAGTGATGCAGACGATGTGGGATGGTGCACGGCAACTTAATCTTCGCTTGCAGAAGTGAGCTCGTCGAGGTCAAGAGATTCCGTGTTAACATGGGTGTCGTTTGGGCTGAATGCAGGTTGAACGCATCCGGTAGTAGTCACGTCAGCAGTTGGCGTAGTGCTAGCGTCCATATTGTTGTGGAAGGGGTCCCGCCGTTAGGCCAAGTCACCCGTACTCGCACACGCGAGCTGGGTCGACGCTTAGGCCCAGCGGCACAGCGCTCACATGGGTTCGTCTGAAGGCGTTAGAGAAAAATGGAGATGCTCTACAGCCTCGGGAAGGGTGTGCGGTTCCCAGGACAGTTAAAACTTGATGATCCGACACAGTGCCGGCGACGATATCGGAGTAATCCGGTCAACAAGAGCACACATTCGGCGGAGCGTATGCGACGCGCGTACGCTCGCTCCGGCGTCCAAACGCCGAACCTCGGGGCAGGAGAGAACGTACTTGCTTACGTACGAGGACATCTTCGGCCAGAAATATCGGCAACGAACTTTCTCCTATCTGCGCTTGATACCTAAGTGGTCTGCCGTGGCGTCGTCATGGCAGTACCTTAAAATCTCAGATCTCAAGCACTTGGGGAGAACGAGCGCCGCACGATTTTCCTGAAACCCTTTCGCCCTTCGATACAGTAAACCGTCGATCAACCGAAAGCTCCGTGCCGTTCTTTTAGTTCTCCTGACAACGGGCGCATCCGGGTGCTCGAGGTGCTGCAAAATTTCTTTCATCCGTGGGTCTGCCCTCTGCTTTTTTCCAACATCCACCTGATCTAGAACCAGCAACGGTAAAGGGTTTTCTTCGCTTACAGGCGCGGGATCATGAGGAAGGCGGGAAAGCGTGTCGGCATTTCTATTCTTGAGGCCAGGCCGGTGTCGCAACGTTATGTCGAATTCCTTAAGCAACAGGGACCATCGCATAAGACGACCATTCGGATTCCTTACTTTCATTAGCCAAGCCAGGCTGGCTTGGTCAGCTGCGACCGGGAACTTAGCACCAAAGACGCATGGCCGAAACTGCCCGCAGGCGTACAAAACGGCGAAACCTTCTTTCTCAGTTGTACTGTAGTTTATCTCAGCCTTGTTAAAGTGACGGCTGGCATAGGCGACGACTTTCTCTTGAGTTCCAATTTTCTGTACAAGCACGGCGCCAATGCCGTAATCACAGGTATCAGTGTGCACCTCTATCGGCTTTCCCGGCTCAAACTGACGCAGAATTGAGGCTGTGATCAGCTTCTCTTTGAGGGATTGCATGGCCATTTCCCATGCCGCATCACAGACGAAAGGAACATCCTTTTGGTTAAGTTGGTCAGAGGTCGAGAAATACGAGAGAAATCTTTGATGAATTGCCGATAGTAGTTACAGATTCCGAGAAAGCTCTGTACACCTTTCTTGTTTCGTGGCTTGGGGAATTTTTCGATCGCTGCTACTTTGTCTGGGTCCGGCCGGATGCTTTCACCTGTGAGAATGTGTCCAAGATATTTGATCTCCTGGCGGGCGAAGCGGCATTTCTCGCACTTCAGTCGTAATTTTGCCGCGTCGAAAGCCGAAAACCCACTTTCCAAATCTTGCAAATGAGTTGCCATAGTCTTCGAGAAAATAACGATGTAATCCAAGTAGGCCAAACAAACTCTCCAGAGAAGACCACTGAGGACTTTGTTAATCGTTCTCTGGAATGTGGCAGGGGCGTTGCGCAGGCCGAAAGGGACAACATTGAATTCGTACAGGCCGGGTCCACAGGCAAATGCAGTCTTTTGCTTAACTTTCTCCTTGATGCCCACTTGCCAGTAGCCTGATGTTAGATCAAGTGTGGTGAAGTACTTTGACCCCTGTAGCACGTCGAGAATGTCATCAATTCATGGCAGTAGGTGCAGATCGTTTTTAGTGACCTCATTGACTCTGCGGAAATCGACGCAGAAACGCGAAGTTCCATTTGGCTTCTTCACTAGGACGACAGGTGATGACCAAGGACTGTGAGACTCTCTAATTATCCCATCGCGCAGCATTCCTTCTACTTGTTGCTCAATCTGTTGCCTTTCGAAAGGGGAATGACGATATGGGTGCTGATGAATTCGTCGAGAATCGCCTGTGTCGATCACATGTTCAGCGACATGAGTCTGCCGGATGGTGTTGTCACTGCTCGTAAATAGATAGTGGTACTTCTCAATGAGCGACAGCAACTCATCCCGTTCAGATGGCTGTACGTGATCCCCAGTCTCTATGTCACACACTTGAGGCACTCAATCGTTCTCGGGGCCGTGATTGCCAGCTGTGCGTCATGGATATATGAAGCCCATCGAAGCTTTGTTCCGTTGAGCAGGTTTACTGGCGACATGGTAGGATTAGCTATGCGAATGAGGCCTCCCCCATGCACGATCCTCGTTATTGTGCGTGCAACGTGAAGTCCATTTCTGAGCGTGCTGTTCGGTTCGACGAGATGAATTCCGTCCCTAGCGACCTTTACTTCAATGGCGACTGCTGTGCGAGGTTCAATGCGAATTTGCTCGTGGCACCGCACTGTAAGTACATCATTATGTTCGGGAGCACTTGAGTTTATACGTAGCCGAAAAATTTCACCGTTTAGTTGCAGCTCTTTCTTGTAGAAATCAATGAGAAGCCGGGCTGCTCGACAAAAAGGAAGACTACCGAGTAGCTCGTACGGACAATCCTTGACCACTAAAAACGTCTCGTGAAATTTGTGGTGCCAAATTCAAGTTTTATTTCAGCTTCACTATTGGGGGTGAGCGAGCCTCCGCCAATTCCTCGGATGAATATGTCTTTTCTCGATTTGAATGAAGCACATAATTCGTTAGCTAATTCTTCTGAGATGACATTTACGAATGAGCCGGTGTCAATTACAAGTTTTGTTTCTGTACCGTTGGCTCGTGTAGGGACTGCGAGAAGCTGACCTTCCGACAATGTGCCGATGGGGCGGCCGGGCTGGCCCCCTAGGCCCGGCCGTTCCAGTTTCCTGAAGGATTAGGCTGACATTCTGATTGCCTAGGAGCTCCGCCTGATCGTCCCTGCCATCTCGGAACCGCTGCCAGCACTGTTGTGCTATGTGACCTATGCGGCGGCAAATCTGGCATCGGGGAAGCCCGCCGTTGGCACGAGAAGTTCTCTGAGGCCAAGGCATTGGGGGGCGACGCACCTCGTCTTCGATGCTTTTTAGCTGGTCAGACAGCAAGGCGATCGAGTCCGCAATCGCTTTCAGGTCTCTCTCGCGATCGGCAGCCTCCCGCGGGCAACGCAATTCGGCCGCGGCGCAAGTGGCGACACACGTACGAGGAGGGTGCCCTGTCGCTGCGTCGGGTGCGAACCCTACGGGATGCGCGATGTTTTGCATTCACGAATGCGATCCGGTAGAATACTGGATGCCAATTGGTTGTGGCCCCGACGCACGGCTCATCAAAGCTGCCTGATTTATGCGTTGCAAAATTCGAAGGAATGCAGCGCAGCTCTCCGGGTTCGCGATTATCTTTTTCTCCAGAACATCCGGACCCAAAGCGCGCATAAGGTGCCGCAATCGATCATCTTCCGTCATGGACGGGTTCACTCTTGCACACAGCTGTACGATCGTCATAGTAGTTGTGCTCGGGGGTTTTGGACAGCAATTGGGTGCGGTTTTGTAGCCGCAAATGGACGATTTCGACTGAGTGGCGACTCGTAAAGGACTTTTTTAGTAGCGTCGCCCATTCTTCCCATGTATTAGAGGCATCGGTTAGAATTTGAGTAGTGTGCCACTTTTTCGCATCTCCGTCTAAAGCCAGATATAGAAATTTGGCCTTCGTGGCTTGGTCCCAATTGTTAAGCGACGCTACATGTTCGTAGCAATGTAGCCACTCGGAAATAGATTCCTCCGGCGTGCCTCTAAAGACTGGTGGTACAATGAAAGGTTTAGCTTGGGGGGTAGACATAGCAGAAAAAAAAGTAGGGGGTTCCGTCATAGTGGAGCAGTCACAGGTAGGTTACTGATATTTGTTGTTGACTCGGGGCATAATTGCAGAGCGAGACTATCGTTACCGAGCAACCTCCACCACTTTGTAGCAAACCGTCGGGGTAGTTCAAAGTTAGGCGCATCGGAAGACCAGGGAGACGAATAAGTGTGGGTGAAACTCCGCGGAGGCAATCGATGAGAAGTCAACACGATGATTTCGGGGAGCACTCATTGGGGGTTTATTTAGCCAACGCAACTTCAATTTACAAAATGCACTAGGTCACAAAGACAAAACATAGAAAATTGTGGCATTCCCCTCGGCTTGCATGACTGGTATCCGGTGGTGAGATGCGCTGTTGACCCCGACTCCGCTCCCTTCAAAAAGAGCCCGAGTCGCTGCTTAAATAGGTGTTTTTAGCGTCCCCGGTTTCGTGGACCAGTCAGGGAAGTGGAGGATAACCGAATCAACATGAGTTTTCGTGGTTGCCTGAAGCCTGCCTCGCTACAAAACCAGTTCACTTTCTGTACACACCACATTCCAGCAAGCAGAGGCGACGCGCACACATGGTCTCAATTTTCGGCCTCTGGTCGTCCCGCGAAGCACCCCCGCTGGGTGCCTGCAGGCACGAAGGAAACGACCGGATGTGGCTTCCCTCCTGACGGCTAGAATTCTTCTTTGGGGGTTTTTCTTCAAGAGCAGTCAAAAAAGAATGTAACACCATTGAAAAAAAGCATTCTGCTTAACTCTGCCTTTCGCGACACCTCCCCCCTACGAAAAAGAGTGTCCCACTCGTTTTATTTACAACGCACACAAACAAATATGAGAAAGCAATCTTACGTACAAGCGGATATGGGGGTGCTCACTTAGGAGAAGTTTATAAATCTGTTTAAAAAGTGGAAAACTTAAAACTACTTTTAATTAAAATAACAAATAATAAATCGCGAAACACGAAAACGTAAACAACAAAATATCGTAACACAAAAAGCACGGAAGTTCACTCGTTGGCACTGTAATACGAGTCAGTGTCAGTGCCGTAAGCGGCGACCTTTCGTTGTTCGTTATCGGCGCTCGGAAATGTCTTCCGATGGGTGTAAGGTTCAGTTTCAGAGTCGGAGCCTTCGCACTGCTCAGGATCACTGGTCTCTGTATCGCGCACACCACGACGCAAACCAAGTTCTTGGTGCACTCGCGAACCGCACTCGCGCACAACACTTTGATAGAATCCCTGTTCATCACTCGTTGCACTGTTCCCGCGCACAACACTTCTATGCAATCCGCGGTCATCTCTCCTTGCACTGCACTCGCGCACATCACCACCTAGATCGCGCACCTCATGATTATCATCAGACTCATCGTCCGCGTCGTCGGCATCGGAGCCCAATCGAACGTGGCAGGGCTTTAAACGCGCCACATTCACAGCGTCACGTTTTCCCAGTTTGGTCTTCCACTTCCCAGTTGTTCTCGGCTACCCGGCGCACAAGACGGAAAGGTCCGTGATATTTGTGAAGAAGCTCCGTCGTATTCCCTCTCGCCCGGGAGGAAGTCCACAAGTACACCAAGTCGCCCTGATGATAAACAACACTTCGTCGCCTAGCATCATAGCTGCATTTGTTCTTCTCCTGCTCACGCTTCTCCCGTTAATGCACTAGTTTTCGAGCCTGCCGCAGCCTGCGAGCCACTTTCATTGCATCCAGGTGTCACAAAACGAGCGCTCAAAAACGGGCGTGCCGCCAAATCCTCGCGACGAAGCACCGAGAGGTCAACCGTAAAAAAAGAAAACAAGCATCCAAAGACTACCCGGGCGCGCGTCCTTCTCCCCTCGGAAGCGTGGGTTCGCCGACGAACCTCCTCTCATCGGCGCCCGAGCAAGCCCTAGAATGTTCTAGATGGAAAGGGGCGGGGTGATGCCCGGTTGCGTCATCCGTCACGGACGGCCTTCGAACCGTCTCGCCCTCTCCCCAGCCTTCACTGCGTATCGCGCCGACGAAATGATGAGAACTTTCTGGAATCTCGCGCGGAAGGTATTTAACCGAAAGCGGAGATGGGATCAGGAGAAGAAGGAAGTTAACGCCAGAATGCGTAGTGTATCCCGCCGCGTCTGTCGGTGAAGGTTTTATCCTTAGTGACAAAGCAGGAGAAGAAGAAAGTATGCGCCAGAGTGCGTAGGGTGTACTGCCTTGTGGGCGAAGCATTTTGTCTTCCGGGACAAAGGAGGAGAAGAAGGAAGTGGAGAAGAGGATTTCTACCTGAGGGGTGAAGACTCGAGCTACAGGCAAGAGTGTGTGTCTACCACTATCGAGCGAAGACGCGTGGCAACAGCTGCGTGTGGGAAGTCGACGTGTTTCCAGCAAAGAAGTTTGAAGCTTGGAGAGCGGCCAATTGAAGTCGTGAGGTTTCTTGGAAGAGAAACTTTGGGGGCAGCGGAACGACAACAACGCTGGACTTTGAGTTAGTGATTCTCGGAAGAGTATCATCCAGACTTTTGTTCCAAGAACTTTGGACTGAATAGGTTTTCTATCTCTTTAGTCTCTAATTGTCTTGGTTGTTCGATGCATGCGACTGCATTGTAGTGCATATTGTTGTCTGTGTCCGTTGTTTCGAGTGTGGCTGATTGTACTGTGTAGTACATTGTTTTATTGGTGACATACTGTATTCAACTATTGTCGATTGTGCATACTTGTGTATCGTTTTGATCTGCCATAATTGAGAATATAATTTTGTTTTGTTTATCAACTCTCGGCTCTGACTTGTTCTTTGGTCCACAGCCGGCGTCCGCTGGCGCGCCAAATAGGGTCACTTCTAAATTGTCCACGCTTTCGTGGTGCGGTTCGGGGGGCCGATACTTCGGCCCTTGGAAGTAGCCCGGCGATCGCCTCCCAAATTAACGGGACCTGTGACAATTAATCTAGCGTCCGCGACAGGACCTTTTGGTGCACAGTGTGTCCAAAGTAGTGAGAAAGGGCCTCGTGTTGTTGATAGTGCTCTCGGAACGATTTTGTGTGTTGCTCAGTGTTCTCGTTAACGAGTGCAGTGGAGTGTTCCGATAGACTGATTTAGGCAGATTCTTTTAGCACGCGGCCAGGCTTTAATTGCGAGACACCGTGGATCTCGAAAAATTAGTAGCTTTTGGTGAGAAGATGGGTCTTTCTGGCGTCGAACTACAAAAGTGGGTCACCCAGAAGGAAAAAAAAGAAAAAGAGAGCGCCAAAGAAGAAAAGGCAGCTGAGCTGGAAAAAGAAAGGTTGGCGGTCGAAAGAGCCAAAGCGGAAAAAGAAGCTGAGTTGGAGAGAGAGAAGTTGGCAGCCGAAAGGGCGAGAGAAGAAAGAGAAGCGAGGGAGGGACAGCCTAAAGAAGAAAGAGAAGCAGAGATGGCTGAAAGGATACGGCAGCGGCAGCACGAGATGAAACTCGAGTGGCTCCGTTTGCAACAGCGAAGTGAAACTCCCGTCCAAGCTAGAGTTGAAAGCAGCGAACGGGAAGATCATGGCTTCCGCTTGAACCTAAGCAAGCTGCTCGTAGCGTTTGATGAAAGGAAGGACGACCTTGACGCGTACCTTCACAGATTTGAGACGATTGCGAGAAGCCAGAATTGGCCGGAACATCAATGAGTAACTGCTTTGAGTACTTGCTTGAGTGGTGAAGCGCTCAGTGTGTACGGTAGGCTGACGCCGACCGATCCAGCCAACTATGCAAAGGTGAAAACTGCTTTGCTGAAGCGATTTAAATTTACTGTGGAAGGGTTCCGGGACAGATTTCGGACAGGAAAGCCAGTTGATGGTGAGACGGCTACGCAGTACGCCACCCGACTTAGCCATTATTTCGACAGATGGATTGAACTTTCGGTGACAGCGCAGGAGTACGATGAGCTTAGAAAGCTCCTTATTAGAGAGCAATTTCTTACTAGTTGCCCCCAAAGCCTGTCGCTGTACTTGAAAGAGAGGAAGGCTGAGTCACTTGAAGGCATGCTTGAATTGGCTGATCAATTCTTGGAAGCGCAAGGTGGCACAAATTTGGCCAGAGTCAAGAAGGAGTGTCCCGAAGATTTGAAGAAATCGACACCAGAACAAAAGAAGCGTGCACTGGAGAGTGTTCCGCGATGTTTTCTGTGTAACCAAGTGGGTCATCGCGTGAACAACTGTCGTACTAACTTTACGAGCCCTACGGTATTAAAATGTTTCAAATGTGGTCAGACTGGGCACAAGGCAGACGCACGTCGTAACGGAGCGAGTCGAACTCATCAGGTATCTTGTGCGCAAGTGACACCAAAAACCGTTGATGACGTCAGCGATGGATTCGTAGAGTTGAAGAATGGGGAGAAAATTCCTTTTGTGGGTGCTGTAATGTCAAAACAGCCAACCGGTGTTACGAAAGGAATGCCAACGCTGCCTGGAAAAGTTGCGGGCAAAAAGATTACGGTGTTAAGAGATACCGGCAGCTCCACGGTTATCGTGCGGAGAAATTTGGTACGGGAAAGTGAGTTAACAGGCAAAACAAAACCAGTTTGCCTAATTGACAGTACGGTTCGGATGCTTCCCGAAGCAGAGATTGAGGTTGAAACCCCGTGCTTCAGCGGGAAGGTTACCGCTCTATGCATGACGACCCTCCTGTACGACCTCGTCATCGGAAACATCGACGGGGCGCGAGGGCCGAACGAACCAGATCGTTTGGGGGAAGACCCGAAGATGGAGCCTCGCCGACACAGGGACCGCGAGATACAGCGGAGAAAAATCCCGTGAAGGATTTCACTCGAGCCCGAGGTGAAGCCTGGGCGCAAGAGACAGCGAATGAGAACATGATCGTATTGAATGAGTTTACGTGCTGGGCAGCTGGACTTACGTTGGCTTGACCTCAACTGACCGACAATGTAAAGATGACGGGGTTGGCCAGCCAGGCCAAATGTCCGGACATGAACAAGCGCGTGAATAACCGGACAGGATCGGTTGAGCGTCATGACCCGCTAACAATGTCGGAAGTGACAACAATGGCTGAGACCCCGCCTCAGATACCATCGGTGGAAAGGGCTCGCCGGAACAAAACGAGGAAAAACAAGAAAAGATCGAGCGAGCACCGCAAGAAAGGGTGCAAGCGCAGCTCGAAGTACTTAGGATAGGTGCTGAGGTCAAATCGGAATGCGTTTGGCTGTGTTGTTATTGTGTTATCCTGTGTCACAAGTGTCGAAATGTTTGTGCTGTGACGTGATGTATAGTATTGTACAATTGTTGTAATGAGAGAACTTTGTACATATGTATTGTTTGGAATATGTGATGGAGTATTGTATTCATGTACCTGTGTCTATATTCCATGTGTTGTGAGATTTAATTGTAATGTACAATTGTATTGAGTGATCTATTGTGAATGTGACGTGTCATGAGCGACGGACTATGTTACTGTCTCTGAGAGTGTGGGGACTGTTCGCGCTCGTTTGTGTGGTTACGAATATTATTATATTCTTAAAGTGGGGGGCAGTGTCACAAAACGAGCGCTTAAAAACGGGCGCGCCACCAAATTCTCGTGACGAAGCGCCGAGAGGTCAACGATAAAGAAAAGAAAAAAAAGCATCCAAAGACTCCCCGGGCGCGCGTCCTTCTCGCCTCCGAAGCGTGGGTTCACCGACGAACCTCCTCTCATCGGCGCACGAGCAAGCCCTAGAATGTTTTAGATGGAAAGGGGCGGGGTGATGCCGGGTTGCGTCATCCGTCACGGACGGCCTTCGAACCATCTCGCCCTCTCCCCAGCCTTCGCTGCGTATCGCGCCGACGAAACGACGAGAACTTTCTGGAATCTCGCGCGGAAGGTATTTAACCGAAAGCGGAGATGGGAGATCAGGAGAAGAAGAAAGTTAACGCCAGAGTGCGTAGGGTATCCCGCCGCGTCTGTCGGGGAAGGTTTTGTCCTTAGTGACAAAGCAGGAGAAGAAGAAAGTATGCGCCAGAGTGCGTAGGGTGTACCGCCTTGTGGGCGAAGCCTTTTGTCTTCCGTGACAAAGGAGGAGAAGAAGGAAGTGGAGAAGAAGAGGATTTCCACCTGAGGGGTGAAGACTCGAAATACAGGCAAGAGTGTGTGTCTACCGCTATCGAGCGAAGACGCGTGGCAACAGCTGCGTGTGGGAAGCCGACGTGTTTCCGGCGAAGAAGTTTGAAGCTTGGAGAGCGGCCACTTGAAATCGCGAGGTTTCCTGGAAGAGAAACTTCGGGGGCAGCGGAATGACAACAACGCTGGACTTTGAGTGAGTGATTCTCGGAAGAGTATCATCCAGACTTTTGTTCCAAGAACTTTGGACTGAATAGGTTTTCTATCTCTTTAGTCTTTAAGTGTCTCTGTTGTTCGATGCATGCTACTGCATTGTAGTGCATAATGTTGTCTGTGTCCGTTGCTTCGAGTGTGGCTGATTGTACTGTGTAGTACATTGTTTGATTGGTGACATACTGTATTCAACTATTGTCGATTGTGCATACTTGTGTATTGTTTTGATCTGCCGTAATTGAGAATATAATTTTGTTTTGTTTATCAACTCTCGGCTCTGACTTGTTCTTTGGGCCACAGCCGGCGTCCGCTGGAGCGCCAAATAGGACCACTTCTAAATTGTCCACGTTTTTTGGTGCGGTTCGGGGGGCCGATACTTCGGCCCTTGGAAGTACCCCGGCGATCGCCTCCCAAATTAACGGGACCTGTGACACCAGGGCGTAGTCAAACCCGCGTTGCGTGCCCGACCCTACATCCACAGGTAGTGTCGGTTCATGTCCGTGAAGAAGAATGAAGGGAGTGAATCCAGTCGTCTCCTGGGTGAAAGAATTGTATGCAAAAAGAAAGTACGGTAGAAATTCATCCCAGTCGCGGTGGTGTGAGGAAACGTACATGTTGAGCATGTCAGCCAACGTGCGGTTAAAACGCTCGCACAAGCCGTTGGCCTGTGGGTGGTATGCTGTTGTGGTGGCATGCTCGCTACCCACGAGCCGGAATATTTCTTCGGTCAAGTTGACGACAAAGTGCTGTCCACGATCGCTTATTACTTTCTCCGGGGCACCATGACTTAGGACGATTCGTTCGACGAAAGCTCTTGCTGCTTCTGCGGCAGTGGCCGCTGGACACGTGACAGCCTCGACCCATTTTGTATGATAGTCGGTAATCGCGACGATGCAGTAGTTCCCTGCTTGGGATTTAGTGAAAGGCCCAATAAAGTCCATTCCCACCTGCTGAAAAGGTCGACCTGCAGGTGGCATCGGTTGGAGGAAACTGGCCTGCCTCCCCGGTGGTTTCTTTCGTGTCTGGCAGTTGGGGCAGGAGGTGGTGGTGGTGAAAACGTATTTATTTATTTATTTACATAAAATTTTCTGCGGAGAAGCTCCGAGTAGTCGGAGATGCTTGGCTTGCGGTGGGGGGGGGGGGGGGGCTTAGTCCAGGGCTTCGCTTGCAGCAGCCGCTCTGCGGGCCCGGTTGATCAGACTCAACTGATCTTCCAGGTTCTCGCTGGTCAGCAGCTCCCCCCATCGCTCCGCTGTATCATTTTGTACTGGTTGTAAGGCTGTAATGGCTTGACACTCCCACATGACGTGGTACAGAGTGGCTTTAGCTGAACACCATGGGCAGAGAGGAGAGTATGCCAAGGGGGGCATTTTACTCAGGGTGTGCAAATTTGGAAACGTGCCGGTTTGAATTTGCCTCCAGCTGACCGATTCCTCTTTATTTAGCGTTCAGTGTGGTAGCGAATAAGCTTTTCTAAGCCCTCTGTAATGGTTTAGGATGGCCGAATAGTCGCAAGGGACCGGAACGAGTTCCTCAGGGGCGGAGTTGGAAGGTGCTCGGCTCGCATACCCTCGAGCTACCTTATCCGCTGCCTGATTCCCCTCCAGTCCCGTGTGACCCGGAGTCCATATAATCCGATGCCAAATTCTGAGTGGATGTGTAATGGAATGCTCGCCAGTGTCTGTGACGCTCAAGATGACGTTGAGAGCGTGTTGGCTAATGCGCCCCTGTGGGTAGTTGCGGCAAGCTGCTTGAGAGTCCGTGAGAATTGTCAGCGACCTTCGTTGTCTGTAGCCGAGGGCGAGAGCGAGCGCGACGGCAGTTTCTTCAGCATCGGTGATGTCGTGGCACCACACGGAAGCACTGGTACGTTCTGTGAGTGTGTGGTCCACGACTGTCGCTACAGCCTTATTGTTTGCATGGTCTTAGTTGGCGGCGTCAACATAGTACGTAGTGTTCTTGTGTGCATAAGTTCGCTCGAGGGCTTCCACTCTGGCTTGCCGCCGGCCCTGATGTAGTCGGGGATCTATATTGCGGGGGATGGGAGCGACCTTATAAGTAGCACAGAGTTGGTTCGGAATCGGCTTGCGACGAGCTGCGTCGTGAAACTGGCTGATGTAGCCAAGGCGCGGAGCAGGTTACGGCCTGTAGGTGTTTGCGTGAGCCGTTGCAGTTGTGTGGCGAGTTGCGCTTCACAAAGTTTTTCAAAGGTGTTGTGTAGGCCCAATGCGAGGAGCTTGCTAGAAGGAGTACCCGGTGGTAGCTTGAGTGCCGCTTTGTAGGCATTGCGGAGCATTGAGTCTACTTGGCCCTGTTCGCTTTTGGCAAACTGTACGTCACCCTACTGACCACGAGGCTACGTATGAGTTTCAGGGTGTCCTCCTCGCGCATGCCATGGCGACGAGTGATATCCCGGGTCACTGCAAGTGACCCGAGATATCATTCGGGTCACTTGCAGTGTAGTGGTGCGGAAAAGGGAAAGTGTGTGATTCACATGGCGGTTCGACTGTACCCACATGCCTAATATTCGAATGGTAGATTTCTCTGGGGTTTGTTTGCCAGCAAGGATGACCTGGAGGCGGGAGCTTTGGTTGTTCTGCGCCGATGGTGGGAGCTTGCGTCGATGAATTTGTAGAAGCTCAGATTTTTCTGTTGCACAGGCCAGGCCTCGTGCCGGCGCGTATTGTTCGATGCATGTGGCTGCGTGTTGCAGGTTATATTCTTTTTCTCCAAGGGACCCCCGCGTGGCCCAGACGGTGATATCGTCCGCATACATTGCGTGATGGATGCCATCGATGTGGTGGAGTTCATGTGCCAGGCCAACCATAGCTACATTAAAGAGTAGTGGGGAAATCACTGAGCCCTGCGGGGTGCCCTTGTTCGGAACCCTGATAACATGTGATCGGATGGAGCCGAAACCGTCTGTGGCAGTGCGGTCCGACAAGAAGGCGTGAACATAACTGTAGACGCGCTGCCCACAATGAAGACCCTCGAGGCCCTCAAGTATGGCCTGGTGGCTAACGTTATCACATGCGCCGTTAATGTCTAAACTCAAGATAATGTTTTCTTCTTGCTGGGGGGCGTTATCAATGACTTCTTTTAATTGTAGCAGTACATCCTGCGTTGAAAAATGTGCCCGGAACCCGTACATTGAGTGCGGGAAAAGGTCATTGTCCTCGAGGTAATCTTGCACGCGATTAGTGATGACGCGCTCGAAGAGTTTACCAAGGCAGGAAGTGAGGGTCGGAGGTTTTCGATCTGAAGTTTTTTGCCCGGCTTCGGTATCATTATGACCTCCGCGTGCTTCCATTCAGGAGGAAGTCTGCCACGTTGCCAATGATCATTGAAAAACACCGTGATTTCTTGTACGGCGCTGTCGTTGAGGTTCCTGATAAGGGAGTACATGATTCCGTCTGCCCCAGCAGCTGTGTTGCGATTGATGCTGCGAATGCGAATGGCTACGTAAACTTCGTCCACCATTATTGGTCGGTCGAGAGTGTCATTGGTACGCCCACGATACGCAGCCTGAGATTCGGGTGGGTAGAAATCGCCAAAGCATTTTCGCCGGACTTGATCCAGCAGCTCATCGTCTGTACCCTCAAAGGCGTGTATGAGGCGCACGACTGACTTATTCGTCTCATTTTTTGTTCGAGCGGGGTCCATCAAAGCGCGCTAAATGTGCCACGTGCGGGCCGTGCCCAATGAGCCTCGAAGAGAGTCGCTAAGCTGGGCCCAATTGAGTCGTGCCAGTTCTGTAGCGTACTGCTCTGCCTGAGTGGTAAGTGCGGCGATCCTTAGCTTGAGGCGTCGGTTATGTTTTTGCGTCCTCCATCTGCGGATGAGGCTCCTTCGGGCTTCCCACAGATGTAGCAGATGGCCGTCCACTTCCGGCAGTGCAGGTGTTCTGTTAATGGTGGTGGTCCAACGCTCTCGAATTTCTTTAAGCTGGGTGCACCAGTCGGTGAGGCTTGTGAGGCTGTCGAGTGAATGTTCGCTCTCACGACGAAAGGCGTCCCAGTTTGTGATGCGTGCTTCTCCAATAGACAGACGCGCTGCGCTCTCTGTAACTTTTGTGCGGAGAATGAAGTGGTCGCTGCTTAAGGATTCCTGCAGGTTGTCCCAGTTATAGTTTGCACGGCCACGGGCGAAGGTGAGATCGGGGTCAAGTGTCCCTGCACACACTGTTGCCGATCCGGGTAGGGAACGCGGGCTCCGTAAGCAGTTCAAGCTGAAATTTTTCAGTGTCAGCCGCAAGCTGTTTGCCTTTGACATCCGAACGGTTGTAACCCCAGCGTTCGTCGAGGGCGTTGAAGTCGCCGAGCAGTAAGAGTTCTTTTCCCTGGGCAAATCTGCAGGCACCTTGGACGAGGGCATGGAAATCAGTGGTTTTTTGCTTTGCGGCGCTATATACGTTTACAATGATGATACTTTGCTTTTCTCCTTTCTTTTTTTGCCTGAGAACTAGCTCCACAATGACATGTTCTATGTTGCTGTCTGGGATGTTGTCTAAGCCAACTGCTGTGAGTGCTTTGTCGATCAGGATGGCCGTTTTGCCCTTTGTTTGACTATTATAGAACTCATAACCTGAAAATTTGGGCGGCGTTCCGGGCTCCTGAAGCGCTATGACATCTGGCCGAGCAAGGTGTGTGTTAATGTACTGTTGGATGAGGCTGCGCTTTATGCGAAAGCCGCGGCAGTTCCATTCCAGACTTCTAAATGTTGACCATTGAGTGGGGCTGCGGTGCCCATGGTTAATTCGTTGAATGGAAAGGCGTGCGTATCGGAATCTCGGCTTGCGACGCCGATGTAGGAGTGAGGGTGAGGGCGCTGGGTGTCAATGCGGGGGTAGCGAGGATTTCGGATGCATGTGATTCCAATCCTAGTCTATGGTAACCTTTATCTGTCGTGGCGTGCGAGCTACGAGTGGCCCTCTTCCTGCGTATGTTTTCGCCTGTTTCAGCAATTTGCGCCTCGAAGCGTGTCTCGAGAGAGTCGAGGCGTTCTCCGAACTGCGTGAATACGGCATTGAATTGTTGCGATAGCTGCTTCGCGAGCGTTGAGAGCATTTCGCGTAACCCTTCGCGTGTGACTGTGGTGCCCGACGCAGCAGGAATTGATAGCGCCGTTTTAGGGATTTTCTGTCTCTGGCGGAGGTTGGGGTTTTTTCCGGGGGAGTCAGGCGGCGATCCAAGACGCGCCATTAGGGCATGAAGTTGAGGACTGTCCTTGGCTTGACGTGCCCTGACGGCCACCAGCTCCTGTTTGAGTTTTACGTTTTCCGCGAGAAGGTGTTCGTATGCGGTGGATAGGGTATTGAGTGGAGCGATGGAAGGATCTACATTTGCTGACCAGCTCACCTTATTGTCGGCACCGGCTGATGGAGTGGGATTGGGCTTCTCATTATGTTTGCTGGAGGCGTGCTGGAACTGTTGACAGGCGGGTTGCTGCTGCTGCTGTCCCTTGGTCATCTGGTTCTTCGGATGCTGTCGCTGCTGTTGCTGTCGCTGCTGTGGCTGCTGCTGTTGGCCAGGTTCCACAGAAGGGAAGAACGGGAAGGACTGTGACCTCGAGCGGGAGCGGGAGTGGCTTCATGAGGTCTCGTTTTCCTTGCTGAACCACCTGCGTTTGGGAGTGGTGGGTTACGATGGGGGTTGCGGCTCCTGGCTGGTGGTGCTGGTTGAGGAGGTGGCCGTTGGCGCGGGGCCTTCAGTCTCTGAGAGCACTCTTTGGCGCCCTAAGTGGGCATCTCCACACAAGATACATTTGGGAGCACAGGGGTGACCATCAACGGGTTCGAGGATACCCCACTGCCGACACACGGGAGTGTTTGGCGTGGGGCATACGTCTGAGCGGTACCCCGGTTGTAAGCAGACTTGGCAGGCTTGTCGCGTCGGCCTGTACGGGTGGCAGGCCACCTCCCCACCGTAATACAGTGCATATCGGGGCAGGAAGGGGCCCTCAAAAGTGATCACGGCAGATTTGGTAGCACCAAGCATGCGTGCACTGTGCTTTGTCACTCCCTGCGTGCGCACGCGGAGGTTGACGGTGAGTTCTTCCGGAGTTGTGCCAGGGTCTATCCTATGAATACCTCCCCGCAAGGTGCCCTCAGGGGCAGCCACATAGGTATTGAAGTCGTAGGTCTTCCTCTCAAGCGTGAGGGTGGTGATCCGACGAAGAATTTCGGCCGTCTCAACATGTGGCGTGCTGGCAATAAAGATGTACGAACCGGGGCGAGTCCGTGTAATGAAATGATCACCAGTACAATGTTGTCGAGAATTGCCCGCCACTGCTACGGCTAGGGAAATTTGATGCGTAGTGAAGTTCCGAATGGCCAGGCCCTTTTTCGGGTGCATGATGATCTTTATGTCCGTGCGTGGAAGTGGCGGCGGTATCCGTTGTAGCTGGCACGGCTTCGTTACGTGTGGTGCTGTTCACGCCGGTGCGACGCCGGCCACGTCTGCCTGCGCTGCAGGAGCGCTCGCAGCCACAGCTGCCCCGGCGTTGACGTGGTTGGGCGGAGTGTTTGCAGGACCAACCGGCTGCATCAATTCCGCTCGACCTTTGTCGAATTTTTCTGGCGTTGACGCTGGCGACGGGAAATCGCCAGTTTCCAGTTGGCGTCAGTGTCGCTCGCCGGTCCCAGTGATGCAGACGATGAGACGATGTGGGATTGTGCACGGCAGCTTCATCTTCACATGCCGAAGTGAGCTCGTCAAGGTCGAGAGATTCCGTGTTAACATGGGTGTCGTTGGGGCTGAATGAAGGTTGAATGCATCTGGTAGTAGTCACGTCAGCAGTTGGCGTAGTGCTAGCGTCCATATTGTTGTGGAAGGGGTCCCGCCGTTAGGCCAAGTCACCCGTACTCGCACAGGCGAGCTGGGTCGACGCTTAGGCCCAGCGGCCAAGCGCACACATTGGTTCTTCTGAAGGCGATAGAGAAAAATGGAGGTGCTCTACAGCCTCGGGAAGGGTTTGCGGTTCCCAGGACAGTTAAAACTTGATGATCCGACACAGTGCCGGCGACGATATCGGAGTAATCCGGTCAACGAGAGCACACGTTTGGTGGAGCGTATGCGACGCGCATCCTCTCGCTCCGGCGTCCAAACGCCGAACCTCGGGGCAGGAGAGAACGTACTTGCTTACGTACAAGGACATCTTCGGCCAGAAATATCGGCAACGAACTTTCTCCCATGTACGCTTGATACCTAAGTGGCCTGCCATGGTGTTATCATGGCAGTACCTTAAAATCTCAGATTTCAAGCACTTGGGGACAAGGAGCGCCACATGATCTTCCTGAAACCCTTTCGCCCTTCGATACAGTAAACCGTCGATCAACCGAAAGCTCCGTGCCGTTCTTTTAGTTCTCCTGACAACGGGCGAATCCGGGTGCTCGAGGTACTGCAAAATTTCTTTCATTCATGGGTCTGCCCTCTGCTTTTTTCCAACATCCACCTGATCCAGAACCTGCAAAGGTAAGAGGTTTTCTTCGCTTACAGGCGTGAGATCATGACGAAGGCGGGAAAGCGTGTCGGCATTTCCATTCATGAGGCCAGGGCGGTGTCACAACGATATGTCGAATTTCTGAAGCAACAGGGACCATCGCATAAGACGACCGTTTGGATTCCTTACTTTCATTAGCTAAGCCAGGCTGGCTTGGTCAGTCACGACCGTGAACTTAGCACCAAAGACGTATGGCCGAAACTGTCCGCAGGCGTACAAAACGGCGAGACATTCTTCCTCAGTGGTACTGTAGTTCATCTCAGCTTTGTTAAGGAGGCGGCTGGCTTAGGTGACGACTCTCTCTTGAGTTCAAATTTTCTGTACAAGCACGGCGCCAATGCCGTAATCACAGGCATCAGTGTGCACCTCTATTGGCTTCGCGGCTCAAACTGACGCAGAATTGGGGATGTGATCAGCTTCTCTTTGAGGGATTGCATGGCCACTTCGCATGCCGCATCCCAGACGAAAGGAACATCCTTTATGGTTAAGTTGGTCAGAGGTAGAGAAATACGAGAGAAATCTTTGATGAATCGCTGATAGTAGGTATAGATTCAGAGAAAGCTCTGTACACCTTTCTTGTTTCGTGGCTTGGAGAATTTTTCGATCGCTGCTACTTTGTGTGGGTACTGCCGGATGCATTAACCTGTAAGAATGTGTCCAAGATATTTGATCTCCTGGCGGGCGAAACTGCATTTCTCGGATTTCAGTCGTAAGTTTGCCGCGTCCAAAGCCGAAAACACACTTTCCAAATCTTGCAAATGAGTTGCCATAGTCTTCGAGAAAATAACGATGTCGTTTAAGTAGGCCAAACAAACTCTCCAGAGAAGACCACTGAGGACTTTGTTAATCATTCTCTGGAATGTGGCAGGGGCGCTGCACAGGCCGAAAGGGACAACATTGAATTCGTACAGGCCGGGTCCACAGGCAAATGTGGTCTCTTGCTTATCTTTCTTCTTGATGCCCACTTGCCAGTAGCCTGATGTTATATACAATGTGGTGAAGTATTTTGACCCCTGTAGCACGTCGAGAATGTCATCAATTCATGGCAGTAGGTGCAGATCGTTTTTAGTGACCTCATTGACTCTGCGGAAATCGACGCAGAAACGCCAAGTTCCATTTGGCTTCTTCACTAGGACGACAGGTGATGACCAAGGACTGTGAGACTCTCTAATTATCCCATCGCGCAGCATTCCTTCTACTTGTTGCTCAATCTGTTGCCTTTCGAAAGGGGAATGACGATATGGGTGCTGATGAATTCGTCGAGAATCGCCTGTGTCGATCACATGTTCAGCGACATGAGTCTGCCGGATGGGGTTGTCACTGCTCGTAAATAGAAGGTGGTACTTCTCAATGAGTGACAGCAGCTCATCCCGTTCAGATGACTGTAGGTGATCCCCAGTCTCTATGTCAAACTCTTGAGGCACTCGATCGTTCTTGGGGGCCATGATTGCCAGCTGTGCGTCATGAATAGATGAAGCCCATCCAAGCTTTGTTCCGCTGAGCAGGTTTACTGGCGACATAGTAGGATTAGCTATGCGAATGAGGCCTCTCACATGCACGATCCTCTTTACTGTGCGTGCAACCTGAAGTCCGTTTCTGAGCGTGCTGTTCGGTTAGACGAGGTGAATTCTGTCCCCTGCGTTCTTTACTTCAATAGCGACTTCTGTGCGAGGTTCAATGCGAATTTGCTCGTGGCACCTCACTGTAAGTACATCATTATGTTCGGGGGCACTTGAGTCTATACGTAGTCGGAAAATTTCACCGTTTAGTTGCAGCTTTTTTTTTGAGAAATCAATGAGAAGCCGGGCTGCTCGACAATAAGAAAGACCACCGAGTAGCTCGTACGGGCAATCCTTGACCACTAAAAACGTCTCATGAACTTTGGTGGTGCCAAATTCAAGTTTTATTTCAGCTTCACCATTGGGGTGAGCAAGCCTCCGCCAATTCCTCGAATGAATATATCTTTTCTCGATTTGGATGAAGCACATATTTTGTTAGCTAATTCTTCTGAGATGACAGTTACGGATGAGCCGGTGTCAAATACAAGTTTTGTTTCTGTATCGTTGGCTCGCGTAGGGACTGCGAGAAGCTGACCTTCCGACAATGTGCCGATGGGGCGGCCGGGCTGGCCCCCTAGGCCCGGCCGTTCTCGTTTCCCGAAGGATTAGGCTGCCCATTCTGATTGCCTAGGAGCTCCGCCTAATCGTTCCTGCCATCTTGTAACCGCTGCCAACACTGTTGTGCTATGTGACCTATGCGGCGGCAAATCTGGCATCGGGGACGCCCGTCGTTGGCACGGGAAGTTCTCTGGTCAGACAGCAAGGCGATCGAGTACGCAATCGCTTTCAGGTCTCTCTCGTGGTCGGCAGCCTCCCGCGGGCAACGCGATTCGGCCGCGGCGCAAGTGGCGACACACATAGGAGGAGGGTGCCCTGACGCTGCGGCGGGTGCGAACCCTACTGGATGCGCGATGTTTTGCATCCACGACTGCGATCTGGTAGAATACTGGATGTCAATCGGTTGTGGCCCCGACGCACGGCTCATCAAAGCTGCCTGACTTATGCGTTGCAAAATTTAGAGGAATGCAGCGCAGCTCTCCGAGTTTGCGATTATCATTTTCTCCAGAACATTCGGACACAAACCGCGCATAAGGTACCGCAATCGATCATCTTCCGTCATGGACGGGTTCACTCTTGCACAAAGCTGTACGACGTCATAGTAGTACTGCTCCGGGGGTTTTGGACAGCAATTGGGTGCCCCGCCATGGTGGTCTAGTGGTTAAGGTACTCGGCTGCTGACCCGCAGGTGGCGGGATCAAATCCCAGCTGTGGCGACTGCATTTCCGATGGAGGCGGAAATGTTGTAGGCCCGTGTACTCAGATTTGGGTGCACGTTAAAGAACCCCATGTGGTCAAAATTTTCGGAGCCCTCTACTACGGTGTCTCTCATAATCTTATGGTGGTGGGACGTTAAGCCCCACAAATCAATCAATCAATCAATCAATCAATCAATCAATCAATCAATCAATCAATCAATCAGCAATTAGGTGCGGTTTTGTAGCCGTAAATGGGCGATCTCGGCTAAGTGGCGACTCGTAAAGGACGTTTTTAGTAGCGTCGCCCATTCTTCCCATGTATTAGGGGCACCGGTTAGAATTTTAGTAGTGTGCCACTTTTTCACATCTCCGTCTAAAGCCAGATATAGAAATTTCACCTTTGTGGCTTGGTCCCAATTGTTAAGCGACGCTACTTGTTCGTAGCAAAGTAGCCACTCGGAAATAGATTCCTCCGGCGCGCCTTTAAAGACTGGTGGTACGACGAAAGGTTTAGCTTGGGGGGTAGACATAGCAGAGAAGAAAGTAGGGGGTTCCGTCATAGTAGAGCAGTCAGAGGTCGGTTCCTGATATTTGTTGTTGACTAGGGGCATAATTTTAGAGCGAGACTATCGTTATCGAGCAACCTCCACCACTTTGTAGCGAACCGTCGGGGTTGTTCAAAGTTAAGCGCATCGGAAGACCAGGGAGACCAATTAGTGTGGGTGAAACTCCGCGGAGGCAATCGATGAGAAGTCAACACGATGATTTCGGGGAGCACTCATTGGAGGTTTATTTAGACAACGCAATTTCAATTTACAAAATGCACTAGGTCACAAAGACAAAACATAGAAAATTGTGGCATACCCCTCGGCTTGCATGACTGGTCTCGGGTGGTGAGATGCGGTGTTGACCCCGACTCCGCTCCCTTCAAAAAGAGCCCGAGTCGCTGCTTAAATAGGTTTTTAGCATTCCGGTTGGACGGACCTATCAGGTAAGCCGAGGATAACCAAATCAACATGAGTTTTGGTGGTTGCCTGAAGCCTGCCTCGCGACAAAACCAGTTCACTTTCTGTACACACCACATTCCGGCAAGCAGAGGTGATGCGCACACATGGTCTCAATTTTCGGCCTCTGGTCGTCCCGCGAAGCACCCCCGCTGTGTGTCTGCAGTCGTTTGCACACGGGGCGCGAAGGAAACGACCGGATGTAGCTTCCCCCCCTCCCCCCGACGGCTAGAATTCTTCTTTGGGGGTTTTTCTTCAAGAGCAGTCGAAAAAGATTGTAACACCATTGGAAAAAATGCATTCTGCTTAACTCTGCCTTTCGCGACAGAGGGTTGCTGCGCGGTGCCGGAAAGCCGATGCCACCTGGCCGCCGTGTCAGTCAGTGCAGCTTGGACTACGCGTCCGAGCACTTCCTGGTCGTCTAGACTCTTGGCTCTCTGATAACGTGTGAGGGAGTCCAGGTAATCTCTTGCACATTGCAGATCACCATACCCGCTGTAGGTCAGAACGGCTAAAATGACAGCGAGATGAGGGCGTTTCGGAACGACCGAAAGCGTTTTGACTGCCCCCGTGAGTGCCTAAATCATTTGGGCGGCATTTTGCATCGGCGTCTTTGCGCCTGCTTCAAAGGAAGCTGTCGGTGCATTAGCGGCGCGATTTCAAAATGGATACCGGCCGTCGCGACATTGGGAAGCGCCTGTTGTTTACAGCTGCCTCTTGGGGCAGCCTCACGTGAAATTGCTAGGCCGCTTGCGGCTAGCGGTACAGGCGCGTGCTCGAAATGAGCCTGGCTGCTAGATTGCGTAGTAGCCAGCGAGCGAAATTCGGCAACGGCTGAGGCCGCGTTGCTGATCTGCGCCCCGGAAGCTCCACTGGAAGCCGTTTTGAAGCGCTGTGACAGGAAACTGCCGTGCATTCCAAATGAAGCAGTTGTAGTCCAACTTTGCCCGTGTGCACTGTTCGGGGTGAACTATGGCCCCGGACCCATAACATGCTACCTCTCCAGTGGGAGCTGTTACGTAGCGCCTCATGTCATCTCGACTGGGGCTTGTGACAATTGAGGGTGCGCGATCGTGATGCTCAAGGGAGGTACTGGCCCTGTTCTCGAGCGATGTGGTATCTGCTAAAGGCATCAGCGAACAAAACTCACGCGGAGCAGACATAACGCGGGTAATTACGGCGAGCCTGATTCGCAAAGGCGGGCTGACTCGGCTAAGAGTAATCAAAGGCTTAACGAGCCTTTGATACCGCGTTGGGCGCCAGTGTGGTGACCCCGCTACTCACCGTAGCGTATGATCACCGCGGGTTCACGCGTAGCGAGCCACAGGGCGGCGACTCCATCACCTGCTCACGTGTAGCGCACCACTCCACACGCACTCAAATAATAAGGCGTTTAGAGCGGCGCGGCATAACAAACAGTGTTGCAATCCAAAAATACACAACACTTTATTGCCCTAGGCGGCACCCCGAACAACAGTACAACGTCCGCTCCCAGGACGCGGAGAGCAAAGGCACCCGCGCGTGGACGTTTACGGTAAGGGGAAACCGCGAGCACGTCGCAGCCGGCAATGGCGAGCTTTAACCCACCGGTCGAGAAAAGGTCCCTCTCGGCTATGCTGCGCACTCTCACAATGGCCACTGGGCCTTGTCACGAGTGTTAGGGCAAACCTCGTACGCGTAGGCCTACATCAAGTGTGGCTCGGTGTGGTACGACCACTTCAGGCACTAGGCACCGCTATGGGCTTAGCGTACGGTACTGAAGCTAGCACTCAAGTAAACAGGCCTGCCGAGGTGCCAAAGACCCCCAGGCTGGATACAGTCCGGCGATTCCCAAAGGGGACGCGGACGATGGAAAAGACGTGCTTACTTAGCGCCAACCACGGAGGACAGAGTTCCCTCGGCGCGCACGTAACCGGAGCATAAAAAGCATAAGGGTGTGGCCGTGCGGCGGAATGCCCGCGAAATGGTCACGGGCGCGCCTCAGATCCCCACACAGTTAGAAATAAATACAAATAATAAAGAGAAAAAGCGCATAGACAAACTGAAGTCAACAGGAAGAGGGAAAAATGAGACAGCAATATAAAGATTGAAGTGGAATGAAAAGTCATACCGCTGCCATGCGGAAGGCTGGCGGAGGTAGGAAGAATTTGTACATTGAAAAAAAAACTCGGTTAGGACAACGCTAACCTCGGATGAAATCAATGAATCTGAACTGTCAAAAATGTGAATATCAATAAAGTTAACATTATGCAGACATTGTATTCTGTAATCGATAGAGTGTTGGAAGACGCAAGCAAGTCTCAGCGGTTAGTTTACGCTGAATTGAAATATATATATATATATATATATATATATATATATATATATATATATATATATTGAAACAACTGAGAGCTATAAGGCCCGGCACTACGCCCTGCACTAGCTTGCAATGAAGCATACAGATCCGTCCAATTTTCTCGGCAGTAAAAGGGTGGCATTGTTGAAAAAACAGGCCACTCACTGATTTCAAAAGAAAAGAAGAATACGTTTTTTCCGGATTTGTTGTTCACAATGGCTGAGCAACAGGTTCTTATGTATACAGATTTGATCACATTACGCAAAGTCCAGGAGCACGCGTGCTTCAATGTGACATATGATCTATTCATTGTGTTACTCGTTGTCTGAATAACAAGTGATTCGAGGTTGAGTCTGGTCATTGAATTTTTCTCCGTAGCCATAATGCGTGCGGTGTCCCCGTTTAGCTCGTGGCTCGTCTTCTCGGCATGCTCTGCGAGTGCACTTGTCAGTGTGTGGCCCTTGGTGACGTCTGCAGAAGCCAACAACGTTGGCAAAAGCTGCCACTTTTACCAATTCACACCGATTCGGAACCGGCTCATGGGATCTTGTATAGATCACACCAGGAGATAGTTGCCGAGGCAACAGGATCCTCTCAGCAGCGCTTTCATGGTGTGTACAACAACAACAACAACAACAACAACAACAATAATAATAATAATAATAATAATAATAATAATAATAATAATAATAATAATAATAATAATAATAATAATAATAATAATAATAATAATAATAATAATAATAATAATAATAATAATAATAATAATAATATAATAATAATATAATAATAATAATAATGTTATTATTATTATTATTATTATTATTATTATTATTATTATTATTGTTGTAGTTGTTGTTGTTGTTGTTGCTGTTGTTGTTGTTGTTTTTGTTGTATAGAAGCCTCCGTACACTCAAACGGGTCGAACTCTCAAGTGCTTTCTAGTGGGTCTACCCAAAAAGGACGCCGCTCGCGCTGAGAGTCCGTGCTTGGCTGTTACTGTCGCCATTGTGTAGCTCACTGTGTAGCGGCTAATAAACGCCCTAACAAATTGGTGGAGAGTGCTACAATCCCTTTCAATGCCCTTGGAACTACGATCACGTACCCTGCCATCTACTATGTCCCATGACGCCTCTCAGCAAACGCCTCCTCCCATGCCACCCCCTTGTCCCGGTGTCCCCAGGATCCGCGATCCACCCATCTTCACGGACATCGATGGCACAGACGTGGAGGAATGGCTCGCCATTTACGAGCGTGTGAGCGTCCCTAACAAATGGGACGAGGACGGCAAGTTGAAAAACTTGGTGTTCTACCTTGCGGGCATTGCAAGTTTGTGGTACAACAACCACGCATCCGATTTCGCTACCTGCTGATCTGATTTTAAGACCGCTATCACCAACGTTTTTGGCCGCCCTGAAGTTCGTAAGCTGCAAGCGGAGCAGCGCTTACGCGAAGTGCTCAACAGGCCGGTGAATCAGTCACCAGTTACATCGAAGATGTCCTCGACTTACGCAAGAGATCCAACAACAGCATGTCCGAATCAGACAAGATCAAGAACGTCATGAAAGACATTGACGATGATGCCTTCACAATGCTGCTTGCCAAAAACCCAGGCACAGTGTCTGAGGTCATCACGCTGTGGCAGAGCTACGAGGAGCTCCGTGGGTAGCGTTCGATGACCCGTCGCTCCACACCACGAGATGCAGGGCTTGCTGGCTTGGAGGCGAGATGTGATCAGGTGGCGCGGCTGGCAGACCTCAAGTCCTTCATACGTGAGGCAATAGCAAGCCAGTTCTCTCTCCTGTCCTTTGCCCACCCACCGGCTGTTCAACAATCGGCCACTACCCTTCTCGCTCCTATTCGTCGGGCGATTAAGCAGAAAATAGCCGAGGTCACCCTCGGCTATTTCCTGCCTGCGTACCACCTTCAACAACCTCCGGCTTCTGCGACCCTCAGCTACGCCCAAGTTGTCGCCAGGCCGCCTCATGTCGTTCAAGCACCGGCCGCTCTCACTTACGCCTAAGCTGCCTCTCGACCTCCATCCTTTGCAGCGGGTATGCCCGCTACGTATGTTGTCCCAACCCCTCAGCCTCATCTTCAGCCCACCATGTAGCCTTTCCAGCCACCGTTTCGGGCGATACCCGCCGCGGCGAACCGATGGCGCACACCCGACAATCGGCCTATCTGATTTGCTTGCGGTTATGCCGGTCACGTAGCTCGTTATTGCTCTCGAGTACAGCCGGCTTTCATTTCTTCGCCTGTTGGTGGTCAGCTTAGCCGTCCGTATAACGACGAACTGCCTTCTATGCCACTGTAGTCAAGCCAAGGTACATCTCCTCGAAGGTCGCCGTCTCCACGACGTCATTTCCTGTCCCCCGTGCGGCCAAGCACAGCTGCTCATGAGCGGGAAAATTAGTCGTAGCAGGCCCAGAGGAAAGGACTGCGACGCTGTCGCATTGTGAAAGCCCTCAGAGCCGCCCATCTAATGTCATTGACCTGCTAGTAGACGGCGTTCATTCATCTGCTCTTATTGACACTGGAGCCGCCGTATCAGTCATGGACGAAAACATTTGCCGCTTTTGTGATGACACCAATTTCTGCGTTGTCCTTCGTACCTCTAGCTCACATCGTATTCATCCTACAACAGGGTGCACAGCTCGCCTTGTCGTTCAGGACGTTCTGTATATCGCCTAATTTATCATAATTCCTGCATGTTCTCATGACGTCGTCATGGGATGGGATTTTCTCTCCCGCAACGACACCGTCATCCATTGTGCCGCCGCCGACTCTAACCCTTCTCGCATTTGACGCCAGAAGACAGTCCCTCGACACTGAGCAAGATTCTCGTGAAAGACGATACCATAGTGCCTCCAAGCTCGACGATGGGTGTATCTGTCTACTGCCCCGGTCTCTCCGACATATTTGCACTCGTTTCACCATCCGACCATGCTTCCAGAAGGAAAGGGTTGCTAGTACCTTTCGCGACCGTGCAAATTACCAAGGGTAACGCCTCTATTTTCGTGACCAACCTATCCCCGTACACTGTTAGTTTGGTTCGAGGGGAATGTCTCCACAGAGTGGAATCAGTTGATGACGCACAGGTCTTGGACGTACCCGATGACTTGCGTTGTCCCGATTCGCGTACCATCAGCGCTGTTTTCACTTCTGATCCATCATCTCCTGATGTATTTGGCCCCTACATTGATGACAAACTTACGTCAATACAACGTTCCCAGCCTCTGGACCTGTTGCAAGAATACCGTTTTTCTTTCGATGTCGGGCGAAATTCTCCAGATCGCACGTCCGCTGTTACGCATAGTATTGACACTGGTGCCCATCTACCAGTACGGCAACGTCCATACCGCGTGTCGCTTGCTGAACGTCGGCAAAAAAACGAGCAGGTTGACGATATTCTCCGACGCGACGTTATTCTGCCCTCGGACAGTCCATGGGCGTCTCTTGTTTTTCTTGTTGCAAAAAAAAGATGGTTCTGTGCAGTTCTGTGTATACTACAGACGACTCAATAAGATCACTCGCAAGGATGTTTACCCACTGCTGCGCATCGATGACGCAATTGACAGCCTTCACGGAGCCGAATTTTTTGTTCTTGCGATCTGAATCGGGGTACTGGCAAGTACACATGGCTGATGATGCTCGAATGAAGGCTGCCTTAATCACACCCGACGGCGTGTATGAATTCAACGTCATGCCATTTGGCCTATGTAATTCACCTGCGACCTTTGAGCGCATGATGAACACCGGTCTGCGCAACTTGAAATAGCACACGGGCTTGTGTTACCTCTATGACGTTGTTGTCGCCGCTCCAGATTTCTCCACGCATCTCCAACATCTGAAAGAAGTTTGCGCTCGTGTGAGCAATGCCAGCTTGCAACTAAATCTGAAGAAGTGCCGCTTTGCAGCACGGCAACTCACCTTCCTAGGGTACGTCGTGTCCAAGGATGGCATTCTTCCTGACCCAGCCAAGCATCGGGCCGTGGCCGAATTCCCCAAATCTGCGTTCGTCAAAGAACTGCGTAGTTTCGTGGGCCTGTGCTCACACTTCCGGCGCTTCATACGAAACATTGCACGACCATATCACCGCTGACGAAGCTCTTTGAAAGTAATGGGGCCCTCAATTCGTGGTCGTCCGAGTGCGACGACGCCTTCGCGAAGCTCCGCCATTGGTTGACGTCTTCTCCCATTCTACGCCACTACGACCCTATGGTCCCAACGGAGGTACAGAAAACGTCAGTGGTGTAGGCCTCGGCGCAGTCCTGGCACAGCGCAAATCCGGATTCCCTGAATAGGTCGTTGCTTATGAAAGCCGTACGCACATGAGAGCCGAGACAAACTACACCGTCATGGAGAAAGAGTGCCTGGCAATCGTCTTGGCCCTTACAATGTTTCGACCTTATTTGTATGGTCGTCCATTCGATGTCGTCACCGACCATCATGCACTATGCTGGCTGTCATCATTGAAGGATCCCTCAGTCCGTCTTGCCCGTTGGCCTCTTCGCTTAAAAGACTACGACATCGGCGTGCTGTACCGCAACGGACGCCAGCATGCTGACGCCGACGCCTTCTCGCGCTTCCCTCTGCCTGAAGGTGATGTGCTCTGCTCAGCATCCTCGGTTGCTGTTTCTGCCATTGATGTTTTCATCATCGCTACCGAACAGCGTGAGGATAATTGGATCACCCCGCTTATCGACTTGCTCTCTGATTCGTCCGCAACGCCATCCACGCGTGCTTTGCATCGTCGAGCTCACCATTTCACCATTCGTGACGGCCTCCTACACCGACGCAATTACGACGCCGATAGCCGGCAGTGGTTACTCGTCCATGATACCCCGCATTATGCGGTCGGAGATATGTGAATTTTTACATTCTGATCTGCAATGCGCGCACTCGGGTATTCAAAGCCTACCATCGCATTTCACAACGCTACTTCTGGCGTGGGATGTACCGCTACGTGCAGCAGTTCATTCGCTCCTGCCTCGCTTGCCAACGCCGCAAACCGTCAACACACATGTCGCCAGCCGGTCTGCAAACGTTACCTTGCCCTGACCGTCTGTTTGATCGCATAGGTATCGATTTGTATGGACCACTTATTCTGACGTCGGCTAGTAACCGCTGGGCCATCCTCGCCGTCGATCATTTTACGCGATACGCGGAAACGGCCGCTCTCCCTGCGGCTACTGGACGTGATGTTGCGTCCTTCCTACTGCATCGATCATACTCGCCACGGTCCACCCCAGGAGCTTATCAGCGATCGAGGCCTTGTCTTCTTGTCAGAAGTCGTCGAAGCCATTCTCACTGAGTGCCATTCTGTCCACCGCCAAGCTACTGCTTACCACCCGCAGACGAATGGTCTCACCGAACGCTTTAACCGCACACTCGGCGACATGCTTTCGATGTACGTCGCCGCCAACCACACGAATTGGGATACCTTACTGCCCTTCGTCACCTACGCCTACAACACTGCCCCTCAGAGCACGACCGGTTTTTTACCTTTCTTCTTGCTGTACGGAAGGCACCCGTCACACACCATCGACACGACACTCCCGTACACGCCGGATCCATCTGAGTGTGCACTCATTTCTGAGACAGCCAGGCTTGCTGAAGAGTGTCGCGAGCTTGCCAAGATTTTACGACGCATGACCAAGAGCAGCAGAAGAGTACTCGTGATGGCTCCGCCACTTCTGAGCTAATGTTTCTTCCTGGTTCCCTTGTATGGCTCTCAATCCCGACCTCTGTTGCTGGCCTTTATTCGAAACTACTTCCGAAATACGAAGGTCCCTACTGTGTGACCGAGAGCACATCTCTGGTCAACTATCTGATCGAACCAATTGAAAAATCTGTGGACATGCGCCGTCGTGGGCGCGACCTAGTTAACGTGGAGCACCTGAAAGCTTACTATGACCCGCTCATAGTGACAAGCTGTTAGGTAGCTAGGCGGCTCCCTCTACGACCCCGGGGTAATTGTAAAGAAGCCTTCGAACACTCAATTGGGCCGAACTCTCAAGTGCTTTCTAGTGGGTTTACCCAAAAAGGACGCTGCTCGCACGGAGAGTCTGTGCTAGGCCGTTACTGTCGCCATTGTATATGCTCACTGTGGGCCGGCTAATAAACGCCCTAACATTATTATTATTATTATATTATTATTATTATTATTATTATTATTATTATTACTATCATTATTATTATTATTATTATTATTATTTACCGCGACCTGAACAACGCTTTTGACGTAGTAAGCAACTCTATGTTTTTGCTTAACCTTCAAGCTTTGATGTTGACTCATCCGTTGTGAATCTCCTGCACAGCTATTGCTTATAAGTTGCTTTAAATGGCCAAACGTCTTCCTTGTACAAAGTGACTAGTGGAGTCCCTGAATAGTCAATGTTAGGCCCACTCTTATATTATTTTATGTTAACGACTCTTCTTTCCCAATTCGTTATTCTTCTTTTCTCTTGTATGCTTATGACACTAAGATACTTTAGGAAATTTATTCAGTTAACGTCTGTCGCTTTCTGCAGTCAGATTTGTGTTCTTTTTCTGAATGCTATGGTAATATTAACTTTCCCTGAACACTTCAAAGATTAAGATAATGAGTATAGTTCGCAAAGCATCCCTCGTGTCATTTCCATACTCTGTCACTGTACCGTGTCGTTATATAAAGCTATGTGAATTCACGGATCTTGGTGTTCTTTTTGATGGCATGCTCAATTTTTCTCCTCACACTATACGCATACTGTCACGGGAGGCCTTCGTTCTCTCGGTTGTGTTTGCAAAACCTCTATGGAAATCAGTTCAGCTATAGATTTTCAGAAATTGTACACCATATGTCGTACTCTACTTGAATATGCTTCAGTGATCTAAAATGGCATGCCTAAATCAGACAGCGACACCACTGAGCGCCTCCAGAAAAAAAATCATAAGCATTTACAACGTCTAATTGCTAGAAATTATTGCGCATCTCGTTCTAACACTGCCAGACTATTATCATTACCATTCCTTTACGGCTGACGAAATCAGGCTGACCTCTTATTTGTTCATCATATGATATACCGCCCTTTACTTCTGGGATGTGTAGACTTTCGGATTCCGCGTAAGATAACTGTAGAGAATCGACCATCATGTACCTGCTAGATCTTTTCGGCACACTACCATTCACAGAATACAAAGTCTAGAAAATCTTAACTTTCATGATCTGGATGTTTTCGCTCTAATCATTTGATTTTTTTCTCTAGACAGTATTGTATTGTTTATTTTGTTTCAAATTTGCGTGCGCCTGCGCAAAGACTACGTGGTTGTTCCTGGGCACTTCAATAATTGATTGACCTAGCACGAAAAACACACTGAGCTTCGAACCCGGGTCCGCTGGGTGCCAGCCCAGTATTCTTCCACTGAGCAACGCTGGTGCTTGTGACTTGATGGCAAACTTGCCTCAGGCTGGCTTGATGTCGGGGAAGCATGCAATCACGCTCAAACGACTTATAAAGCATTTTAGAACAACGAAATATCAAACAGTCATCACACAATGTGAATAGCGTGAGGGGTGAGTCGTCGAACCCCCCAACCCATTACAAAAGCTTGCTGTTCAGTTATTAATTGTGGCGCATACCCACTCTAGGCATCATTCCTAAACGTACTGTCACTAAATACGAGACGTACTGTCACGCGAGCGAATGTGCTTGTTACCCAATGAGTGTTTGAAAAAGGCTCTGAAAGGCCGCTCTTCGAGCTTTCGCTGACTGCTGTGCCTTTGGTGCAGGCCTGACGTTTTTTTTGAAGACGATGGTCTTTCTTAAGGACCTTCGACGGAAAAATTTATCTATCTATCTATCTATCTATCTATCTATCTATCTATCTATCTATCTATCTATCTATCTATCTATCTATCTATCTATCTATCTATCTATCTATCTATCTATCTATCTATCTATCTATCTATCTATCTATCTATCTATCTGTCTGTCTGTCTGTCTGTCTGTCTGTCTGTCTGTCTGTCTGTCTGTCTGTCTGTCTGTCTGTTTGTCTGTTTGTCTGTTTGTCTGTCTGTACACTTGTCTGTTTGTCTACTCTTAACGGCACTGGGTACCTGAAACGGCCGACCCCATCCGCAGTACCCACGAATGTTGCTCAAAATTTAGCGTTCAGACCTGTGCAATTGTCAATAAAAAGCAATTATTGCGCATGTCTGGGGCACCATAACAACACGTATATACTCTGAATGTGCATCGTTTACTAGAAAAGGCATACATAACTAATTTTAAGGACCGTAGCGCTTATCATGCTGCGCTGACCATGCAACGCTTGCACAAAAAGACGAGTGTTTCCAACGCTTTGCTAAGACGAGATGGTGGTGACACCTACCCGTCGCCTTGCGTTCTACACCTTAACACCTCTAAGACGGGCGCGCACAACAGTCTGAAAGCCCCGCGCTTCGTTTTCTAAGAAAAATGCCAGATGGCGCTCGTGTCTCACGTGTGACGTGACTTGATGCGTTCGTTCGCCTCCGCTGCACGCTCGTGGTACTCTAATGTAGCGCCTCCAGAATACCATTCACCGATTTTCTCACACAGAACATTTGTTTTGTTCACTTTCTCCACACGCAAGACTCTCGTCTTGCGACGACATTTGCAGAATAACTTGCAGATATGGGGCCAATTTTTTTTTCTGAAAACGTTTATGCATATTTTATCATTTTCTTATGCGTGCCAGAATTTTTTTTAGTGTTGTTCACGGAAACGAAATTTTGGGCATCAAAATGTTAACAAAGCGTCTGAAATAGGAACTCAACCCCACAAAACTGTTGATTGTCATCATCATCAGCAGCGGCGGCCGCAATTTCGCACACGAGCCATCACGTGCTCCCGCGAGCACTGTGCGAGCGGAGCCCTCGTGAGCAGGAGACGCATCTCGGGTTGGCAAGTGTTGTGAAAGTCGCACTTCTGTGGCATTGGAGCCTGTACCTGCGTTCCTTGTTCCATCCTCAGGGTTGCGGTCAAGTAGCCGGTGGTTACTTTCATTTTATTAGATCTACCTCTTGTTCCGCAACTGTTTTAGTGTATTTATAAGTGTAACTTCTTATTTCATGTCTGTTTTTTCTCCGCGCCAGAGGCCTGCCCTCTGGTAAGCCTCTGTTCCCCTTCAAGATCTTCCCCTGGAGTTGTTTCTCCACAATAGAACCCGTAGTGATTCTGTCGCTTTGGTGCCGACCACCGGTGGTTTCATCCGCATGAAAAATCCCAAGACAATCCAAACGAAACTTCGTGCGATCACTCCCCACTATCTACTGATAACAGAGGTTCGTCAGTTTGGACGCGAGGGGATACTCTGCTTCTCACCAGAGAAGGCTTGCATCCAAGACCTTTTGAAGTGCACTACTTTTGCATCACATCCGGTGAGCTCTTTTATCCCACCTCATGTAGCTTGCTGCAAAGGATTGGTTCGGGGGTAGACGCAAGTCTAAGCCCAGCAGAAGTCTTGGACATCTTTTCCCAAGCAGGTGTTATTTCTGTTTACCGCTGTACCAAACAGAAAAACCAACAGAAAGTTCCCACTGAAACTGTAATTGCCACATTCGCTGGAACAGATCGCCCTTCGGAGATCGCCCCGTCCGCTGCAATGTGCTAAATGTTGGCGCTTTGGGCACAGTACTAAAGGTTGTCGATCGGAGACTCGATGCCGCATATGCGGGGCCATATACAGGGCTGATAATAGTACTGCTGAGTGTCAATCAGACAATATGACGTGCTGTTTGTGCAAGGCAAATCACGCTGCAGACAATCATATCTGCCCTGCAAGATCAAAGGAACTTCAGGTGATTGAAATCATTGAAAGGAGACGATGCTCTTGTAGAGAAGCAATTGCAGAAATTCAAAGCAGGAATCAGAGTTATGCCGGTATAGCACCTCGTCCACCTCTTTCTATGGATGCATCACTTTCTCAGTCCATTTCTGCTATGGTAGAAAAGGCCGTAGAAAAAGTATTAGAAAAATTTCTACTCAATCTGTCCGACTCACTCAATAATATTATGGATTCACAGATGTCAGGCGCATCTGATCGAATAACTAAGCGTATCCAACCTCCTAGTGCCTCAATTAATAAACCTGCCGACCATAAGTCAGATGTCTCTATCGATAATGAGGCAATGCCTTCCAGATCTAACACAACTGAGCAGGAAGGTATATCTGATTCAGAATCAATAAGTAATCGGGATGTAGATATGGATGCTCGCCTTTTGAAATGCACTAGATCACCCACTAGCAAACATAATAATTTTTCTCATCCAAAAAAAAGAGTGTGAAGGAACCTAGGACTAAAGCGGACTTCTTAAAAGACAGTATCTTAGATCAAGCAGTTGCTACTGCTTGCTTTTCATCATAGGGTGCCTTAGAGTACTTCAGTGGAACTGCCGTTCAATTCTCTCTCCAACTACAAGACTTATTATACCTAATTTCTCAACAATCTCCAGGCGTCATAATTTTACAAGAAACTTGGCTGTCTGCTGATCAAAACTTCTATCTAAAAAACTATCAGTGCTTTCGACTGCACCGAGACTCACGTAGTGCAGGACTAATGTTTTTCATTTCATCCAAAATTTGTCATAAAGCACACTTAGTTTACCAACAAATATCACACGATTATGAAGTATTGGTTCTGGAAATTCACTTTCCCGGATGCGCGCCACTATCTATAGTCAACAACTACTTTCCGGCTGGAATACAAGATGAAAGAGCCCTTGATGTGACTGTGAGTTTTTGCAGAAACAGTGTACTATTTGCGGGAGGCTTCAATTCCCATCACGTGTCATGGGGATTCCGCACTGATTCTTCAGGAAAACGGTTGTGGGACTGGACTAATCGGAATAACCTTATTTGTTGGAACTCCAGAGTTCCGACATTCGTTCGATGTAATTCGAGGTCTGTCTTAGATATGACATTTGCTAGCTCAAGTGTGACAATATCGTCTTGGCCTGTTCTTGATACCGCTACAAGTAGTTATCACTGCCCCCTGGTATTTGAAGTCAGCATTCCTTTAGTGACGGTAGATCGCCAGGTGCAAAGTTTTGTAAACTACTCTAAATTTAAAAAGAACTTACAGTCAACGCTATCTTCCTTGCCCAATATGGAAGCAAGTATGAAAGCTATGAGCCTTTGTTTCACCCTAAAATGTACAATTAAAAAATCACAGTTCCCTATATCTTCAACAAAGGGAAAATTCATATCTGCCTGGTGGAATGTGGATTGTGCCAGAGATTATAGACGCCGCAACGCTGCATGAAAAAACTCCTTACCAACCAATGTCGGACTAATTGAAGTAATTATTTATTTGCTAAAGCTACCTTTAAGAGAACAGTTTCATTAGCGAAAGACGATTATGAAGAAAAACGGTACAGCTATCTCTCCAAGAGCGGCAACAAGAAAGCTCTATTCAGATTTCTCCATAATCGTAAAGCTATAACAGCACACGTAAATATTGACTCAGTTATTTTTTCTCCAACTGAGTTGGAAGATACATTAACTGAAATTGCATTAGGATTTGAGAAGAGATTTACATCCCAAATCAAAATAAAGTGTGCAAAACCGTCATTCGGAAATGATTTTATTGAAGTAAGTAGGGATGAACTTGCGCACGTCGTTCGTATTCTGCCAAACACAGGTCCTGCACCAGATGACGTCACTTCAGAAATGTCAAAAATATTATTCGACATCTCTCCTGAAGACCTCCTTAACGGTGTCAACAATTCACTTGAAAATAGTTGGATACCTCCTGACTAGAGACTTGCAAAAATAATACCGCTTCTTAAAAAACAGGGACTAGGAATGCAGATAGATAACGTTAGGCCAATCGCTTTAACATCACACGTAGTTAAGTTAATAGAAAGAATACTTTACATTAGTGTTATGAAGTTCATAACAGATAATGCGATACTCAGTGCGTGCCAGATTGGATTTAGACCAGGTTACTCTATATGGTGGGCGCATGTTGATTTAGAGGATCGTATAAAGCTTGCTCGGCACAGACGACAATATGCGGCCCTAGTAACCCTTGATTTAGCCAAGGCATATGACAGTGTTGAACATGCTATTCTTATCAATGTCCTAAAAGAGCTTACGTTCCCGCAGTACATAAAAAAATTGGATATACGAATTTTTAAAAGACGGAAAATTTTATTGCTTCCAACGAGGTGTTTCCACACCGAAGTGTAGCCAAACGAGAGGTGTTCCTCAAGGCTCTGTTCTACCGCCTGTGCTATTTAACATTTTGTTAAGTTCAATACCACTAAGTGATAAGGTACAAGTATATGTATATGCAGGTGACATCGCGTTCTTTGCATCTGACAGTGATATTTATTTACTACATTCGACCTTACAGTGTTATTTGGCAACATTGGAAACCTGGTTTCAGAAAATTCATATGAACCTGAACGTAACTGAAAGTGCTATAATAGTTTTTCCATTGGACGCACCAATTACTATTTCTCTTCAGTACTTCAAGAAATAATTCCCCAGGTTAACGTAATAAATATCTGGGTGTACTGTACGATTAAAAACTGAGCTGGCGTGACCACATTGAATATATTAAAATTAAGGCTACATGCGCTGTTGGAATGATAGGTAGGCTTGGCCGCCTCCGTTCCGGTCTTCGCAGAGATACGCTGATCATGATTTATCGCATGTACGTTCGTCCGATTCTTGAATTCGGATGTGTACTATTCTCTGGGGGACCAGCATAGAAAATAAACCCCCTGATTCTCTTAGAGCGGGAAGCTCTACGTAGTTGTTTAGGTGTGCCAAAATTCACAGCTAACAATGTTTTGTATCAAGAAGCTCGGATACCCACCCTTGCTTGCAGATTTCGTACTTTAACAGTAAAAACCTATTTAAAATTTTCTGAATCCACTTTAAGAAGGCGACAGTTTGTATTCTTTGCTGAGACTGGTGTCTTTTTCAATGAGCATTGGTCCCGTGTATATAAACCACAAGTGCTATTTGTTCAAACACTTCTAGATGCTTTAAATGTTAATGTATTCGAGATCACACCATCTGTCAAACCAATCGGCCAAGTGCAAATAAAATTTGACGATATTTTCCCCATGAACGCTAAACACTCGCCCTCTAAATATTTGATTGGTTGATTAGAACAACACTTGTCTCACTTAGGTACTAATATAGTAATTGCAACGGATGCATCTATGGGTGGCAAGAAGGCAGGTGTGGGTATTTTTTCTCTCTCATTATTCTGGTCATTTTCATTACGCCTCCCAGATTATACACCAATATTTGAAGCGGAATTAATGGCAGTTATACTAGCTATTCGTAAACTTCCTGCGACTCATTCGGCAGCTGTGATAGTGACTGACTCGTATTCCGTGTGTTCATTTTTATCATCGTCGTCGACATCTGCAGTACTATAAAATTTTAAATAATTAATCCCAGCAAACATTCCTCTAGTGCGAATGATATGGGTGCCAGGCCATCGTAGTATATTTATAAACGAGATGGCTGACACACTTGCGCGAACATCTCTTGATCTTCTGATTGTGCCAATCATGCCTCCTACAGCTTATGTAACAGCAGCGAGGTTTAGAAAACTTTTCCTGCTTGACGACTCATCAAAAATCATGATACCGAATCCAGATTTCTCGCATCTGCACTTCATATGGAATAATAAATGGTGTCCCACGCGTAAATTGGAAGTCTTGATAACAAAATTACGTTGCCGTGTACCACCTCTTAATTTCTACTTAAACAGGCCTGGTCTGGTGCCATCCCCTCTGTGCTCAAGCTGTAACGAACCTGAACATATCGACCATTTTCTTATCACATGTCACCGTTTCCAAAATCAAAGAAAAAACTGCTTTGAAATTTTATTAAGAAAACTAGGAATATCACTTCATACTCAAAATATTTTGCCTTTTAGGGCCACTTCAATGGGACACAGCGACAGGAACATCTGCGGGGCTCTCTGCGAATTCATATATAATACAAGAAGATTACCTTGCTGAGTCAGCGATCAGCTCTCGAATTTTACTAGCCACACTACCACTTATTATTTAGCTTATACACTGCAATGATTCAACTTTCAGGAGAATTTCATATAACAATTCCACCTCAGATATTCAACAAATTCTATTATTTCTCTCCCCCCCCCCTTTTTTTCTTTTTTTACATTGCGCCAAATTAACTTCGCAGTCATAACACAGTAATCATATTCCCCTAGTCTAGAAAACCTAAAGGTATTGCCTTGCATTAACCACCGGCTTCTTGGCCAATCCCCCTTAGTGGGTGAGAGCCACAAAAGAAAGGAACAAGCAAGCAAGCAAGACTCGAACGGTAAGCTGCCCCTGTTCCAGCCAAGGCCTAGCGAGCGGACGACCCTCAAGACTCCACCCATCGCCTCAACGACGTCGACTTCGGAATATGACTGAACGTAGACTCGGTGAGTCGGCGTTTTTCATGGCTTCCCGGCAGCGCAGGTCACATCGCTGGCTGAGTTCGCGATTTGAGGACTTCGACGCTTCAATACCGCCCGGGTTTGGTCACGCAGTGTTTGGGGACAGAAGAGATTTTCGTGAGTGGCGAGACCTCCGAGACTAGCTGAATTTCATGAGACGACACCGTCTGGATCTATTCCGGCGTAAATCAACAGACGCTCGCCACGCACGGCCCAGCTCCGGTAAACGCACCCATGACCCTGACGAACCACAACCACGTGAGTTAAAAACTGCAGTTGACATCGAAGTAGAACACGCATGCAGCATCAATGCGGAAAGAGAAAGCAAACAGGATGAGGCCTCAGCATGTGCAACTGCTCATAAACAAGCGCGGACATAGTGTTCTCGAAAAATACTGCTGAAAACAGCTGGCGCAGCAGCGCTCAGCACCGACCGCAGCCAATGCATCATGAAGATGCACTCGCCAATGAAAACCGGACGAGCAACAGAGTGCAAAGTTCTTGTAGCTCAGAAAAGCAAAGAACACCAAAGACCAATGCCTCCGTGCCTGAAAAGTATTTCCCCCTTAACAGCCAGGTTGTCTTCGAATATGGGGAGGGGCGTAACACTGAAGAGAAAAATGTTTTTGAGCAATCGAATGCGGATGAAGAGCGACACAACATGGTGCCGGAAATAAACAACTGCCGTGTTTCGCATTCTCAACGCCCTTCAAATCCGAATGCTATGCGTGGTCCCCCAGCCTTTGAGATTCAAGAAACTAACCATGACCGCCCACTTACGCGGAACCGGGACCATCCCGAACACAGCTATACGACTGTGTGCCCACGCATCGACGCCTGGGTCACTGGCCCCAAGGAGCAGGAACTCGAAGAACAGCAGAACGTCACATCACCCCCAACATCGCCTGCAATGGCGGTCATTTACCACCGGTAGGTCGGATGCAGAACGTCTGGGCCAACAACATCAGCAGTACCGCCTTTTTCATAGGTGCCGCACCAGAGAGCAGGCGATCGACGCCGATACAGAGAGCGATGACAGTGAGAACAGCGGGAAAGGGACAAAACTGCCAAGTCTCGAAGGTGAAGAGCTCTGACTGGACCAGTCCTCTGCTGGCCGACAGGAGCTCTCTTCAGAGGCTCCATCTCGAGATGAATCGATGATGGAAGACGATGGAACGTTTCGAAGAGGTATACAAGCAAGCTTAACACCAACCGCTACCTGTGTGTGTACAAACAAGTGCGTGTGCACGTTGGTTTTTGTGAGACTACCCCGCTCCTCCAACCATTGTATTGGGCTGTTTGACAATATTTCTATTTACATCAACTGTTACAAATATGCTTACGTTTTCTGTACCTTTTCTACGATTGTATAAAATTCATAATGCGTCCACTACCACATGATTCATGTATGTAGTTTACTTCTTAATTTGTTCTTGTTCAGCAACGCTGCTCCGACCAAATTTTATTGTTGCTTATGATGTGGCTGTTTTTACAGCGAAAGCTTTTAGGAGACCAGAACTCGGGTCTCGCGCAGCACCGTAGTTGTCCGCCGCCGCCGGTGTCCCTAACCACATCGCGCGAAATTAGACAAAAAACCTAGTACCAATGACACAGTGGGGCTCGAACTTGGGTCCGCTGGGTGCCAGCCCAGTATTGTACCAGTGAGCTACGTCGGTGCTTGGGACTTGTTGGCAAACTTGCCTTAGGTAGGCTTGATGTCGGGAAAGCAATCGCGTTAATTAATATGACTTGTAAAGCGTTTTAAAACAGCGAAAAAAACAGCCAGTCATCGCACAATGCAAATACCGTAACGAGTGAGCCGTACAATTCTCCAACCCATTAGAAAAGCTTATTCTTCTTCCCCCATTAGCTGTGGCACATACCCACTTCAGGCGTAATTCCTCATCGTCGTCAGCCACTGCATGAACAATTGGTACAGAATTCCTCGTGCTAGTTTACCAGATACTACGCTTCTCAGAAGAATGACAAAAAGTAGCATAGTGAATGCGGGCCTACTACCCTAAAATATTTATTAATGCCGTAGTGGGCATCAAGCAAGTGTGCGTGCAGCAGTTAACCAATGAGTGTTTAAAAAAGGCTCTGATTGTGACTGTGCCATGACTCTGACTGGAACTGTCACCACGACTGTGCTGCGCCTTTCACGCAAGACTGGTGTTTCTTAAGACAGGCTGCAACACTTAGGTTTCTAACTATCATCAGATTTATCTACTATGTTCCACATCGAACATTTTTGAGCTAGTTATTCACAGCACATTGTATGTTAGCGGGAATAATTCATTGATTCCTAATCAGCACGGGTTTTTTCCTGGCCGCTCAATCCCCACCAATTTTGCTACTTTCATGACGCAAGTCTCTTCACCTATTTCGCAGAAACACAGAAAAGATAGGTCTACGTAGCCTACTGTGACCTGAGCAAAGCTTTTGACGTTGTCCGCCACTCACTGTTTCACAGCGAAAGCTGTTATGAGATCAGGACATGGGTCACGCGCGGCACCGTAGTTGTCCGGCGCCGTCGCCACCGGTGTCCGTAACCAGTATCGAACGAGAAAAATCAAAGTAAATAAAAAACACCGATTTTATACCACTGAGCCACGCCGGTGCTGGGAAGTCATTTCTAAACTGGCCTTAGGCAGTCTTGATGTTGGAAAAGGAACCGCTTAAACATAAGTAATAAAGTGTCTTGAACATCAAAGAAACAACCAGGCTTCACAGAATGCCAATTTCGTAACGATTGGATCGTCCTAAGCTCCAAACCACCAGAAAACTTGTTCTTGGTCATCTATTAACTGTGGCACTCACTTCAGGCATATTTTTTCATAGTCGTCAGCCACTGCATAAAAAAATTCACAAAATTTCTAACAAGTGTATAGCGGATACCAGGCTTCTCCAAATAATGACTTAAGATAGCCTATAGTGAATTCTAGCTTACTACACAAAACTTACGTGAAGAAGAAGATGTGCCTGCATCAAGCAGCGTCAGGCAACCAAGCGTATACCATTGTGATCTTCAATCAAAAAAAAATATTTATTACTCCCCAGGGCAGAGTGAAGTAAACGCAGCTGAATGCTAATCATAACACCTCAAATCTCAAAATTGCTCAACTTGATTTTTTTTTCGTTTGCTCTTTTTATGTTGTTTTTATTTTTACATTAATCTCATTATTCTACCAATTCATTAAACATTGTTAAATTAATTACAGAAAAACTGCACTACGCTTTCTTGGCCAATCCCCCTGAGTGGGTATGAGCCAGACTCCCAGGGAAACAAAACAAAACAAAGCAGCGTCGCCAACGCCCGGCTCTCTTGGCTCGTGCTTCGGTTCGTTGCTGTGCCGATCGCTGGACGGTTCTTCACGCTGTCTCGTCGCTCTCTTTAACGGCAATTAAACCTCCTTCCCAAGCGCCCACACCAGAGCCAAACACTCTTTTTCTGCCACGCTGTAATTAGTTTCGGCTTTCGTCAGAGTCCGGCTAGCGTAGGCTACAACGTATTCTGAATAGCCGGGCTTTCGTTGAGCAAGGACAGCGCCTAGCCCGACGCCGCTGGCGTCGGTGTGCACTTCGGTAGGAGCCGTCGGGTCGAAGTGGCGAAGAATAGGTGGGGAGGTGAGCAGACGGCGCAGAGTAGTGAAGGCAACGTCGCATACAGGGGATCAGGAGGAGAGGTTCACGTCACAGCGAAGAAGCTGGGTTAATGGTGACATGATGGGTGCAAAATTGCGAACAAAGCGTCGGAAATAAGAGCATAGGCCTACAAAACTGCGAAGTTCCTTCATGGTCATCGGTTTGGGAAATTCTGCGACTGCTCGAAGTTTTGCTGGGTCAGGTAATTCGCCGTGCTTCGACACGATGTGACCTAGGATGACGAGCTCGCGTGCAGCGAAGCGGGATTTTTTTCAGGTTAAGCTGCAGGCCAGCGTTGGTCAGACAAGTCAAAACGTGCCTGAGGTGAAGGAGGTGCGTAGGAAAGTCGTGCGAGAAAACCACGACATCGTCGAGGTAGCAGAGGCATATATTCGACTTGAGGCCACGTAGCGTATTATCCATAAGTCGTTCAAATGTGGGGGGCGCGTTACAAAGCCCGAAGGGCATGACGTTAAACTCGTATAGTCCGTCAGGTGTAATGAATGCATTTTTTTGGCGATCGGCTTCAGCCATTGGAACTTCCCAGTAGCCAGACCGCAAATCTAGCGACGAGAAGAATTTCGCTCCGTGAAGGGTGTCAATGGCGTTAGCAATGCGCGGCAAAGGATATACGTCCTTGCGGGTTATCTTATTCAAACGACGATAGTCTACGCAAAATCGGATAGATCCGACTTTCTTACGCACCAGGACGACAGGAGACGCCCAGGGACTGTGAGATGGTCGAATGACGTCTCTGCGAAGCATACTTGATCGTTGATGACGTGGTGCTCTTCAGTGGAGACACGGTATGGTCTTCGACGCAGTGGCTGGTGTAGGCCGATGTCAACATGATGCTTGACTTGCGACGTGCGGCCTAGTTGAGGTTGCGACACATCGAAAAAATTCCGGAACTCATGTAGAAGATCAAGCAGGTCGGCATATGTTCGGTGGGAGTGAGGGTGTCGGCGATGGCGCTGGAAAACGTATCCTAGCACGACTTCTCGAAGGCCGACCGTGATTTTGGGAGGTCGAAGTAGTCATCCGGGACATCAGCCGAAGACGAAGGGTCGAAATCCTGCATGCGGCCGAGACATTCCCCCGCAAGCAAAGTGACAGGTGTGGAAAGCGGGCTGAGTATGAACATATTGCTTCTTTCAAAGAGACGCTTCAAGTTGCAAAGAGACGCTTCACCATGCACGTCCTGGGCGACTGTCTGTTGTATGACATCCAGAGACAGTCACTGACGTCCGTTCTTGCGGCGCATCGACATCAGCCAAATGTCTGTGGACACTATGTTTTCAAGCGCCCGAGAGAAGACATTGCAAAAGAAGGCGCCTAAGCACTGTTGAAATTCCTACGCGACATGGACTTGAACAAGCGGCTGTAACATCAATGTCACACACCAGGAAAGAGAAGACTGGACTATGACTGAGTGTGCGCGCGTGTGCTGCTTAATGTGCTGTGTTTATTTCTCTTCTCTCTCTCCTCTCTATCTTTCATATCCCCTATCCCCCTCCGATGCGCAGGGTAGCAAACTGGCTGCCTATAGACTGGTAACCTCCCTGGCGTTCTTTTCCTATTTTCCTTCCTTTCCTCTCACTTGCTTCTCTTGCGAACGTGTTCAGCTTTCCATGGTTTTCCCTTAATCGCCATATTCAATAAAAAATGGCAGCATATCCACGGAGTGAATGATGGAGAGTGGGGCGAAGAATCCGTCCGTCCATTCGTTCTTGCTTCCGTCCGTCCATGCGTCCGTCTGTGTGACCGTCCGTGCGTCTGTTCATGCGTCCACACGTCCATCTGTGCGTCCATCCCTGCGTTCGTCCACGCATCCACCCCTGCGTCCGTCGATGCATCCATCCGTCGGTGCAGCCATCCATGAGTCCGTCCTTCCATCTGTCTATGTGTCCATTCGTCCATCTATTCAACACTCCAAGTACCACCATCTCGATCTCTTCATCATATATTCCTCATATAGAACCACCGCCATCCAGTGGACATTCCAAGGACTGAACTAGAGGAGGCACACGCACACTTTCTTACGGCTTGCGCTTCGTGTCTACTTCCCACCTTTAACCGCCTCGAGTTCATGGTGTATACTAGTTCACTGTTTCATGGCACTGCAGCCCAACGCTCGCTAAACCTTTCTAAAACCAAGGAGGTTATGCCCAGTGAGTATAACGTAGCAACCCTTTCTTGTCAGATAGTGCTCAATGTACATGCCAATGGCTGCTGAGGAGGAATGAGAGACAGGAGAATTCGGCTTTTAGTTAACGCGCACGCTGCGAATTTTAGATGCGGAGCATCTAATACTCGAGGCTTGTAGTGCGGCGCCGTCCGCAAGCTTCCTCCTCCTTCTTCCACCATCTGTGCATCCCTTCCTCCTCTACACACCGCGCGCGCTTCACTCCTCCACCATCTGTGCACCCTTCCTCCTCTACACACCGCGTTCGACATCTACAATTCTCCTGATTCTCCAGTGGACGCGCATGCGCCGTCGCGCTTCGAGAACATTCAACAGCTGACAGTGCATGCGCACTCGCGCTGTATATATACTCAAGGTCGGCGCTCGCTCGCTCAGTTGCCGCTCGTCGGTTGGTTTGTACGGCGCGTCGACGTCCAAGGTCGCGGTGAAATGAATTCCAACGAATCCACAAACACAATGATCGACGTCCCTTCGACCAGCGCCGCCCTTTCGCATACGTGTGTACGTGTTCACTCATTTAACACCCCCTCCTACAACCACGTTAACCAATTTAGCCATCGACCCAAGTAAGTCGCACTTTAAAACCCCGTTAACCAATTATATGCTCCGCATCTTCCTCAGTGTTCCCCCGAGGGAAGCTGCGGGCAATTTTTTTATTGTTGAACAACGCACAGAAGAAATCGCTCACCGGCACCACCTTGCAGGTCAAAATGTAAGACTGGTTACACATTACGACTTCTACTACGACTACGAGGGACGAACGGGTACCGCTATAAGGAGCTTCGCCTCTAAAACCGAGGAGTTACGGAGGCGCTCTCTATCGAGCGCGACTCATAGAGCGTTTGCTATCGGTTATCGAGCGCGACTCATAGAGCGTTTGCTATCGGTGCTTAAAGAGAAGCTAAAGAGATTTTAGAAATTCAATCAAAGTTTATGTTTAGGAAGGACCGAAATTATTGTTGAGGTCATAATTGTTTTCGCGGTTGTAGCAGCCGGAGCTTTAGAGCAGGCAAAATAAAAGCTTGTCTTGCTCCACGCCCGCGAGCACACTGAAAGTGTGGGCATAGAAACATACGTAATCTTCGTTTTCTCTGGCCCGGAGCAAGCTCTTTCTCATCTTCAACCACAGCCTCCGTGACTAACCCATGACATGCCGTTGCCGGAACTAATCGAAGAGGCCTCACTTCAGCAGTGCTGATGTTGCAGATGACGCGTCATATCGAATAACGTCACTGTGTTCGCTCAGCGTCTCAAGATGCACGGTGGCCACAGCTACCGGGGATATGTTTTTCTACCAGAAAATGCTATTTTTTCATCATGTTTCTTTTTCACCAAAAAGTGCTATCGTCGTTAACATTTGAGAACTCTCACATCGCTTTTCTAATTGAGCAAGGATGAAACTGTCCTTACACGCCCCTATGTCACTTTTTTTTAGAAAAGTGCTTCAGCTTCCCTTTAAAAAAACGCATCTCGGAAGCGCTGCAGAAGATTTATGTAGGCACTTTCGAAACAAAATAAGTGCTTTAGTGTTAAAATAGTGATTTTCGCTGAGCAGAAAGAACAAGGTAGTTTACAGTCAGTCACTGTCTCTTCGCGGAAAACGAAGCGCCCCTCTCACGCGGCCACCACGTTGGGGACCCCTTAACTTGCTTCTTGCCCGAAAATACAGTCAGCCGCTCAGTACAAACTGTGCGAAATATGTCGTTTAAAGAAACCCGAAGGCCGCAATCGTGCGGATGCGCGGCGACCGATTGTGCGTCTGAGTATATATGAGCGTCTGCATGATGTCCGTATCGATGGCTTCACTTTCGCCACGAGCGACCGCCCTTGAAGGGCGTTCGTCCTGAGTTTGAACCCCGGACTGACACGTTTTTTTCGGCCACAAAGAGGCTTTTCTTTCTAAGAAATCAAAACGAATTGCATTCTAGCTTCGTGCTGCAAATGGGTAGTTGTCTTCTTTTCCTTTCTTAATCGTGCTGTGAAGTTTAGACCACAGAATATGATGATTTCTGAGTATACACAGATAAGTGCGTTTGTGGCTACGCGCTATTTCCACTAAAAAAAATCAGAGGGCTGTTCACGCAACTATTCGAACTTGCTTTTTGTAACAATGGAACATACACGTGTTTTGCAAATTATTTTCATTTTATTATTCATATACGTTGCATATATGTCTATGCCTATCATACGTGAATGCAGATTTGTATTCGTTTGCGCATTGTAATTTGTAATGCATACTTGAAATGTTTAAAATCTTTTTGGTTTATCCTTTGAGTATAAATGCTGCGCCCTCTCGTTTCACCGCCGATGGATGGCTGGGGCTTTGTCAAGCTGTAATTGGACAGCTTTTTTCCCAGCCACCTTTTTTTAATGCAAATGTTTGCTTTTTTGGTGAAAATAATGTTCCTTTATTGATTGATTGATTCACCATAGCAAGTCAGAAACCATTTCCTTACCACTATAAGCGTTTGATGTGCCTATTTGTGATGGGCCGTGACGAAGGCTCAATGCCTTATTATATATTTTTAGTTTAAATTCGTGTACATTTCAATGTAATTTGTCAAGTTGCTTCGCACTATGTACTGTTAGGTCCTCTCGGTGGGCAGCTTCGGCCAAGCCTGCTCCTGTTTCTCAATTCAGTGCGTTCGCTTTATCTTGTGCTCGCACAAAGCGTGAGAAAAGTGGCGATGCCTTGTTGAATATATTCCGTAATTATAGTTCCCTTTGCGTTCCTGGAGTGAACTTGCTGCGCTGTTTACACTCAACTCATTCGTATGCAGATGAAAGCCTCACGACTTGGAGACGGTTGGTGGATGAAGAAGTGGTCTACGAGACCAAGCGTGTAGATTCATGTAACGTCAAAGACAAGAAAGAAAATACAATAACGTTCGCCGGACCTGTACTGCAAACTTTGAGCTGTCCACATGAACCCACACGAACTCAAAGTCGCTGTGAATGAGAGCAAAGCTATTACAGCAACCTGCAGCTGCAAAGCCTGGTAACATCAACGCGTAATTTGCAAGCTGTTACGTCTGTACAGCCGCTTGTGACTGTAGACGATTTATTAAAGGACAGGAAACGTGAACAAGTTCAAAAGCGTAGCCCAGGCGTTGGAGTCACTCCTGGCCAGCGTTCGACGCCAGGCCCGCGCTCGTGCCACCGCGCCAGTGCCGCCGCGCGCACTTCGTTAATGTCGTCTTCTAAGGCGACATGTCACTCTTCCTCCCTTAGACGAAGTCTCCATAGCGGTCTGGAGGTCGCCTAACCTCTGGTGGTCGCAGTTGCCGAGTGGCCACTGCCTGTGACGTCGACGGTTGCGAGGGAGTGTGATCTTGCATCTCGGGCGAGTCAGGCGGTTGAGCAGCTGAGCTCGATGGCGTCTCTTCTGGCGTTGCGTCCAAGAGATCGTCAGCTGCGCTCCAATCTGTCCGCGATTGGGTTGTTTGTCTGGTCTGACTCGTTTTCCTCATGTGATTTAGGTGACGCCGAACCTTTCCTTGGTCGCTTTTTACAAGCCAGGATCGTGGTCCGACGCGGCGCAGTATTTCGCCTTCAATCCAATCTGGCTTTTTCAAAAACTGCCGGATAAGCACTCTATCCCCTATAGCGAAGCGGCGTGATTTTTGCAATGCCTCCTGGCTCTCAGGACTTCGCTTATTCGTCTCCCGCTTAAGAAGATCGAGAGGGCAGAGCAATTCTCGTCCGAACATCGCTCTCGCCGGTGTCATACCTGTGGTAGTGTGTATTGTCGTGTGCTGCCGATACAGAAATCTTGCAAGTCGGCACTGTATGGACTTGTCTGCATCTTTCAACAGCGCTCTTTTCAGCTCCGCCACATAGCGTTCTGCCTGGCCGTTTGTTGCCGGATGATATGCTGGTGAGGTTGCAGCCTGTATGCCGTTCGACGCATAGAACTGCTTGATCTCGTTGGAGATGAATGCTTTTCCGTTGTCGGAGATGACCTTTCGGGGAATGCCGAACGTTGCAAAGAGGCTTCGGAGCACGTCGATTACAGCCGCGGATGTTGCTTGTGTCACGTGCCGGACTTCCACCCACTTTGTGTATGCGTCCACAACAACCAAGTAGGTGCGTCCGAGTAGTGGCCCCGCGAAGTCAACGTGCACCGTGTTCCATGCTGTCTGGGGACGGTCCCACGTAGGAATAGGAGCTTTGGGTGGGCTCTTTTGCGTTGCTTGGCATTCACGGCACTGTCGCACCGTTTCCTCGATCACCTTGTCCATTCCGGGCCACCATACGTAGCTCCTTGCGCACTTCTTCATGGCTACCATGCCTCTGTGACCAGCATGCAGAAGTGCCAGAACACGGGCTCGTGCTGAGCTCGGTATGATCACTCGGGATCCAAGTGTGATGCACTCGCGATGTAGTGCTAGTGCGGTCGCTCGTCGTCGGTAAGGAGCAAACTCATCTCCAGTGAGTTTCTCCACTGTACCATCCTGCACTGCCTTGTACAACCTCTGCATGATGCTGTCTTGTTGTGTCAGGCGTGCTATCTCGGCAGCAGTCAACGGAGGTCTCGATAAAGCTTCGAACAATAGTACGTCACCTGGAGGCCAGGGTTCATCGAGACGTTCTTGTAATGGCAAACGGCTCAACGCATCCGCGTTTTGATGGTTCTTGCCACGCCTGTAGATTATGCTGTAGTCATACGCCGATAACTTGATGCACCATCTGGTCATCCGTGGAGAAAGGACTTGAGCCGTTGGCTTTTGTGGACCCAGTATGCCGAGCAGTGGTTGGTGGTCAGTGACGAAAGTCACCTTTCTTCCCGCAATATACTTGTGGAACTTGTGGGCTGCAAACACCACAGCAAGGCCTTCTCTGTCCAATTGAGCATAATTGCGTTCTGCCGGCCCTAGCGTCCGAGATGCAAAAGCGATTGGCGCCTCTCTATTCTGGTCATCACGTTGAGACAGAACAGCTCCTATGCCATATGGTGAAGCATCACAAGAGACAAGAAGCTCCTTCTGTTCGTCGTAGTGTGCCAGTACGGTCTGACTGAGCAGCAATGCCTTAAGCTTGTCAAAGGCTTCTTGATGCTTTGTCTCCCATCTCCACGTGGCGTCCTTCTGAAGAAGCTGGTATAGGCAGCTGGCAACTGTTGCCCTGTTCTTCAAGAATCTGTCGTAGAAAGCCAGCATTCCGAGAAATGATTGAAGCGCTTGTTTGCAGTTTGGTGCTGGAGCGTCCGTTATGGCTCGAACTTTCTCTTCGTTTGTGTGGACGCCTGTCTCGTCGATTCGGTGTCCCAGAAAGAAAACTTGTCGCACCGCAAAGCAGCACTTGTTTTTTCCGAGGCGCAGATTGTAGTTTCGTAGCCTCTTCAGCACTTCTTCCAGTCTCTCGGCGTGTTCCGTGGCGTCTTTCCCACTGATGATCACGTCATCTAGGTATGCGCACACGCCTGTGATGCCTGACAGCATTGTCTCCATAAAACGTTGAAAAATGGCTGGGGCTGCAGAAATTCCGAAAGGCAATCTCTTGACCCTGTATAGTCCCTTCAGCGTGTTCAGGGTCAATATCTCTGCTGTCTCTGGCGTCACGTGAAGTTGCTGGTACGCTTGTGCTAAATCCAGGGTGCTGAAGACCTTGCCTCCCCTCAAGTGGCTGAGCACTTCATCAGTTGAGGGAAGTGGGTAGTCTGCCTTCTTTGATACCTGGTTCACTGTGCAACGGTAGTCGCCGCATATTCGCAACGAGCCATTTTTCTTTCGAACCAGTACGAGAGGCGTTGCCCAATCCGAATGCTGTGCTGGCTCGATTATGCCTTGACTTTGCAGTCGATCCAATTCTGCTTCTACAGCTGACCGGAGCGCGAAAGGAACCGGCCGTGCTTTTAGGAACTTTGGTTTCGCTCCTTCCACGAGGTCTAGTTGTACCGCTGGACCGATGTGTCCTGATATGTCCTCGTCGAATACAGATTGGTACTTGTCGAGAAGCTTCGAAACAAGTTCATCGCCGGATACATCATTGATGCCCGTGATCTGTATACCCAGGTGAGGAAACCAGTTTCGTCCAAGGAGGTTACAACCTGCTCCCTTGATGACAACAAGTGGTAGTGTCATGGTCTTGTTTCCGCGCGTAACAATCACCGTTGCACATCCGAGAACTCGAAGAGACTGTCCTGACCATGTGCGTAGGAGAATGTTGTCGGTCTGAAGCCGTGGTCGATCATCTGTCCACGTAGCTTTGAACGTGACCTCACTGATGAGTGTGCAGGCTGCACCCGAGTCGACTTCAAAATCCAAGAACTTGCCATGTACGCGTAGCCGAGTCATGACCTTCTGTGTGCTGGACGCGTTGGTTACGGTGTTGAGCTCGTAAAGGGCCACGTCTGATGAGTCCTGCTGAGTCGTCACTGGAGCTGAGGCAGCTGTCGAAGTTCCTTGTTGGGGATATTCGATGCTGTTGCTCGTTTTTGCTTCTTTCCGCTTTTTCAGACAGGCTTTTTCAATGTGTCCTCGTTTCTTGCAGTAGTTGCAGGAGACTGTCTGGAACTTGCAAGTGTCCGGATTATGTAGCGCGTTACAACGCCAACAGCGTTGTTTCTTCTTTTGGGCAGAGGCACTAGAGTGACCTTGGTTGTCTATCTTGCATGTGCTTATGCAGGATTCGTGAAACTCTTTAAATTCGGTTTTCACGCGTTTCTGGTCTTCGATGGCGTTTTCAGCTCGCAGTGCAAGGTCGAAAGCTTTCTTGAACGTCAAGTCCTTTTCTGCGAAGAGCCGTTGCTGGACCTGCTCGTTCCGAAGACCGCAAACGAAACGATCACGCAGCATGACGTCCATAGGCAGCATTGTCGGATTCGCTGCCGTGTCTGCGCTTGTCCCGAAATTGCAATCTGCTGCTAGCTTCTTGAGCGCCGTGACGTAATCACTGACCGTTTCGTCGTGCTTTTGGTCACGTCGCTGGAATCGTGCCCTGCAGAAGACTTCAGACGGTTGTGGATCGAAGTGAGCCTTGAGCATCTTGACTATGTCCTCGTAGCTCACTTGGTTGGGCTGCTTGGGTTGAACGAGGGCGCAGACGATGTCATAAGTCTGTTCCCCGCACAGCGTTAGCAGATGAGCACGTTTCTTCGATGCGTCTGTAATCTCGTTAGCCTCGAAGAAGAACTGTAGCCTCCCATACCAGGATCTCCAGGAGCTGGGGCTGCCGCTGAATTCGGGTAGCCGACCGAAGTCGGGCGTCGCCATGTTATTTCCTTGACGTCGGTGGAGTGCCGATGAGTCGATCCAGTCTTCCTCGTCGCCAACTGTTACGTCTGTACAGCCGCTTGTGACTGTAGACGATTTATTAAAGGACAGGAAACGTGAACAAGTTCAAAAGCGTAGCCCAGGCGTTGGAGTCACTCCTGGCCAGCGTTCGACGCCAGGCCCGCGCTCGTGCCACCGCGCCAGTGCCGCCGCGCGCACTTCGTTAATGTCGTCTTCTAAGGCGACATGTCACAAGCATTTTCACGCGCGTCATTATAGTGTGCCAGCAAGGTAGCGCCTTTTCTGTCCTGCAGCGGATGAACCCCATTAGCCGACGGGTAGCGCGCGCGACCGATCATGTGCTTCATGCTGCTCATCGAGCATCGCCGCACCGACGCAGTAACGAAAGTCTTCGCCGCAGAAGCGCTTGCTAGACGCACGACTCGTAGCTGATGACTGCTTGCCAGTTCTGAGATCCACAGCCCGTGCACGCTTCACGAAATTTTTTGTTGGGTGGGTCTGTGGCGGATCCAGACCCTCATTTTAGGGGGGGGGGCAGTCGCTTAAAGTAACAGTGAAGAGGGAAGTGGCGTTGTTACTTTTTGTTTTTTTTTCACTAGAACAATCCTAATTTAGTATAAATACTGTCAATGTGTGCTTACAGTGGTGCCACTGAATAGTCCTATTCGGTGATAGGAGGTATAGGCAGGAAAGACTCAAGAATAAGGGGAGGAGGGCTGATGACACAGGCTTTGGGGAGTGAGGTGATCGCCCCTACCGTCCTCAACTTCCACCCCCCGCCCCCTCCTACATCCGCTACTGGGATGGGTAGGTGTAGGCAGGGGTTCTGCTGTATAGATCCGGCACACCGGCACCGAGAAGCACCATCTTCGTCACCTTCGGAAAGCCACTCCTGCAACAATAGCTTTTATTGTGCTCAATATGCGAGAAAGCAAAAAAAAAATTTGCCTTTGAAGAGACAGCAGCGCAGGAAGAACGTGAAAGTTTCGTTTTCGAAGCACGTGCGCAGCGCTCCAAAAAACAGCGGATGCAGCTGCCCAGACCACGTGATCTTGCCAAGCACGTCACGCCCATGGTGGCGCCGCCATTTTCAGAGGTGGGCCTCGAAGCCATTAGCCCCAACTGCAGTTGCGTTAAGTTGTGCTTATTATAAGATGCATTACCGGCCAGTTTCTTCTTGCGCACTCAGGCTTACGTAACCAGGGGCGCTTCCGACAATGATCGCGCTCGATCGAGATTGTGATTGACTAAATTTATGCCTTGGCCATTCGCGAATGGAACCAGTTGCTATTGAGAACGTTGATTTTGAATGAATGATCGTAACCTGATAGATAGATAATAAAGAAAAAAGAAAGTGAAAAAAATGTTTGCCGCTAGTGAGGATTGAACTCACGACCGCTGGTTTACGAGACCAGCGTTCTACCACTGAGCTATTTTTTTTCTTTATTGCCTTCTTGACTACAGGTCAAGCTAATATGACAATCACTATCACACGTGTTTCATGCGTGACAACGCGTCAAACAAAGATATTACATCTTCAGTACAGTCGGTAGTCTTATACACATCTCGCACTTTTATAACAGCTTCCACGAAACACTCATTAACGGATAGAACTCTCACATCACAGTGTCTGTACGATAGCATACTACGCCAAACCGAATGAAGACCAAGTACAAATATAACATCCAAATTTTGCACAGAACTATCACAAGGAAAAAAACGAATTCCATATGAAGTAAGAGGTAAATCTTTTTTAAAGTTCTCTGTAAAATGTCCCAAAAGAAAATAGCGTTCTTACAATCAATAAACACATGTTCAATGGTCTCAGGTTTGTTACACAGGAGACAGCTGCTTCCCCATGGTACATACATCCCTCTCTCTTCAAGCCACGTTTTGACTGGCAAGGTTCCCGTATGAAGTTTAAAAAAGAAGGTTTTCACATTGGGTGGTATACACATGTTTTTCACTCGCTTTAGTACGTCATGACCATACGATTTTTCATACCTTGAACGGTACAGGGGCACAGGAAAACATTCTGTATTAGGTCTTTCATAAGGCGCTTTCTTTTCACATTAGTTAGGTAATCTATCGAAAACCTCGCCCTTAAGAAACGATATGAGAACACAACTTCGCGCAAGAACGGTGACAAGGTGTGTCGTTCTCGCCTGTCTGAAGATACAAAGAAGTCAGGCATGTGGTGTAACAGCGTTGTTTGAAATAAAGAACGTAAAAAAGAGTCTCTCTGGTCTCCAATGAGCAGGAAGCGTGATATTACTTGGTTAAGAAACAGATGACACAGAGACAGCCCTCCTTGCTTAACTCGCCGAAACAAGTTCGTTCTAGATGTTCTCTCCCACGTAGAGCTCCAGATGAACGTGGCGAATATCCTGTGGACTTTGTGAATGGTTTTACGCTTACAACTAAGTACTTGCAAAAGGTACATAATTTTAGCAGCCAGAAACACATTGCATACAGCTGACCGAGAGAAAATGGATAAGCCACGACCGCCCCATCCTTCGGCGGTCGCGCGCAGTTCTTCAGCCTTTTCAAGCCAAAATGCTTCACTGTCTTGATACCTGTCCAATGGTACCCCTAGGTAACGACTAGGCGTCGTGAGCCACTGAATATTTCCAAAAGAACTGGGCGTAAGGTCCCAATTACCATGCCATAAACCAATGCTTTTTTCTTTGTTCATGAAACTTCCACTCGTGTCACAAAACCTTTGAGTGATTTTTAATAACGAAGTGACACTCTCTCTATCAACTGCAAAAAAGGCAATATCGTCGGCGTATGCCAAAACACGCACTTCACATGACTGCAACCTGAAACCATTAATCCCTGCATGGTGAATCACTTTCTGACACAATGGTTCCAAAAATAGAGCGAAGAGCAAAGGACTTAAAGGACACCCCTGACGCACGGAGGAAAGTACTTGTATGCGCTGTGACAGTTCTCTATTTACAATTAAATTTGTGGTTGAATTTTTATATGCCAATTTAATACCTTTACATATGATCGCACCAAGACCAACGTACTCAGCTAGCATGAAGAGTATATTGTGTGGAACCATGTCGAAAGCCTTGGCTAGATCAATTTGCAACATAGCTACTTTTAGAAGCGCAGCATCACAATACTCCAAAATGCTCCTGGCAACATGAATATTCGTGAATATGCTCCTACGCTTGATGTCGCAAGTCTGATGTGACCCGACCAACTTGTATATAACTCCTTGCAACCTCCTAGCCAGAACTTTCATAAACACCTTATAATCTACGTTTGTTAGCGTGATTGGCCTGTATCCTGTCACTTTGCGTAAAACATGTTGCTCTTTCCCTTTAGGAATCAGCACGGTGTGCGCTCGATTAAACGATGGAGGCAAAGCTCCGCGATCTAAAGACTCTGAAAAAACCTCATGCAATGCGGCGGCCATATCCTCCTTGAACGCCTTGTAAAAGGCAGCATTAATGCCATCTGGACCAGGTGATTTGCCCATGCAGAGATCATCGATAGCCTTCTCAATTTCCCCTATACTAATAGACACTTCCAATAAATTTGTGTCCTCAGCATTAAGTGACGGCATTTCTATCAAGAACTCATCTACAAAACCCGGCTCCTTTGGTTCGCGATAAGCAAACAAGTCCTGATAATAGTTTTCAAAAGCTTTCATAATATCTTTATGTTCTTTCAATATTTTACCATTCCATTCTATCTCTAGTATGCCGTGAGCTCGAGCATATGCCTTTTTATCTGACAAGGCTCGCTTTGTCGGGGCTTCACCTACGAGGTATCTCTCAGCTCTTGCTCGTATAATTGCGCCTTTATATTTATCTTCTTCAAGACATTCAATTTTGTTTTTGACAACCTGCAGTTGATGTGTGAATAAGCCCGGGTTTTCTGCTTCAATACTCACCAAATCATTTAGCTCTGCCCGTAGCTCACGTTCCTGTTTTCGAGCTTGATACTGCATGTAGCAACCACACTCTATTGCATTCATTTTTATCTTTTGCTTAAATAATTCCCATCTTTCCGTGGCACTCTTTTCTGCGTTTTTGAAAAAAAACTCGATTTCCTTCTTTGTCTTATCTACAAACCCTTCGTGCGTAATTATCTTAGTATTCAGTTTCCATGTTTCCCATACAACCTTCTTTTTGCACTTTCTACCTATCTCAAACAAAACTAAGCAATGATCACTGAAGGAAACAGCATAAACGTCATAGTTCTGACATAAAGGTACTATCTCAGAACAAACATATGCTCGATCTAGTCGTGCGTGACTCGAACCTTGAAAATGTATGAAGTGCTGGCGACTGCCACCCATCGCAAACAGAGCTACGTCATGTAAAAAGTACTTATTAAGGCTGTCTCTAAGCAACCCAACGCTTTCATCACCTAATTTAGCAGTATACGTGCAATCTTCTTGGGTCAAAACACAATTGAAGTCACCCAACAGAACCACACATTTCTGACATTCAAAGTACGCTTGCATTTCCCGAAAAAACAAACATCTGTCTCTCGAATTCGTAGGTGCGTATACACAGATAACTCTAAATTTAGTGTTCCCGTAACAAAAGTCACACAAAACAAAACGCCCATGTAGGCAACTTTTGACCTCTTCCACTACAATACCAAGAGAGTTCTTGACAAAAATAATACATCCGGCTGATGCTCCCACTGCATAGCTCACACACGCATTGTACCGCAATGGAAATTCTGCTACCAAGCTATCAGTCGCGTCCTCAGTACTAACTTTACTCTCCTGGACCGCGAGCAAGTCAAGGTCTTTTTCTTGCATCAAGCGTTTCAACTGGTACTGTTTGCGACGCGTTCCTAGACCACGTACATTCAGCGTACCAATGCGTAAAGGCGCAGTCATGCTAGCCATGTTGATGACAAAGATGAAAACTACAATCCTGCGCTTACCGTGTCTCGTATACCGTGCAGTGGGAAAACCGGGGTCTTACGCGTCTAGATCCTGTCCCCGAACCGGCGACGATGACGCCGATCGGGTTTCGAGGGCATATTTTTTACTCTTAGCGCCCGTGACGCGATGCCACAGACGCTCCGGGCGTTTCAGGTTGCGTTCCGTGCTCTCCACTCGGTAACGCTTGCCGCGTCCCGTGGTCGCTTCCAGAGACTTTGTGCCGGCTTCTGGCGTAGCGATCTCGCCACTGGTACCCATATCTTCCTCCATCGATTCTTGAATGTCCTGCTGGCCGCCTGTTGCGGCCAACTCCTCGGATTCTTCCGTTGAGTCTTTGCCATCTTGCGATGTCGCGTCGGCTGTCTCTTCTCCAGTTGCCTGAACCACGGCGTCGGGTCCCACGGCGTTGCTGCCAGGGGCCAACATCTCAGCCTCTTCGGCGTCCATTAGATTATCTTGGGCGTCATCTGTTGGCAGCACGGTCTTCGTAACTCTGGCATAACTCCTGACGCAATCTTGACTTTCATGACCAAACGCTCGGCATACACCACAGCGAGGAGTCTGGCAGTCTCGTCGTATATGTCCTTGCATGTGACACCTTAGGCATAGCGGTGCCCGACCCGGGGCCACAAGAAGGACGGTGCCCCCTCCAATCTTAAAAAGGTGCGGCAAGTCTTCTAGCACCACGCCTTCCTTCAGTTTCAGTCGCACCACCCTCGTCGCCGATATCGCGTGTTCAAAGCCCGCGACGGTCCAGTTGTCATTGGAAACCTCCAGAACTTCACCAAACTCACCTAACGCTTCTCGAATGCTCTCATTCGAGACCGCAAAGTCAACCCAGTGGATTTTCACAGTTACATCATGTTAGATAGGGTCGATGATAGCACAGAAGCCACCCTTGACTCGGAGTCCACCTGTTTTGAGTAATGCTTCTTTATCATCCTTGCTTCGCATCTTCGCCAGCCAGATGTGATTCATCTGGAAGGCTCCAATGCCAATGATTGCCTTGATGAGTCCCACTTCTTCCAACGGGGCCCGAAAGTCTTCCAACCGATATGGTCTTTTTTCCAAATCCCCGTGCAGAAACACACACTCTTCCATACTGTCACCCGACGGCAATGTAGGCAACAAAAACCGGTAATCCGATGGTGCAGAAGGGAACCTAACGCCGCGGCCAGCAGCGGCCGCCGAAGCACCTCGCACGGAGCGAGCCATCACACGTCCGTCTCCCACCGAAGCCGAACGCAGAGTGCTACCACTGAGCTATAGCGGCGACGACTGAAGCCGTCGTTGCTTGGAATTTTCGAGTAGTGTCCGAACTGCTCCCTGCGTGGCGCACTGATGGCCCTTTGTCTTGTTTTTTAAGTGTTTAGTTCATTCAGATGAACTTTACGAAAGCGAAAAAAAGACAGGAGAAAGAAACCAAGGACATAAAAAGACACAGTGAGAGCCTACGTTCAAAGAGTAGAAAATTTTTACCCTTTCTTAGTCAACTTTGTTTATGAACAACCGTCGGCTAGTTATACCCGTGCCACACGGACATAGAAAATGACATTCGGGGGCGAAGGCCTTCAGTTCCCGAAGGACATTTTTTTAGGCGGCGCTGCTACACGTCCAAAGTGAATGACATTTGACTTGATGATGTCGATCGCAGCACCTTCCAAGTGAGTATAGGGTGAATAGCAACAAAGAATAAAAAAACATTTACAAGCTTCATACACATCAGATAATCATTAAATGTAGAAATAAGCATATTACGCTGCCCTAAGTTTTAGTTTCTTGCTTTGTTTTACGACGTTGCAGCCGACCGTAGCAACCTAAGCCAACACTAGTCAGATCCACAGTGTAAATTGAAAATGGCGCCTATCGCATCGCACCTGTCGCATCTCTCAGAAGATGTTCGCAGAGTTCATTTTTTCACGGCAGCACTTGTGTGTTTCCGTGCAAAGCATCGTGCTCAAGAGCGAATAATTATGGAGCAGAGACGAGTTATTATACGCCAGCTTCAGGACATTTAACTTCAATAATTTCAAACCATTTCAACCTGATCTTCGTATAACGTTCAAAGCACTTTTTAAGAGTTTAGTGCAAACAAAAGACGGGAAATTTTAATTTTAGCTGAATATGATTTGTTTTATTTACTTTAAGATAAATCGAACTTCGCGAGCTGTGTCGTCGAGAGTAGGCATTTGTCAGTCAACTCAGTTCTGGCGAAGGCATTTGGTGGCGAATGGCATTCGGACGAATGCCATTTCGTTCGCCCGTGTGACACCGCGCGAATGGAAATAAATCTGAAGGCATTCGGGGGTAAATGCCATTTTCTCTGCCCGTGTGGCACGGGTATAACTTCATTGAGCGTCACATTAATGAGAGTGCAAGAAATAAATAATCGTGCCTTCTTTGAATGCGGCCAGTTCAAAAAGTGCGTCGGTGTTCGTGCCTGCTTCGGATGCGAAAACGGGAGATTTGTTGCGTCTGTAGGGAACTATGCGAACGACGACGGTAACATACAAGACGTTGACCTCTTGCGCCCTCTAGAGTTCGCCGAACACGCACTTCACCTCCAGCTCAATGCTATGACGCCACCTGTGGCCACACTGCCCGCGCCAGACTCATTCCAGCCCTCTGTTGCCGCTGAGCTATCGCCGACACAAAGAAGCGAACTCTTGTCCCTTCTTCGAGAGTTCCGTTTTGCCTTCGATTGCGCTCAACCATCTTTGGGTCGCACAGCGAACATCACGCACCACATTGACACCGGTACTCATGCTCCCTTACGCCAACGACCATATCGAGTTTCAGCGGAAGAGCGCCGTATTATCAACGAACAACTCGACGATATGCTCAAGCGTGGTGTCATCCAGTCATCGCAGAGCCCTTGGTCGTCCCCTGTTGTACTTGTGCGCAAAAAGAATGGGTCTATGCGATTCTGTGTCGACTACCGCCGGCTCAATAAAATACCTCGGAAGGATGTGTACCCGTTGCCACGCATCGACGACGCTCTCGATTGCTTGCAAGGGGCAGAATATTTCTCCTCTTTAGATTTACGCTCAGGATATTGGCAAGTTCCAATGGCTGATCCTGACCGATCGAAGACTGCATTTGTAACACCTGATGGGCTGTATGAGTTTAACGTCATGCCGTTTGGACTCTGCAACGCCCCAGCTACCTTCGAACGGATGATGGACACCATCCTTCGCGGCTACAAGTGGAACACGTGCCTTTGCTACCTAGACGATATCGTCGTTTTTTCTCGCGACTTTTCCACTCACCTTGTTCGTCTTCGTGCTATTCTCACGTGTATCACCTCTGCTGGCCTTCAACTTAACATCAAGAAGTGCCATTTTGCCGCACGTCAGCTCACTATACTGGGTCACGTCGTCTGCAAAGAGGGTGTTCTCCCGGATCCGGCGAAACTCCGCGCCGTCGCCGACTATCCGAAGCCCAATTCCATCAAGACGCTTCGAAGTTTTATCGGCCTGTGCTCATACTTTCGTCGATTTGTGCGCAACTTCTCTTCCATCATCGCGCCTCTTACCAATCTGTTGACAGCTTCCAAAGGCATTTCTGCTTGGTCAAAAGAGTGCGACGAATCCTTCACCGCGCTTCGGCGGTTATTATTATCACCTCCAATACTACGACATTTTGACCCTGATGCGCCTACGGAGGTCCACACCGACGCCAGTGGTGTTGGTTTTGGTGCTGTATTGGCTCAACGAAAACCAGGGTACCAAGAATACGTGGTCGCTTACGCGAGTCGAACCCTCAAGAAAGCCGAGTGTAATTATTCCGTCACGGAGAAAGAGTGCCTCGCAATTGTCTGGGCTTTGACGAAGTTCCGCCCATACCTTTATGGCCACCCTTTCGAAGTCGTCATGGACCACCACGCTCTATGCTGGCTATCATCGCTCAAAGACCCGTCGGGGCGCCTTGGTCGTTGGGCGCTTCGCCTACAGGAATACGACATTCGTGTTGTACACCGATCTGGCCTCAAGCACTCCGACGCTGATGCGCTATCCCGCTCGCCGCTACCGGCTGACCCAGCCTCCTCGTCACCTTCTTCAGCTGTCGTAACAACAATCGACTTCACAGACATGGCATCGGAACAACGCAAAGATGTGTGGATTTCCCAACTCCTCGCCTTTCTGACTGATCCGTTAGCTAATTTAGTCTCAAGAACTATCCGCCGTCAAGCCACACATTTCGCTATTCGAGACGACCTACTCTATCGGCGGAATTACACGTCTGAAGGTCGGAAGTGGCTGTTAGTGATACCCAACCATATGCGCTAGGAAATCTGTACTGCTTTCCACAACGACCCGCAAAGTGCTCACGGTGGCGCTCTCAAAACGTACAACCGTCTACGTCAGCGGTACTACTGGCGCGGCATGTTCACATTTGTCCGCAAGTACGTATGTGCTTGTACTGCATGCCAGTGACGTAAAGTCCCACCTCAACGCCCTGCCGGTACACTTCAGCCTCTGCCTTGTCCAGCGCGTCCGTTTGACCGCGTCGGTATCGACTTATACGGACCACTTCCTACGTCGTCTTCTGGAAATAGGTGGATAATTGTCGGCGTGGACCACCTCACGCGTTACGCGGAGACAGCAGCACTACCCGCAGCAACCGCGAGAGAAGTTGCGTTTTTCATCTTGCGCAACTTTGTTCTTCGCCATGGTGCTCCCCGCGAACTTTTGAGCGACCGGGGGCGTGTTTTCTTGTCTGACGCCATTCAAGCGTTGCTCGCTCAGTGCAACATGGTTCATCGTCTGACGACAGCATATCACCCGCAGACGAATGGCCTCACAGAACGATTTAATCGCACTCTCGGTGATATGTTGACGATGTACACAGCTTCAGACCAGACTAATTGGGACACTGTCCTTCCATTCGTCACGTATGCGTATAACACCGCTACGCACGCGACAACAGGGTTCTCCCCTTTCTTTCTGTTGTACGGACGCGAACCATCGTGCACGCTGGACACTATCCTCCCATACACGCCCGACTCCTCTCAGTACACTGCAATTTCTGATGTTGCCAGGTACGCAGAAGATTGCAGACGATTGGGCCGTTCTCTGACAACCGAGGACCAAGGCCACCAGAAGCTACGGCTTGTCACCGACCGACATCTCTCTACTTTCACGACTGGTGCTCTCGTTTGGCTCTGGGTTCCACCGAGCACTCCTGGCCTTTCGTCGAAATTACTGGCACGATACCACGGGCCCTACCGCATTCTCGCCCGTACGTCACCCGTCAATTATGAGATTGAGCCATTGACACAGTCTCATGACTTACGCCGTCGTGGCCGAGAAATTGTGCATGTGAGTCGCCTGAAGCCGTATTACGACCCCGCTATAGTGACTACGCCTTAATTCGCCAGGTTGGATACGCTATTCACCGGGGGCCAATGTAGGGAACTATGGGAACGACGACGAAGCAGCATGAAACGGAGAGCCACAGCGTTGGTGCACGCGCGACCCGAGCTTGCGTTTGTTTTGTATTTTCGGCCTGTTGGCGTTCCTCGGTCTTCTGGCGTTCCTCGGCCTTCCAGTAGGTCTGTACGTAAATAAACTGCGTGACACGTCGTAAAAACATGTTGTGGTGGTCTTGTGGCACTGCGATGAAGTGTAAAATACACACGAACACACGCTTGAAAATGCGCCTACCTTTTATTTACAGACTACGTTCTGCTTGGAGCTTTTTGTTTACAAACGACATTATTAAAAGATGCTGCAATAATATAACCGGGCTCCTTGGTGAACGGTGATAATACATCGCAGCACAAAAATAAACGCCAGTACTTCAGGAACAAACCAAGTTCACCCACACCAGCACGAAGTACTACTTTTGTCAACCATCCAAAAGTTTCACGCAAGGACGAGAATATAGTATCTGAATAGTACGAGTGGCGTTCTTTGCAGTGACCACAAATGAGTTAGGCGAGATTGTTCCTCTCGACCGTGTTTTCAGCTGGAAGCGCAGAACCCAATAAATAATACAATGATGATGCAACTATGTGGTTTGTCCAACTTCAATCTACTTGTATTGCAGGTCCAATTTGAAAGGCTCACGAGGCCGGCGACTCTGTACGCGCACTCCGACTGGCTTAACAACGCCAACGTGGCGGCATTCTCATTTGTTGATAGAGGGTACCGCCCACATGACTGTAGTAAGGCAGCCGAATGTCTCCTCATCGAAAGAAATCATCCCGTTCATGTAATTGGCTGCTGCCCTAGTGCTCTCCAAGGTGGGTTCACTCATGCCCTCCGAGATGCCAGGCGCACGGCGTGTCTCTGTCCGGCAGTCTTATATTCTAGTTTAATATAGGCCGTCCCAATCGCTGCGCTCCCTAGCTACAGTGGCTAGAATAGGGTATTCCAGCCACTGTAACCCAGCAAAATGGACGTGTATCGCCTCGCGCGCCTATCTACCGCGAGAGGGCGCTGATTCCGGCGGCGGCGGAGACCGCGCTACCGGAATAAACAACTACCGTCCTATAACAGTGACATCAGTGGTCTAAAGGCTGGCAATGCAGATTATAAAGGAAAGACTGCAGACGTGGATAGAGGATGAGGGGGTGCTGGGGGAACTGCAGAACGGGTTTCGGAAACACAGGAGGTTGGAAGACAATCTGTTCTCACTGACGCAGTGCATCGAAATAGCAGAAAAGGAACACAGGCCCCTGTGGCTAGCATTTTTGGATATCAAGGGAGTGTACGATAGCGTGGTTCAAGAGGAATTGTGGGGAATACTGGACACACTAGGCATGGAACATGTAGTCACTAATCTTTTAAAGGGCATCTATAAAGGTAAGAATGTAGTTATAAAGTGGAAAAAACAGGTATCCAAGCCTGCAGAGGTAAAACGGGGGCTTAGGCAGGGGTGCCCCCTGTCACCCTTATTATTCATGATGTACCTACAAGGATTAGAGGCAAAATTAGAGGGAAGTGGACTGGGCTTCAACCTCTCTTAAGTCAAACAAGAAAAACTTATTGATCAGGCACTACCAGCATTAATGTACGCAGATGATATAGTGCTAATGGCCAACAACAAGGAAGATTTGCAGAGATTGATGGACGTCTGCGGTAATGAGGGAGATAGGTTAGATTTTAGATTCAGTAAGAAAAAATCAGCAGTCATGATTTTCAATGACAACGAAGGTAGTGAGCTTAGAATACAGGAGGTCACGCTAGAGATAACAGATAAATACAAATATCTGGGCGTATGGATAAGCAATGGGACCGAGTATCTGAGGGAACACTAAATATACATGACGACTAAAAGTAACAGGAATGCAGCAGTCATGAAAAATAGGGCACTGTGGAATTACAATAGGTATGATGTTGTGAGAGGAATATGGAAAGGGGTCATGGTTCCTGGTCTTACGTTCGGCAATGCGGTCTTGTGCATGAGATCAGAAGTTCAAGCAAGATTAGAAATTAAGCAACGTGGAATAGGTAGGCTTGCTTTAGGAGCTCACGGGAACACACCAAATCAGGGAGTACAAGGTGATATGGGATGGACATCATTTGAGGGCAGGGAAGCTAGCAGCAAGATAAAATTTGAGAAGCGATTGAGAGAAATGGGGGAAGAGCGTTGGGCTAGGAAGGTTTTCAGCTACTTGTACATGAAGAATGTCGATACAAAATGGAGGAAGCGAACCAGGAAGTTGACTGGTAAATACTTAAAAAACAGCAGGTGGCCAAACCAAAAAGAACTATCGGTTAAGAAGAAAGTGAAGGAAACGAAGACTGACATGTGGAGAATGGGCATGATTAAGAAGTCCGCACTAGAGATATATCGAACTTTTAAGCAGAAAATTGCCAAGGAAAGGATCTATGATAATACTCGGGGTAGTTCTCTACTGTTTGAGGCCAGGACGGGAGTACTGCGAACCAAGACATATCGGGCCAAATACGAAGGGGTAGATACAGTATGCAGTGCCTGTGGAGAGGAAGAAAAAACTGCCGAACACTTGATAATGTTCTGTAAAGTGCTTCACGCTATAGTTCAGGATGATGGCACAGAGTTTTTCAAAGCAGAGAGGTATAGGGACAGGGAGGGCAAAATAGACTATAAGCGGGTAGAATTAACTAGAAGGAGGTTAATTATATGATTGCTGGCTAAAGTCAAGGCACGAGTGAAAATCAAACCCTTCACTGCTAAGTACGAATCCTCAAACTCAGTTCTTAAGGAAAAAAATAAATATAGTCTTTGGTTCATTAGGTATTACGGCTTGGTGGCGCTAGCTACCGCCCGATCTCAAGGGTACAGCCATATCTATCCATCCATCCATCCATCCATCCATCCATCCATCCATCCATCCATCCATCCATCCATCCATCCATCCATCCATCCATCCATCCATCCATCCATCCATCCATCCATCCATCCATCCATCCATCCATCCATCCATCCATCCATCCATCCATCCATCCATCCATCCATCCATCCATCCATCCATCCAGCGGAGTCCGCGGCAGACAGCAGAGCGCGCGGTATTCCCGCGAACGCGTGGCTGTTTTTACCGCGTAACAGCAATAATCACCGCCAGAATTTTCTGGCTGAACTGAAGGACAGCATTTGTTTCTGTAACTGCATTTATTTTGCCCCAATTTACGGAAAAAAGCATACCGACAGCTGCATTTTCTTGATAGGTTATTGTAAGGAGGTATCAATGCGTTTGTGGCAGTATTGCTTTTTTTTCATTATGGTCCGTTTTATCTCGGTGCTCAATACCTCGATTTGAGAAACATAGAGGCATTCTGGCATTCTTCCTTTCTGTACACTTGTATGGGGGAAAACTGGGCTAATTATTGTTGTAGAATCGTATTGCTCTCCTATCCTGACTGATAATTTTACTGTGGCCAACCGAAGCGCAGTTACGCTCTAGATGACTAAGTGCCCTGGTCGTGTGAAATAAGGTACGTGAGAAGTAATTTTGCCGGAATAATGTAGAACTGTGCTTCTATTAGCCGACCTACATTCACTCCCCACGTCTCTCACAGTGAAAGTGCCTGACTTTTTATCGTATCCTATTTCGTCTTCTGAATTTTGATAATGTTTTGGTAGGACAATCGCGATATCAGTGTCATGTTCATTTATTGTACGAGAAGTGCATCCAAATCGGCGTCTTTCTAATCAAAACTAAGTATTCAATGAGGTAGCTATACTACTGAGTAAAGAAAAATGTGCGAATCGTCTCTACTAGGTAACGTCACAGTTTTTCGTACCAGGAGCCTTAGAGTATGAACACGTGTTGCGCACTTCTTGAACAAGCAAAGTATTCCGATGTTCGTTCTTATATCGCCCAACGTATCCACATAAAACCCGTAAAATTCACAGTGTGAAAGGGTGACCATAAGTGACCGAAACGCGCCTGTAACCAGCATGTAGTCGTCGCAGAGCCCACGACGCTCAGTCTAGACCTAGTCTAGACGCACGGTGACCGCCAGCACCCTCCTCCCTGTATCCTGCTTCTGTGGCTCGACGAGAAGATTCTGTAAACGGCGTCACAACGAAAAGGAGCGCTAGTTTGTTGACTGGAAAGAAAAAGCAACCCTTTTAATCGAGTGTAACCCGTGAGCGTAGAACGCGGCATTCTTCTGTCTTCGCTTGTTAATCGGGCTGTCTTCTTTATTCTATACAGCCTGCAAGTTTCGAAGTACAGTAAGGTTCCAGCACGTCCGGATCTCTTACAAAGGCATCCCAATTATAAGTGCTCTAATATGGGCAGTGCAAATCTACAGAAAAAAAAGCCCATTTGAGAATATATATGCTTAATCACTGACCTTGCCTCGACATTCCCAAATGAGCGTGAAGGTATGTAAAAGCGCCAAACCGTTTTTTCTTGCCACATTCATGCTTTGTCAACATCGCGGCAGCCTTTTCGACCATACGAAGGAGCGCCGCGGTGCGGAGAACAGAGCTGGCCACGCCTACCTCTGAAAACATGCTCTTTCCGTGCAATTGGGACGGCCGGAGAGATAACCGCCGCGCGCCCGCCATATCGGAGGCCATGGTTCACCGACGTACTCGGCTGCTGACCCGCAGGTTGCGGGAACGAATACCGGCTGCAGTGGCTGCATTTCCGATGGAGGCGGAAACGTTGTAGTCCCGTGTGCTCAGATTTGGGTGCACGTTAAAAAACCCCAGGTGGTCGAAATTTCTGGAGCCCTCCACTACGGCGTCTCTCATAATCATATGGTGGTTTTGGGACGTTCAACCACACTAATCAATCAATCAATGGTTCACCGACAATGTGGCTCATGACGCGCGCGCTGATTGGTGCAGTCTTGTGGGCATCCGCCTTCGAGGTGAAAATGTCGCTATGTGTTCACTCCAGTACCGGGTGCGTCTACAGTGGGGAGTGGTGTAAATACAGAAATATCACAAGGAGAAATACACATATTGCCATGGAAGACATATTAGTTTTTTTCATTCATATAAAAATAGCAACCGTGCTTTAAAATAAAAATAAAAAAACGAGCGTGGTCCTCCAACCTATGTAAATGCATTCTTCTTCTGAATCCAATGATTCTCCGAAAACGGTCAAGTGGTAGTGTCAATATAGTGCCTAGAATATTCTAAGCAATATAGTTTGAAGCTTGAGTTTATTTGGTTCGTTTTTTGTACATGTATTTACACTTTTAGGGACCCACCAGATTTTTTAAAGGGTTGCAACGTCATTATAACATAAAAAACACTAAATGACACTTGTAATTGGCAAGACACTAAATAGTAATTAATAACACAAACACAAGAAAAAAAGAAACACATCACAGTTATTTAGTGACTGGTGTCATCACTAAACTCTCAAAGCATAAATGGCACGGTAATTTTATATAATGAATACAAAAAGATGCAAATATGTGATATGCACAAGTGCGAAATTGAATACATGTGAAATTAATAATAGAAATATTTATAGTGGGACGAATTACTACGTTGCATTGCATTATTAATAGACTCGTTCAGCGGGGGGGGGGGGGTGTTGAACCAGGCCTACACGAGCCATAAATATAAAAAGGCACATACAAAAAAATTTATCGCACTATGCTTGTACCTCTCGATTCAATTAAAATGTACAGCGTTTGAAAGATAAATCTAAAAGGGCGGGAACTTGCAGTGGTTTCCCCTCCCCTGCAACCTAAGCCCAAGGGGAGTCACGACGGCATTTGCGCCAATGACACCGCAAGCCTGAGCACAGTGACTCGTTTAGCGTCAGTGACAAGCCAAGACTGGAACGCCTTTTCTAATAACTATACACTTTGCGAGATGTATCTGACTCATGGCCACGTGGCCGATGAGAAGGGGTTAAAACCTTTCCGAAATATTTCAATTTCGTGTGCGCACGAGAGGGAGAAAGAAGAAGCCGAAGTGTGCGAAAACGCTTCCACTACGGCTCCTGCTTTATTCAATGTTCTCGCGACGCTACTTCGCGATTTCAACGTTATATTAGTGCAACGACTTCCAGGAGATACAAGGACTCTGCCGACAAGATTTGGGTGCAGTGAGTGCTTTTTTCTTGCATTTTATTGCGCCTCCGCCATCATCGCTCGCCCGCTGACAGCTAGCCCTGACGAGTGCCTTCTTGGCTCTAACGTGGCGCGTGCTCGCTCGCGCGCTCCGTAGCTGCACTGTCTCGCTGAGCGATGGAGTACCAAGTGACAGGGGAAAACATTGACCCAAAGGAAATTACACCAGACCAAGGCTAGCAGACCGCCTCGTGTCGCTGAGCGCTAGCCCTAAATGAAGGCTCCAAACGTGCACCGTCATATAGCGCTTCGAAACGCAACCAGCACAAGACCCACAACAAAGAAAATGTGAAGAACAAAAATATTCGAGCAAGCCGAAGGCCTCAACTACCAAAGGACGACATCCGCATCATCAATAGAACCACAGGGGGTCTTAACATTGCTAGGGTTGGCCCAATGACAATCGCTGAAGCCATTTGACTTCGGCAGGGTTCAGCCCAATGGAACAGCAAGCAGACATGCTCTGCCCCAATATTAAACAGACTATCTTAGTGGCAAACACGCCAAAGAGAGAAAATGCTAATCGCTTCGTGCACGTTAAGGAAATCCGCATCGCTGACAAGACCTATGAAGTTAGTGCCTATCGAAGAGGCACCACATTCTACATACACAGGCGTCATTCGAGGGATTCCCGTGCAAGACTGTTCGGCGGACATTGATGCGAACAATGTCAACGACCGCAAACCACTAGCCCTGGCTGCCAAACACATGGAAAGTACCACCTCAGTGATCGTGGTCTTCGATGGACATCGCGTGCCTAATTTTGTGCGATACGGATCGGTGCTACTTCAATGTACACTATACCGTGGACAGATATATAATTGCTACGCCCGCGGTCGGCTCGGCCATCGAGCGGAAGTTTGCCCGAACCCTGGAGACGTTATCTGCCGAGGCTGAAGTGTGCATAACCCCGAAAAAGAACACCGCTGCACATCAACATGCAAGCTTTGCGGAGGAGCCCACCTCACGTACTGCCGACGAGGAATGTAAGGAACGCTACCACATTCCATACGTGGTGTGACGACGACGATGAGAGCGAGCACACTCGACGTGACACAACAGCAGTCACGAAGCAATAAACGAGTTCAACGCAACCGCTGACGACGACCAAGCCTCGAAGCATTCTACAGATGACCGATCCGATGGCAGCCGATCCCGGTCCCGATCCCGGAGTCGTCCCAGGAACCGCACCATGCGTGCATCAAGGTCCCTGAGCCACCCTCGGACCCACTCCCACAGCGCTCGAAGTGGAACCCCAACCAAATCTATATCGCGGGGCTACTCCAAGTCCCGTTCCGGTTCACATCCAGGTTCCTGGCCCGAGTCACGCTCCGGCTCCCACTCCGGTTCCAGGCCTCACCCCAGTCTCACCGTGTCTCTCGTCAACGATCGCCGAGCCCATCGGCGCCAACATCGCCAGTCAATGCCAACAGCGGGGAACTCTTTCTTGGGCGGACGCCGTCCGGGGGAAAGCAAACATATCACAGGCAGGGTAGGGTTGACTCCCAGAGCATGATGACACACCACATCTGAGATAGCAATTTCTAAGCACGAAAATGTGCTGATGAGAGAAACAATGCGCAAACTCACAGTTGCGATTGCCGAACTGAAAACTGACAGAAACGCACGCGCTGCTACGCCCACCACCGACAACGACGACAACGCAGACAAACCGTCGCAGCCGCAACCCGTAGGAGCTGGTAACGACGACGGAGAGAGCGCACCCAAGAAACGCGCAGTCGCCCACGACCAGCCAGCCTTAAAGGCAGAGTTAGACGAAATTAAGAGCACGCTATCGGTGATTGAGGAAAGCCTTCGCTTTCTTGGCGAAAGCATAGCTCTCGTGCAGTCTACCTTCGCAGCCCACGCCAATCGGTTTGGCCAAGTGAAGAAATACCTCAATCACGTCGTCACCCCTGCCGTTGCCGCCGGTAAGCCGTTGTCGCAACGTACAACCATGCCCAGTCCACCACTTGACGGAATCCTTATGCGCCCGCCGGGTGCTCAGGCCGACTCCTACATGTTTCAAGACGGCCAGGCCAAATTGCGAGTTGCGAATCTGGCAATGGAGCTACAGGAACTTCGCCCACAAGAAAGCCTTCCTGCAGCAATACCTCCATAGCCACGAAGCCAAACCACACATCATGCTGTTACAAGAGACTGTAGTACCAATCACCACGTTTTTTGGATGCCAGTGGTTGTCCGGCCCTTCGGGAGGACGCAGTACCGTTACCATGGTCGCTAACAAGATTACCTGCACAACGTACAGGCTCAATGTGCCCGAAATTTTACATGTTATGGTCGAAATTCTCCCTGGCAACACATCACAACAAAGTGTGTACATCCTCAATGTATACAATAGTCCCTGCCCTCATAGACAAAGGTTTACACGCTTGTTCCAGAAACCTTCCGTCTCGTGGGGCCGAACCCGCTAGTGATTGCGGGTGATTTTACGCCGCGCATAGCGCCCTGGGCTACGTGTATGACACACCCAGAGGTAACGAGCTTTGAAAAAATGCGAATGACGTGGACCTTATTCTCATTACGGACAAGGCCTTCCCCACTCACACGTCCACTCAAGAGACACTACGCCTGATCTCGGCTTCGTCAAGAATATCACCGACGCCCGCTGGGCCAACCTTGCAGTAGATTTCGGTAGCGACTATTATACTGGCAGTACATCTCCCCACAGTCAGCAGGAAGACCAAGTCGTACACGTGGGTAGACAGGAACCTCCTTCGTAAAACCCGCGCAGAACGACCTCCTCCCGATACCCCACAGAGCCTCGAGACGTGGACGGCCCATCTCAAAGCTGACGTAAACAAGGCAACCAAAACTATCAATACAGACCTTCCAACCGAAATGATGGACAGTCGTCTCACCCACCTACTTGATGCCAAACAGTCTCTGTTGTACCGGTGGAAGGGCCAGCGCCTTAATTGAAGGTTACGCAAACGCTTATCTCAGCTGAACAAGACCATGATGGATCACTGCAGAACCCTTTCAAAACAGCAGTGGGACGAAGTTTGTAACTCGATTGATGGTCAGGTTCGTAATAGCAAAACGTGGAACTTACTCAAACACCTCCTCAATAAAACCAACACCCACACAAATCAGCAGCATTCGATCGTGAAGATGTTGTCAGGAACCTCGTGGAAAAATATCTCCCGCTTCCCACAGCCCTGTGACCCCTGATCATGATTACTCTGGTAGCGACAACATCAACTTAGACGCTGACTTTTTAATGAAGATGTGCACCGAGCTCTCCGTGAGCTCAATGGCCACTTAGCCCCTGGCCCCAACGGCATCCCCAACCAGCTCCTACGCAACCTGGACGATCCCTCCGTCACTTACCTCACGGACACTATCAACGAAATATGAAAAAAGGGTGATACCCGATGCCTGGAAACTAGCTCATACGGTCCTCGTCCACAAACCGGGAAAGGCGCCGAGCCTAGATCACCTACGCCCCATATCTCTCACGTCGTGCGTGGGCAAGGTGGCTGACCACGTTGTCCTCAACGGGGTTGGTCGATACCTCGAAGATAACAACTACCTCCCGCACCACATGATCAGTTTCCGACCAGGGTCATCCACTCAAGAAGCCATGTTACTTCTAAAGCATCAAATTCTAGATGGCGAAAACACTCTGGAAACTCGTGCAATACTCGGTCTCGATTTAGAAAAGGCAATCGATACCTTAACGCACTCGTCAATCTTGAAATCAATCGCTGCCTTTGGCCTGGGGCATCAATTCTACTACTTTATCTGCTCTTTTCTCACTTTACCCAGAGCCGTCCTCCGCGTGGGAGACCTAGTGTCCGAAGAAGTGGAGCTCGGACAGCGGGGCACGCCTCAGGGATCCGTCCTCTCGCCCACTTTCTTCAACCTTGTGATGATTGGGCTTTCCGAACGACTTTCGAAAATTGACGGGCTAAACCACACTATCGATGCGGACGATGTAACCATATGGTGCTCCACAGGGTCGGATGGCTTCATGGAGTTCACCCTGGAAGAGGCCATCGACACCGCCGAGTCCTACCTCGACCGGTCTCAGGTGCTCACTCGCGAAGTCGGAGCTGTTGATATACTTGCCCAAACACCGGGGTGCCAAGCCCGAAGGGTGGAAACCTCCGGCGGAACGCCCTCCACACTAGAGATGGTCGTACAGTACCCAGGGTCGACACCATCAAGGTCATCGGCATGATCAACGAGTCCCGCGGAACAAACACCCAAACAGTACACAAGTTCAGAATTAAGACTGAGAATGCCATACGACTCGTAGGTAGAGTAGCCAACCGGCAGCATGGCCTCAAAGAAGACAACCTGCTGCGTCTTGTACACGCGTTTGTTTTGTGCCATTTTACCTACGTTGCCGCTATACACAAATGGCTACGTGCTGAGCGCGGTCAACTCAATGCGCTTATTCGCAAGGTGGTCAAACGAGCCCCTGGCCTCCCTATTACTACTCCAACGCACAAACTGCTCGAGCTTGGCGTACATAACATGCTAGAAGAGGTCGTCGAAGCTCAGGAACGCGTACAATTGACCCGACTCACCACCCCCAAGGCAGGCCGCCATATTCTGCTCGAGCTCGGCTTCTCCTCGAGGGCCAGGGACCCCCCAGAGTCGACTCTAATTCCCCGTAAAATCCACGACCTATAACGATCGCTCCTATTCCGCGAAATGTACACCCCGAATACAACAGAGGCAGGCGCCTTGCGTGGGTGACCACCATTCTCAAGCGCATAGACATGGAGATGGACAACATCTCGTTCGTAGACGCCGCTGCCTATCACAACAACCGAGCCATCGCCGCGGTCGCGGTATCATCCGTGCAGCAGATTCTTAACTCTGGCACAATCCTCACCCGAAACCCCGAAGTAGGGGAGCAAGTAGCTATAGCTATAGCTATGCTCGACCGCAAACGGGAACTCATCTATAGCGACTCCAGACCGGCCATCAAAGCCTTCGAACGCGGAGTCATCTCCGTCCAGGCGTTACGTATCCTGCGCAGACTGAACCCGAGTGCCCTGAAGCACAACACTGGCATCTGGTTTCCCGCCCATCTCGGCCAGGCGCCGGGTGCCCCATCCAACCTCAACGACATCACCCATGATGCAGCGCGCGCACTTACCAACCACACCGCCACAGGACAACACCACCATGCTTATTAGAGACCAATCGGGATGCACCCATTGCGTGCAATCACATAACAAAGCACTTTTACCATGAACGCCGCATTTTCACATCCCTACACCCGTAATTTAACGGACCGCAGACATTGACACCGACCGCAGGAATTGACCGCAAACCTTGCCAAACTTCACGTTTATTATCCTGATGCATACACCAGTAACACGTGCCCCTCGTGTGGACACAGGGTAACACTCACACACTTGCTCTGGGAGTGTAGAAACACTCCTACCGACGCTACCTCAAACAAGTGGGAGAGGTCCTTCAGGAGCTCACTTCTCGCCGACCAGCAATGGGCCGTCCAGCAGGCACACGAAGCGGCCGCCAGGTACTCCCTGTCGGTCCCTACGTGGGAGTCGCCCTCTGCGCGCTAAGCGCGTCCTGCAGGACTGAAAGAGTTTTAAAGACTATAATAAAGACGATAGTCTTTCTTGGGGACCTTCGACAAAAAAAATTTGGTTGATCTGTCTGTGAATTTGTCGGTTTGTCCACTCTTAACGATACCTCAAACGGTTGACCCCATCCGCAGCGCCCACCAATAATGCTCAAGATTTGGCGTTCTTACTTGTGCGATTGTGAAATAAAAAGCAATCACTGCGCATATCGAGGTACCATAACAACACGTCGATGTTTTGTATGTGTGCCTTTACACTAGAGAAGGCACACACAGGCAATTCTAAGGACCGTAGCGTTAAACACGCTGCGCTGGCAGTGCATCGCGACGCCCAAATAGGCAAGTGTTACCGATGCTTTGCTAAAACGACATAGTGGTGGCACCTGTCCATCGCTTTGCGTTCTATACCTTATCGCCTCCGAGAATGGCACGCATCTTTCTCCGCAAGCACGCATGCCTTCCTTCGTTTTCGAAGATAAATGCCAGATGGCACTCCCGTCTAACGTGCCTTTGAGTTACTGTATATGCTACCTTTAGGTAGCATCGGATGCGCTCGTTCACCTCCGCTGCACGCTTGAGGCACACCAACGCAGCGCCCTCAGAATGCCAATCACCGATTTTCTTGCGCAGAGCATCAAATTAAACGTTTTTTTTCACTCTCCAGACGCAAGACTATCGTCTTTCGATGACATTTGCAGTGCAACATGCTGATTCGAGCCATTTTTTTCCATTCCATTCTATTCATGTGCAAACACACAAAAACCTGCACGAACACCACGAAGTGAAGCCACCCTCCCCCCCCCCCCCCTCGAGAAAAATATCTGGCTTCTCTCCTGATCTAATTACCATTTATGAGAATGTGATGTAGTTTAACGGCGTGCTCTTCAGTGTACACGCTGCTGTATTTATACCTCTGGATGCGCATTGCATGTAGATTGCAGATTTGCAGTGCCGACTTCAGTCTGTCGTTATCAGCATTTTCTTTCTGTGCGTTGTCTCGCTTGCCAAACATCGTCACGCGATGAAATTTATGTATTCGCTCTTTGAAATTGCAATTCACTGATACGAGAAGAACTGCTTTTCTCTTAAGTGTTCCTTGCCTGCGGATGACCACTAACAAAATAATGTTTAGAAATGTTGTATTGGAGAGCTCGGGATCCCCATTCTAAACGAATATAATATTTGAAGGTAGCCTTTATTGAACCGATTATACATATATAACAAAGAAACGTTTAGTTAACGCTAAAAAAAAGAATGCAGCCGCCAGTGAGGATCGAACTCACGACCGCTGGTTTTTAAAGACCAGCGCTCTGCCACTGAGCTATAGCGGCCAACGCGACGCTAGGTCGCTTATCGTCGAAGTCATCACACATGTTATTTATCACTTTTTATTGCGATATCAGTTACATGAACAGTCTCGGCTGGAGCTGGAATTTGCCGTCGGCACTGCCGCCACCCTCATGCACTGTATATGTACACGAATCTATATATATGAAAACTTAAGAAAGAAGAAAAGCCACTCGCGCTCGACACCTGCAGCTCGTCGCGATAATATCTCGCACATGTACTTTGCCCCGCGGATGGGGGCGGAGGGGTTCAGTGCAAGTGCGCGCGCGCTAATCCTTCAGTGGGAAGAATCGTGTTCCTAGGCCTTTCGCTGGAATGATTGCCTGGGCCACAAAAGTGAGTTCACTCGTTCGGTGCGCCCCCTTTGCGAAATGAGCGCGCTTTTCAAACACAACGAAGTAACAACTGTGACACTCGTTAGTTCGTACTCATATCTGCATCTGTGATTACGTTTCGTGCACCGTTTTTGTTTAACTCTTTCGTTACCACGCCTATTCAAATCAATCAGCGCTTTCAATTATCGACGCTTTGGATCATCTATTTTAGCGTGCTAAATTTCGTTCTCGGGCATCCAGCACTTTCTAATAGTATGTCCAGCCACTCAACTTTCAGAATCGATTTGAACTTGCTCATTTTGGCAACATGGTGATTCTTGACAGGCCTTGCGCGAACCAATGTGCGTGTATTGTTGGAAAAGTGCACTAGACTGGCGAACTTGACAAAAGTGCGTGCCGCTCAAGATTACACTGCAGAAACATCGAAGTTATGTTATGAAAGGAACTTTTGCAGACAAAACATCGAATTCAGGTGTCAGCTTAGCTATTTAATAATGATTATCAGTAATAATTGGCAGAAATTTCTGTCAGCTATTCAATTAGACAACTGTTGCTAGGAGTCAGGAAAAATTTATTCTACAAAAAATTTGTGATGGTCCACCGCATGTTTAAAGTGTCGAGATGGCCTTCTCAGCCAGTTTCCAGCAGCTTTGGCTTTGCTCGTATGGTTCTATTAGAAACAGGGTCGCATCTAGTGTCAGTAGTCGCACCAATGGCGCAGTCGTCACGCGCGCATAGGTGCGCACCAGCGCCGCAAAATACATCGCCACTCGGAGCCGATTGCAACTGCACCTGAATTGAGCGAGTACGAGCTTAAAGTTCGAGGATGACAGCACCTCAAGTTCAAGCTCTGTGTAGATGATGTTTAGCTTCAGCCTGAGACATCCATAGCCGTCCACGGGTTTGGTTTGTTTACGGCCTCAAGTTGTCTCCTCGCGCCGCAAATGCGTAGCTGCTCACCTTTGCGCACAATATTATAACTAGTCTGGTTACGTGCGAGGTGCACACTTAGCTGGAGTGCGATGTGCAGGCGCCGGCTGTAGAGCTTCTCCTAACGACAAGATGGTTTCCAAAGCACATCCTGGCTCTAACTACAGAGGAGCGCGATAACATTTAGAACTTCGTGCGATATCGTTCTTTTTGTATTAAGATGTGCAAAATGCTAAGAAATACTCTTGGACGCTTATATAGGAATGCCAACCTTAGTGGTGTGAGGTGGCTCATGGAAAGAGTTGACGCTAGGCGAAATAACGAAGTTCAATAGACATCTGATTTATAGAGGCATTGTTCACATCACGGACATCCATCTATATTGGAACAACTGCAGGCTCTTATACCAAGAAAACAAAAATTTACTGGGAAATGTGAAGGAGCTCACATGTGTCTCACGAAAAACCAGGCAATGCTTTACCGCTTGGCTCGAGCAACGAAGCACCACCTCAGTTCTGATTTTGTTTGTCTATGTGAAGAGAAACTTCTTTTTCAACTTTTGTCATTTTTTACTGTTCCTGGATCATTTGCCTTCAAAATGTATATTTGAAATTTTCTTTCTTTTGAATATTTTTGCACATATAGTGTTTTCTATTGTTTTGTTTACCTATTAGCAACAAAAAATTATACACTTTTTACATTTTTATTCATTTGAAACTTCTTTTGTTGCTCTATAGCATAATTTTTTTAAAAGAGCATATCATTTCGCAATATTTGGTATGCTGTAATGCGTGATGGAGTGCTTTTCGAACTGAAAAAAAAACAATGTTCCCGAGACATATGAAAAATAACCATTTTCACGCGGTAACGAGAGAGTTAAACAGCGCGTCAAGCGTCGAGCTGAAAACGCTGCTAGTTAGCTCTCGTCCTGTCTGTGTTGTCTTCGTGCGCCATTTGTACGCGAACAGCGCGCTGCACGTTTCGATTTACTAGTCAATCTCAGCGTTACATTACAAGTTGTTGCTATCACATTCATTGCGGTGTCACCCTTGCGGCGCGACAGTGTGACATTTTTTTCCCTTTCGTAGTATCCTACGACGACATTTCATCGAGTGTTCCGATGCATACGTCGCCTCTGAAAATGTCACGCAGACAGCTGCATGGCAGTTTGCCGCCACAAAAAAGGGCGCTATTTTATTTTAAGAGCAGCCAGAAAGCGCGCGATTTTTTAACAGCTCTTATGGCGCACCTCGTACGAAGTATATACGCGTTAGTTATAAAACTATAGTTTATTTACGTAAGTGCCTTGCGTGTAGGCAGCAAATATTTCTTGGAAGGAATTGAATGTGGTGGGTGGCGTTGGGTCAGGCAGTGGTCTACACAATAATCAATCATTTATTAATCAAGAATTTATTTAACCTGCCCCGAAACAACAATGAGGTATTAATGCCGGCGCACGCAAAAATAAAACAACAAAAATAAACAATACACTGCAGACATTCTTCAGATAGAAAAATGAAATAGAGCGAATATGCACAGACAAAAAGGAGTCAAAGCAAAATGGCAAGAATAAAAGGACTAAAGATGAGGATCATAGAATGGCCGTGAAAAACGTGGAATATATACTGCCACGTGCCATGCCGTTCGGCGCAGCTGCCACTATAGAGCGACAGCCGTCGCGCCATTTAGATAGGCTAGAGCGGACTGCGATTAACTTCCGATGGGCCCATCGTATCAGACAGTGCAGTATCTGATGATAGATGTGCGCATGTTCTGTGTTGTCTTCTCAGCGCTTAAATAACTGGCAGCGCGTAAGCTGTGGGTTGTTCTTTGGTGGAACGGCAGCTGTGCGTGGGCACGCCGCCCATATTTGTACGGCAGGCCTTTTACCGTCATTATTGACCACCACGCTTTATGCTGGCTTGCGAACCTAAAGGATCCATCCGGACGTCTCGCAAGATGGAGCTTGCGGCTCCAGGAGTTCGACATATCGGTAGTGAACAAGAACGGAAGAAAGCATTCCGACGCAGATTGTCTGTCTCGAGCCCTGGTTTAGCAACCACCACCGTGTGCAGACGACGACGCCAGTTTTCTGGGCATGATCACCGCTTCCGAATTAGCCGCCCAACAACGGGCCGACCTTGAACTGAACTGTCTCATTGAACATCTTGAAGGAAAACGTACGGAGATACCCAAAACTTTCAGGCGTGCTCTTCACACATTCTGCTTAAAAGACGGTGTCCTTGTGAAAAAGAACTTCGACTCTAGGAAGAGCACCTACCTTCTCGTCGTGCCGTCGTCATTGCGTCAGGAAATCTTGCAGGCGTCACATGACGAACCAACCTCCAGGCATCTTGGGTGTACACGAACGCTTTCGCGGATCCGTGAGCGTTACTACTGGCCGCGCATTCTAGAAGACGTCAAGCATTACGTACGGACGTGCCGAGAGTGTCAACGCCGCAAGAGACTGCCAACAAAACCCGCTGGACTGCTCCAGCCACTTCAACCCTCAACAAGGCCCTTCGAACAAATCGGAATGGACTTTCTGGGACCCTTCCCGACGTCTACCGCAGGAAATAAGTGGATCATTGTGGCGACAGATTACCTGACTCACTACGCAGAAACCCGCGCCCTTGCTTGAGCCACTGCTGAAGAAGCCGCCAGATTCTTCGTTCACCAAATTGTCCTGCGCCACGGTGCACCTCAGGTCGTTATCACTGACAGAGTTCGCCTTCTGTTGCGAACTGATGCAAGCCATTTTGCGGTACAGCCACACCACTCATCGCCGAACTACCGCATACCACCCGCAAACTAACTGTCTCACAGAACAGCTCAACAAGACCCTGGCGGACATAATGTCGATGTACGTCGATGTCAAACGTAAAACATGGGATGAAGTGCTCCCATATGTCACCTTCGCATATAATACGGCCGCCCAGGAGACAACCGGGCTGACACCATTCGCTCTTGTTTACGGACGGGAAGTGACAACGACTCTGGACGCAATGTTGCCGCACGTAAACGAAGGTGACCCGAACCCGGACGTAGCGATATTTCAACAACGCGCTGAAGAGGCCAGGCAGCTGGCTCGACTGCGAACGGCAACCAAGCAAGCGACGGATGCCCAACACTACAACCTGCGACACCGCCATCAGGAATACACACCCGGCGAACAAGTTTGGCTATGGGCACCAGTTCGCCGACGAGGCCTCAGCGAAAAGCTACTGCGGCGTTATTTTGGCCCTTACAAAATTTTTGGTCGCGTAGAGCCACTGATCTATGAAATCGTCCCGGATGGTGTGACAGACTCCCAGCGTCGACGTGTGCGGTCTGAAATTGTTCACGTCGTGCGTTTGAAACCCTACTATGCGCGCTAGCAGACATTATGTGTGCTTGTTCCTCTATTTTTTGTGAAACCTTCAGTGCCTTATGACTTCAGTGCTTGCTTTCAACATCGAGGCGATGTTTTTGAAGGGGGGAGCAATGCCACGTGCCATGCCGTTCGGCGCAGCTGCCACTATAGAGCGACAGCCGTCGCGTCATTTAGATAGGCTAGAGCGGACTGTGATTAACTTCCGATGGGCCTATCGTATCAGACAGTGCAGTATCTGATGATAGATGTGCGCATGTTCCTTGTTGTCTTCTCAGCGCTTAAATAACTGGCAGCGCGTAAGCTGTGGGTTGTTCTTTGGTGGAACGGCAGCTGTGCGTGGGCACGCCGCTTCGATCCTGTTAGTGTTCCTTTTGTGTCCTAAGCGAGAGGCACAAGTACGCCTCCTTACTAATAAACCTTGTCTGCCGCACCCTCGTCTTCTGTGGCTTCCAGTGACGACGACGCACGTGACAATACAACTATGTGGCGGAAGGCTACCTGAAAGACAGAAAATAGTTCTACTATAAACATTATTGTACACATCGATAAGGAATACAAGAAACGAGCCTCTCTATAAGCCCCAAGGAATTGTCTGACTAGGCCCGGCAGAGCCGGTTACAGTGCTGTGAATATAAAGCAACAAAAACTATTGTGGCTTATTTGCCAACAAACTGACTAATGATCGACACCATTCCTTTTTACAGGCAGTAAATAAAAACAACAACAAAGAAGAGACCCAGAGCGTACGTGACATACAAGTAGACTATTTGATTTTACAGCTCAGCGAGTAATTTCTTAATTTGCTCTTTTTTAACTCGCTTAAAAAATTGTTTAGGTAGTGCATTGAAACTTTTTGGGATATATACACTTCTACATACACTTCTACATGCTTCTCTTTATCTGTTGGAAAACCGGGGTACTATAACAAGCTTTTTTTTTCTCTCAGGGGTCGAAGCGTTACATATGGAACTTTAAAGTCATCACACCAATTGTATCTCAGCCCAACTGTTTTAATAAACGAATCCTTGAATACACAAAATCTCGAATCCCCCCAAAATATTACTGGCATCTACCCTACTACTGTAAGCTATACTTTTTAAAATTTTCGAAGTAAACTGTCAATGCGTGTTTTCCAGCGTTCTGAGCAAAATGCGAACACTGTAATCCCACATCTCACCACACTATATGCTAGCGAATGAACTATCGCTTTTTCACCGATAGAGGCACCAAGATTTTTATATTGAAAAGCAGACATGCCACATTTCTCAGTTTGAAACAAATAACTGCCACGCGGTGTTGCCAGGACATACTACCACTATGAAAAATTACGCCTAGGTGTCTGAATGTTCCGACATTTACACTGCAGAACATTTACATGGGTTGCAATGCTCGGTATGAAAAACAAAATTGATGTATCCATTTTTTTGTGTTTAAGAGGACTTAGAAAGCAGATAAGTTTTGTTTTCTTTTCGTTTAGAATTCCGGAGTTTTTTTTTCACACCATGTCATTGCATTATGAGTTGCACTCTGAAGAGCATTAATCGCCTCTTCATAACGTATGGGACGTGTTATTAGCACCGGATTATCTGCATACTGGTACGCATTGGCTTTACTGATTCCCAAGGGGAAGTCATTCATAAATAAATTAAATAGCAATGGTGACAACACCGAGGCCCCCGAAGAGGCCCCCGAAAGCCCGAAAAAAATAGCTTTTCTAACAAAATGGTATGGTTCATTGTTTGAGACGCTTTTGCCAAGTCTAAATATAGAACACAACAGAACAGGTTCTTGTCTTAAGCCAATTATATTTCATCACTAAACTCTTCTAATAATGTTATAGTACTGCGATTAGCAATGAAACCAAATTTCCGGGGTGTTAGTAGCGAGAACTTCTGTAAGAAGGACAACATACATTGAAGAAAAATTTGTCTAGTATCTGGGAGAGTATAGGCAAGATAGAAATTGGTCTATAATTTTCAATATCATCTTTTTTCCCTGCTTTAAACAATGGCTTAAGTATTGGCGTTTTTAATTTCTTGGGAATCGATGCAATGGTTACGAATTCATTCAACATGAAGAGAAGTACATCTGCTAATGCTTCAAAGTTCCATCGATTCGTGGCCACAGCTACCCCAGGCCCGTAACTAGGGGGGGCCTAGGGTTGAGGGGGTTCTGACTCCCCCCCCCGCGAAATTGTTTTGATGCTTTAACTTTTCGGGTGATACTAAAATATTTACACGCCTTCACAGCAACCACCAGCTGCCAAAGTTACACTGCAACTTTCCTGGCATTGCTTCCCTCTTCTTCCTTTATTCAAACCTACCCTTTTATCATAACACCTCAGCGCTCCCTCCCCCGCACGCGCACCTGCCCTATTTGTACAGGTTTGCACTTCGCCCTCGCGTTCCTTCGAGTCTTTTTTTTTCGTCTTTCACACCGTAGCAGCTCCTTTATTGATTCCAGATGCTTTCCTTGTGCATTGCCGCTGGAGAAGTTATCCATCTGTGTGGACCGCACGTGTCGGCTTTGGGTTCCTACGAAAAGCGCGTCTACTTCTGTGAAGGTAAACAGTTCGACAGCAACGGCAACACCAACACGACGTGCGCAAGTTTGCCAGGGAACGAAACACCTAAGCGGAAAAACTCAGCGGCGCATTTCGAGGACGGAGGCTGCAGGGCAAACTTTTCTCAAACTGAAGTCCTCGCCACCGAAACGAATCATCGAAGATGACATCTACTGAAAGACTGGCATATCCGATTAACTTCGAACAACCTTAACCACACGCAAGGAAATCTACGTTTTCTGTACACAGAAGGTATATGCGCCTACCTACAGAGCGCACAAAGCGAGGGTACAGCCGGTACACAATCCGGCACTAGCGGTCAACTTTCACAGGAGAAAAAAAAACGCCGCCAAGCTGGGCTGCGCGCGGGAGTACAGAGGCTGACGTCACAGCCTACAAAGTGCATTTTTGGGGGGTTACGGCTATTTAATTAGCGCAGCCCAGAGAGCATTAAGCAGGCGCCCAGGGAGCTGTCTGTGAAAAGGTGACTTTTTAACAGGAACGGAGCAACACCTCCTTTCTGGACTGTAACACGGGAGTGCAAATGTCTCGGCAGTGCACTCTTGGGGGTTCACGTATATTAAGGGGAGTATGCAGTGCCCATGGAGTCTTCTGTGAAAAGGTCTTTAAGTAGCGTTAATCCAGTTTGCTGCAGCTGGAGTAGAATAATGGGCCTACATGAACACCAGCTGTAGCGACGTTCAGAAAACACATGCGCCACGCGAGAGCCGGCGCGTTCATCACACTTCTACATTCTAGCCACTGTAAAGTGGATAAGAGAGGAAGAAAACATCGCCCGCCGTTCACGCCAGGTAGTCGAAGCAGTCGCAAACGTCTTTTTGGAGCCACTGGCCACTTCTGTGTGCGTGCACAGGATTGGGGCAGCAAAATGAAAAGACACTCTGCAACAACGAAGCAAAGGAGTCTTGCGTCTTACTTCAAGAAAGTTCGAACCGATGAAGCGGACGGAGAAGAACCGCCTCCTTCAAAGGATAAAACTTCGCCCTCCTCAGCACTGGTGGAAAGCCAAGCGCGTCCGAACTTCTGTAGCGACTCAGGAGAATGCACCGGTTTATATGAATCACCTGAGAACGAACACAAGCAGGACACCTATGCGCCGCCGGGAAATGATGGTGGCCGCAGCGCAACTCCAAGTGATCTTTGTTCTACAGTCAACGCTGGGCAAAGTGATGCCTTTACCACTGGGCAATGCCCAAGGAAGGTGAGTGGCATGGCACCTACACATTTTGGTTCGCCTCCCCTCTGTGCGACGAGTGCGAATATTTTCGACTTGGGACTGTTTGTCTCGAAAAGCAATAATGTAAGTGATCCAGAGATGATGGAGAAGCTGCTGCTTAATCCGTGGACCCCTCCGGCTAACTATGATTATCCAGTCACAGGGAAAAGGAATCTGAAGTTCCAACCTCACTGGGTAGATTGTTACCCATGGCTTGTTTATTCAGAGAAGCTTCAAGGAGCATTATGCAAATATTGCGAAGTCTTCGCAAGCGAGTGTGCAGGAAAAGGGGAGCACCAGCGCTTGGGCAGTTTTGTAACTAAGGAGTTCACCAAATACAAGAAATCCATGGACGCCTTTAGGAGCCACGCATCCAGCAGTTATCACGCCATGTCAACAACGCTATCGGAGAACTTTTTAGCAGTCCGGTCCCGCTCACAGCATGACATCTTAACACAACTTGACCACGGCCTTGAAAAGCAGGCGGAAGAAAACCGCAAGAACTTGCTGCCAATAATAGAAACAATCCTTTTCTTTGGCAGGCAAGATGTACCGCTTCGCGGCACGGACGACTCTGGTCCGATAAATATGTCTGAAGTGCTGCCATTCAAAAATGATGAAAATTTCCGCACACTGCTTAGGATGAGAGCGAAATGTGGAGATGCCGCCTTGAGAGCTCACATGGAAACATCTCCGGCGAATGCGCTGTACACGAGTCCAAAAATTCAAAATGAGTTGATCACCCTCTGTGGTAAAATCATACAAAGAAAGACAGTGGAAAACGTCAACTCAGGTTCGTGTTTTTCAGTTCAAGCTGACGAGGCCACTGATATATCTCGCACCGCCCACATTTCCCTATGTGTAAGGTACGTTTGACACGACACGTCGGGAGTGCCCATTCTTAAAGAAGATTTTGTAGATTTCGTTCCCGTGTACGATCTCACTGGCAAGGCGCTGGCGAGCACAATCCTGAACAGCCTTAGAGGTCATCGCTTTGACCTGAACCTACTTTGCGGGCAAGGATACGACGGTGCAGCATCAATGAGCGGCCACCTTAACGGTGTTCAAGCCTTCATTCGTCAAACAGCGCCCAAAGCGTCGTACGTGCATTGTAGCACCCACTTGTTGAACCTTGCTCTGCTTCACGCATGCAAACTCCCCAGCATCCGCAACTGTTTGGTAACTGTATCCTCAACCTGTACGTTTGTGAGAGCTTCGCCACAGAGGACGAACCAACTGCGAGACAAAGTAGAAGATTCAACACAAGAAAAAAGAAAATCAGTTCTCTCCTTTTGCCAAACAAGGTGGGTAGAGAGTCACGATGCAATTCAGCGTTTCCTTGAACTGTACGTGCCTATTGTACAATTCTTCGAATATTTGGAAGAAGAGGCCGCGTCATCTAATACTTCATCAAAAGCTTCTCAACTGCTCAATGCCATTACGAAGCCCGAGTTTGTCGTTTCGCTTCAGATCTGTAGCGACCTATTCTCTTTGACACTGCCACTTTGCAAGTTTCTTCAAAAAAATTGACTGTGAATTGGCTCAAGCGTGCGATCACGTAAAGAATGTTATAGACGTTCTTTCCACAAAGAGGGCTAGTGCGGAAACGGAATTTAATAAGATTTTTCTGAAGTCGCTCTCTTTGCTGAAGATCACAAATGTTGAGATGGCCCTACCACGCATCACTGGAAGGCAGATGCAAAGAAGCAACGTACCTTCTGCTACTCCCGAAGAGTACTACCGGAGGAATGTGTATTTGCCTTTGCTGGCTGACTTCGAAAATCATTTAAGAGACCGGTTCGATGCCCATAAGAAGGTCGTGGTTGGCCTTAACATGCTGCTGCCGGAATTCTGCGCATCGGCTAGCCTTTCTGATATTGAAGATGCAGTGCAGTTTTACATTGGCGACATTCCTTCGGCTAATGTCATCGAAGCAGAGTTCACACTGTGGGTGAACAAATGCTGCCAGATCGAAGAAAAGAATCACCCAGCTTGTGCTTTACAGGCCTTAGAGATGTGCAATTGCGACTTTTTTCCGAGCATCCACAGCCTACTTTCAATCCTGGCGACTTTACCCGTGTTGACGTCGACCCCGGAACGGACTTTTTCCACACTGAGAAGGCTGAAGAGCTACCTTCGGAATCATATGAACAACAACAGATTGACCGGACTAGCACTGCTCAGCATCCATCGAGAACTTCAAGTGACCCCAGAACAAGTCCTCACAGAATTTTGCAAGTTGCCGAGAAGGAAAAAAACTTCCTCGTTTAAACTTCCCTCTATGTTTCAAGAGTCGATTAAAAGCTAAACCCAGCTAGCCCAAGCTTCAACCCTTCTATCCTTTCGCAATTACTAGGAAACTATCCAGCAAGCAGAATGTGCGAACGGTAACAAGAAGATCGGAATGTCGGGGGACTTGTTTGTTTGCTTGCATACATGCTGTCACGGACTGTCATTTTTGCGACCCGGCGTAACAGCAAATTAACGGGCGCCGCACTCCCCCGCTGACCGGTGGAACCGTTCGCTCATGAAAAGACTGGCCTTTAGTGCAGGGAAGTACTGAATGGGGTGTTCTTCTTCAAACGTTAGTCGCCGATGTTTGATCCTTTGTACCTACGGCGGCGTCGGCAGGGTCGTCAAAGGCCGCGATGCACCCCGAACTAGCTGTAGACTGCATCACGCACCGGCTGAAACCAAGGAAACTGACCATTCCCAGGGGCAAAACTGCTTGTGGACAAGCCGTATGAGAGAACCCCAACAGTTTGTCACTCTCGCTCAGTTGAGGACCCTCTCCTAATTAAAAAGGGACGTGGTCAATATATTTTTAGGGTTGAGTTTCTAACAATGAAACGTGCATAATTGGACCCATGTAGAGGTCTCTTTTCCCCCAGGACGAGAATCAGGGGACACGGAGGTCGATTTAAGAGCAGGATTTAGCCTTGCTAAGCAGTTGCTGACCAACATGGTGTAGATGGAGATCAAGAAGTATCCCTTAAGTGGTTGTGGCTCCTTGTCGGCTGGCCACATAAACTTAGCCATTCGTCTAGTTGTGACGCGAAATTAACGTCTGTAACGTAGGCATCGGTACTTGAATCTCGAGTAAACTCAACCTGCCCGAGATCGGCTTCAAGCACCAGCCTCCCGGAAAGACCAGCGCTGCAACACCGCTGACATCGCAGTTGTGCCAGAACTCTCTCTGACTTCTCGCATCCGATCGTCGTGGACTCAACGCTGCCGGTCATCACAGGTATCCCTTCACTTGTTTATACCTTCGTACTTTCTCATCTGTAGTTTTATTGTTGGTTAGTTTTGTGTAGTTTGTAATACTTCTCTCTTGTAAGCTGATTTATTGATTTTATATGTATTTTGTTAGTTGGTATCAAGTGTTGTACTAGATTCCTCCGCAATATTCCTAGATTCCTCTGCAGTGCTGCAATATCACTAGAGTTTTGTTTTTCCCCACATACGTCTCTGATCTCTTCACTGTCTCTGCTTACGTACGGAACGACCTAACCTGCTGCCATTCCTTTCGCCGACTTCGCGCTGGCGACGCTAGGGTGGCAGCTTGTAACACATACATACTGTTTTTGTACCGCGGTTACATTGTGTTACTTCATCAGGAGCCGTTGTTCGTGGTTTCCCCGGCTTTGGTGGTGCTATTGTCCAAACTTATTTCTCGCTTTAACCAGAATTTGAGGTTGACATACCAATTTCTTTATTTGGGTACAAATAATTGAAAAGTACCATCGAATTATTACAAGTAAGCGATGTACTTGTTTTATTCACGAAAATAAGCCAGTATAAATCTAAAAAATAGCAGCCGTTCTACACGCAACCCCACATTTCCCCCCGAAAAAAATTCCTGGGTACGGCCCTGAGCTACCCCATCAATTCCTGGTTGCTTACTTGAATGAAAACTGAAAATATTCTCCTGAGATCTTCCTTCGAGAGCGTGGAGAAATAAGCAGATGCAGGAACAGACTGGTTAAGCGTGCACGTGCGTTTATGCATGCAAATTTTTGGAAAAGCGCGTGCAGAAGTGTTTAAACTTTCAACCAATATCTGTGGTTTCTCGTAAAACGATTTGACTAGATCAGTGGGCACGTTATTTTTGCCTCACAGACTATATAATAAAGCTTATGTCTTTGCCGGATTTTTGTATGCTTAGTTGAATTGTTCCAAAAAATACCGCTTTTTGATTGAATGACTGATTGATTGATTGATATGTGGAGTTTAACGTCCCAAATCCACCATATGATTATGAGTGCCGCCGTTGTGGAGGGCTCCGGAAATTTTGACCACCTCGGGTTCTTTTACATGCACCCGAATTTGAGCACACGGGCCTACAACATTTCCGCCTTCATAGGAAATGTTGTGATTTGTGAATAAATCACGATGTCGTTGATGTAGCACATGCAGTGAGACCACTTTGCTTCCCCGAGGACGCGGTTCATGAGTCTATGAAAAGTCGCAGGAGCATTGCAAAGACCAAAGGGCATACGAGTGAACTCAAATAACCCTCTGTGGGACGTTAACGCGGTCCTGCACCGGTCACGCTCATCCATGCGGACTTGTAGGTAACCTTTGGAGGCATTTGATTCATATGTGGGGTTTAACATCCCAAAGCCACCATATAATTATGAGAGACGCCGTAGTGGGGGGCTCCGGAAATTTCGACCACCTGGGGTTCTTTAACGTGCACCCAAATCTGAGCACACGGGCCTACAACATTTCCGCCTCCATCGGAAATGCAGCCGCCGCAGCCGGGATTCGAACCCGCGACCTGCGGGTCAGCAGTCGAGTACCTTAGCCACTACACAATCACGCTGGGGCACCTTTGGAAGCGCCTAATGCGGTGAAATACCGTGCAGTGTCGAGGTTTCTTACGATGGAGCTAATCGTGGGGAGCGGATAGGCATCCTTACGAGTCGCTCTGTTCAGACGGCGGTAGTGTACGCACCAACTGACTGGCACCAACACAATTGGAGACGCCCAGGCGCTGGACGAAGGGCGCACAATGTTAGCTGAGAGCATCTCGTACAGCAAGCCATCAATTACCTGCATCTTGGCCTGGCTGACGGGCCTGGGGTTACACTTCAAAGGAAGCGCGTCGCCAGTTTCGATCGAATGGCTCACCAAATCGGTACAGCCTGGTTGATCGGTGAAGAGCTCATCGTATTCGCGTAACAATGCCGACAAAGGAGCCTTCTGTGTATCATCCAATGTAGTCGTACAGGCGATCAAAGGATGCGGAGCCTCTTCGTGTCGTGCCACTCGATCCCGATGGGGATTTCGAGCCGACGAGTGCATGGTGCAGGGGCGTGCCCCCGAAGTTTGCACGTGACGTGGTTTCGACGCTTCTACTGCACAGGCAACAGAAAGCGCCGGTGGGCTGATGAACGGCTTTAGCTAGGAAAAAGGTCCGTCGCGATAGCCTTCATTCACAATGCCCACTACGATCACGGTTTTAGTAGAAAGTCCCGATCGAAAATCACCGGAACACTGAGCGCTGGAAGATGAACAAAACGTGCGCGTCTCATTCGGCCTCCCCATCTGACAGTCAACCTCGCTGCGCCCGCCGACTGCGCCACGCCTTTCGCGAGGATGAATGTCGTACGGATGTCTCGCAAGCGCACCGAGCGCTACTGCAAGTGGGACAACACCCTTCGCCAAACAACGAAGCGCTTGCGCCCGCGTCTACTAACGCCGAGAATTGGCGACCGACAATGGTGACCGAAATAAACAGCGTGTGCGCACCTGCAAGACTGCTTGCCCGGACGCAGAGCGGAGAAGCAAAGGTTCGGCCACTCGTGCCTTCGCGAACGGCCCGCGCCCCCGTTTTCCTGCCTCACAGGAGGCACGAACGTGGAGCACTCCCTCGCTATGTGCCCTCGTTGACGGCAGCGGAAGCAGCGCACTCCATCGCGGTCCCTTTCGCGAGACGGAGCAGCTTCGAGCTGCAGGGGTCGGTTCGCCGCGTGATCAAAGGAACCGCTCTGACGACCATCGCCACCGGTGATGCGCTGGGTCGAATTTGGTCCCTGGTCGCGCGCGTCGAGTTGCGATGCAGCACTGGCTGCACGCCTGCCGTACGTGTAGGGATCTAAAGCTCAGTCCCTTATCTCCCACGTGCGCCCACCTGTAGCGGTAGCCACAAAGGCAGCTCCGGCGGGCTGTTGCCGCGGGGGAAGGGTCATACCCCTCCCCACGCGCAGCGCAGTTCAAGGGCCTCACTGGCTGGCGGTGGCTGGCGGTGGCGGGCGATAGGCCCGCTCGGCGAGAATGTCGCCTTGAATGCGCTTTGCCTCAACGGCCAATTCCTCCGAAATCCCGGAAGCGACTGCCGCGCAGGTATGCCGAAAAGGTCGGGTGTGCCTGCCTGATCACCCGTTCGACGCGCTCCTCTTTCGAAGCTCTGGGCTCAGCGATAGAAAAAAGGTCTTCCATCGCGCGTACGTACTCCTGAAGTGACTCACCAGGAGCTTGTGTGCAGAGCTCGAGCTCACGCCGCATCCTACTCTCGTAGTCAGCGGGCAAGAATTCGCTAAGGAAGGCCGCGCGGAACTCATTGAGAGTTGCTGCTCGGTGGCCGGAAAGCCGATGCCTACTGGCCGCCGTGTCAGCCAGTGCAGCCGGGACGACAGCTGCCTTCACAGCTGCCTCTGTTCTTCACGATGGATGGATGGATGGATGCTATGAGCGTCCCCTTTATAACGGGGTGGTGACAAGTATGCCACCAGGCTCGACAAAAAAAAAAACTTTTTTCTTTTTTTTGATGTTGGCCTAATGCCTCTACTTCGATAAATTCTATCCTAATGGAAAAAAAAGTAAATTTTCAGCTTAAGTTCTCTGCCATTTACGGCACACTGTCCATATTTTATTTTTCCAATATTTATTTTTGTCCTTTCTCTCTAATTTTCTGCCACCAATACTCTAACCGTCTCTTACTTATTTCAATCGCGGGTGTGTTCAGCTTTCCATTGTTGTCCCTAAAACCCAAGCCTTCCTGTAGGCTCGTGCCCAAACGTACACCTGGGTGGATATCTCCACATTCAATCAGAACATGCTCCGCCGTTTCCTTATCTTTCCCGCAGCATGTGCATTGTTCTTCTTCTTTACTGAATCTTGCTTTATAACTACGCGTTCTAAGGCAACCCGATCTCGCTTCAAACAGTAAAGCGCTTCCCCTTGAATTATCGTAAAATGCCTCCCTCCTTATTTCATTTTTGCCCTTTCGGTAGTTACTCAAAGCCGGTTTTTTCTCCATAGCTGCCATCCAGTAAATCCTCTCCGCCTCCCTGACTTTTCCCTTAACGCTCTTTGTTGACATATGGCTTACAATACCAGCCGTATATTTACTAGTGAGTCTTCTAGTTCTTTTTCTCCACTGTGTGTCCACGCTCTTCCTATACAAATAACGGAACACCTTCTCTGCCCATCTACTCTCCTTCATATTTCTTAGCCTTTCTTCGAACCTTATTTTGCTTTGCGCTTCCCTCGCCTCAAAACCTGCCAACCCCATATCGCCCTTTACAGCCTCGTTTGTCGTCTTCCCGTGAGCACCCAATGCGAGGCGTCCCACAGTCCTTTGATTTACATCCATTCCCGATTGCACCTCTGCCCTCATGCACACCACTGAGTTACCAAAAGTAAGCCCTGGAACCATTACACCCTTCCACAGACCTCGAAGCACCTCATACCTATTGTATCCCCACAACGCTCTGTGCTTCATTATTGCCGCATTCCTCTTTCCTTTTGCTGCCGAGGCTTTTTCCTGTACCTCCATGTATCTATCACTCTCATTTACCCATACTCCAAGGTACTTGTATTCGCTTACCCTCGGTATTTCTTGGCCTTGTATGGACACCGTCTGATCACAGGGATCATTGAATACCATCAATCCACACTTCGTTACACTGAATCCTAGTCCAAGAGCTTCACCTTCCCTTCCGCATATATTCGCCAGCTGCTGTATATCATCTCGACTGTCCGCAAATAAGACGATATCGTCCGCATAAAATAAACCTGGAAGCTTCTGCTCAATCATCATGCCGCCCTGTTTGTGTGACAGATTAAAACCAATGTTGCTACCTTCTAGCGCTTTTTCCATACTCACCATGTACAGCATGAATAACAGCGGGGACAAAGGACATCCCTGTCTCAGACCCTTGCTAACCTCAACGTTCTCTTTGCTACGCATTCCTTCCCACTCTATGCAAACTGTATTTTCTCGGTATATCTCCCTCAAAAGCTGTATACAGTCGTCGCCCATGCCCATTCCTTTCAATATATCCCACAAAATTTCCTGGTTAACGTTGTCGTATGCCCCAGTGATCTCTAGAAAAGCCACGTACAAGGGCCTATTCTCTATTTTAGATATTTCTATACACTGAGTGAGAACAAACAGGTTATCGTCTAACCGCCTGTCGACTCGAAATCCGTTCTGAAGTTCTCCCAAAATATCGTTATGTTCGGCCCATGTTTCTATTTTCATTTTTACTGCTTGCATCGCCAACCTGTATAGTACCGATGTAATGGTTAGTGGTCTATACGAGCGAATCTTGTCCTTTTCTCCCTTGCCTTTATAGATTAAGTTCATTCTACTTTGTCGCCAACTGTCCGGTATTTGTCCGTCCTTTAAGCTTTTTTCTACTGCTTTTAACAATGCTTCTTTAGTGTTATGTCCTAGTTCGTTAATGAGGCTAACGGGAATCCCATCTAAACCCGCGGCAGTGCGCTTTGGAATTTTTCCTTCGGCCTTTTTCCAGTTGAAATTATCAAGTACTAGCTCTTCCTCTGTTGCTTTCTCCGCCACACTTTTACTCACCGGGGAGATCCCCTGGACGCTCTTTTGAAACGAATCGGCTGTTACCTTTTGGATGTAACCTAGCGCTTCGTACCCTTCCAATTGATTTCCTCCTTCATCTAGAATATGTTGTTGCGTTGTGACAGACTTCCTACCTAGCGCCTTTATGTGGCTCCAAAAAATCCTAGGCGCGGCCCCCTTTTTTTCGTGTATCTCTGTCATCCAGCGTTCACTTTCACCTTTAATTTTTGCCTCTACCAATTTCTGTACAAGGGATTTTTTCTCTAAATATATTTCCCATATTTTTTTGACTTCGTCCTGCGGCCGCTTCTCCTTTTTTGCCTTTCTATGCTCCCGTGATGCTTCGCGTCGCTTCTCGATCGCCTCCCGGATTTCCTTGTTCCACCAACTTTTTGGCTTCCTTTTTCCTTTCCAGCAAACAGTTTTCTTCTCTTTCCCTATCTCCTTCGTCATTAGATGTAACAGCTCACTATACTCCCAGTCCTTGCCTGGTATTTCGCCTACTTCTTCCTCGACTCTTGCGGCTATATTTATTATTTGTTTGTCATTTAAATACGAGCTGCCAGACTTTGATTCCATGCTCATATTTTCAGTTTCGTATCCCATTTGTAATGTTATTCGTTTATGATCACTACCCAAGCTGTTAATGCCTTCCTCGTCTATCCTCATTTCTGTCAGTTTGTGGTAAATTCCTTCAGTCATGAGACAATAATCAATACTTGATTGCCTGTTTCCTACTTCCCATGTGATCTGGCCGTCACATTTAGGCCCCGTGTTAACTATCTCCAGACTATGTTGCTCGCAAAGATCTAGTAATAACTTCCCATTGGTGTCTGAATATCCGTCAAGGTCATGTATGTGGGCATTCATGTCCCCTAGAAGGATGATTTCGGCCCCATTACCAAATTCCTTAATATCTGCACTCATGCAATCCACTATCTCCTGATTCTTTTCTCTGCAGTTATTCCCCGTCCACAAGTAGGCTACCCCTAGCCACGTTTCCTTTCCACCTACTGTGCCCAGAACCCAGAGGTGCTCTGAACACGTCTGTTTCACTCTAACCCATTTGGCTCCGCGATGAATTAGCATTCCTACACCCCCACCTTTCCTTTCCGATATGGTCCTGTTACACCCTTCCCAAACATAATTTTCAATATGTGGTGGCTCTTCCAAGTCTCTAAGGTATGTTTCTGTCACCGCATACACGCCTATCTGTTCTTTGTTTAACTGCTCCTCAATCTCTAACCATTTTGCCTTCTTTCTGCCACCCTGCATGTTTATGTAACTAATTGCAACACGCGCCTTTTTCCTTTTTCTTTTACCTTTTTTCTGGTTTTTCGCAATTCTACCTGTCAAAGCGTCCTCCTGGTTGTTTTCCCTGTTACGAGCTACCCCGGACTCCGAAGGGCCCGTGAGCCCCCCAAAAAAGCTACTGCGCGTCCTGCCAGTCGCCAGCCCACCTCGTGTCCAAGCCTCTTATCGAAATGAATCTTGTCTCTTTGGAATCCACCCCACCTGTGCACTTCCCTGTTTAAATCTACTACCTCGAAACCCTTCTCTCGACTAATTCGCCATATCTCTTTGTTTGCGTCGACAACCGCTCTTTGCAGGTTGACGTTGCGTACTGGTACTTCCGGTACTGTGCATACTACAATTTGCACCTGGGGGGACACGGCGCGCATGTCATCCACCCCTTTCGCCAAGGTCATCGCTAGTCCTGACGATTCTTTTTTCAGGACGTCATTTAGCCCTCCCGCAATTACAACGAGGTTACGATTGTTAGCTTTAGCTGCGAGTTGTTCACCCGCTTGACTCATTACTGTCCCCAGCGTTTGTCCTGGGAACGTCCCTATCGCAACTCTCTTGTCGCCTTTCACCCTTTCTTTGATTGCCGCTGCGCATCGGACTAAATTTAAGTCACCGGCGATGATGACCTGTTCAGACATTCCTTCTGAAACCTGCACCTGGCTGCTGACTAGGTGACTAGCGTGAGTCGCGGCTGCTGGTTTGCTTCCTCCCTCCGTCAAAACTACTTCCCGGTAGCTGGGCCCTGTGGCCAATGTATCTGCCTTTGTCATGCCTGTTTCCTTCATCTCTCCCGCACGGGGGGTCGTCGCCATAATGCTTCCGCCATCACCTGCGTCTTCGTTCCCTTTCACGACCTTCGATAGGCCCTTCTCGGCTGACCGGAGCCTTTCTTCCATGGCTGACGTTTTCTCTCGCTCCTTCGCCAATGCATTCTCCAGCTCTGCGATTTTCTCCATGAGCCCACGCTGGACCGCCATCATATTTTTCATTTTCTCCTCGAACTCGCACTGTCTACACTTGGCGTCATCTTCTGCTTTCTCCTCCGCACTAACTTCCACCTTCCAACCTACCCCGCACTCTGAACACTTTACGGTCTTTTTGACCATGGCTAGCTCAGTTTACCGATGCCCACGTGTTAGAAAACTGTACTAAAATACACTGGTCTAAGCCAAAAAGAACCACAATAATAAATAAATACGCTACACTTCACAGCACCTGCGCATGCACGTGGTCGGTCTACGCGCAGCCCTCAGCCACGTGGTGGCTGGAGAAAAAAGACACAGTACAAAATACTAAAAAAAACGTACACCGTAATAGACCTAATCAAGCTTTACGCTAGCGCCTTACGTTCTCATAACGCTACAGACAGAGGCAAGCTGGAAACATGCAAAAACACTTATCTGAAGCTGTCAGTCCGGAGCTCTCCAAAAACACGTCCGACCTCTACCACCACTCTACCACGCTTCACAGCTGCTTTTCACAGCGGCCTCTAGGGGCACCCTCACGTGAAATTTCTATGCCGCTTGCGGCTAGCAGTACAGGCGCGTGCTCGAAATGAGCCCGGCTGCTAGATTGCGTAGTAGCCAGCGGGTGAAATTCGGCAACGGCGGAGGCCGCGTTGCCAATCTGCACCCCGGAAGCTCCACTGAGAGCCGTTTTGGAGTGCTGTGACAGGGAACTGCCAAGCATTCCAAAGGGAGCAGTAGTGGTCCAATTTTCCCGTGTGCACTGTTCGGGTTGGACTATGGCCCCGGACCCATAACACGCTACCTCTCCTGTGAGAGCTGTTACGAAGCGCCTCGTGTCATCTCGACTGGGGCTTGTGACAATTGAGGATGCGCGATTGTGATGCTTAAGGCAGGCACTGGCCCTGTTCTCGAGCGATGTGGTATTGTGGTATCTGCTAAAAGCATCAGCGAAGAAACCTCACGCGTAGCAGACATAACGTGGGTAATTACGGCGAGCCTGACTCGCAAAGGTGGACTGACTCGGCTAAGACTAATCAAAGGCTTAACGAGCCTTTCATACCGCGTGGGAGGCCAGTATGGTGACCCCGCTACTCACCGTAGCGGATGATCACCGTGGGTTCACGCTTAGCAAGCCACAGGGCCGCGACTCCGTCACCTACTCGCGTGTAGCGCACCGCTCCGCATGCACTCAACTAATATAATAAGGCGTTTAGCGCGGCGCGGCAAAACAGACTGTGTTCCAAAAAAAAAGATACACAACTCTTTATTGCCTCTGGCGGCACCCCGATTAACAGTACAACGTCCATTCCCGGGACGCGTAGAGCAAAGGCACACGCACGTGGACGTTCACGATAAGGGGAAACCGCAAGCACGTCGCAGCTGGCAATGGCTAGTTTTGACACGCCGGTCGAGAAAAGGTCCCTTGCGGCTATGCTGCGCACTCTCATGATGGCCACTGCTGGGCCTTGTCGCGAGTGTTAGGGCAAACCTCGTACGCGTAGGCCTTCATCAGATGCGGCTTGGTGTGGTACGACCACTTCAAGCACTAGGCACCGCTGTGGGCTTAGCGTACGGTACCGAAGCTAGCACTCAAGTAACCACGCCTGCCGAGGTGCCAAAGGCCACCCCAGGCAGGATACAATCCGGCGATTCCCAATGGCGACGCGGACTAAGGAAAACACGTGGTTCCCCGGCACCGACCACGGAGGAGAGAGCTCCCTCAGCGCACGCGTAACCCGTGCCGCGCATACACGTGGCGCCATCTATCGCCATGCGCCATTACCGGAGCATAAAAAAGCAAAAGGGTGTGGCCGTGCGGCGGAATACCCGCGAAATGGTCGCGGGCGCGCCTCAGTTCCCCACACAGTCAGAGTAAATACAAACAAAAAAGAGCAAAAGTGCATAGACAAACTGAAGTCAACAGGGAGAGGAAAAAAATAAGACAGTAATATAAATATTGAAGTGGAAGGAAAAGCCATACCGCTGCCACGCTGAAGGCTGGCGGAGGTAGGAAGAATTTGTACATTGAGCAAAACTCTGTTAGGACAACGCTAACCTCGGATGAAATCAATGACTCTGAACTGTCAAAAATGTCAAGATCAATAAAGTTAACATTATGAACACATAGTATTCAGTAATTGGTAGAGTGTTGGAAGACGCAAGTTGGTACACCAAACTCCCAAGTCTCTCAGGTTAGTTTACTCTGAATTTAAAAAAAAGCATGCTGAAACAACTGAGAGCTATAAAGCAGGAGTACACCCTGCACTAGCTTCCAATGAAGCATACAGATCCGTCCAATTTTCTCGGCAGTAAAGAGGTCGCATTGTTGAAAAAACAGGCCACTCACTGATTTCGAAAGAAAAGGAGAATACGTTTTTTCCGGATTTGTTGTTCACAATGGCTGAGCAACAGGTTCTTATGTATACGGATTTGATCACATTACCAAAAGTCCGGGAGCACGCGTGCTTTAATGTGACATTTGATCTATTCATTGTGGTACTCGTTGTCTGAATGACTAGTGATTCGAGGTTGAGTCTGGCCATCGAATTCTTCTCCGTAGCCATAATGCGTTCGGTGTCCCCGTTTAGCTCGTGGCTCGTGTTCTCCGCATGTTCTGCGAGTGCACTTGTCAGTGTGTGGCCCTTGGTGACGTCTGCAGAAGCTAACAACGTTGGCAGAAGCTGCCACTTTCGCCAATGCACACCGATTCGGAACCGGCTCATGGGATCTTGTATAGATCACACCAGGAGATTGTTGTCGAGGCAACAGGATCCTCTCAGCAGCGCTTTCATGGTGTGTACAACTATTATTATTATATTATTATTATTATTATTATTATTATTATTATTATTATTATTATTATTGTAGAGAAGCCTCCGAACCCTCAACTTGGTCGAACTTTCAAGTGCTTTCTAGTGGGTCTACCCAAAAAGGACGCCGCTCGCGCTGAGAGTCCATGTCCGACGCGGCGGTTTTCGGCCTTCGGACAGTCCATGGGCGTCTCTTGTTTTTCTTGTTGGGAAAAAAGATGGTTCTGTGCGGTTCTGTGTAGACTACAGACGGCTCAATAAGATCACTCGCAAGGATGTTTACCCACTGCCGCGCATCGATGATGCAATTGACTGCCTTCATGGAGCCAAATTTTTTTGTTCTCTCGATCTGTGTCGGGGTACTGGCAAGTACCCATGGCTGATGATGCTCGACCGAAGGCTGCCTTAATCACACCCGACGGCGTGTATGAATTCAACGTCATGCCATTTGGCCTATGTAATTCACCTGCGACCTTTGAGCGCATGATGAACACCGTTCGGCGCAACTTGAAATGGCACACGTGCTTGTGTTACCTCGATGACGTTGTTGTCTTCGCTCCAGATTTCTCCACGCATTTCCAACACCTGAAAGAAGTTTTCGCACGTGTGAAAAATGCCGGCTTGCAACTGAATCTGAAGAAGTGCCGCTTTGCAGCACGGCAAATCACCATCCTAGGGTACGTCGTGTCCAAGGATGGCATTCTTCCTGGCCCAGCCAAGCTTCGGGCATTGGCCGAATTCCCCAAACCTGCGTCCGTCAAAGAACTGCGTAGTTTCGTGGGCCTGTGCTCACACTTCTGGCGCTTCATAAGAAACTTTGCCACGATCATATCACCACTGACGAAGCTCCTTGAAAGTAACGGGCCCCTCAATTCGTGGTCGTCCGAGTGCGACAACGACTTCGCGAAGCTCCGCCATTTGTTGACGTCTCCTCCTATTCTACGCCACTACGACCCTACGGTCCCAACGGAAGTACACAAGGACGCGAGAGGTGTACGCCTCGGCGCAGTCCTCGCACAGCGCAAATCCGGATTCCCTGAATACGTCGTGGCATATGCAAGCCGTACGCTCACGAGAGCCGAGACAAACTACACCGTCACGGAGAAAGAGTGCCTGGCAATCGTCTGGGTCCTTACAAAGTTTCGACCTTATTTGTATGGTCGTCCATTCGATGTCATCACCGACCATTATGCACTATGCTGGCTGTCATCATTGAAGGATTCCCCAGGCCGTCTAGCCCGTTGGGCTCTTCGCTTACAAGACTGCGACATCGGCGTGCTGTACCGCAGCGGACGCCAGAATGCTGACGCCGACGCCCTCTCACGCTCCACTCTACCTCAAGACGACGAGCTTTGCTCAGTAACCTCAATTGCTGTATCTTCCAATCGATGTTGACATCCTTACTACCGAACAGCGAAAGCATGATTGGATCACCCCGCTTATCGCCTTGATCTCTGATCGGTTCACAACGCCATCCACGCGTGCCTTGCGTCGTCGAGCTCACCATTTCGCCATTCGTGACGGCCTCCTACACCGACGCAATTACGACGCCGATGGCCGGCAGTAGTTACTCGTGCATGATACCCCACAGTCTGCGGTCGGAGATATGTGAATCCTTCCATTATGACCCGCAATGCGCGTATTCTGGGGTATTCAAAGCCTACCATCGCATTCGACAACGCTACTTCTGGCGTGGGATGTACCGCTACGTGCAGCAGTTCGTTCGCTCCATCATTGCTTGCCAATGCCGCAAACGTCAGCACACATGTCGTCAGCCGGTCTGCAACCGTTGCCCTGACCGTCTGTTTGGGTGCATAGGTATCAATTTGTATGGACCACTTTCTCTGACGTCGGCTGGTAAGCGCTGGGCCATCGTCGCCGAAGATCATTTAACGCGATACGCCGAAACCGCCACTCTCCCTGCGGCTGCTGGGCGTGATGTTGCGTCCTTCCTACTGCATCGATTCATACTGCGCCACGGTCCACCCCAGGAGCTTTTCAGCGATCGAGGCCGTGTCTTCAGGTCAGAAGTCGTCGAAGCCATTCTCACTGAGTGCCATTCTGTCCACCGCCACACTATTGCTTACCACCCGCAGGAGAGTGGTCTCACTGAACGCTTTAACCGCACACTCGGCGACATGCTTTCGATGTACGTCGCCGCCAACCACACGAATTGGGATACTATACTGCCGTTCGTCACCTACGCCTACAACACCGCCCCTCAGAGCACGACCAGTTTTTTAGCTTTCTTCTTGCTGTACAAAAGGCACCCGTCACACACCATCGACTCGACACTCCCGTACACGCTGGATCCATCTGAGTGTGCACCTATTTCTAAGACAGCCAGGCTTGCTGAAGAGTGTCGAGAGCTTGCCAAGACTTTTACGACGCATGAGCAAGAGTGGCAGAAGAGTATTCGTGATGGCTCCGCCACTTCTGAGCCCACGTTCCTTCCTGGTTCCCTTGTATGGCTCTCAATCACGACCTCTGTAGCTGGCCTTTATTCCAAACTACTCTTGAAATACGAAGGTCCCTACTAAGGGATCGAGCGCACATCTCCTGTCAACTATCTGATCGAACCAATTGAACAATATGTGGACATGCGCCGTCGTGGGTGCGACATAGTTAACGTGGAGCGCCTGAAAGCTTACTATGACCCGCTCATAGTAAGAAGCTGTTAGGTCGCCAGGCGGCTCCCTCTTCGACCCCGGGGTAATTGCAGAGAAGCCTCCGTACACTCAAATGGCTCGAACTCTCAAGTGCTTTCTTGTGGGTCTACCTAAAAAGGACGCTGCTTGCGTGGGGAGTCCGTGCTAGGCCGTTACAGTCGCCATTGTGTTTGCTCGCTGTGTGCGGGCTAATAAACGCCCTAACATTATTATTATTATTATTATTATTATTATTATTATTATTATTATTATTATTAATATTATTATTTACTGCGACGTGAACAACGCTTTTGACGAAGTCAGCTACTTATGATTTGCTTAAACTTGCAAGCTTCGATGTTGACTCGTCCGTTGTGGATCTCCTGCATAGCTATTGCTTATAAGTTGCTTTAAATGACCAAACGTCTTCCTTGTACAAAGTGACTAGTGGAGTCCCTCAAATGGTCGGAATTAGCCCCATTCTTATATTTATTTATGTTAACGACGTTTTTTTTCTAATTCGTTATTCTTCTTTTCTCTTGTATGCTGATGACACTAACATATTTTAGAAAATTTGTTCAGTTAACGGCTGTCGCTTGCTGTAGGCAAATTTGTGTTCTTTCTCTGAATGTTATGGCAATATTATACTTTCCCTGATTACATCAAAGACGAAGTTGATGAGTATATCTCGCAAAACATCCCTCGTGTCATTTCCATACTCTGTCGGTATACCGTTTCGTTATATAAAGCTGTGTGAATTCAGTGATCTTGGTGTTTTTTTATAGCATGCTCAATTTTTCTCCTCACACTAAACGTATACTGTCACGCGAGGCCTTGTTCTCTCGGTTGTGTTTGCAGAACCTCTATAGAAATCAGTTCAGCTATAGATTTTCAGAAATTGTACACCACAATATGTCGTACTCAACTTGAATATGCTTCCATGATTTAAAATGGCATGCCTAAATCAGGCAGTGACACCACTGAGCGCCTCCAGAAAAAATGCATAAGAATTTTGCTAGAAATTACTGAGGATCTCGTTCTAACACTGCCAGATTATCGACATTACCATCACTTTACGGCTGATGAAATCAGGCTGACCTCTTATTTGTTCATCGTATGATATACCGCCCTTTACTTCTGGGATGTGTAGACTTTCCAATTCCACGCAAGATAACTACAGAGAATCGACCATAATGTACCTGCTAGATCCTTTCAGCACACTACCATTCACAGAATAGAAAGTCTAGGAAATCTTAACTTTTATGATCTGGATGTTTTTGACAGTACCCTGCCGTTGTTTTTATCGCAGCTTTGAACTGTCTTAAGATATTTTTCCACAATGTACCGATTCGTCCTCTTCCAGTTTTTCAGGAAGCCTTCCACATAGTTGTGTATATTCCCCTTTATTTTTTACTGCCATTCCAAGATTCTCATGTTGTCTTTTATTATTTCCATCTTGCGCGGCTTTCCTTTTGCTTGTGTGTTTTCGCTGTCATTATTGATTTTTTTCTCTAGACTGCATTCTACTGTTTATTTTGTTTTAAGTTTGCGTTAGCTTGCGCAAAGATTACGGGGCTGTTTCTGGGCACTTCAATTATTGATTGACCTAGCACCACAGACACGGTGAGGCTCGAACCCGGGTCCGCTGGGTGCCAGCCCAATATTCTTCCACTGAGCAACGCTGGGGCTTGTGACTTGATGGCAAACTTGCCTCAGGCTGGCTTGATGTCGGGAAAGCATGCAATCGCGCTAATACGACTTATAAAGCGTTTTAAAACAACGAAATATCAAACAGTCGTCACACAATGTGAATAGCGTGAGGAGTGGGTCGTCCAACCCTCCAACCCATTACAAAAGCTTGCTGTACAGTTATTAATTGTGGCGCATGCCTACTCTAGGCATCATTCCTCATCGTCGCCAGCCACTGCATGGACATTTGGCACAAAATTCCTAGCAAGTGTTTAGTGGATACCACGCTTCTCAGAAGAATGACGAGAAATAGCATAGTGAATGCCGGAACCGCAGGTCGCGGGTTCGAATTCCGACTGTGGCGGCTGCATTTCCGATGGAGGCGGAAATGTTGTAGGCCCGCGTACTCAGATTTGGGTGCACGTTAAAGAACAACAGGTGGTCGAAATTCCCGAGCCCTGTCTGTCTGTCTGTCTGTCTGTCTGTCTGTCTGTCTGTCTGTCTGTCTGTCTGTCTGTCTGTCTGTCTGTCTGTCTGTCTGTCTGTCTGTCTGTCTACTCTTAACGGCACTGGGTACTTGAAACGGCCAACCCCATCCGGAGTACCCACCAATGTTGCTCAAAGTTTAGCGTTCATTTCTGTGCAATTGTCAATAAAAAGCAATTATTGCGCATATCTGGGGCACCATAACAACACGTATATATGTTGAATGTGCGTATTTTACTAGAAAATGCATACTTTAATTTTAAGCATTTTAATTTTAAATGCAAACTAATTTTAAGGACCGTAGCGCTTATCACGCTGCGCTGACCATGCAACGTTTGCACGAAAAGACGAGTGTTTCCAACGCTTTGCTAAGACGAGATGGTGGTGACACCTACCCGTCGCCTTGCGTTCTACACCTTAACACCTCTGAAACGGGCGCGCACACCAGTCTGAAAGCCCCGCGTTTCATTTTCCACGAAAACTGCAAAATGGCGCTCATGACTCACGTGTGACGTGACTTGATGCGTTCGTTAACCTCCGCTGCACGCTTGAGGTATTCTAACGTAGCACCTTCAGAATATCATTCACTGATTTTCTCGCGCAGAACATCAAAGGCATGTTTTGTTCACTTTCTCCACACGCAAGACAATCGTCTTTCGACGACATTTGCAGATTAACATGCAGATACGGGGCCAATTTTTTCCTGAAAACGTTATATGCATATTTTATTATTTCCTTGTGGATGCCAGAATTTTTTTAGTGTTGTTCACTGAAACAAAATTTTGGGCACCAAAGTGTTAACAAAGCGTCTGAAATAGGAACACAACCCCACAAAGCTGCCAAATATCATCACCAGCAGCGGCGGCCGCAATTTCGCACGCGAGCCATCACGGGTTCCCGCGATCTAGCTCTGTGCGAGCCGAACCCTCGTGAGCAGGAGACTCGAACGGTAAGCTGCCCCCGTTCCAGCCGAGGCCTAGCAAGTGGGTGATTCTCAAAACTCAACCAATCACCTCGATGACATCGACTTCGGAATAGCACTGAACGTAGACTTGGTGAGTCGGCATGTTTCATGGCTTCCCGACAGTGCAGGTCACATCGCTGGTTGAGTTCGCGATTTGAGGACTTCGACGCTTCGATACAGCCCGGGTTGGGTCACGCAGTATGTGGGGGCGGAAGTGATTTTCGTGAGTGGCGAGACCTCCGAGACGAGCTAAATTTCATGAGACGACACCGTCTGGATCTGCCCCGGCGTAAATCAACAGACGCTCGCCACGCACGGCCTAGCTCCGGTAAACGCACCCATGACCCTGACGAACCACAACCTCCTGAGTTAGAAACTGCAGTTGACATCGAAGTAGAACACGCATGCAGCATCAATGCGGAAAGAGAAAGCGAACGGGATGAGGCCGCAGCGTGTGCATCTGCTCATCAAACAAGCGCGGACATAGTGGACTCGAAAAATACTGCTGAACATAGCTGGCACAGCAGCGTGCGCCACCGACCGCAGCCAATGCATCGTGAAGATGCACTCGCCAATGACAACCAGACGAGCAACAGAGCTCAAAGTTCTTGTAGCTCAGAAAAACAAAGAACACCAAGGACCAATGCCTCCGTGGCAGAAAAGTATTTTCCGCTTAACAACTATGTTGGCTTCGAATATGGGGAGGAGCGTAACACTGATGAGAAAAAGGTTTTCGAGCAATTGAATGCGGATGAAGAGCGACAAAACGTGGTGCCCAAAATAAGAAACAACTGCCGAGTTCCGCATTCTTAGCGCCCTTCGATCCCGAATGCTATGTGTGGTCCCCCAGCTTTTAAAGTGCAAGAAAATAACCATGACCGCCCACTTATACAGAACTGGTACCATCCTGAACACAGCTATGCGACTGTGTGCCCACACATCGACGCCGGGGTCACTGGCCCCAAGGAGCATAGACTCGAAGCAGAGCAGAACGTCACATCACCTGCAAGATAGCCTGCAAGGGGGGTCGTTGACCACCGGTATCGGATGCAGAACGTCTGGGCCAACAACAGCAGCAGTACTGCCCCTTCCATAGGCGCCACACCAGAGAGTAGGCGATCGACGCCGATACAGAGAGCGATGACAGCTCGGCGGGAAAGGGACAAAACTGCTAAGTCTCGAAGGTGAAGAGCACCGACTGGACCAGTCCTCTGCTGGCCGACAGGAACTCTCTTCGGAGGCTCCATCTTGGGATGAATCGATGATGGAAGACTTAATGGAACGTTTCGAAGAGGTATACAAGCAAGCTTAACACCAACCACTACCTCTGTGTGTACAAACAAGTGCATGTGCACGTTTGTTTTTGTGAGACTACCCTGCACCTCCAATCCTTGTATTGGGTTGTTTGATAATATTTTTATTTACATTGTTGTAGCTCGGGGTGCTGAGTCGTATCCCACCTCTGCCAACCAGTTATGGCGGGTCGGAAGGAAGGTCGCTGGAGGATACGAAAACAAAACCCGGTCTCTTGTGGTAGCGTGGTGTAGCTTCGGGTTGAGGAAACGACCGCTTACAAGATGGGGATACGAAAAACAAACAGGTTTATGGCACTATTTACAAATATTTACAGCATGAGGTTAAGAGTTCACAAACCACGAGCGTGGTGGTTAAACCGTTATATGGTTTAGAGCGACGTCCCGCACTCTGCAGCGTCCTTGTAAGCCCTGTCGGGCTCCTCCTTCTTGATGGGAACACCAATCACACACACAAAACAGGTGAGGGGTACGAGCATGCACGGCGCACGTGAACATCCAATTTTGAGTCGAGATCACTGCACTGAAAGGTGGCGCCAGAGGGGCTCTTGCTCGTCGTGTGTGTCGCTGGTAGAGGGGTCCCAAGCTTCGGACAGCAGACATCAAACGGTCCGCCAATCTGTCCGCTCAATTAGCAGGGCACTTTGTGGCGGCGGTCGCCGTTTCTTCAAAGGAAGACGCTGTCTTTGTTGTCCTCTCTGGAACGGCTTACAGCTTCGTGGCGACACGACGTCTCATCCTCCGGCTAGCAGGGACAATACCTGGCGGGCATAGGCAGCCGCCCAGTCGGCTACCTCTTTGAGGATTAAAAGAGCGCCGCTCCCCCGTCAGCTCTCGACGCTGGTTCCAAGAAAACCGGGGTTCCAGGCGTGGGAACGCTGCCCGGCCACGCTTCTCAGCGACAGCATGGCGCCTACCAATGGCGGTCATTACAACATCAACTGTTACAAATATGCTGACGTTTTCTGTACCCTTTTCTACAATTGTATAAAATTTATAATGCGTCCACTATCACTTCATTCATGCATGTAGTTTACTTCTTAATTTGTACTTGTTCAGCAACGCTGCTACGACCAAACTTTATTGTTACTTCTGATGTGGCTGTTTTTACAGTGAAAGCTTTTAGGAGATCAGAACTAGGGTCTCGCGCAGCACCGTAGTTGTCCACCACCGCCGGTGTCCGTAACCACATTGCGCGAAATTCGATAAAAAACCTAGTACCAATGACACAGTGGGGCTCGAACTCGGGTCTGCTGGGTGCCAACCCAGTATTCTACCAGTGAGCTACGTCGGTGTTTGGGACTTGTTGGCAAACTTGCCTTAGGTAGGCTTGATGTCGGGAAAGCAATCGCGTTAATACGACTAGTACAGCGTTTTAAAACAGCGACAAAAACAGCCAGTCGTCACACAATGCAAATAGCGTAACGAGTGGGCCGTCGAATGCTCCAACCCATTAGAAAAGCTTGTTCTTGTTCCCCCATTAGATGTGGCACATACCCACTTCAGGCGTAATTCCTCATCGTCGTCAACCACTGCATGAACATTTGGCACAGAATTCCTCGAAAAATGACTCGAGAAAGAAAGTCAGCTGTTCGAACGTTCGGCGTCAGCGACTGTGTTCGTGCCTGCGGCTGCGTTCCTTGTTCCATCCTCAGGGTTGCGGTCAAGTAGCCGGCGGTTACTTTTATTTTATTTTATTAGATCTACCTCTTGTTCCGCAACTGTTTTAGTGCATTGATAAGTGTAACTTCTTCTTATTTCATGTCTGTTTCTTCTCCGGGCCAGAGGCCTGCCCTCTGGTCAGCCTCTGTTCCCCCTCAAGATCTTCCTCTGGAGTTGTTTCTCCGCAGTGGAACCCGTAGCGTTCCTGTCGCTTTGGTGCCGAGCACCGGTGGGTTCATCCGCATGAAAAATCCCGAGACAATCCAAACGGAACTTCGTGCGATCACTCCCCACTCTCTACTGATAACAGAGGTTCGTCAGTTTGGACGCGGGGGGATACTATGCTGCTCACCAGACAAGGCCTGCATCCAAGACCTTCTGAAGTGAATTACTTTTGCATCACATCCGGTGAGCTCTTTTATCCCACCTCATCTAGCTTGCTGCAAAGGATTGATTCGGGGGGTAGACGCAAGTCTAAGCCCAGCAGAAGTCTTGGACATCTTTTCCCCAGCAGGTGTTATTTCTGTTTACAGCTGTACCAAACAGGAAAACCAGCAGAAAGTTCCCACTGAAACTGTAATTGCCACATTCGCTGGAACAGATCGCCCTTCGGAGATCAAGGCATGGCCGCTTATTTATAAGGTCGAAGCTTTGGCTCCCCGTCCGCTGCAATGTGCTAAATGTTGGCGCTTTGGACACAGTACTAAAGGTTGTCGATCGGAGACTCGATGCCGCATATGCAGAGTCATATACGAGGCTGGTCATAGTACTGCTGAGTGTCAATCAGACAATAAGACATGCTGTTTGTGCAAGGCAAATCACGCTGCAGACGATCCTAACTGCCCTGCAAGATCAAAGGAACTTCAGGTGATTGAAATCATTGAAAGGAGACGATGCTCTCGTAGAGAAGCAATTGCAGAAATTCAAAGCAGGAGTCAGGGTTATGCTGGTATAGCAGCTCGTCCACCTCTTTCTATGGATGCATCACTTTCTCAGTCCATTTCTGCTATGGTAGAAAAGGCCGTAAAAAATATTAGAAAATTTTTCACTCAATCTGTCCGACTCACTCAATAGTATTATGGATTCACAGATATCGGGTGCATCTGATCGAATAACTAAGCGTATCCAACCTCCTAGTGCCTCAATTAGTAAACCTGCCGAACATCAGTCAGATGTCTCTATCGATAATGAGGCAATGCTTTCCAGTCCTAACACAACTGAGCAGGAAGGTATATCTGATTCAGAATCAATAATTAATCGGGATGTAGATATGGATGCTCGCTTCTTGAAACGCACCAGATCACCCACTAGCAAACTTAATAATTCTCATCCGAAAACAAAAAAGAGTGTGAAGGAACCTAGGACTAAAGCGGACTTCTTAAAGGATAGTATCTTAGATCAAGCAGTTGCTACTGCTTGCTTATCATCATAGGGTACCTTAGAGTACTTCAGTGGAACTGCCGTTCAATTCTCTCTGCAACTACAGACTTAGTATACCTAATTTCCTAACAATCTCCAGACGTCATAATTTTACAAGAAACTTGGCTGTCTGCTGATCAAAACTTCTATCTAAAGGCTATCAGTGCTTTCGACTGGACCGAGACTCACGTGGTGGAGGATTAATGTTTTTCATTTCATCCAAAATTTGCCATAAAGCACACTTATTTTACCAACAAATATCACACGATTATGAAGTATTGGTTCTGGAAATTCACTTTCCCGGATGCGCGCCGCTATCTATAGTCAACAACCACTTTCCGGCTGGAATACAAGATGAAAGAGCCCTTGACGTGACAGCGAGTTTTTGCAGAAACAGTATGCTATTTGCGGGAGACTTCAATTCCCATCACGTTTCATGGGGATTCCGCACTGATTCATCAGGAAAACGGTTGTGGGACTGGACTAACCGGAATAACCTTCTTTGTTGGAACTCCAGAGTTTCGACATTCGTTCGATGTAATTCGAGGTCCGTCTTAGACTTGACATTTGCTAGCTCAAGTGTGACAATATTGTCTTGGACTGTTCTTGATACTGCTACAAGTAGTGATCACTGCCCCCTGGTATTTGAAGTCAGCATTCCTTTAGTGACGGTAGATCGCCAGGTGCAAAGTTTTGTAAACTACTATAAATTTAAAAAGAACTTACAGTCAACGCTGTCTTCCTTGCCCAATATGGAAACAAATATGAAAGCTATGAGCCTTTGTTCCACCCTAAAGTGTACAATTAAAAATCACAGTTCACTATATCTTCAACAAAGGGAAAATTCATATCTGCCTGGTGGAATGCGGATTGTGCCAGAGATTATAGACGCCGCAACGCTGCATGGAAAAAACTCCTCATCAACCAATGTCCGACTAATTGGAGAAATTATTTATTTGCTAAAGCTACCTTTAGCAGAACAGTTTCATTAGCGAAAGACGATTATGAAGAAAAACGGTACAGCTACTTATCCAAGAGTGGCAACAAGAAAGCTCTATTCAGATTTCTCCGTATTCGTAAAGCTATCACAGCACACGTAAATATTGACTCAGTTATTTTTTCTCCAACTGATTTGGAAAATACATTAACGGAAATTGCAATAGAATTGGAGAAGAGATTCACATCACAAATCAAAATAAAGTGTGCAAAACCGTCATTTGGAAATGATTTTATTGAAGTAAGTAGGGATGAACTTGCGCACGTCGTTCGTATTCTGCCAAACACAGGTCTTGGACCAGATGGCGTCACTTCGGAAATGTTAAAAATATTATTCGACATCTCTCCTGAAGACCTCCTTAACGTTGTCAATTATACACTTGAAAATAGTTGGATACCTCCTGACTGGAGACTTGCAAAAATAATACCGCTTCTTAAAAAACAGGGACTAGGAATGCAGATAGATAACATTAGGCCAATCGCTTTAACATCACACGTAGTTAAGTTAATAGAAAGAATACTTTACATTAGAGTTACGAAGTTCATAACAGATAATGCGATACTCAGTGCGTGCCAGATTGGATTTAGACCAGGTTACTCTATATGGTGGGCGCATGTTGATTTAGAGGCTCGTATAAAGCTTGCTCGGCACAGACGACAATATGCGGCCCTAGTAACCCTTGATTTAGCTAAGACATATGACAGTGTTGAATATGCTATTCTTATCAATGTCCTAAAAGAGCTTACGTTCCCGCAGTACATAACAAATTGGATATACGAATTTTTAAAAGACAGAAAATTTTATTGCTTCCAACGAGGTATTTCCACGCCGAAGTATAGCCAAACGAGAGGTGTTCCTCAAAGCTCTGTTCTATCGCATGTTCTATTTAACATTTTGTTAAGTTAAATACCACAGAGTGATAATGTACACGTATATGTATATGCAGATGATATCTCGTTCTTTGCATCTGACAACGATATTTATTCACTACATTCCACTTTACAGTGTTATTTAACAACATTGGAAACCTGGTTTCAGAAAATTCATATAAGCCTGAACGTAACTAAAAGTGCTATAATAGTTTTTCCGTTGGACGCACCAGTTACTATTTCTCTTCAGTACCATCAAGAAATAATACCCCAGGTTATTTGTATTAAATATCTGGGTGTACTGTACGGTCAAAAACTAAGCTAGCGTGACCACATTGAATATATTAAAATTAAGGCTACACGCGCTGTTGGAATGATAAGTAGGCTTGGCCGCCTCCGTTCCGGTCTTCGCAGAGATACAATGATCATAATTTATCGCATGTACGTTGGTCCGATTCTTGAATTCGGATATGTACTATTCTCTGGTGAACCAGCATACAAAATAAACCCCCTCATTCTCTTAGAGCGGGAAGCCCTACGTAGTTGTTTATGTGTGCCAAAATTCACAGCTAACAATGTTTTGTATCAAGAAGCTCGGATACCCGCCCTTGCTTGCAGATTTCGTATTTTAACAGTAAACACCTATTTAAAATTTTCTGAATCCACCTTAAGAAGGCGACAATTTGTATTCTTTGCCGAGTCTGGTGTCTTTTTCAATGAGCATTGGTCCCGTGTATATAAACCCCAAGTGCTATTTGTTCAAACACTTCTAGATGCTTTAAATGTTAATATATTCGAGATCACACCATCTGTCAAACCAATCAGCCAAGTGCAAATAGAATTTGACGATATCTTCCCCATGAACGCTAAACACTTGCCCTCTAAATGTTTGATTGGTTTATTAGAACAACACCTGTCTCAATTAGGTACTAATACAGTAATTGCAACGGATGTATCTATGAGTGGCGAGAAGGCAGGTGTGGGTATTTTTTCTCTCTCATTATTCTGGTCATTTTCATTACGCCTCCCAGATTATACACCAATATTTGAAGCGGAATTAACGGCCGTTATACTAGCTATTTGTAAACTTCCTGCGACTCATTCGACAGCTGTGATAGTGACTGACTCGTATTCCGTGTGTTCATTCTTATCATCGTCGTCGACATCAGCAGTACTAGAGACTTTTAAATCATTAATTCCAGCAAACATTCGTCTAGTGCGAATGATATGGGTGCCAGGCCATCGTAGTATATTTATAAACAAGATGGCTGACAAACTTGCGCGAACATTTCTTGATCTTCCGATTGTGCCAATCATGCCTCCTACAGCTTATGTAACAGCAGCGAGGTTTAGAAAACTTTCGTTTCTTGAAGACTCATCAAAAACCATGATACCGAATCCAGATTTCTCGCACCTGCACTTCACATGGAATAATAAATGGTGCCCCACGCGTAAATTGGAAGTCTTGGTAACAAAATTACGTTGCCGTGTACCACCTCTTAATTTCTACTTAAACAGGTCTGGTCTGGTGCCATCCCCTCTGTGCTCAAGCTGTAACGAACCTGAACATATCGACCATTTTCTTATCACATGTCACCGATTCAAAAATCAAAGAAAAACTGCTTCGAAATTTTATTCAGAAAATTAGGAATATCACTTAATACTCCCAATATTTTGTCTTTTGGGGCCATTTCATTGGGACATAGCGACAGGAACATCTGCGGGGCTCTCTGCGAATTCATATATAACACAAGAAGATTACCTTGCTGAGTCAGCCATCAGCTCTCGAATTTTACTAGTCACACTACCACTTATTATTTAGCTGATACACTGCAATGATTCAACTTTCAGGAGAATTTCACATGACGATTCCATCACAGATATTCAACAAATTCTATTATTTCCCCCCCCCCCTTTTTTCTTTTTTTAACATTGCGCCAAATTAATTTCCCAGTCAAAACACAGTAATCATATTCCCCTAATCTAGAAAATCTAAAGGTATTTAATTGGATTAACCACCGGCTTCTTGGCCAATCCCGCTTAGTGGGTGAGAGCAACAAAAGAAAGGAACAAGCAAGCAAGCAAGAATTCCTCGCACTAGTTTAACAGATACCACGCTTCTCAGAAGAATGACGAAAAGTAGCATAGTCAGTGTGGGCCTACTACCCTAAAATATTTATTAATGCCGTAGTGGGCATCAAGCAAATGTGCTTGCAGCAGTTAACCAATAAGTGTTTGGAAAAGGCTCTAACCTTGACTGTGCCATGACACTTACTGGGACTGTCACCACGACTGTGCTGTGCCTTCCGCGCAAGACTGGTGTTTCTTAAGTCAGCCTGCAACACTTAAGTTTCTCCCCCCGCCGCGGTGGTCTAGTGGCTAAGGTACTCGGCTGCTGACCCGCAGGGCGCGGGTTCGAATCCCGGCTGCGGCGGCTGCATTTCCGATGGAGGCGGAAATGTTGTAGGCCCGTGTGCTCAGATTTGGGTGCACAATAAAGAACCCCAGGTGGTCTAAATTTCCGGAGCCCTCCACTACGGCGTCTCTCATAATCATATAGTGGTTTTGGGACGTTAAACCCCACATATCAATCGATCAACACTTAAGTTTCTAACCATCATCAGATTTCTCTACATTGTTCCACATCGAAGATTTTTGAGCTGGCCATTCACAGCATATTGTATGTTAGCGGGAATAATTCTTTGATTCCTAATCAACACGGGTTGGTTTCTGGCCGCTCAACTCCCACCAATTTCGCTACTTTCATGACGCAAGTCTCTTCACCTATTTCGCAGAGACACAGAAAAGATAGGTTGACGTAGCCTACTGTGACCTAAGCAAAGCTTTTGACGTTGTCCGCCACTCACTGTTTCACAGCGAAAGCTGTTATGAGATCAAGACATGGGTCACGCGCGGCACCGTAGTTGTCCACCGCTGTCGGCGCCGGTGTCTGTAACCAGTACCGAACGAGAAAAATCAAAGTAAATAAAAAACACCAATTCTATACCACTGAGCCATGCCGGCGCTGGGAAGTCATTTCTAAACTGGCCTTAGGCAGGCTTGATGTCGGAAAAGTAACCTCTTTAATACGTGTAATAAAGCGTCTTAGAACATCAAAGGAACAACCAGGCGTCAAAGAACGCCAATTACGTAACAAGTGGATCGTTCTATGCTCCAACCCATGAGAAAACTTGTTCTTGATCATCTATTAACTGCGGCGCATAGCCACTTCAGGCATGTGTTTTCATTGTCTTCAACCAGTGCATAAAAAATTCACAATTCCAACAAGTGCATAGCGAATACCATGCTTCTACAAAGAATGATGAAGGATAGCCTAGAGAATTTTGGCCTACCACACAAAATTTATGATTGTTTATGGCATAGTGGGTACCCAGCAGTGTGCTTGAAGGATCCCAAAGAGTGTTTATAAAAGGCTCTAAAAGAATGCTCTCCTATAGCTTTTGCTGTGACTGTGCTGAGCGTTTCGCGCAGGCCTGGCTTTCTTTTTTGGTTAAACTTGCAAACTTTGATGTTGACTCGTCCGTTGTGAATCTCCTGTACAGCTATCTGCTTAATAAACCACGATATGTTGCCGTAAATGGCCAAACGTCTTCCTTGTATCTGACATTTTGATGGAGAAGGACATCACTATATCTTTCAGTGACGCCATGGAGCGAGTCCAGACAAAATTCACAAGCATTTACAATAATAGTTTCGCTAGAAAGTACTTTAGATCTTGTTCTAACACTTTAGATTATTATCATTGTCACCAATTCACTGCCGACGAAATCACGCTGGCCTATTATTTCTTTACAAACTAGTTCACGTTATGCTAGCCTGCCCTTTACTTCTCAGTTCTGTAAATTTTTGGATTCCGTGGATAAGTTATCCAGGGGGAATTGCCCATTTTATGCACCTTCCAACTTCTTTCAGAGCTCTACTGTTCACAAAATACAAAGTCTGTATAGTGTCAAATTTCATAACCTTGATGCTTTTCACAGTCCACTGTCATTGTTCTTATCTCAGCTCTGCACTGTTCTAACATAGCTTTTCACAGAAGTACAGATTCTTATCTTTCCATCTTTCAGGAAGGTTTTTACATAGTTGTGTATATTCCCCCTTTTAGATGCGGAAGCATCTTATACTCGCGCCTTGTAGTGCGCCGTCCGCGCCGTCCGCGCCGTCCGCACCGCCTTAGTTGAGCTAATTCATTACGTCTGATACAATAATCACTCGTTCTCTGCTACTGCAATATTCACGCGTTCATCAAGTATAAGGTTATTTGTTGCACTTCAAAAGCATACATGTGTCCGAGTTAAAACGGTCAAAGTTTCACATTAAATGCATCAGGAAGGTAAAGTATTGGTACGGAAACCAGTAACACAAACATGAGCTTGTACGGTGAAGTTAGCTATTTAAAACCTACGCAAGCGTCGGTGCACACTGAACCACGCCTGTGTAAGGACGTCCCTGATCGTTCTATGTCGGGGGCGTCTGTCAGTAGGAGTTATGGTGCCCGTCGCGTCTTGTACGCCTTCGAAGGCACTTGTCTTCGACGTTGTTGTCCCTACGGTGACTAGTGCCGAGACCGTCGTTGATGCGACGGCCTCAATAGTCGGCCTCTCAGAGGTATACTGTGTGCAGCATCAGGGAGCTCGAAACTTCCAAGTCACCGTGAAGAGCATGGCCTCCATGTCTCTAATCGTCAATGCTGGCTGCCTGGTGATTGGCGGTGAGCGTGTCCAAGTCGTTCCCGTTGGCCCACAAGTGACCAACGGCGCCTGCCTGTTCCTGCCATCGTTCTTCTCAAATGAAGTTCTCGTCCAAGCGTTATTCCCATATGGCAAGGTGCTCACTGTCACCAGTGGTTTGATGAGCGGGCGACGCGGCGTACTCACTGGAACGTGGTATGTTCGAATGGAGATGAACGCCGCTAATCCTGTGCCGAACTACGTGCGCATCTCCGGTCACCGTGCTACGTTTGACTACCGTGGTCTCCAGCGTGTATGTCGAAGATGCGGCTCAGGGGACCATCTACGAGCCCAGTGCACAACACCGTATTGTGGTCGCTGTGGTGTGCACGGTCACGTTAGTGAAGGATGTGACCGCCCATGTCGACGCTGCGGGGACGGCCACCCAACTGTGGTTTGCCCTGTCCGCCGCTCTTACTCAGACGCTGCCGCTGGTGCCTTTCCACCACTGACACCGGCAACGGAACCAACTACCGACTCGGGGGACGCAGAGGAGGTCACCGACGCTGTGCTGGCCTCACCCCTACAAGTTCCTTCAAACGAAGCGCACAACGAAAGCGCGATTGTCGATGCGACGCTTGGCGCGTCGGCCTCCCCGCTGGTGCAGGAACCATGCGCTTCGAAAGACGCAACGCACTGCCCTGAAAACGGCGTCGGCGTCTCTTCTTTGACGCCACTTGATGTTCAGTGCACAAATGACCCCAGTTATCAGGCTGCTGCTGTTGGAGTTGACCCTACGACCCCTGTTATTTTGGAAAACAGTGGCGAAAACACCACAGCCTCTTCTGTTGCGGCCGCTCCAACCATTTCGACATCGCGTCGTACACGTAAAAAATCGCCCTCACAAAGGGTGCCTACACCGGACTGCCGAGACGCGGACAGTGCTGCCAGCATCAAGAATGTGGATCCAAGCTTGCCGGCGGCTCAGTCCCTACCTCCTCAGGACACGTCTTCGGAAGACGGCTTCAGCCTGGGACTGGATAGTAGCATCGGACTGTCTAGCCTTGCCGATTTTGACGTTGAAATAGGAGCTCCACGTGAAACAAAGCGAGGGCACACTTCCAGCTCTTGCTTCGATGAACGCAGTGATGGCCGTGGTAAATCCCAACGGTCCAAAAAACCTCGACCCTCTTCTGGAGGGTCGAACAGTGCGTTGTAATTTGGTCGAGCAAGTGTCCCCTGGACACTTTCCAGGACACCGTCTAGAACTATGCGTCCAGGTTAGTCTTTACTTTTTATTATGGCTACTACACTGCATATTATTTCATTGAACGTTCAGGGTTTTCGCAGTCCGGCAAAGCAGGCTGAAGTGATTAGTGTCGCCCGCGCTGCAAATTGTGATGTTTTGTGCCTCCAGGAAACAAATTTTTTCTCGCTATCCGACGTGCTTGCTTTTAAACGAAGGTTCAACCTAGATTGTTATTTCTCTTTTGCTACATCTCGTTTTACGGGAGTAGGTATTATTATTTTTAACCGAGCTCTATTAAGGGATCATCATGCTTTTTACGATGGCGTGGGCAGGGTTTTGGCTTTAGACTGTAGCTACTTTTCTTTCAGATTAAGGATACTGTGTGTGTATGGGCCAGCGCAAGCTGGACAGTCTAATGACTTTTTTAGAGACCTGGATGTGTTTTTTCTTGACGGTCGTGATGTCATTTTGATTGGCGACTTCAACTGCGTTCTAAATACGCGAACCGATGTACAAGGTCCTGGCTGGGGCCGGTCTGCTTGGAATTCACGCGAGCTTCGCCGCCTTGTCCACCACTTTTCATTACTAGACGCGCACAATGTAGTGCACGGAAATACCTTTGTTTGGACATGGCGACGTGGACGATCCTCCAGCAGGCTCGACCGGGCTTATATCCCACGAGCGTTAGAGGCGTTTGTCTCTGATTTATGCGTTCCGTCCTTCCCACATTCTCCTGTGTACGTATCTGATCATCGGCCTATTGTCTTGAAGCTCGAAGTTCCATTTTCTTTCTCAGAAAAGCCATGGCGTCTTGATGTTCGCGTCCTGCAGGACGCGCGCTCAAGATCAGATTTGTCACGCGCAATACGTGTGTCGCTCACGGCGTCTGGTCTTGAAGATTGGGATGCGCTTAAGACACAGTGGCGCCTGCGCTGCGCGGTAGAGGGGCGTTCGCTTCGTCGACGCGTTTCTGAAGAGCTTGCTGATACCGCGATGAAGTTGCGCATTGCTTTGCGCGCCGAGACGCCTTCTCCTCTGATGCGAGCGTGGCAGCGTGAACTGCGTGAACGCTTTCAGCGCTTGACTGCTGCTTCGTCTCTGGCGGCAGCAGCATGGCGCTGTAGACACAACCCATGTGCACATCCCGAGGTGCTGCGCCACGCGAGACATTCCTTTTTTGGGCAATCAGAGCCACCTGTCTCTATGACAGCACAAATACCACCTGCGCAGCGGCTTCCTACGCGTGATCGATCTGTTTTCTTGGCGCATTTTGAAGCAATGTCGTGTTCGGCCATGAGGACTAACTGTGATGAAACACCGCCAATGCTTAAAAGTTTGCCCCGTATTCCTCAAGAAGCTGCAGATTGCCTGCACATCCCTCCGTCGGCTGATGAGGTAAAGGCGGCACTGAAATCTATGAAACGTGGAACGGCCCCAGGGCCAGACGGTTTACCTGTTGAGTTTTACTTGACATTTTGGGATGAGATTGGTGCTACATTTACCGCGGTAATCCGGCGATGCTACGAGGACGGTGTCTTTCCATCAAGTTTTCGAGATGGACGCATTGTGCTTATTCCAAAGGGTGATGCTTCCTCTGTTAATCCTGAAGATTGGAGACCTATCACGCTCCTCAACGTTGACTATAAGATATTCGCAGCGGTAGCCGTTCAACGTTTGAGGGGTCTGTTGAACACCCTAATAGGTTATCACCAGACTTCATCAGTGCTTGGACGAGAAATACACAGCTTGTCATATACCACACGGGATATCATAGCTTATACTTTGTCGCGATCTGCGCGTGGTATCCTTGTGTCTTTGGACCAGGAAAAAGCGTTTGACCGACTAGAGCACACGTATATCTTTAATGTGCTCACAGCCTTCGGCTTTTCTCATTGGTTTGTGGAAATGATTAAAAATACGTACACTGGTCTGAAAAGCACACTAGTTCTGGATGGTTGGGAAAGTGCTGCCTTTTCTATAACACGTGGGGTCCGTCAGGGATGTCCATTGTCTCCTGTGCTATTTGTCCTCAGCCTTGAGCCATACTTGCGTGCTCTTGATGCGGATTCACGTGTCCGGGGTCTTCCGCTTCCTGGTAGCGGTGTCGTGAAAGTCACAGCTTTCGCTGATGATATAACCTTGTACCTTTCAGATGAAGATAGCCTTTCACGCAGCCTGCATGTATTTTCCCAGTATGGCGACATTTCAGGTGCAGCGTTGAACATCTCCAAATCCCGGTATTTCTTCATTGGCTCTCCAAACTCCAGGCTTAGCGCCAGTGTTCCCATTCAGCCGGCCGCGTCCCTTCGTATTTTAGGTATTTCATACAACCACTACGGCATTTGCGAATCTGTTTGGTTAAACGCTCTCGAGGAAGTAAGACTGAAAATTCAGGATGCACGGGATTTCGACTTCCCGCTTCTTGAGCGGAGGTACCTTGCGCAGACTGTATTTTGCGGTCGCATTTGGTACCTTTCTCACGTCGTGCAACCATCTTTACGTATCGTGCGATCACTGCAGTCTGCTTTGTGTTCCTTTTTTTGGTCAGGCGGCACTGAGTTGGTCTCTCGCGCGGCACTGGGACAGCAGCGTGCTCAAGGAGGCTTTGCTTTCCCTTCAGTGTCCATACGCTGTCGGCTGCTGGCACTGCGTTTCCTTTTGCGCCTAGTGCAAGGGGAGGAATCTCCCGCACGAACGCTTGCATATTACTTTCTGGGTACTCACCTTCGCCATTTGATGCCTAATGTGCAACTTAACAGGGGGCCACAGTCAATAACACTTCCTGCGTTTTATGCAACAACTGTTGCATTTTTTCGCCATGTCAAGTCGAGCTGTCCTGGCATAGATGTTTTGAACAACCACATAGTTGAGACAACTGCTGCTTTGTTGCTTCCGTTGGTCCCGCCAGCCCGCCGTGCTCGCTCTAGACGGGTGTCTTGGAGCTCCTTAACGGCTTCTTTTCTGCCTGGACACCTTCGGGACTTCATGTGGCGCCTGGGAGGGGGTGTACTTCCCACTCTCGACCGCCTCGAAAGGTGGAGAATAGTCCAGTCAGCAACTTGTCCGAACTGCTCCCTTCGGGAAACAAATCAGCATTTTCTGAGGCATTGTATCATTGCTCGCGTTTTTTGGAGAGCCGTGCATGCTGGATTTCACTGCCTCAGAGTAAATCGCTTCGTTTCTTCTGGGCGTTGTTCGCGAGGCCGCTTCGCTTGTCTTCTCATTGTTGCCGGCGCTTTCTGCCTCTGGCGCAACCGCTGCGAGGCGGTTGCAGCGGACCGCCGCCGCCGCGCGCTCTACCCGATCCTAGAACGATTGTACTCGGAGCTGCTGTCTGTTTTGTCGGAGGAGCTCTTCTTCCTCGGTGAGGAGGAATTTCTTCGGCACTGGTCTTGCCCTTTTGTGTCGGTCTATGACGGACGAGTGAAACTTGTCTTTCGGCCGGCCTGGTATTGGTAGGCTGATCTGTCGATGTGCCGACAAAAATGGCATGCCAACCTGTAAATATGCAAAATGTACATATTTATGTTTTATTTGTCTCTTGTTTACTTTGAAGTATTTTGTGGTTGTGTTTGTGTGAACCATCGAATGTACATGTTTTTTCAACGTCATCTCATATCCATGTTCATGTAAATGATGTCTGTCTTGTCATCATCGTTAGAGTATGTCTAAGACGGAAATGTTCTGTTGAGTGTTATTGACGTTTGTGGCAATAAATTTTTTCTAATCATGTGTCTAACTCTGTTACCAGCCACTAAACTGTTTTAGCGGGTCGGCTCAGTGCTCTCCCATAGTTGAGTACGAAGTACTCAAAATCGTTCAACATATTAGATTCGGAAGCATCTTATACTCGCGCCTTGTAGTGCGCCGTCCGCGCCGTCCGCACCGCTTCTCGAACATTCGACAGCTGACGCGCGCGCATGCGCCGTCGCGCCGTCGCCCACCATCTGTGCCGCGCGCGCTTCTCCTTCGAGAACATTCGACAGCTGACAGCGCATGCGCCGTCGCGCCGTCGCCATCTGTGCCGCGCGCGCGCTTCTCCTTCGAGAACATTCGACAGCTGACAGCGCATGCACTGTCGCGCTGTATATATACTCAAGGTCGGCGCTCGCTCGCTCAGTTGCCGCTCGTCCGTTGGTTCGTCGCAATAAATAAAACACCGTCCTTTCGCATACGTGCCGTACGTGTTCACTCATTTAACACCCCATTTCACAACCACGTTAACCAATTTAGCCATCGACCCAAGTAAGTCGCAATTTAACACCCGTTAACCAATTACATGCTTCCGCATCCTCCTCAGTGTTCCCCCGAGGGAAGCTGCGGGCAATTTTTTTTTCTCCATTTCCTTGCCTGGATTCTCATCTTGTTTTTTTTATTCTTCCAATTTGGCGCTGATTTCTTTTTTTTCTGTGTAGTTTTCACTCTATATTTGATTTTTTTTTGAAGAGTGCCTGCACTGTATTATTTATTTGTTTTGTCTTATTTTAGCGTTCTCCTGCACTAAGACCTCATGGTTGTTCCAGGGCATGTTAATAAGTCAGCAGCCGAGTACCTTAGCCACTAGACCTCCGTTGCGGGGCGTACCCCTTTTTCGCTGACATTAAAAGAGCGACAACCCTATTACTCACAATCTTGTATTCAATATTTAAATCCTGATTTTTTGGTGCCCGTCTGTATATATGTTTCCATAACCAGTCTCTATGAGAAATGGCGCTCATAATATCTGCAGTGAACCACGAATAATTTTTTCTACATTTTTTAGTTTTTACTTATGTACTTGAACGTTCAAATTTTAGTTGCTGGTCACAAAATTCTTTGTAAACTGTGGAATAGTTCGATGCCACAGTTAACTGCATCCAGTCAAATTGTGCTACAAACTGATCAAATACTTTGCTATAAATATCTCTATTTTTCGTTCATCACTATTACTTTTCCCTTCTGCATTCTCATCGCTCGGCCGAGGCAATCGTCCACATAGGCGACAGGCCGCGAAATAATGGTCAGCTGGTTTTCGCTTAATCACGCAAGACCTTAATGAATAATTTGGTGCCCGCATTTCAATGTGATCTATACAGGAAGACACAAGTCTGGTGTGTATGCATTCTTCGCGTGTTGGGGATTTTGCGGTTGACTGTAAGCCATATTTTGATAAAACTAAAAGGTAATCAGATACATTGACTGTGGTAAAGTTCAATGTATTGATGTTTAGATTTCCTAGCACGCAAATTTGATCCACCGTTGCTTAGCCGTCTATGACTTTATCTAGCTCGCTCAAGAATCGTGAAACAATATCTTGAGGAGGACCATATAAATGGCTAGCAGAAGTAGGTCCGTGTTTGCTAGCGTGATTTTCACTGAAAGACATTCAGTATTGCTAAATGTAATGTTCCTTGATGCGGTACAATATTTCTTGCTAACAAATAGCGCTATGTCACCACCTTGTTGGTTTGCCCTTGACATAAAATGGTCTTTATGACCATTTCAGACAAACACATTTTAGCCATCCACTGGTCCATTTGATTTTACTAAAACAAACACGTCCACACAGTTCTTGAGTGATTCAGCTAACGTTCTAAATTCATTTTAGTATTTTCGAGGGCTTTTAATATTTACGCTAATCACTGTAAAGTCATGCTCTCGGTTGATGCCAAAATTATCTTTAAACTGAGGGAATTCGATGTGATGTAAAAGTTTATTGCCATGGGGTTTATGAGATATTAGCAATGCCCAACAAGCTGTTCACTCGGATCAGATGCGCATCTTTGTCTTTCTTCACAAAAATCTTGCCAACCTTCACCCGTTAAAATTAGTAGATTTTTTTCTGGTGCTGCCGTTCTCGCTCGCCAAAACAGATTAAGGTTGATCCTTGTCAGATTATTATTGAAGAAGTGCTTTGGACACTGCCCGTTTTGGTGCAAATGTTTAGTCTCCCTCTAGCATCAAACCATCGTTCTCTTGTGGGCACAGAAGAAAAGCGCACAAGTACCATCGGGTTGGACTTGTGTTTGCTTGGCAAGCGATGAACGGCCTCGATATCAGAGCTAACAAAGTATGATAGCTCGAGTTTGCTGGCTATGTCTGACAAGACAGCTTTCAGGTTTTCGTTATGTTTGACTGGTAGCCCTTCACTTTTTATGGTGGCCTTTCTGTGATATTGCTCGATTTCATATGAGATAATGTTGAAGTTGCTGAATCGTTTCTGCTAGCGTTTTCAGTTCACTTTTCAGGTCAGCAGTTTGGGCTTCGTGTGCAGTTTTCCTTTCTTTGCTGGCTGATTGATAGCTGCTGAGAGACCAAATCGTACTGCTTTCACATGAAAAAAACTCTTCCAGATCCTTCAATGACATAGTTACTTTCCTAAATTCAGCTTCTAGGAGGAGCAGTAAGTCAACTTTGCCATGTAGGGTCAACAAAGAAGCAAGGTTATCTTTAATACCAGAGAACTCGGATGAGATCTCAGGTTCTGAAGAATCTTCTGTTGTAGTCGTACCCACTGGCTGCGAGAACGTCCAATTCTGCTTTGTTTAGCTGTACGACAAGTTCTGCACACCCATGAATCACGTTTGCTTTGACTCTTTGCAGCGGAAGTATTTTGCACCACACTAGAACAATGCTGTCCTAAATGATAAAGGCTCTCACATTTCACACACTTCAAAAAACGACCGTCACCTGTAAGTGACTTTTTGCACGCAATACAACTTTTCATAGCGACACTTAACAATATACACTATGCCGTCGGTGGCTAACAAACGTTTGCTAGGCTTACAAGGTAAACACACTACCTGTAAAATAGGAATCGTCTGTGTCTGGTTATATTATAACTATGTGGCAATATAATAATAATAATAATAATAATAATAATAATAATAATAATAATAATAATAATAATAATAATAATAATAATAATAATAATAATAATAATAATAATAATAATATAGTAGTAGTAGTAGTAGTAGTAGTAGTAGTAGTAGTAGTAGTAGTAGTAGTAGTAGTAGTAGTAGTAGTAGTAGTAGTGGGGTGATTCCACGAGAGATCGACACGGGTCCAAAAGTTGATAATTTAGATTTCATTGAGTATTTTATATTTCGTGCATCTCCCACTAAGTAGCCCGAAAGTCAACTTCGTTTTATGATTAACGGCATAACTTACGAGAAAAAAAATATCAAACTTCACCAACACGGAGGCACCAATTTCGTCACCTGTCATTTTTGAAAATTGCAGATGCTATGAAAAGACAAATATTTTTGTTTCAAGGAAGATGTTTTTTACCTGAAATGTATGTCTAATGAAGAATGAATTTATAAGGTTTCAAGTTTGTAGACCTTAAGAAAATAGCTTTTAAAATGTCTAATTTTGCGATAGTTTAAAGTAAGTTACGATTCCCCATTTTTTTTCTCTGAACATAATGCAAGCAGCGTTTTCAAACTTGACACGTTTTAAGGATATAGTGTGTTCATTAGGTACATAAATTATTGGTGCCGTAGGGCAAATGTAAATTTTTATATATTGCCTCAAAATTCTCGTATTGGCAAAAGTGTACTCCACTAAAATTTGAATAATAAAAAAACCCCATCTTCGATTTTTCTTAAAAATCTCGTAAATAGACAACCGAAGGACATCATACAGTAAAATAGAAAAACATGTTGCATTATTTTGTTTCTAGCGACAATATTTGTGGTACAAATCAGAGCTTTTCGAGAATGCGCTGATAAGTTGAGAAATCTAAAAATCGGAACGAAAAAGCGGCACTAAGCTTCAAACGCGAGTAAACGTGACCGCATTTGGTGAAGAAAGGCTGTTTTAGCAGATAGGAGTAACTATTTTGAACACGGTATTCTACAGTATCTGAATTCACTCTTATACGTAGACCACTGAGGCTTCTAATACGTGGTGACTCTCCAATACTGACACACTGATGGAGCTGCTGTGACGGCCATGTGTTGGCAACACGTTGGGTAAGATAATTGAATGTTGAACGAGTTCATAAACGATTCATAACAAATTTTTATTATTTGGGGCATGAAGACTGCCGCATCAGACTGAAGAACACGCTTTAGGGCAAGTTGTCATCCGTCGTCTGCTCTACAGATGAATTGCTGTGCGCCGCATCTCGGAGGCAATGCTTTAGATGGTATGGTTCAAAGTAGGGACAAAGATTACGCCTCCCGTAATTTGATCGATAAAAACATTGTGAAATTAATTTTAACGTACTATACTTCAGTTTTGCATTCGCAATGTGGATAGTTGCGCACGCTGTTTGTGCCACAGATACAATGCGCCACAGATACGCATTTTTTTCATATACAACACGCAACAAAACTAAGATGTTATGTACCACATGCGCGCTGAAAAAACAAATGCAATATTAAAAAGCAAGCAACACATGATAAGCTCGACATAATATCAATATGCAGATCTTATACATAAAAGAGAGAAACAAAATACCGGAACAAAACTGGATGCATTGCAAATCACAATGAAATGACATACTTGCCAAACACTAGTGAATACGTCATGGTTCAATTCTATACCTACCATTTTTTACAAAATATAGATTTGTGAGGATAAGTTATTTCTCTTTTGATCAAAATTTTTTAACTTTCTTTTTAAACTGTCCCTGTATTGACGTCAAACTGCAAGCCATTTTGTAATTTGTTAACCATTCGCATTCATTGGTAATGCAGCGTTTGTTTTCAATAATGTGTCCTGGTTCTAAATAAATGCTGTAAGTTTTTTCTAGCAAAATAACGTTGCTGATTTTCTCTTTGCTTAAACCACTTGTTTTTGTGTACCCCTTGAAGCAGTTTGAAATAATATATTTGGTTTGTCGGTAATATTTCCTGTTCATGAAAGAGCACTGAAGTGCGTAAATGGTCTACTCTACTCTGGTAATTTTCATAACAGCGAACTGTTTTCCTTTGTAGCATTATAAGTTTGTTATAATATTTCGCTGTTGTCGTACCCCATAATAGTACTCCGTAACAAAGTCTCGAATAGAATAGGGCATTGTACAAACTTATCTTCAGCCACTGAGGAAGGAGGGAACCAATTCTCTACATGCATCCCAGCGTTCCCGCAAGTTGCCTAACTAAATGAGCAACACGGACGTTCCACGTTAACTGAATCCTACCCCAAGAAATTTTTTATGTTTTCTCGTTTTATGATATTTCCGTCAAATCTTATCTTTGTCATATTTAACATGTTTATATTTATTGGGCGAAATGTAATATATGTCGTCTTCTTGGCATTTAACTATAGCTTGTTTTGTTTAAGCAGGTTTGAGAGTGACTCATTTACATTTTTTGGTGTTTCTAAATATTATAAAGTAAAAAGTACGTTTGTGTCGTCTGCATACATATTAGGCTGTGGTGAGGTGGGTATACATAAAATATCATTAACATAAAGCAAAAAGAGCAAAGGACACAGTATAGATTCCTGCGGAACTCCTTGAGTCAACTGAAGCTGTCTTGATGTAGCTGTCTTCATTTGTAGTAGTTGGTACCGGTTCTGCAGATAGTTCTGTAAATCCTTAAGGGTGATCCCACGTATGCCGTACCACGATAGTTTCCGTAATAATATCTTATAATGTAATGAGTCAAAGGCTTGTTTCACGTAAAACATAAACCAAGCGCAAATTTCTCACTTTCTATATTTGAAATAACTTGACCTTTATTAACTGTTAACGCTTCTTCAGTAGACAAATTTTTTCTGAAAACCTTATTGAGATGTTGTGATGACGCCATAATTATTGAAAAAGGATAACAGCCTGTCGTGAATAACACCTTCAAAAACCTTTGATAATGTCTAAAGTACTTAAACTGGTCTATAATTTGGCATATTAATGTCACCTTTTTTATAAATTGGTGTTACCGTTAAAATTTTTAACTGTGTCGGAAACACGCCTGTTCTTAGTACAAGATTTATTATGTGAGAAAGCACCTCGGATATTAGCGGGCGAATGAACTTTAGTTCAGCGGCGGTGATTTCGTCTATACCTGGCGCTGAATTGCTTTCAAGTTTATGCATCAATCTTGCAATCTCAGCACTGTCAGTAGGAAGCTTAAAGATCGAATTCCGCATAGCTGCAGTTTCTTCGAAGAACGAGTCAACTTCACTTTCAGACAAGCCACTATGTGCGCCCACATTACACGAAATGACGGCTTATGGCATTTGCTGGGTTGTCACCACGCAGCACAATGTTTCTCTTTTGTATTTTTGCGATATCATATCTTGCTTTCTTTCTCCCAGTAAGGGCATCCACCGTTCCCCAAACCCTTCTTGGGTTATTGCATATTTTCAATTTTTTTTTATTTTTTATTTAATAATACTGTCAACTCTCGTTTGAGGGTCATAACAGGGAGGTAGTACATTATGAGTACAAACAGAACACCTAAAAAAACCACTGAGCAATAAATACAGGAAAACAGACTGGGCAGTACTTCAACCATTACCAAAATAAGCATCAATTTCTCTGTCAAAAGTTTGTACATCGGTACTATTAATAACATGTTGGGGTAAAGAATTCCATTGTTCTATAGCATCCGGGAAAAATGGCCACCGAAAGATGTCAGTGCGAGCGCTGAAATATTTTTTTCCGATACTCTCATTTAACCTTTTTAAAGTCTGATGTAAGGGCGTTGCGGTATTTTTCGTACTCTGCAAATGTTTCAGGTTATCGTAGGCATAATAATTAAAAAAAGGCTATTTTTAATTTCACTACGTATTTAAAGCAAGCAGTCTATCTATTCAAGGTTTGCGGCAACTTCTTTCTTTTCTTTCGTAAAGATAATTCGCTAAGAAATGCCGCGTTGTAACAGTGACGTAATGCATTCAAAAATTCATTATAGGCCTCATGAGCATCTTTCATCTTTATTATATCACTTGACGAGCTGAAAAAATAAGTTTTTACTTTCACTATTTATGTTGCGTTGGGTGAAGGTTTCCTTCCGTTGCTTTTGGTGTTTCAATGGCAAGGGTATAATACAAAACACTGGCAAGTGATCGCTAATACCACTTGGTTTGAGTTTGTCACGCATATATTGAGTAACGTTGCACTATCCCTGGTCACTATGGTAGGGGAACATATAGGATTCACGCAATCAAACGCCGAAAACAGCGTATCGAAATGGGCGGTGGCCTTATCGTTCGCAGCAAGAATAATACTTATGTCCCACATGGTAACATAAGAAGTGTTGTGAAGTAAGGGGAAGGATAAGAGTGCAATCTATAAATTCTAAAAAAAAACGTGTTTTGTGGTCTTGAGGCGCTCTACAAAAGACAATCGCTCTGCGGTTTGTCCCAAGACCACCAATGTGTAGTTCAACGTCCCAAAATTACTACATAATTATGAGAGACGCCATAGTGGAGAGCTCCGGAAATTTCGACCCCCTGAGGATATTTAAAATGCACCCAAATCTGAGCACACGGGTCTACAGCATTTCTGCCTCCACACTGCTGTATGTATTGCTCTCGATGTGTACTGCGTTTAGATTGCAATGTCGGCTTTAGTCAGCGCTGCAACTTGAAGGGGGCGTCGTTACCCACATTTTCTTCCTGTGTGTTTTCGCGCTTGCCAAACATATTCACGTGGTTAAATTGGGGTTTTTCTCGTGTGAAAGTGAAATTTACTGACACGCGAAGAAGTGTCGCTTCAGTGTTTTCTGTGCACGACCACGAGCTTATTATTTTTTAGAAATGCATTAAAAAGGTTCGCATAACCTTTCTGAAGGAATGTAGTATTTGATGGTCGTCCTTATTGAACCAGTTAATGATATTTAAAAAACAAAATATAGGTGAGCAGCCGCCAGTGGGGATTGAACTCACGACCGCTGGTTTACAAGACCAGCGCTCTGCCAGTGAGCTATAGCGGACACGTGAAGAACTTCAGTGTTCTCTGTCCAGGACCACTAGCATATTATTTTTTTAGAAATGTATTGAACAGCTTCGGATCACTTTTCTGAAGAAGTAATATACTATTTGAAGGTCGTCTTTACTGAAAGAGTTAATCATATGGGAAAAAATAATGTCATTGGTAAGAGGCTGCGAGTGAGAATCGAACTCATGACCACTGGTTTACGAGAACAGCGCTCTGCCACTGAGCTATAGCGGCCATTTTTTTTAGATGCGGAAGCATCTTATACTCGCGCCTTGTAGTGCGCCGTCCGCGCCGTCCGCGCCGTCCGCACCGCCTTAGTTGAGCTAATTCATTACGTCTGATACAATAATCACTCGTTCTCTGCTACTGCAATATTCACGCGTTCATCAAGTATAAGGTTATTTGTTGCACTTCAAAATCATACATGTGTCCGAGTTAGAACGGTCAAAGTTTCACATTAGATGCACCAGGAAGGTAAAGTATTGGTACGGAAACCAGTAACACAAACATGAGCTTGTACGGTAAAGTTAGCTATTTAAAACCTACGCGAGCGTCGGTGCACACTGAACCATGCCTGTGTCTTCAGGCATGTGTCTAACTCTGTTACCAGCCACTAAACTGTTTTAGCGGGACGGCTCAGTGCTCTCCCATAGTTGAGTACGAAGTACTCAAAATCGTTCAACATATTAGATGCGGAAGCATCTTATACTCGCGCCGTGTAGTGCACCGTCCGCGCCGTCCGCACCGCATCTCGAACATTCGACAGCTGACGCGCGCGCATGCGCCGTCGCGCCGTCGCCCACCATCTGTGCCGCGCGCGCTTCTCCTTCGAGGACATTCGACAGCTGACAGCGCATGCGTCGTCGCGTCGTCGCCATCTGTGCCGCGCGCGCGCTTCTCCTTCGAGAACATTCGACAGCTGACAGCGCATGCGCCGTCGCGCTGTATATATACTCAAGGTCGGCGCTCGCTCGCTCAGTTGCCGCTCGTCCGTTGGTTCGTCGCAATAAATAAAACACCACCCTTTCGCATACGTGCCGTACGTGTTCACTCATTTAACACCCCATTTCACAACCACGTTAACCAATTTAGCCATCGACCCAAGTAAGTCGCAATTTAACACCCGTTAACCAATTACATGCTTCCGCATCCTCCTCAGTGTTCCCCCGAGGGAAGCTGCGGGCAATTTTTTTCTTTAATGAATGACATTGTCACCAGTAAAGTACACAGAACATACTTCATCAGAAGTCAGGCAAACACACACAAGCGTCAAGAACGGGAATCCACTCCGCAATGGGGTCAAATGTCTCGACCACACTGCGCACTTGAGCAGCTGCTTCTCGGAAGACAGATCTCGTCGACCGTGGTGGCTCGGCGTGTCTGTCGATTATGCGACTTTTCCATAATGAATAAAGTCCCAACAACATAAACAAGTCGTAAGGAGTACTATCAGTCAGACTCTTTTTGAACGGAAGGAACCTAATACCATGGGCTATGATTGGAAGTTCTTTTCTTAAGGTTCTTTTTAGAATGTCCCAAAAATAAAAAGCATCACGACAATGAATATAACAATGCTCTATAGTCTCAGGTTGGTTGCAGAGTCTACAATTCACTGTCCAGGGTACGTATATTGATTTTTCATTCAGCCACGTTTTCAGTGGCAGCATGGAAGTGTGCAGTTTAAAGAAAAATGTTTTGGCTGAAGGAGATATACACATTCTGCGTACATAAAACATCGTGACCAGACAGAAGCGAATATGGCTTTCGATAAACAGGTTCGGGGAAAAGGTTAGTCACAAGTGCAGCGGTTAAATTTGTTCTGTCAATAGTATACAAATACTCTAAGGTGAACCTGGCTTTCAAAAAACTGACAGTATCAACAATTTCTTTTAGGAATCCCCGCAACGGCAATTCCTTAGCAACGCTTGTTGTCACATGAATAAAAGGAAGGTGGTAACATAGACAGTTACGAAGAACCGCTGAAAGAAAGGGGTGGCACACATCCTTGAGGTAAAAAAATCGCAACACCAACTGTCGCACGAACAAATGCACAAGGCCGAGGCCACCCTTTCGAGTGGAAGAAAATGATTGTCACTTCTCATGGGTTCCCAGGAAGAGCTCCAAATTAAGCAGGCAAATATCCTATGAAAGGCTTGAATGTGTACCCGAGAGCAATGCAACACCTGCAGAATATAAATAAGCTTCGATACAAGGAATATTTTGCACGCTTTCGCTCCGGCAAAAATGGAAAGCTCCCGTTCGTGCCATGTTGCCACCTTTCTGCGGATCGTAGTTATCGCAGTGGTCCAGTGTGGGCCGCTGTTACGATAGTTATCGAGAGGCACACCAAGGTATTTCATAGGAGTCACATTCCAATGAATATTTGCGAAGACCGAAAGAGTTGTAGCCCACATGACTATCCAGAATCCACTACTTTTATCAAAATTTATTCTGGCGCCAGCGACCTCACTGAAACGTAAAGTATGTTGTCTGCTTCTTGAACGATGGGTTTATCAGCGCAAAAGAAGGCAATGTCATCTGCATAAGCTAGAACTTTTAACTTCCTCAGCATCATATCGGTAGCCTCTTATGCTGGACTTTAGAAGCACACTTAAACATAATGGTTCCAGATAAATTGCAAAAAGCAAAGGTGACAGCGGACATCCCTGACGTACAGATGAATTTCACTCTATTATATTGGAAAGTGTGCGATTTACAATTAGCCTAGTTGTGCACTTCTTATAACAGAGTGAGATACCATTGTATAGTACATCACCCAACAGCAGGTGTCTTAGAAGCCGGAACAAACAAGCATGTTGTACCTCATGAAATGCTTTTGCAAGGTCTATCTGAAGGAGGGCTACTTGGTCCATGCTACCATCTATACACTCAAGAACTGAACGTGCAATATGAATGTTTGTCTGTATAGAGCGACCACGAATTCCACATGTTTGGTGGTCACCTACACATTTAGTAATCACTGTCTGTAGCCGATTTGTCAACAATTTAGCAAATATCTTGTAGTCAACGTTACATAACGATATAAGCCTGTATTCGTTAACTCCCTTTAATGCGTTAGCATCAGCACTTTTTGGGATTAATGTTGTATGTCTCTGATAGAAAAAAGGAGGAAGTTCACCACGGTCATAAGCCTCTTTAAAAAGTTGCTCAAGGAAAGGTATCAGAAGTTCCTGAAAAGCTATGTAAAATTCGCCACTAAGGCCATCTGGGCCAGGAGTTTTGTTTTTCTGCAACGTTGTTATTATAAATCTAATTTCCTCTCTGGTTATTGGCCCCTCTACAGGGAGTCTATCATCATCTTGTAACTGAGGTACAAGGGCAATGTTTGTTTGTTTGTTTGTTTGTATCCTTTTATCCATGGCTCGTACCCACTCTGGGGGATTGGCCAAGACAACAAATAGTCTCATATGAACGATAACTCCGTTATTGCTTACAACGAAAAAAAGGGGGGGGGGAGTTGTATAGTTAAGACAGTATGTTGGAAAAAAAAAGAAATAAACCAAAGATTTAGATAGTGAGAAAAAAATCAATAACAAAGTAGATACTAATAGCTACAACTTGATTTTGGGAGCCGACCAGACAGCTGGTTTTGCCAAACCCAATTAATTTGGTATGTCACGGATTTATCAAGAATAGAAAATTACTTTTCGACCCGTTTTTTTAGTATTTGTTAACGAGGGCTTTATGTTGAAAAACGTTTAGAGTCTTGAATAAAATTACACACCGCATCGAATGCATCTCTGTGGCAATTTCCCAAAACAGAGGCACCAAAACTTAGAACATTTTCTGCGGTTAAATTTAAATCTAGCTTCGCAAATGGAATATCTAAAAGTCGTTTCCTAATTAATGCATAGTTACGACATGAGCAAAAATAATGTTTAATTGTTTCTGATTCTTCGCAGAACGGACAAAGGGGGGAAAGTGTCAGGCCAGCTCTGTGTAAATAAAAATTTAATGGGGGGACACGGCACCGGAATCTAGAAATTATAATTTCAAGTTTTTTTGACGGACTCCACTGTGCTTTCCATGGAAATTTGAGATGCTGATAATCTGTCCATTGTGTGATATTTTCTAAACTATCTGTAAGGGCAATGAAGTGGTTAGCTTCTTCCTCAAAATTCTCTTGAAGCTCAGTCGCGGTGAACAAACATTTGTAATAATCTTCAAATGCTGCTCTTATTTCACATGTCTCTGTGCAAAGGGAACCCCGCGACTCAATTTGCAGTATCTGTTAAGAAAGTGTATATCTCTTTTCATCCCCGAGGGAATTTTTTAGTGGGTTCCTCTTCAGTGAAATGGGTAACACGGGAACGAATCTTAGCTCCTCTGTATAAATCTGTATCATGTTTTGTATCTGTGCTCGAATCACATTTATCTCGTCCCCGTACAATCCCGGCTGTTGACTTTCAAAACTATGGAGCTTATGAAGTAATTCATAAAGATAGCGCTTTTAAGCTTTTTTTTTGCACTATTTCGCATGAAATACTAATTGCCTGATACTTGACTCTTTCTTTGAACTTTTCCCATTGACCGAAAATTGGCAGCTGTCGACACTGTGTTACCTCTTGTACCGCTTGTAGACCGAATTATATTGTTTATTTTGTTTTAAATTTGCGTGCACCTGCGCAAAGACTACGTGGCTGTTCCTGGGCACTTCAATAATTGATTGACCTAGCGCCAAAGACACAGTGAGGCTCGAACGCGAATCCGCTGGGTGCCAGCCCAGTATTCTTCCCCTGAGCTACCTACGCTGGTGCTTGTGACTTGTTGGCAAACTTGCCTCAGGCTGGCTGGGTGTCGGGAAAGCATGAAATCGAAATTATACGACTTATAAAGAGTTTTAAAACAGCAAAATATCAAGCAGTCGTCACACAATGTGAATAGCGTTTGGAGTGGGTCGTCCAACACTCCAACCCATTACAAAAACTTGCTGTTCAGTTATTAACTGTGGCACATACCCACTCTAGGCATCATTCCTCATGGTCGTCAGCCACTGCATGGACAATTGGCACATAATTCCTAGCAAATGTTTAGCGGATACCACGCTTCTCAGAAGAATGACGAGAAATAGCGTAGTTAATGTAGGCCTACTACCCAAACGTTTATTAGTAATACCCTTGTTTGTATCAAGCAATTGTGCTTGTTACCCAATGAGTCTTTTGAAAAGGCTCTGAAAGGCCGCTCTTTGAGCTTTCGCTGTGATTCTGCTGCGCCTTTGTGCAGGTCTGGCGTTTTTTTTTTTTTGAAGACGATGATCTTTCTTGGGGACCTTCGACGCAAAAATTTTGGCCTGCCTCACTGCCTGCCAGCCTGCACATTTGACTGTTTGTACACTCTTAATGACACTGAGTACTTGAAACGGCCGACCAAATGCGTTTTACAGAGGTGATAAGGTGTAAAACGGCCTTGCGTTTTACACCTTATCACCTCTGAGACGGGCTGCTGTTGTTGTTTACCTTTTTGTCGTGGTGCATACCCACTATGGGGGATTGGCCTAGAATCAAGTGGTTTTAAAAATTCCTGATCGGATTTGGAATAATGAAGGTATAATAGAAAGAATACCGATAGCCAAGGAAAGTGCGGTGCCTAATGCAATGCATACAATTATTTACATGAAGGAATTTATTCTTATAATGGAGCAATAATCTAATTTTTATACGTATAAAATTTTGTCAACATGTTAGTATAATGAAACGGGTTCGCGCACACCAGTCTCAAAACCACGCGCTTTGTTTTCCAAGAAAACTGCCAGATGGCGCTAATGTCTCACGTGTGACGTGACTTGATGCCTTCTTTTGCCTCCGCTGCATGCTCGAGGCGCTCTAACGTAGCGCCTCCAGAATACCATTCACCGATTTTCTTGCGCAGAACATGTGCAGCTGGAGAAATGAACTACTTCATTGTTCTTTATAGTGCATACGTCAGACACTCTCCATCAATTACGACTATCGCATTTCGACGACATTTGCAAAGTAACATGCAGATACGGGACCAATTTGTTTTCTGAAAACGTTATATGCATATTTTATACGCAGTTTTTTGCATATAAACATATATGAATATTTTATATGCAGTTATATGCAGTTTTTTAGTGTTGTTCACTGAAACAAAATTTTGGGCACCAAAGTGTCAACAAAGCGTCTGAAATAGGAACACTACCCCACAAAACTGTGGGTCATCATCATTATCATCAGCAGCAGCAGCGGCCGCAATTTCGCGCGCGAGCCATCAGGTGATCCCGCGAGCACGCACTGTGCGAGCCGAGCCCTCGTGAGCAGGAGACTTGAACGGTAAGCTGCCCCCGTTCCAGCCGAGGCCTAGCGGGCGGACGACCCTCAAGGCTCCACCGATCACCTCGACGACATCGGCTTCGGAATAGGACTGAACGTAGACTCGGCGAGTCGGTGTGTTTCATGGCTTCCCTACACCGCAGGTCATATCGCGGGTTGAGTTCGCGATTTGAGGACTTCGACGCTTCAATAGAGCCCGGGTTTGGTCACGCAGTATGTTGGGGCAGAAGTGGTTTTTGTGAGTGGCGAGACCTCCGAGGCGAGCTGAATTTCATGAGACGACACCGTCTGGATTTGTCACGGCGTAAATCAACAGACGCTCGCCGCGCACGGCCTAGCTCCGGTAAACGCACCCATGACTCTGGAGAACCACAACCAGGTGAGATAGAAACTGCAGTTGACATCGAAGTAGAACACGCATGCAGCATCAATGGGGAAAGAGAAAGCAAACGGGATGAGGCCTCAGCGTGTGCAACTGCTCATCAAACAAGCGCGGACATAGTGGACTCGAAAAATACTGCTGAGAACAGCTGGCACAGCAGCGTGCGCCACCGACCGCAGCCAATGCATTGTGAAGATGCACTCGCCAATGACAACCAGATGAGCAACAGAGCACAAAGTTCATGTAGCTCAGAAGAACAGAGAACACCAAAGACCAATACCTCCGTGGCAGAAAAGTATTTTCCGCTTAACAACCAGGTTGGCTTCGAATATCGGGAGGGGCGTAACACTGAAGAGGAAAATGTTTTCGAGCAATCAAATACGGATGAAGAGGGACAAAACATGGTGCCCGAAATAAGAAACAACTGCCGAGTTTCGCATTCTCAGCGCCCTTCAATCCCGAATGACATGCGTGGACCCCTAGCTTTTGAGGCGCAAGCAAAAAACTAACCAAGACCGCCCACTTATGCGGAACCGGGACCATCCCGAACAAAGCCATGCGACTATGTGCCCGCAAATCGAAGCCGGGGTCACTGGCCCCAAGGAGCATAGACTCGAAGCAGAGCAGAACGTCACATCACCCCAAGGTAGCCTGCAAAGGGGGTAGTTGACCACCGGTAGGTCAGATGCAGAACGTCCAGGCCAACAACACCTGCAGTACCACCCTTTCCCTAGGCGCCGCACCTGGGAGCAGGTGATCGACGCCGATACAGAGAGCGATGACAGTGAGCACGGCGGGAAAGGGCCAAAACTGCTAAGCCTCGAAGGTGAAGAGCACCGACTGGGCCAGTCCTCTGCTGGCCGACAGGAACTTTCTTCGGAGGCTCCATCTCAGGAGGAACCGATGATGGAAGACTTGATGGAACGTTTCGAGGAGGCATACAAGCAAGCTAAACTCCGAATGCTACCGCTGTGAACAAACAAGTGCGTGTGCGCGTATCTTTGCGAGACTACCCCGCACCTCCAACCCTTGTATTGGGTTGTTTGACAATATTTGTGTTTACATCAACTGTTACAAATATGCTTTTTTGTACGCTTTTCGACTATTGTATAAAATAATAATGCGTCCACAACCACTTTTTCATGCATTGAGTTTACTTCTTATTTTGTACTTGTTCAGCAACACTACGCCGTGCGATTTTATTGTTACTTGTCGATTTTATTGTTACTTCTGATGTGGCTGTTTTTACAGCTAAAGCGGTTAGGAGATGAAAAGTCGGGTCTAGCGCCGCACCGTAGTAGACCATCGCCGCCGCCGGTGTCCGTAACCACAATACACGAAATTAGACAAAAAAACCTAGTACCAATGACACAGTGCGGCTCGAACTCGGGTCCGCTGGCTGCCAGCTTAGTATTCTACCACTTAGCTATGCCGGTGCTTGGAACTTGTAGGCAAACTTGCCTTAGGCAGGATTGATGTCGGGAAAGCGTTCGCGTTTATACGACTGATAAAGCATTTTAATACTGCGGAAGATCAAGCAGTCGTCGCACAATGTGAATAGCGTATAGTAGGTCGTCCGATGCTTCAAGCCATTACAGAAGCTTGTTGTTCAGTTAATAACTGTTATCAACTGTCGGGCATACCCAGTTCACGCATAATTCCTCATCTTCGTCGGCCACTGCATGAGCAATTGGCACAGAATTCCTCGAAATAGTTTAGCGGATACGACGCTTCTAAGAAGAATGACGAAAAATAGCATAGTGAATGTCGGCCTACTACCCTATAAATATTTATTATTGCCATAGTGGGCATCAAGCAAGTGTGCTTGCACCAGCTACCCAATGAGTGTTTAGAAAAGGCTCTGAAAGGCCGCTCTTCTTTAGCTTTCGCTGTGACTGTGCTGCGGCTTCCACGCAGCCCTGGCGTTTTTTAAGTCGGGCTGCAAAACGGATGTTTTGTAACTATCGCCAGATTTCTCTACTATGTGCAACATCAAACATTTTTGAGCTGGCTATTCATAGCATATTGTATGTTAGCGGGAATAATTCATTGATTCCTAATCAACACGGCTTTCTTCCTGGCTGCTCAACTACCACCAATTTTGCTACTTTCATGACACAAGTCACTTCCCTTATTACTCGGAGACACAGAAAGGATAGGTTGACGTATACCCTACTGTAACCTGAGCAAAGCTCTTGACGTTATCCGCCACTCTCTCTCTGTTTCACAGCGATAGCTGTTATGAGAACAGGACATGGGTCACGCGCGGCGCTGTAGTTGTCCGCCGCTGTCGGCGCCGGTGTCCGTAACCAGTATCGAACGAGAAAAAACTAAGTAAGTAAAAAACACCAATTCTATACCACTGAGCCACGCCGGTGCTGGGAAGTTATTTCTAAACTGGCCTTAGGCAGGCTTGATGTTGGAAAAGTAACCGCTTTATTATGCTTAATGAAGTGTCTTGAACATCAAACAAACAACCAGGCTTCACAGAACGCCGATTGCGTAATGAGTGGATCGTCCTATGCCCCAAACCATCAGAAAATTTGTTCTTGGTCATCTATTAACTGTGGCGCACACTTCAGACATATTTTTCCATAGTCGTCAGCCACTGCATAAAAAATTCACAAAATTTCTAACAAGTGTACAGCGGATACCACGCTTCTCCTAAGAATGACGAAATATAGCCCAAGGAATTCTGGCCTACTACACAAAATTTATGATTGTTTATGGCATAGCGGGTACCCAGCAGTGTGCTTGTAGCATCCCAAAAAATGTTTGTAAAAGGCTCTGAAAGGACGCTCTCCTATAGCTTTTGCTGTGACTGTGCTGAGCGTTCCGCGCAGGGCTGGCGCTTTTTTTTTGCAGTTAAACTTTCAAACTTTGATGTTGACTCGTCTGTTGTCAATCTTTTGCACAGCTCTCTGCTTAGTAGACCACGTTATGGTGCCGTAAATGGCCAAACGTTTTCCTTGTATCTGACATTGTGATCTGGAATGACATTGCTAAATATGGCAGTTACGCCATTGAGTGAGTCCAGACAAAATTCATAAGCATTTACTATAATAGTTTCGCTACAAATGACTCTTGATCTTGTTCTAACATGGTCAGATTATTATCATTGTCACCAATTCACTGCCGACGAAATCGCGCTGACCCATTACTTCTTTACAAACTAGTTCACGGTATGCTAACCTGCCCTTTACTTCTCAGTTCTGTAAATTTTCGGATTCCGCAGATAAGTTATCCTGGGGGAATTGACCATTTTATGCACATTCTAACTTCTTTCAGAACTCTACTGTTCACAAAATACAAAGTCTATATAATGTCAAAATTCATAATCACGATGATTTTCACAGTCCACTGTCATTTTTCTTATCTCAGCTCTGCACTGTTCTAATATAGCTTTTCACAGATGTACAGATTCTTCCCTTTCTGTCTTTCAGGAAGGTTTTCACATAGCTGTGTATATTCCCCCTTTTGTTCTCCACTTCCTTTCGCGGATTCTCGTCTTGTATTTTTATTCTTTCCATGTGGCGCTAATTTCTTTTTTTGTGTATTTTCACTCTTTATTTGATTTTTCTGAACACTGCCTGCAATCTATTATTTATTTGTATTGTTCTATTTTTGCGTTCGCATGCATTAAGACCTCACGGTTGTTCTAGAGCATGGTAATAAGTGAGTGATTAAAATTATTACTTTAATAGTATAATATATATATATATATATATATATATATATATATATATATATATATATATATATATATATATATATATATATATATATATATATATATATATATATATCATCAGCCTGGCTACGTCCACTGCAGGACAAAGGCCTCTCCCATGCTCCGCCAGTTAACCCGGTCCTGTGCCCGCTGCTGCCAATTTATACCCGCAAACTTCTTAATTTCATCTGCCCACCTAACCTTCTGTCTCCCCCTAACTCGCTTTCCTTCTCTAGGAATCCAGTTAGTTACTCTTAATGACCAGCGGTTATCCTGTCTACGCGCTACATGCCCGGCCCATGTCCATTTCCTCTTCTTTATTTCAACTATGATATCCTTAACCCCCGTTTGTCCCCTAATCCACTCCGCTTTCTTCTTGTCTCTCAAGGTTACACCTACCATTTTTCTTTCCATTGCTCGCTGCGTCGTCCTCAATTTAAGCTGAAACCTCTTTGTGAGTCTCCAGGTTTCTGCTCCGTAGCTAAGTACCGGCAAGATACAGCTGTTATATACCTTCCTCTTAAGGGATAATAGCAATCTACCTGTCATAATTTGAGAGTGCTTGCCGAATGTGCTCCACCCCATTCTTATTCTTCTAGTTACTTCAATCTCGTGGTTAGGCTCTCCGGTTATTACCTGCCCTAAGTAGACATAGTCTTTTACAACTTCAAGTGCACTATTACCTATCTCGAAGCGCTGTTCCTTTCCGAGTTTGTTGTACATTACTTTCGTTTTCTGCAGATTAATTTTAAGACCCACCTTTCTGCTATCCTTGTGTAACTCCGTAATCATGAGTTGCGATTCGTCCCCTGAGTTACTCAGCAATGCAATGTCATCGGCGAAGCGCAGGTTTTTAAGGTATTCTCCATTAACTCTTATCCTTAACTGTTCCCATTCTAGGTTTCTGAAGACCTCCTGTAAGCACGCGGTGAATAGCATTGGGGAGATTGTGTCCCCCTGCCTTACACCCTTCTTGATTGGTATTCTGTTGCTTTCTTTATGAAGCACTATGGTAGCAGTTGATTCCTTGTAGATTTCTTCCAGAATGTTTATATATACTTCACCTACGCCCTGATTCCGCAGTGTCTGCATGACGGCTGATATTTGTACTGAATCAAACGCCCTCTCGTAATCTGTGAAGGCTATGTATAGTAGTTGGTTATACTCTGAGCATTTCTCTATTACTTCATTGATAGTATGAATGTGGTCAATTGTTGAGTAGCCTGTTCGAAATCCTGCTTGTTCCTTTGGTTGATTGAATTCTAATGTTTTCTTTACTCTTAGCAATTAGCTTTGTAAATAGCTTGTACACTACAGAGAGCAAGCTGATCGGCCTGTAATTCTTCAAGTCCTTGTTATCTCCTTTCTTATGTATTAGGATGATGTTAGCGTTCTCCCAAGACTCTGGTACCCTTCCCGCCAGGAGACACCTTGTAAACAGGGTGGCTAGTTTTTCTAACACAATCTGTCCTCCATATTTCAGCAGATCTGATGTTACCTGATCCTCACCAGCAGCTTTGCCTCTTTGCATGCTCTCCAAAGCTTTTCTGACTTCTTCTATCATTACTGGTGGGGTGTCATCTGGGTTACTGCTAGTTCTTATCGTATTAAAGTCGTGGTTGTCCCGGCTACTGTACAGATCTTTGTCAAACTCCTCCGCCATTTGAACTATCCTATCCATATTGGTAGTTATTTTGCCTTCTTTGTCCCTTAGTGCATACATCCGCCTTTTGCCTATCCCAAGTTTCCTCTTCACTGCTTTGACGCTTCCTCCTTTTTTCAGAGCGTGCTCAATTCTCTCCATGTTATACCTTCTTACATCGCATACTTTACGTCTATTGATCAACTTCGAAAGCTCTGCCAGTTCTATTTCGTCTGTTGTATTGACACTTTCATGATTTGACGCTTCTTAATTAGGTTCTTCGTTTCCTGGGAAAGCTTGCCAGTGTCCTGTCTAAGTACCCTGCCTCCAACTTCCATTGCACACTACGTAATGATACTCGTCAGATTATCATTCATTGTATCTACGCTAAGGTTGGTTTCCTCACTAAGAGCCGAGTACCTGTTCTGCAGCGACACTCTGAATTCCTGTACTTTCCCTCTCAGTGCTAGCTCATTGATTGGCTTCTTGCGTATCAGTTTCTGTCGATCCTTCTTCAAGTGTAGGCGAATTTGAGACCGTACCATTCTATGGTCACTGACTCTTACCTTGCCAACTACTTCCACATCCTGCACGATTCCTGGGTGTGCAGTCATTATAAAGTCTATTTCGTTCTTATTTTCGCCATTAGGGCTCTTCCATGTCCGCTTGCGGTTTTCTCGTTTTCGGTAGAAGGTATTCAAAATCCGTAAATAATTGCGTTCTGCGAATTCTACTAGTAGCTCTCCTCTGGCGTTTCTAGTGCCGATGCCATAATCTCCTACTGCCTGGTCTCCAGCCTGCTTCTTCCCTACCTTTGCATTAAAGTCGCCCATCACTATAGTATACTGTGTTTTTACCTTACTCATTGCCTATTCCACGTCTTCATAAAAGCTTTCAACTGAAGCGTCATCATGGCTGGATGTAGGCGCGTAAGCCTGTACTACCTTCATCTTGTATCTTTTATTCAGTTTAACTACAAAACCTACCACACTTTCATTGATGCTATAATATTCCTCTATGTTGCCAGCTATGTTTCTGTGAATTAGGAACCCCACTCCCAGTTCTCTTCTGTCTGCCAAGCCCCGATAGCAAAGGATGTGCCCATTCTGTAGCACCGTATACATATATATATATATAGGCCTCATCTGTCCTCCTAACCTCACTGAGCCTTATTATATCCCATTTAACACCCTCTAGCTCCTCGAATAGTACCGCTAGACTTTCCTCACTAGATAAGGTTCTAGCGTTAAACGTTGTCAAGTTCAGGTTCCAATGGCGGCCTGTAGTCCAGAGATTCTTAGCACCCTCTGCTGCAATGCAGATCTGACCGCCGCCGTAGTCTGTTGCTTCGCAGCTGCTGAGGACTGAGGGCATGAGTTATTTGGCGTATCCATGTGGGAGGTAGTGGCCAGATACTGCACCAGGGTGGCCAATCCTTCTCTGGAGAGGGAGTGCGTTCCTGGCGGTGGTTACCGGTGAGGCCGCACCTCAGGCCTCCTAATGCAGTTCCATCAACTCGCGGTTTTTTTTCGGTTGGGAACTGCGCAGCACCGGGCACGTGGTCCGACTGTTGTTGTTTTCACAGATTCACACTGTTTTCCGCTCCTAAAAATTAAAGTTTTCATTTCTATTAGCAGTATTTGTAGCGGTTGAACTCCTTGTATCTTCACGAACAAATAGACACCACTCTGACCCGCCTAGGTCTAAAATTGCTAAAGTTATAGGTAGATATGTGCAGAGCTCACTTACCCGTGCTGTTGACGCGGCCGCTCCCGCTCCCGCAGTTGGAATAATCTGTGCTTATTGGCTAAGAGGTGGAGGAGCAGTTCCGGTGGGCTTAATTCGCTGTGGAAACTGTTTCGCCAGACCCAGCTCAAGCAGTGACAGCAGTCCGGCAACACTGAGTGTGTCTTTTGATTAAGTCTCTTTTGACGCTCTCAGTTGAATTGGGCGCTTGCGGTTTTTTCTACGGCTATCTCCGGATTTTAACGATTCAATTGAGACCTGATTTGTCGTCCTGGGGTGTGTAAAAGCCGAGATATGACTCGTTGTCCTCAAAGTGGTTTGGTCCCATACAAGATGGCGGCGCCTATATGGTCATAAGGTGGGAAAAATTTTTTGTGGGTTTGTTTTCGCTGGTCAGAAACTGGTAAGATTGAGCTCAGAGCCCGAAATAATCTTCTGCGTGCTTTAATAATGTTACCATTATTAAAGCACGCAGAAGGAAGATTTCGGGCTCTGAGCTCAATCTTACCAGTTTCTGACCGGCGATATATATATATATATATATATATATATATATATATATATATATATATATATATATATATATATATATATATATATATATCTCCCTAATCTACCGCTGTCGAAGCACGTCAGTATGCCTGGCCATGGTTTCGACAAAATTAGGGCCACTATTATTCAGTCCGGTTTCAAGACAAATCACGATAGGGAAGTGAGGGAATCCTTCTTGATCCATAAATTTAACACCATTCGTTCAGGTATCAATGAAAACGTAGGAAAGCTCACCTGCCTCGCACTATAACAACACGACTTCTTAGATTAGTAAAATATTTTAGTGTATATTAAAATGTATATTAGTCAACCGTCGTTTCCTTACTTCAGATCTCTTTTGCATGTCCTGGCAACCATACTGTGCCCCGCGTGTCGATGCGCAAGGAAATTTGAGACTTGTATATTCATGCACCCGTCCCATGTCAGTCATGTCAACACAAGGTTCTGACAGATTACCATTTTTTTACTTTGATTGTCCTAGCTGCTATACCGAGAGTTCATCACGTGAGCCTATAAAAGCGGCTGCATTGTATCATACCTACTTACTCTGACGAAGGCCGTGCCACGGCCGAAACGTTAGTAAATACTATCCTTTTCTTATGTGCTATCTGCAAGTTATTTCAATATATATATATATATATATATATATATATATATATATATATATAACTTGATACCTGTGTCCACACACACACACACACACATATATATATATATATATATATATATATATATATATATATATATATATATATATATATATATATATATATATATATATATATATATATGTATATATATATATATATATATATATATATATATATATATATTCTCCTGTCTGCTTTCCTGTCTCTCATTTCCCATTAGCAGCCATTGGCTTGTACATTGAGCACTATCTGGCAGGAAAAGCTTGCTACGTTGTGCTCGCTGGGAGTAACCTCCTTGGTTTTAGAAAGGTTTAGCGAGCGTTGGGCTGCAGTGCCATAAATACAGTGAACTAGTATATACCATGAACTCGAGGTGGTTAAAGGTGGGAAGTAGAACCGAAGCGCAAGCCGTAAGAAAGTGTGCGTGTGCCACCTCTCGTTTAGTCCTTGGAATGTCCGCTGGATGGTGGTGCTTTAATATGGGAATATATGATGAAAAGATGCGAGATGGTGGTACTTGGAGTGTTGAATAGATACACGAGCGCACACACAGACAGATGCATGGATGGATGCATGAACGGATGCAGAGGCGTATGCATGGACGAACGCAGGGACGGACGCACAAACAGAAGAACGCACGGACAGGCGGATGGACGCATGGACGATCACACAGACGGACGCATAGACGGACGGAAGCAAGAACAAATGTACGGACGAATGCTTCTCTCCACTCTCCATCATTTCCTCCATGGATATGCTGCCATTTTTTTTTACTTGAGAGGAACGGCCAAGGCTGGTTCAACAACAATGTGGAAGAGCTCAACAGCTGGGACGTCTGTAAGATGAAGTTGCGCGAGTTGTTCGGCCAATCTACCGGGTGGAAGCAGGCCGCTAAGAAATAACTTGATACCTGTGTCCACACATTCACTAAGTCTTACCTGACCTATAATAAAGATGTTTTGACCCTCTGCCGTAAGGTTGATACTACTATGACCGAAGCCGACAAAGTAGCGCTCGTACTCAAGGGCATCGTTGATGATGCATTTAACCTCCTTGTATTTGAAGGCAGTTCGACAGTTCAAGACGTCATTAAGGAGTGCGGACGCTTTCAAGAGGCTAAAAGCCGTCGCATTGCCCACCACTTCACGCGTCTTCCTAACACTGCTGCGACGTCAACTTGTGAGGACCTCGGTATCAAGACCCAGCCCAATCCATCCTCCGTTAACGCTAACCAACCAGAACCTGATTCATTTAAAAGTGGATGGTTTATCTGTTAAACGTTTAGTCAAAACTGGCGTTCAAATTTTTGTTATGAGCTCGTACATTCGTGACATTCGTGAAAGCCCCGACTCCAGCCCCTTCACGCTGTGTTCGTATTGCTGACGGCGGTGCGGCTGCCGTCGGTGGTGTTTACACAGCATGCGTTACTACTGCCGGCCATCAAATCTCCGTTCTCTTCACTGTTCTCACCCACTTCATCAATGATGTTATCTTCGGTCTAGAATTTTCGTCTGCTCATTCGACTGGCATCGATTGTTGAGCTGGCACGGGGCCACTTGACCTGCCCTGTACGACTGATACGCCCACCCCGCCCCAAGGTCATGTGTGCTCTGCCTAACGTGTTAAGTTGTCACCGCAAACAGTCACCCAGCTGAATTAAAGTAACGCCCTCGCCACCTCTACCTGATGAAGACTACGTGCCCATCAAATCCGTCTTTCTAATTCGCAGTGTTACTTTTCCGCACAGCACTATTTCATTACGAAAGAACCGTGCTTGCATCACTGTGCTGAACTTTGCTCTGTGTGCGCTTGTGCTTACATGTGAATTTACCTGGCCATGCTAACATCCTCTGAGGATTTCATCATCTAAGCTTTGTCCCCTAATGATGTTCATCGCCCAAACTGCACGCAAGCCTGTTTTTTGGCAGCGAGTCTACCATTGTGGAAAAAAGATGATCGCGCTAGATTTTTCGTCACATCACAATGACGTGCTCCGTAACGTCCTCTTTAATTCCTGATGGTATTTACCAGTTTAAGGTGATGTTGTTTGGGTTATGAAATGCTACAGTCACCTTCGAGGGAACTATGGACACTCTCTTGCGCGGGTTCAAGTGGTGCATTTGTCTGTGTTACCTCGACGATGTCATTGCATTTTGCCGCACTTTTGCAACACACCTTGATTACCTTTCATTCATCCTTTCTGTTTTTCACAACGCAGGACTGCAACTGAACTCATCGAAGTGCCACTTCGGACGCCAGTAACTAATCATGTTGGGCCGTCTTGTCGACTCCCCTGGCATACACCCTGATCCTGATAAAGTTCAAGCTGTGCAGAACTTCCCCGTCCCGACCTTCACAACTGAAGTCCGAAGCTTTTCAGGCCTCTGTTTTTATTTTTGACATATTATAAACAATTTTCTGGGCATCACCCGCCCTTTCACGGACTGCCTAGTAATAAAGATGCTCCGTCCTCCTGGGGCACTTCGCAGGCTTCGGCATTCTCTTATGTCATCGCTTTGCTCACAACACCACCTATTCTAGCCCATTTCAACATTTACGTCACAACAGAAGTACACACCGATGCCAGCGGCCACGAAATAGGTGCTCCTTTGGCCCTGCATCAAAGCAGCTGCGCCTGCGTTATTGCCTACACCAGCCGTATTTTCTCCATGGCCGAGCGGAAGTACTCCATCACTCAACGGGAATGTCTTGCTCTATATTGTTTGGGCGGTTGGCAAATTTTGGTCCGACTGGTCCATGTTTCACCGTCAAAGCTGATCCCCATGCCCTCGGATGGCTCTGGTCGTAGAAAGACGCTGGGCACTACGGCTCCAAAAATATAACTACTCAGTGTCTTAAAAACCTAGCCGCTTACACCATGACGCTGACTGTTTGTCCCGCCATCCAGTGGACACCCCTGTCACTTTCTATGAAGCGCTGCCATGTGTGCTCACTCTCTCTGAGCAACATCCGTGATGAACAGCGCCGCAATCCCGTGTTGGGTGCCATCATCGAGAAGTGGAACTCTCTGACACCCCATCCGTCTACTCGACTGTTTCTGCTTAAGGCACCATGTACCGTTACAGTGTCAGAACTGCTCCTTGTGGTGCCTTCCCTCTTACGTCTGAGTGTTATCGGCCAGCCCCATGACGCCCCCACTGCCAGGCACTGTAAAGGGGTACGCAGATTGACGATGGCATCCCACAACGGCCACCATTGTAAAGGGCTTGAGGATGATGGCATAATGGCGGGTTTCTTTACGGTAGCTGGCTCCCCGTCCTCGTCCGCATTGCTGATCTTCACCAGTGAGGAGACCCGTTCTTAGGTAATAGAACGAAGGTTTATATATATGATGAGAAACATAAATCTGTACAGAGATTCAGCAGAGATTGAGCTCCTACTAACAAAATGACTTCGGCTTTTATAGCGCATTGTTTCCTGTTCACATCAGTCCGAAGAAGGTGGTGCCCACTGTTGTCACGAATCAGGTGAAGTTAAGTGTCAGTTATCCACCCACCAGAAACGGTGCAGATATTGGACCACTCGGCTGACGAAGAACACGGGTGCAAATGTCCAATGGATAACATGAGTGCACCTCACAATGACGCACCCGGCCCACTACTTGAAGACTTCGCAGGGGGAGGGGTAGAGTCCGGTGGAGAGGATAGTCTAGCTCCTCTGGAGAGAAGATGGCCGCTGGTACGAATGTCAGCAGTGGTCTATGGCTGCGTTCTGCTACAGTGTTTCCAGAAGTTTCTCGAACTCAGCTGGACAGGTGCTCGACTTCTGAGAACTGCGACTGCGAGACGCCTTCCCACGCATCGGAACTGTTGGTTCTTTGTCGTGATCTCGCGTAGGCGACAAGGGCTGTCTGAACTGCAACAGTCACGCCGTCTCACGCTGTTCATCTCCGTTCAAAAAACGGGTTGTTCGCGATTGTTTCGTCAAGTTCCTCGCAACCCGACCCCAGCAAACTGCTAGGCCCACCTGCATGACAGCGTCGTGATTTTTGCTTCCGTCCGGGTGCCGATATTGGGGAGAAAGCCTTCTCGCAGACCGGCTCACGCACAATGGCGTCTGCTACGACGAACTGCCGGGCCAAACGTAAAAGCACCATGGTCTCTCTCGGACATACGGCCGTGTACATCGTCGATTTTATTTGCCCAGTCTTTATCGCTCCGTCCATCGCTACGCTGCTGCATGCGACCAGTGCCAACGCCGAAAAAAAAAGACCGTACGAGTCCTGCCAGACTCCTCCAGCTACTTGATCTTCCTACTGACCCCGTCTTTTTAGTTGGTCTGAACCTGCTAGTCCCTTTCCTTGAGTTTACTTCCGGGAACAAATGGATAGCTGACGCTACGGATTACACAACCCGGTACGCTATGACACGGGCTTTACCATGTAACCAGCTGTGCCACAGATATTCCCCATTTCCTTCTGTACCACGATGTCATCTTCCATCATGGTGGCCCATGCGAACTGCCCAGAGATCGTGGACGTTATTTGCTGTCCCTAGTTATTAACGACCTGCTTCACTATTGTGAGACCAAACATAAGTTCAAGAAAGCCTACCATCCACAAACTAATGGGCTTACCGAAAGATTCAACCGGACTTTAGCTGACATGCTCTCTGTGTACAGTGTATATTGCAATGTCGGCTTTAGTCAGCGCTGCAACTTGAAGAGGCGTCGTTACCCGCATTTTCTTCCTGTGTGTTTTCTCGCTTGCCAAAGATCTTCACGTGGTGAAATGGGTGTTTCTGTCGTGTGAAACTGAAATTTACTGCCACGCGAAGAAGTGTCGTTCAGTGTTCTCTGTGCGCGGCCGCTCGTAAATAAAGTTTTAGAAATATATTGAAGAGCTTCGGATCACTTTTCTGAAGGAATATAATATTTGATGTTCGTTTTTATTGAACCAGGTAATAATATTCAAAAAAACAAATTATTACGTAAGCAGCTGCCAGTGAGGATCGAACTCACGACCACTGGTTTACAAGACCAGCGCTCTGCCACTGAGCTTATTGCTAGAGTTGTCGCAGCTGTTGAACATTTTTTTTCTTTGTATTGTCTTATGACGACATTTCGTCGAGTGTTTCGACAAATGCGTCACCTCTGGAAATGTCACTCGGGACAGCAGCATGGCAGTTTGCTGCCACGAAGATGCCATTGTATTCAAGCAGAAAGTGCGGGATTTTATAACTACTCTTATGGCACCCCTCGTATGAAGGGTGCGTTAGTTAAACACTGATGGTTTAATCATTTACGTGAGTGCCTTGCGTTTACATGTAGGCAACAAACCATTTTTCGAAGGAAATAAATATGATAAGCGGCGTTAGGTCAGGCCTCCTTCTGCAGGTTAATAATAATAATAATAATAATAATAATAATAATAATAATCTTTAGTGTCATCTTGAGTTGTACCAAACAAATAACCGGCCTGTCAAAGCCAGACGGTGGCTCGGAGGACTTGGCCCGGCACATTGGCAAACGAGAGATGACTTACATATCGAAAAACTTTTCATGTAAACAATTAGAGAAAGAATACATGTTACTCATTTACACTACATTTAAGCACAATAACAATGAATAATCAATATTCAAATTAGCGGAAGCAGTACTACCTAAACAGCAGAAATGTGAAGGTAAGTATTGAAAAATGTTAAACAGATTTTACCCATAAAGCGATAACAGATGCAGCATTAAAGAGACTTTAGGCTCTTTCGTAGACTGCTTTTAGTCGTTGCCGAAAAAACACTTTCGGGGATGTCATTAAAAACAGTAGGGACATAGACCTTTGTAGTAGCTTTGCCATATCGTGTTTTGATGAATGGTACAGAAAAGCGGGAAGTTTTTCTAAATATACGAGAGGCAATGCATTCGATTTTGAACTGAGAGCCCCAGAAATACCGTAATACAACAGTTTGGTTAAAAGACGCTTTGAAAGACGGCAGGCGAATAATAATAATAATAATAATAATAATAATAATAATAATAATAATAATAATAATAATAATAATATAATAATAATAATAATAATAATAATAATAATAATAATAATAATAATAATAATAATAATAATAATAATAATAATAATAATAATAATAATAATAATAATAATAATAATAATATTAATAATAATAATAATAATCTTTAGTGTCATCTTGAGTTGTACCAAACAAATAACAGGCCTGTCAAAGCCAGACGGTGGCTTGGAGGACTTGGCCCGGCACATTGGCAAACGAGGGATGACTTACATATCGAAAAGCTTTTCATGTAAACAATCAGAGAAAGAATACATGTTACTCATTTACACTACATTTAAACACAATAACAATGAATAATCAATAATTAAATTAGTGGAAGCAATACTACCTAAACAGCAGAAATGTGAAGGTAAGTATTGAAAAAGTTTTAACAGATTTTACCCATAAAGCGATAACAGATGCAGCATTAAAGAGACTTTAGGCTCTTTCGTAGACTGCTTTTAGTCGTTGCCCAAAAAACACTTTCGGGGATGTCATTAAAAACAGTAGGGACACAGACCTTTGTAGTAGCTTTGCCATATCGTGTTTTGATGAATGGTACAGAAAAGCGGGAAGTTTTTCTAAATATACGAGAGGCAATGCATTCGATTTTGAACTGAGAGCCCCAGAAATACCGTAATACAACAGTTTGGTTAAAAGACGCTTTGAAAGACGGCAGGCGAATAATAATAATAATAATAATAATAATAATAATAATAATAATAATAATAATAATAATAATAATAATAATAATAATAATAATAATAATAATAATAATAATAATAATAATAATAATAATAATAATAATAATAATAATAATAATAACAATAATATTATTATTATTAATAATAATATAATAGTAATCTTTAGTGTCATCTTGAGTTGTACCAAACAAATAACAGGCCTGTCAAAGCCAGACGGTGGCTTTGAGGACTTGGCCCGGCACATTGGCAAACGAGAGATGACTTACATATCGAAAAGCTTTTCATGTAAACAATCAGAGAAAGAATACATGTTACTCATTTACACTACATTTAAACACAATAACAATGAATAATCAATAATTAAATTAGCGGAAGCAATACTACCTAAACAGCAGAAATGTGAAGGTAAGTATTGAAAAAGTTTAAACAGATTTTACCCATAAAGCTATAACAGATGCAGCATTAAAGAGACTTTAGGCTCTTTCGTAGACTGCTTTTAGTCGTTGCCCAAAAAACACTTTCGGGGATGTCATTAAAAACAGTAGGGACATAGACCTTTCTAGTAGCTTTGCCATATCGTGTTTTGACGAATGGTACAGAAAAGCGGGCAGTTTTTCTAAATATACGAGAGGCAATGCATTCGATTTTGAACTGAGAGCCCCAGAAATACCGTAATACACAGTTTGGTTAAAGGACGCTATGAAACACGGCAGGTGAATAATAATAATAATAATAATAATAATAATAATAATAATAATAATAATAATAATAATAATAATAATAATAATAATAATAATAATAATAATAATAATAATAATAATAATAATAATAATAATAATAATAATAATAATAATAATAATAATGATAATAATAATAAAACATTTATTCAACGTGCCCAGGAACAACTGTAGTGTATTTGTACAGGCACACGAAATATCAAATGATGAATAATGCAATACTGAGAGTCAGAAGTAAATACAAATAAAAACAGCAAAAGCGCACAGACAAACTGAAGTCAATAGGAAGAGGGCAAAATAAGACAGCATTATAAAGATTGAAGTGGATTGTAAAGTCATACCGCCGCCGTGCGGAGGGCTGGTGGAGGTAGGGAGAATTTGTACATTGAGCAAAACTCTGCTAGGACAACGCTAACCTCGGATGAAATCAATGACTCTGAACTGTCAAACATGTCAAGATCAATAAAGTTAACATTATGTCGATATCTTATTCTGCAATTGGTAGACTGTGGGAAGACGCAAGGTGGTACACAAACGCCCAAGTCTGACACGTTAGTTTACGCTGAAATATATATATATATATATATATATATATATATATATATATATATATATATATATATATATATATATATATATATATATAAGGGAAAGAAGTGTATACCTAAGGGCTCGTTTTTCCGTGTTTTGACACAATATAAATGAGATCTAACAGACAGTAATGCCAAGGAATGTACAGGGGAAGTTATTAGAACCAATGGAATGTAAATAAGAAGAAAGAAAAGTGGATAAAAAAATAACCAGCCGTGAGCAGGAATCGAACCTACGACCTTCGAATAACGCGTTCGATGCTCTAACCACTGAGCTATCACAGCGGCCTTCCCTCCATCCACTTTTTGGGGATGGAGGAAACGAGGGTCTCGTACTGGCAGACTTGGTGTGTTTAGGTTGTATAAGAGGGACATTTAATCAGCTGCCCACTCATAATAAGTTCACGTTCTACGTGACGCCAAACATGCGCATAAGAGTGTTTTAACACTCCCCGTTTGGCTTATAGATGGTGCTGACTGTCACTCCTACTTCTAAATTCACATACAAACCCAAAAAAGTGGATAGAAGGAAGGCCGCTGTGATAGCTCAGTGGTTAGAGCATCGAACGCGTTATTCGAAAGTCGTAGGTTCGATTCCTGCTCACGCTGGTTATTTTTTCATCCACTTTTCTTTCTTCTTATTTACATTCCATTGGTTCTAATAACTTCGCCTGTACATTCCTTGGCATTACTGTCTGTTAGATCTCATATATATATATATATATATATATATATATATATATATATATATATATATAGTGGGAGTAATAATTCATTGGGCCAGTTAGTCTTCGTGAGGGTATGGGATATGGCACAACGGGAGCGTTGTCAACTAGGATAAATATATTTATTTCCCAACAGTTTCGGGAGGGGTCCTCCCTTCATCAGGGAATCGCATTTTACCATCCATTATGCCTACCGACGCAAGCGCCGCTTCAACTCCTCCACCGGCACCGCCTACTGTTCTCATCCCCTGATGAAGGGAGGACCCCTCCCGAAACTGTTGGGAAATAAATATATTTATCCTTGTTGACAACGCTCCCGTTGTGCCATATCCCATACCCTCATATATATATATATATATATATATATATATATATATATATATATATATATATTGTAGTGACGAAGAGGAGCTTCAGCGGCATTTCTCGTCACATCAGGGGCATCGCCATCAGCATAATCTCGTGCTTGCTGCGCTTGGCCGGACGCTGCTGACTGCTTCGCTTTCTGCGTTCTGCGCTGCAAATAAACCCCGTTACAAGTGGTGGAGGTGCGGGGTTTCGATCACCCTGGAGCTTCAGAATGGCATTTTACCATCCATTATGCCTACCGACGCAAGCGCCGCTTCAACTCCTCCACCGGCACCGCCTACTGTTCTCTGCGCCGGTTCTCTGCGTCCGCGAGGTCCCCCTGTTTTCTCAGGCACAGAAGACAAGGACGTTGACGACTGGATTTCAATGTACGAGCAAGTGAGTACTCACAACAAATGGGATGACGCCGCCAAGTTGGCCTACGTCTCTTTCTACCTGTCGGACGTGGCCAAGCTGTGGTTTATAAACCACGAAGCGGAACTCCCAACATGGTCAGTCTTCAAAACTAGCCTCACACAAGTTTTCGGGTGGCCTGAGGTACGCAAACGCCGTGCCGAACAACGCTTACATACTCGGTCCCAGCAGCTTGGTGAGAATTTCACAAGCTATATTGAGGACGTTCTGGACCTTTGCAAGCGAGTCAACGAGTCGATGTCCGAAGAACTTAAGATCAAGCATATCATGAAGGGCATTGTTGACGACGCTTTCCAAATGTTGCTTTCTAAGAGTCCTCGCACTGTTCTAGAACTGACCGAGTTATGCCAGAGTTTTGACGAGTTGCGCAGGCAACGTCTTTCCACCCGACGTCCCTCGGTGCTCGACGACTCTTCGTCCAGCCTTTCCACCCTTGGCATTGGAGAAGACCATGCCCCTCTTCTCTCCAAGATCCAAGAGTTCATACGCGCTGAGGTCGCTCGTCAGCTCTCTTTGATGTCCTGTGTACCCGATCAACCACGCAGATTGACATCTACACTCCGCGACTTCATTCAAGACCAGGTCGCACAAGTTCTTCCTCCCGCCCGTGAACCGCCCCCAGTCGCCGCACCCGCACGTACGCCAAGGCCGTTGCTCGACCTCGACAGCCTGCGTTCCAGCCAGCGCCTATGTAGTCGCCGCCGCCCTTTTCGCCGCCGACCTATTCACCGCTGACCTATTCACCGCCGCCTATGCCGATACCACCTCGGCCGCAGTTTTCTGCCCCCAAGCCGCAATTCGGAGTCTACTCCGACCAATGGCGGACCTACGACAACCGTCCCTTATGTTTTGCTTGTGGTGGTGTTGGCCACGTGGCACGTTATTGTCGTCGTGGCCAGGCTGCTCAGAACATTCGACGAATGCCCTCTTTCGACCCTCAGTCTTCGTCTACGCTTTCAAGCCCTCCTTCCTCTTCCTTTCCTTCTGATCGTCCCCACGGCCCTACCCGCCGCTCCCCATCTCCACGTCGACGTTCGCTTTCCCCTATGCGTCGCCGTTCCGGACCCACCGACCAGGAAAACCAACGGCCGCAGTTCCCAAGGCACGAACTGCGTCCCCGTCACCATGCACAAGTCCTCGCCCCTGTCCAGCTAACGTAATTGAAGTGTCAGTCGATGGTATCGTCGTCATGGCGCTTATTGACACCGGAGCCGCTCTATCCGTCCTGTCCATCAACCTGTGCCGCAAACTCCGCAAAGTTCTGACGCCATTATCCGGCCTCTCTCTTAGAACGGCTAACGCACAAAGTGTAACACCTCTCGCAGCCTGCACCACACGAGTCGTCATCGAAGGGATTGTGTATATCGTCGAATTCGTAGTGCTGCCCTCGTGTTCCCATGACATGATACTCGGCTGGGACTTCCTTGCGAATAATAATGCCGTCATTGACTGCTGTCGCGCTGAACTTGAGCTATCTGCACTTCCGGATGTTGACGCTGTCGAAGCCTCGCTGCCGTGTTATAAACTGTTTGTTTTCGACGACACCACCGTACCACCGCGCTCTTCTCTGCTGGTGAGTGTGTCATGTGACGCTATTTCCGACGGTGATGTTTTATTTACGCCCTCTGCCCTGTTCATTCAACGCAAATGTTCTCCACTGCCCATTGCTCTCCTTACTCTCCGCCATGGCGTCACGAAGACGCTCGTGTACAATACGCTAGAAGGGCCTTTACCTTTATTCTATGGTGAATGTCTCGGTCACGTGCATCCGATCGACGCCCGTCACAATTTTGACGCTCCATCTAGTTTACTTTCTACGGACCTCATCGCACTCATTTCTGACTCTGTTGTTGACCAGTCACTCCTTGACGCTTTCCACCGCTCCATCGATGTCGCATCGTCTTCTTTAGAACGAAGCCAGTTAGTGAACCTGCTGCAAAAGTTTCGTACTTCTTTTGACAGCCACGCTTCTGGCCTCAGTCACACATCAAACATATCTCACAAGATTGACACAGGAAGCCATACGCCTCTACGGCAGCGCCCCTACCGAGTCTCAGCGTCGGAGCGCCGTGTTATTGACGACCAGGTTGCTGACATGCTCCAGCGGGGTATTGTACAGCCTTCTAACAGTTCTGGGCGTCACCGGTCGTCTTGTTAAGAAGAAGGACGGCTCCATTCGGTTCTGTGTGGACTATCGACGTTTAAACAAGATCACCCGCAAGGACGTTTACCCGTTACCGCGAATAGACGACGCCCTTGACTGTTTGCAGGGAGCAGAATACTTCTCTTCGCTGGATTTACGGTCTGGATACTGGCAAGTTCCTATGGAAGCATCTGACCGACCGAAAACAGCATTTGTCACACCTGATGGGTTATACGAGTTTACCGTTATGCCTTTCGGCCTTTGTAACGCTCCAGCCACTTTTGAAAGAATGATGGACACTATTTTACGAGGCCTCAAGTGGAACACATGTTTATGCTACCTCGATGACGTAGTTGTCTTTTCCACCGATTTCGACACCCATTTAAATCGTCTCGAGCACGTCCTCACACGTCTCACCGACGCCGGCCTTCAACTCAACCTCAAGAAGTGTCGTTTTGGTGCTCGGCAGCTCACCATTCTTGGCCACGTCGTATCGCGGGACGGCATACTTCCCGACCCCGCCAAGCTTCGAGCAGTCGCCGATTTTCCGAAGCCAAAGAACTTGAAGGAACTTAGAAGTTTTGTCGGCTTGTCGTCATACTTCCGACGCTTTATTAGAAATTTTGCTTCCATAGGTGCGCCCCTTACGGACCTTCTTAGCGGCGACAAGGACCTTTCCACCTGGTCACCAGCATGCGACGATGCATTCACCAAATTACGCCACCTGCTGAATTCACCACCCATCCTCCGCCTATACGATCCTGCCGCTCCCACGGAGGTTCATACTGATGCCAGCGGTGTTGGACTTGGCGCTGTGCTTGCGCAACGAAAGGCAGGGTTTGATGAATATGTCGTCGCCTACGCAAGCCGAACTTTGACGAAAGCCGAGGCTAACTACTCCGTGACCGAGAAATAGTGTTTAGCTATTATTTGGGCCCTTGGAAAATTTCGCCCCTACCTGTATGGTCACGCATTCGACGTCGTCACTGACCACCACGCCCTTTGTTGGCTATCCACACTTAAAGACCCTTCCGGACGACTTGCTCGCTGGGCGCTCAAACTTCAGGAATATTACATCCGCGTTATTTACAGATCTGGGCGTAAGCACACGGACACCGACGCCCTTTCTCGCTCACCCATATCGGATGAAGGTGTTTGCCTCTCTTCCCTCGAGCCTGCACTTGCGTCATCCGCCTTGCGCAACATGACGGTGGAACAACGAAAGGATCCCTGGATCAGTGGCCTCATAAGCATTCTTTTTGATCCTCTCACTCCTTCGCCGTCTCGCGCTCTCTGCCGCCAGGCTAGCAACTTTTGCCTAAGGGATGATCTTCTTTATCGACGCAACTACCTTTCTGACGGTCGCAAGTGTCTCCTTGCGATACCCCGCCATCTTCGAGCTGCCATCTGCGAAGCTTTTCACGCGGACCCACAGTGCGCCCACGCAGGCCTCTTCAAGACATACGCTAGGCTTCGACTCAGATATTATTGGCGTGGCATGTATAACTACGTGCGAAAATTCATTCGCTCGTGTGCTCAGTGCCAACGACAAAAGTTACCTCCCGGGCAAGTCTACCCGTCACAACCTCTTCCTTGTCCTAGTCGTCCTTTTGATCGCGTCGGCATTGACATTTACGGACCACTACCATCAACTCTAGCTGGTAATTGCTGGATTATTGTTGCGATAGACCATCTGACACGCTATGCCGAAACAGCCGCGCTGCTGACTGCCACAGCCCGTGACGTTGGAACGTTTCTGTTGCAACGTTTCATTCTGCGTCATGGTGCCCCTCGCGAGCTCTTAAGTGACAGAGGCCGTGCCTTCCTTTCTGACGCCTTGAAGGCATTACTCAACGAATGCCGAATCGTGCACCGCACAAGTACAGCGTACCACCCTCAAACAAATGGCATGACGGAGCGCTTCAACCGTACTCTTGGCAGTATGCTGTCGATGTACGTCGCCTCTGATCATTCAAATTGGGACCAAGTTCTCCCGTTCGTCACCTACGCGTATAATACTGCCGTACAAGCTACTACTGGGTTTTCGCCATACTTTCTTTTGTACGGACGAGAACCTTCAAAAACAGTAGACACTATACTTCCATATAAACCTTATGAGTCCGAAAGTACAACTCTGTCCGAAGCTGCCCGACATGCTGAAGAATGCCGCCAGCTTGCCCGCTCTTTTTCTACCGAGGACCAGTGGCAGCAGCAATCCCGCCAGACTGGGGACCGTTCGGCTCCAAACTTTCCACCTGGTTCATTAGTATGGCTTCGGGCACCTGCTACCGCACCTGGCCGCTCCGCAAAACTTCTTCCCAAATACATCGGGCCATACCGCGTTGTAGAGCAAACGTCACTCGTCAACTATATCGTGGAGCCCATCATCCCATCCACAGACCTACGCTACCGCGGCCGCGACACTGTCCACGTCTCTCGTCTCAAGCCATATTACGACCCATTAGTCGTTTCTTCTCCCTAATCCACCAGGATGGCGTCTTTTTGTGCGGAGGGCGATTGTAGTGAAGAAGAGGAGCTTCAGCGGCATTTCTCAGCGCATCAGGGGCATCGCCATCAGCATAAGCTCGTGCTTGCTGCGCTTGGCCGGACGCTGCTGACTGCTTCGCTTTCTGCGTTCTGCGCTGCAAATAAACCCCGTTACAATCAATACATACATATATATATATATATATATATATATATATATATATATATATATATAGATGATCAGAGTTTCTTCCGGCTAGCGTAATAAAAGTTATAAACTTCGAGAATAGTGCAGTATAGGAAACAAAACAATAAAATATTTATTTAATCCTAACAGTTTCGGCTGGTGGACCAGCCTTCTTCGGAAGATCTAAGTGAAATGGTACAAGTTCCCGTAGCAGAGGGTCACCCTCACAGTTTGAAGACCCTAAAAAAACGAGACAAACGGGCGAACGAGGTAGCAGCAGAGAACAAGAAGCAGAAGAAGGAGAGGAACTAGAAAGGAGCGACGGGGAGCCGCCGGAAACGAGTTCCCTCTGCTACGGGAACTTGTACCATTCCACTTAGATCTTCCGAAGAAGGTTGATGCACCAGCCGAAACTGTTAGGATTAAATAACTATTTTATTGTTTTGTTTCCTATACTGCACTACATATATATATATATATATATATATATATAACTCATCTCCTGATGAAGGGAGGACCCCTCCCGAAACTGTTGGGAAATAAATATATTTATTCTTGTTGACAACGCTCCCGTTGTGCCATATCTCATATATATATATATATATATATATATATATATATATATATATATATATATATATTATATATATATATATATAGCTTGCTGTTGGCGTGACCGAGCTTGTTGCGGTCTTGCAGAGCAAAACGAACCCTTTCTGCTTTTCGGGCATTACAAGACCGCCACTTGCCAGCAAAGGAAGCAGTACTGTATTTTCTTGCGTACGAGAATCGTCGAAGTATACACCACCGGATAGCCTAGTATCGTTTCCGAGCCGCGACAACAACCGGATGACAGCGTATCCATCCCGTGTTCACCCCGTGGTAGATGGCATATTCGGCGGCGCGGGGATCGTCCAGTGCGAACCACGCTGCACTTTCGGCAGCAGGGGAATTTCGGCAGCAGGGTAATTTCGCTCGCTTCAGAAAGCGGATGTTTCAGTGTGAACTAGGCATTACTTTCGCCATTGTGTATGCTCGCTGTGTGCCGGCTAATAAACGCCCTAAAAATTGGTGGAGAGTGCTAGAATCCCTTTCGATGCCCTTGGAACTACAATCACGTTCCCCGCCATCTACCATGTCCCACGACGCATCTTAGCAAACGCCTCCTCCCATGCCACCCCCTTGTCCTGGTGTCCCCAGGATCTGCGATCCACCCATCGTCACGGGCATCGATGGCACTGACGTGGAGGACTGGCTCGCTATTTACGAGCGCGTGAGCGTCCCCAACAAATGGGGCGAGGACGGCAAGTTGACAAACTTGGTGTTCTACCTTGCGGGCGTTGCAAGTTTGTGGTAACACAACCACGCGTCCGATTTCGCTACCTGCTGGTCCGATTTTAATACCTCTATCACCAACGTTTTTGCCGCCCTAAAGTTCGTAAGCTGCAAGTCAAGCAGCGCTTACGCGAACGCGCTCAGCAGGCCGGTGAAACATTATTCAGTTACATCGAAGATGTCCTGGACTAACGCAAGAAATCCACCAACAGCATTTCCGAATCAGAAAAGATCCGGAACGTCATGAAAGGCATTGGCGATGATGCCTTCACAATGCTGCTTGCCAAAAACCCAGGCACAGCGGCTGAGGTCATCACGCTGTGCCAGAGCTACGAGGATCTCCGCCGGCAACGTTCGATGACCCGTCGCTCCACACCACGAGATGCAGGGCTTGCTGGCTTGGAGGCGAGATGTGATCAGGTGGTGCTGCTGGCAGACCTCAAGTAGGGAGCCTTCATGTGGTCGTGTTTCCGTGTTTTAGGGTGGGGACAACTCTGATCATGGTTGCTTACAACTGGCTAAAACGGCCCCCATACTTGACGGGCCGCCATGTAGGTTCTGAGTGGTCGCTCATTTACATTGACGGCAGCGTGGGTTTCAACGAGAAGAGGTTTTTTTTTGTATAGCAAGTGCTGAAGTCTGAAGGAAATTTTTCTGAAGTTAGCCGTCGTTTGGTAGAACAGGAAAGACATGTTCGTGACTCGATTTTGTATAAGATACTGTTAAAACAGCTCTTTTCTCCCACTGGTAGACCCACCGCATTGGCGGAGTGAGGTTATTTAGGGAGCCTATATTTGCGAGGGGGAGAACCTCGATGTCACTATGAATGGACTTCAATGTCTGTGCGCCATTCATAAAGCATATTCACCTGAGCACTGCAAATACCTCAAAGGCCTCTTAGTGCAAGGCTCGAAACCGTGCTGTTTATATGAAGGAACTCGTAACGACAGGGAAGGCAGAAGAAACAACCAAGTAGCTCGCAATGTTCTCTGTAAACCGAATAGCTCAGCTTGCCTGTTTCTCATACCCTAAACATTTCGTTTCTTCGTAATATAATTTCCTACAGCAAGTTTAGTTCCTGAGAACGAATCTGTACAATGAGTGCTTAAAAACCTTACAAGCTGTAAGCATTGCCCGAAAAAGTAGGGCATTCAATCACATTACACCACCCTCCCCCTATGCCCACAAGCCTATATATTAGGCTAGAAGAAAAGCAAAGGGGAGCAACGAGAGATAAATCGAGTTTTTACAGGTCAGATTTTATTGAAAACAGCATCCGAACGGCATCTGGCCTTGTGCCTTCAAACCATCCTGCCTCCTTTGCTGGAAGCTTGTGTCCTTGCAGTGGGCCTAGAGTAAAGCAATAAGACAAAAAAACATACACGGCTCCGACCACATATAAGGAGTCCATATAGATTTTCTTTACAAGCACTAAATAAAAGCGGAGTTTACGATATCAAATCATCCGTGTGTGGGGTTATGAAACAAAAGGACGACACAAATTACGATGCACAACATAGGGCATATTTGAGTTATGGGCTGACAACCGACTTGCTTAGTGCACATATACTGCTCCGTTCAGGACCGACAGATAGACAGAAGGATGGACAGACACGACCAGTAAATCTGTCGCATTCTATGTTATAAAAAAGAAGTCCTGTTTGCAATTATTGAGTGAGTTTCGGTGTGGTTGCGCGTGTCATTGATGCGAAGAACGAATACCCCATGGCAAGCCACACAAAAAAGTTAGTTGCGTTGCAACTATGCAAAACAAGCGCCTACAAGGAACGCGTTCATCGGCTCATCTGTCCACCTCTCCAAATGTCCTTCCTCAGCAACTGAGGTAAAATAGCAGGAATGCGAACATGTGCCAGAAAAGGAAAAAGCGAACGGGAGCGTCTGTAGGTGGTTTACGGGCCTGGCATTTTCCGCGACGAAGGCAGTGACGGCTTCGGAAACCGACAAAGTGCAGATAGTGAATGCATGCAGGACCACACATTCGACTAGTCATGTCATTCAATTGAGGAACTGTGCTTCGACTACAAGGATAACCAAGCATACTCAACCGTCTTCCGCTCGCTCAGCGTAGCCGAACGAAGCCTAATTCATTATTATACTGTACACGTTGTCGTGCTTACTTTGCTCAAACTGCTTTTCGTTGCATGGCTAAGTCAGCCATTTCACGAAATGTGCGGTGATATACTCAACCCACTCGCAATACAACGGATACTCACCTCACAAACACGGCGAGAAGTAGTCGCCTCTAAGCAGTCTCACTTCACTTGTGTAGCCCAGCGTTTCCGTTGGCTAGAGCAAGTCGGGAAGCGGGAAGGTCTCCAGATGGTTTTGCATTGTGGCACGCAGCACCCTGGCAGATAGACTTCAAAGTTCGTTTATGTGTGGTTAGCACGAGGATGGTGTCGTAGCGGAAGCTACGTCTATGCGGTAAACAAACGCAGCTCATACCACAGCTTGCACCCCCGCGCCTACATGCAGCTGGTGCCGTGCGACAGAGCAGGAACGCCTGGCCGCAAGAACCAACATGGCGCCTGTTGCCACAGAAACCGGGACTGGCAACAATGTGTTTTAGCGGGTGGCGGCAAGTGGTGGGTCAAAGGCTGACACCACCCAAAAACACGGAGACGCGCGCACATGAAGGCTCCCTAACCTCAAGTCCTTCATACCTGAGGAAATCGCGCGCCCGTTCTCTCTCCTGCCCTTTGCCCACCCACCGGCTGTTCAACAATCGGCCACTACCCTTCTCACTCCCATCCATCAGGCGATTGAGCAGGAAATAGCCGAGGTCATGCCTGCGTACTACCCTCAATAACCTCCGGCTTCTGCGCCCCTCAGCTACGCCCAAGTTGTCGCGAAGCCGCCTCAAGTCGTTCCAGCTACGGCCCCTCTCACTTACGCCGAAGCTGCCTCTCGTTCTCCGTCCTTTGCAGCGGGTATGGCCACTACGTATGTTGGCGCAACCACTCAGCCTCATCTTCAGCCCACTATGCAGCCTTTCCAGCCACCGTTCCGGGTGAGACCCACCCCGGTGAAATGATGGCGCGCTCCCGACAATCGGCCCATCTGCTTTGCTTACGGTTATGCCGGTCACGTAGCCCGTTATTGCTCTTGAGTACAGCCGGCTCCCATTTCTTTGCCTGTTGCTGGTCAGCTTAGCCGTCCGTATAACGATGAACTGCCGTCTATGCCACTGTCGTCTCGCCCAGGTCCGTCTCCTCGAAGGTCGCCGTCTACACGACGTCGTTCTCTGTCCCCCATGCGGTCAAGTTTGGCTGCTCTTGAGCGGGAAAACTAGTCGTAGCACATGATTACAAATAAGCAGCGCACGACGATTTACAAAAGAGAGACGATAGGGACACCGCTGCACTCTCAACTAGTTTATTCCGTAAAAGAACTTGGTTATTATACAACAAGACGGTGTACCACGAGCTACAATGACAACGTATTTTCTAAAAAACCAACTTCGCAATCGCTCAAAGTAATCGATGCTTGGCTTATACAGTAATCTTTTCTTTTTGCGATGTGGAAGGCCTCGATCACTTCCCTTGTCAACTTATCTCTGTGGCTGGAAAGAATTTTAGTCTCAGAGAACAGCGGGGAGCATCCACATTCCAAGCAATGCCGTCTTAAGTGCGAGTAAGCATTATTAGCTAATGCTCTCTTGTGCTCCGTTAACCTTGTATTTATGCACCGGCCCGTTTGACCGATGTACATTTTCCCACATGACATGAGCAAACAGTAAACAACCGCGGTTCTGCACTCAACAAACGAAAAAATGTGCTTAACAGAGCACCGACACCTATCCTTTTTTGCCAAACGCTTTCTATCTAGCCTAGCGCATATCTTTCCTAGTTTGTTAGGTGCAGAAAAAACAACTTGTAATCCATACCGGCTGCCTACATTTTTTAGATTATGTGATATATTGTGCGCATAGGGTATGGAGACACATTTCTTTTTCTTTTCTTCATAATTCCTCTCAATTTGAGGCTGCTCCAAAGATACACTCTTGCGCACGAGATGAACCAACTTCTGTGCGGTTCTGCGCAGAACATGCTCTTCGTAACCTGCGCTAACCAATCTATCTACTTGTCTGTTGAAGCTATCGTTAACTTTGTGGGGACAAGATTTTGCCAAGGCAGCGCGGAGACAAGAGAAGGCTATGCCATTCTTAACTGTCTTTGAATGCCCGGAGGAATAGCTAAGCAGGGGCTTCTCAGATCGCGGGCTATATAACCAGCAAACATGGTCTGGCTTACGTGATAACAACAAGTCCAAGAACTGAAGCTGACCTTCCCGTGGCACTTCCCACGTAAACTCTAGGCCCTCGCTGCAGTCCCTGAAAACATTTAAGATATCTACTATAGCCCTGTCAAGTACAGTGTGTTCTACAAAAATTAGGTAATCGTCAACATATCTAAATATGGTCTTTGCAAGGCCCTTTATGTTGGCTTCAATTTTTTTGTTCACGTAACCCAAAAAAATGCTGCTAAGTATCGGGGCTACCTTCGAACCAATGCATATCCCCGATCTTTGTAGGTACAACTTATCATTCCATTTGATGAAAGTAGACTTTAAGTAGAAAGACAATAATTCGAGGAAAGCTCCTACTGAAATGCCGCATTTGTTAACAAATTCGATTTCATCATTTTCATCAGTAATGCACTTTCTAACAACCGTCAATAAAGGACCATGTGGAATGTTGTAGTACAAATCCTGAACATCTAAACTAAAAAAATTGCAAGAACCAGGGTTTGAGGTTGTCAAGAAGGCAACCAACGCCTCCGAGTTCGGTACACAGAAAGGATCCGATACCTTAAGGCTAACTAGCTGCTCTTGAAGAAAGGTAGAAAGATTAAGTTGCCATGAGTCCCTTTCAGATACAATACACCTAAACGGAACATCAGGCTTATGAGTTTTTGCTGCAAAAAACAACTCCAGGTGCAAATTTATCGCACGTTTCACAGTAGAAGCAAGCTTTTCCAGATTGTGGTTCAAAAGTAGCGCTACAGCTTCCTCCTTGACTCTGCTAGCTTTCTTGTTAACAGGAACAAAATTCTTTTTAACTGCCGATAACGCCTTTGTTTGGAAAAGCCCATCAGGTAAAATAACAAAGCAACCCTCCTTGTCAGAGGTCAGAAAACGCAAATTGTTGCTAATGCCAAAGTCCACCAATGTTCTTACGTGCTGGTGCTTCCCGCTTGTGGTTGTCGTCCTCTTTAGAACATCCACGCATTCCGTGATAAAGCGTGGGCGCTCTTCTTCTAACACACGACGAGCAAGGTTCTTGGTGAGCGCCACTTTCTCCGGTGGGGTAAAGGACGGTTCAAAGCAGAACTTTGGTCCTAATCCGAGAATCTTCTTGTAGTCTTTTGGAATGGCACAGTCTCCCAAGGTGATGACTCTTCCATCCGTTGGCTTGGGTTTTTTTGGCCTAGGTAAGTGTGGCCGGCTGTTGTCCCATAACCAGTCCGCTACTTTGTCTGACGTCTTACACCAATCCCTGAAGAACTTGTTGTGCGATCCTCCCTGTTGTGTGGCGCACACTACTCTGAGACAATCCTTGAAATGCCTCGCTTGCCGCCACCATTCCTCATTCAAAATCCTGCATATACGTTTGGCGTGCTTAGACGAAGGTTGTAAGAAACCACACATGACCTGCAGTTCCTTGGGGCACTTGGGGCACACATGACCTGCAGTTCCTGGGGCAGTTCCTTGTCTTTCTACTTAAAGTCTACTTTCATCAAATGGAATGATAAGTTGTACCTACAAAGATCGGGGATATGCATTGGTTCGAAGGTAGCCCCGATACTTAGCAGCATTTTTTTGGGTTACGTGAACAAAAAAATTGAAGCCAACATAAAGGGCCTTGCAAAGACCATATTTAGATATGTTGACGATTACCTAATTTTTGTAGAACACACTGTACTTGACAGGGCTATAGTAGATATCTTAAATGTTTTCAGGGACTGCAGCGAGGGCCTAGAGTTTACGTGGGAAGTGCCACGGGAAGGTCAGCTTCAGTTCTTGGACTTGTTGTTATCACGTAAGCCAGACCATGTTTGCTGGTTATATAGCCCGCGATCTGAGAAGCCCCTGCTTAGCTATTCCTCCGGGCATTCAAAGACAGTTAAGAATGGCATAGCCTTCTCTTGTCTCCGCGCTGCCTTGGCAAAATCTTGTCCCCACAAAGTTAACGATAGCTTCAACAGACAAGTAGATAGATTGGTTAGCGCAGGTTACGAAGAGCATGTTCTGCGCAGAACCGCACAGAAGTTGGTTCATCTCGTGCGCAAGAGTGTATCTTTGGAGCAGCCTCAAATTGAGAGGAATTATGAAGAAAAGAAAAAGAAATGTGTCTCCATACCCTATGCGCACAGTATATCACATAATCTAAAAAATGTAGGCAGCCGGTATGGATTACAAGTTGTTTTTTCTGCACCTAACAAACTAGGAAAGATATGCGCTAGGCTAGATAGAAAGCGTTTGGCAAAAAAGGATAGGTGTCGGTGCTCTGTTAAGCACATTTTTTCGTTTGTTGAGTGCAGAACCGCGGTTGTTTACTGTTTGCTCATGTCATGTGGGAAAATGTACATCGGTCAAACGGGCCGGTGCATAAATACAAGGTTAACGGAGCACAAGAGAGCATTAGCTAATAATGCTTACTCGCACTTAAGACGGCATTGCTTGGAATGTGGATGCTCCCCGCTGTTCTCTGAGACTAAAATTCTTTCCAGCCACAGAGATAAGTTGACAAGGGAAGTGATCGAGGCCTTCCACATCGCAAAAAGAAAAGATTACTGTATAAGCCAAGCATCGATTACTTTGAGCGATTGCGAAGTTGGTTTTTTAGAAAATACGTTGTCATTGTAGCTCGTGGTACACCGTCTTGTTGTATAATAACCAAGTTCTTTTACGGAATAAACTAGTTGAGAGTGCAGCGGTGTCCCTATCGTCTCTCTTTTGTAAATCGTCGTGCGCTGCTTATTTGTAATCATGAACTATCACCAACTCGCCCAACTTTCGGTTTTACTGAACTTCATTTCCTTTACATCGGGCTCTTTTTTGTGTTCTGGCTTCTTCAATCAACATGACCCGTGTACCCTGGCTTCAATGATGGCGATTTGCGTATGCAAGGCAAGAGAGGCATCCTGGCATATTAGGTATAATTTGTGCCCCAAGGAACTGCAGGTCATGTGTGGTTTCTTACAACCTTCGTCTAAGCACGCCAAACGTATATGCAGGATTTTGAATGAGGAATGGTGGCGGCAAGCGAGGCATTTCAAGGATTGTCTCAGAGTAGTGTGCGCCACACAACAGGGAGGATCGCACAACAAGTTCTTCAGGGATTGGTGTAAGACGTCAGACAAAGTAGCGGACTGGTTATGGGACAACAGCCGGCCACACTTACCTAGGCCAAAAAAACCCAAGCCAACGGATGGAAGAGTCATCACCTTGGGAGACTGTGCCATTCCAAAAGACTACAAGAAGATTCTCGGATTAGGACCAAAGTTCTGCTTTGAACCGTCCTTTACCCCACCGGAGAAAGTGGCGCTCACCAAGAACCTTGCTCGTCGTGTGTTAGAAGAAGAGCGCCCACGCTTTATCACGGAATGCGTGGATGTTCTAAAGAGGACGACAACCACAAGCGGGAAGCACCAGCACGTAAGAACATTGGTGGACTTTGGCATTAGCAACAATTTGCGTTTTCTGACCTCTGACAAGGAGGGTTGCTTTGTTATTTTACCTGATGGGCTTTTCCAAACAAAGGCGTTATCGGCAGTTAAAAAGAATTTTGTTCCTGTTAACAAGAAAGCTAGCAGAGTCAAGGAGGAAGCTGTAGCGCTACTTTTGAACCACAATCTGGAAAAGCTTGCTTCTACTGTGAAACGTGCGATAAATTTGCACCTGGAGTTGTTTTTTGCAGCAAAAACTCATAAGCCTGATGTTCCGTTTAGGTGTATTGTATCTGAAAGGGACTCATGGCAACTTAATCTTTCTACCTTTCTTCAAGAGCAGCTAGTTAGCCTTAAGGTATCGGATCCTTTCTGTGTACCGAACTCGGAGGCGTTGGTTGCCTTCTTGACAACCTCAAACCCTGGTTCTTGCAATTTTTTTAGTTTAGATGTTCAGGATTTGTACTACAACATTCCACATGGTCCTTTATTGACGGTTGTTAGAAAGTGCATTACTGATGAAAATGATGAAATCGAATTTGTTAACAAATGCGGCATTTCAGTAGGAGCTTTCCTCGAATTATTGTCTTTCTACTTAAAGTCTACTTTCATCAAATGGAATGATAAGTTGTACCTACAAAGATCGGGGATATGCATTGGTTCGAAGGTAGCCCCGATACTTAGCAGCATTTTTTTGGGTTACGTGAACAAAAAAATTGAAGCCAACATAAAGGGCCTTGCAAAGACCATATTTAGATATGTTGACGATTACCTAATTTTTGTAGAACACACTGTACTTGACAGGGCTATAGTAGATATCTTAAATGTTTTCAGGGACTGCAGCGAGGGCCTAGAGTTTACGTGGGAAGTGCCACGGGAAGGTCAGCTTCAGTTCTTGGACTTGTTGTTATCACGTAAGCCAGACCATGTTTGCTGGTTATATAGCCCGCGATCTGAGAAGCCCCTGCTTAGCTATTCCTCCGGGCATTCAAAGACAGTTAAGAATGGCATAGCCTTCTCTTGTCTCCGCGCTGCCTTGGCAAAATCTTGTCCCCACAAAGTTAACGATAGCTTCAACAGACAAGTAGATAGATTGGTTAGCGCAGGTTACGAAGAGCATGTTCTGCGCAGAACCGCACAGAAGTTGGTTCATCTCGTGCGCAAGAGTGTATCTTTGGAGCAGCCTCAAATTGAGAGGAATTATGAAGAAAAGAAAAAGAAATGTGTCTCCATACCCTATGCGCACAGTATATCACATAATCTAAAAAATGTAGGCAGCCGGTATGGATTACAAGTTGTTTTTTCTGCACCTAACAAACTAGGAAAGATATGCGCTAGGCTAGATAGAAAGCGTTTGGCAAAAAAGGATAGGTGTCGGTGCTCTGTTAAGCACATTTTTTCGTTTGTTGAGTGCAGAACCGCGGTTGTTTACTGTTTGCTCATGTCATGTGGGAAAATGTACATCGGTCAAACGGGCCGGTGCATAAATACAAGGTTAACGGAGCACAAGAGAGCATTAGCTAATAATGCTTACTCGCACTTAAGACGGCATTGCTTGGAATGTGGATGCTCCCCGCTGTTCTCTGAGACTAAAATTCTTTCCAGCCACAGAGATAAGTTGACAAGGGAAGTGATCGAGGCCTTCCACATCGCAAAAAGAAAAGATTACTGTATAAGCCAAGCATCGATTACTTTGAGCGATTGCGAAGTTGGTTTTTTAGAAAATACGTTGTCATTGTAGCTCGTGGTACACCGTCTTGTTGTATAATAACCAAGTTCTTTTACGGAATAAACTAGTTGAGAGTGCAGCGGTGTCCCTATCGTCTCTCTTTTGTAAATCGTCGTGCGCTGCTTATTTGTAATCATGAACTATCACCAACTCGCCCAACTTTCGGTTTTACTAGTCGTAGCAGTCCCAGAGGCAAGGAATGCGACGCTATCACATTGTGGAAGCCCTCAGAGCCACCCATATAATGTCATAGACGTGCTAATGAACGGTGTTCATGCATCCGCTCTTATTGACACTGGAGCTGCCGTATCAGTCATGGACGAAAACCTTTGCCGCTTTTGTGACGACGCCAATTTCCTTCCGGGTTGTCCCTTCGTACATCTAGTTCACATCGCATTAATCCTGCAACAGGGTGCACAGCTCGCGTTGTCGTTCAGGACGTTCTGTATGTCGTCCAATTCATTATCAGTCCTGCATGTTCTCATGACGTCATCCTGGGGTGGGATTTTCTCTCCCGCAACGACGCCGTCATCCATTGTGCCGCCGCCGACTCTCACCCTTCTCGCATTTGACGCCACAAGACTGTCCCTCGACACTGAGCAAGATTCTAGTGAAAGGCGATACCATAGTGCCTCCAAGCTCGACGATGGGTGTATCGGTCTACTGCCCCGGTCTCTCCGACACATTTGCACTCGTTTCGCCATCCGACCATGCTTCCAGAAGGAAAGGGTTACTAGTACCTTACGCGACCGTGCAAATTACCCACGGCAACGCCTCTATTTTTGTGACCAACCCATCCCCGTACACTGTTACCTTGGTTCGAGGGGAATGTCTCGGCAGAGTGGAACCAGTCGACGACGCACAAGTCCTGGACGTACCCGATGACTTTAGTTGTCCCACTTCGCGTACCATCAGCGCTGTTTCCACATCTGATCCATCATCTCCTGATGTATTTGGCTCCTACATTGAGGACAAACTTACGTCGGTACGGTGTTCCCAGCTTCTGGACCTGTTGCAAGAATACCGTTCTTCTTTCGATGTCGGGCGAAGTTCTCTCGGTCGCGCGTCCACTGTTACGCATCGTATCGACACTGGTGCCCATACACCATTACGGCAATGTCCATACCGCGTGTCGCATGCTGAACGTCTTGTTTTTCTTGTTGCGAAAAAAGATGGTTCTTTGCGGTTCTGTGTAGACTACAGCCGGCTCAATAAGATCACTCGTAAGGATGCTTACCCATTGCCGCGCATCGATGACACCATTGACAGCCTTCACGGAGCCGCATTTTTTTGTTCTTTCGATCTGCGTTGCGGTATTGGCAAGTACTCATGGCTGATGATGCTTGACCGAAGGCTGCCTTTATCACACCCGAGGGCTTGTACGAGTTCGACGTCATACCATTTCGTCTATGTAATGCACCAGCGACCTTTGAGCGCATGATGAACCCCGGTCTGCGCAACTTGAAATGGCACACGTGCTTGTGTTACCTCGATGACGTTGTTGTCTTCGCTCCAGATTTATCCACGCATCTCCAACACCTGAAAGAAGTTTTCGCACGTGTGAGCAATGCCGGTTTGCAGCTAAATCTGAAGAAGTGCCACTTTGCAGCACGGCAACTCACCATCCTAGGGTACGTCGTGTCCAAGGATGGCATTCTTCCTGACCCAGCCAAGCTTCGGGCCGTGGTCGATTTTCCCCAAACCTGCGTCTGTCAAAGAACTGCGTTGTTTCGTGGGCCTGTGCTCACACTTCCGGCGCTTCATACGAAACATTGCCACGATCATATCACCGCTGACGAAGCTCCTTGGAAGTAACAGGCCCCTCAATCCATGGTCGTGCGAGTGCGGCGACGCCTTCACGAAGCTCCGCCACGTGTTGACGTCTCCTCACATTCTACGCCACTACGACCCTACGGTCCCAACGGTGGTACACAAGGACGCCAGCGGTGTAGGCTTCGGCGCAGTCCTGGCGCAGCGCAAATCCAGATTCCCTGAATACGTCGTGGCACATGCAAGCCGTACGCTCACGAGAGCCGAGACAAACTACACCGTCACGGAGAAAAAGTGCCTGGTGATCGTCTGGGCCATTACAAAGTTTCGACCTTATTTGTATTGTCGTCCGTTCGATGTCGTGACTGACCATCATGCACTATGCTGGCTGTCATCATTGAAGGATCCCTCAGGCCGCCTCGTCCGTTGGAGTCTTCGCTTATGAAACTACGACATCCACGTGCTGTACCGCAATGGAGGCCAGCATGCTGACGCCGACGTCCTCTCGCGCTCCACTCTGCCTGAAGGTGATGTGCTCTTCTGGCATCCTCGGTTGCTGTTTCTGCCATTGATGTTGACATTGTTGCTACCGAACAGCGAAAGAATAATTGGATCACCCCGCTTATCGACTTGCTCTCTGACCCCTCCACATCGCCATTCACGCGTGCCTTGCGTCGTCGAGCTCACCATTTCACCATTCGTGACGGCCTCCTACACCGACGCAACTACGACGCCGATGGCCGGCAGTGGTTACTCGTGCATGATACCCCAAAGTCTGCGGTCGGAGATATGTGAATCGTTCCATTCTGATCCGCAATGCGCGCACTCTGGGGTGTTCAAAGTCTACCATCGCATTCGACAACACTACTTCTGGCGTGGGATATACCGCGACGTGCAGCAGTTCGTTCGCTCCTGCCTCGCTTGCCGACGCCGCAAACCGTCAGCACACATGTCGTCAGCCGGTCTGCAACCGTTACCTTACCCTGACCGTCTGTTTGGGCCCATAGGTATCGATGTGTATGGACCACTTACTCTGACGTCGGCTGGTAACCGCTGGGCCATCGTTGCCATTGACCATTTAACGCGATACGCCAAAACTGCCGCTTTCCCTGCGGCTACTGCGCGCGATGTTGCATCCTTCCTGCTCCATCGATTTATACTGCGCCACGGACCACCCCAAGAGCTTCTCAGCGATCCAGGCCGTGTCTTCTTGTCAGAAGTCGTCGAAGCCATTCCCACTGAGTGCCATTCTGTCCACCAAACTACTGTTTACCACCCGCAGACGAATGGTCTCACCGAACGCTTTAACCGCACACTCGGCGACATGCTTTCGATGTACGTCGCCGCCAACCAAACAAATTGGGATACTATACTACCCTTCGTCACCTACGCCTACAACACTGCCCCTAGAGCACGACCGGTTTTTCACCTTTCTTCTTGCTGTACGGAAGGCACCCGTTACACGCGATCGACACGACACTCCCGTACACGCTGGATCCATCTGAGTGTGCACCTATTTCTAAGACAGCCAGGCTTGCTGAAGAGTGTCGAGAGCTTGCCAAGACTTTTACGACGCATGAGCAAGAGTGGCAGAAGAGTATTCGTGATGGCTCCGCCACTTCTGAGCCCACGTTCCTTCCTGGTTCCCTTGTATGGCTCTCAATCACGACCTCTGTAGCTGGCCTTTATTCCAAACTACTCTTGAAATACGAAGGTCCCTACTAAGGGATCGAGCGCACATCTCCGGTCAACTATATGATCGAACCATTTGAAGAATCTGTGGACATGCGCCGTCGTGGGTGCGACATAGTTAACGTGAAGCTCCTGAAAGCTTACTACGACCCGCTCATAGTGACAAGCTGTTAGGTCGCCAGGCGGCTCCCTCTTCGACCCCGGGGTAAAATTAGAGAAGCCTCCGAACACTCAAATGGCTCGAACTCTGAAGTGCTTTCTGGTGGGTCTACCCAAAAAGGACGCCGCTCGCGCGGAGAGTCCGTGCTAGGACGCGTTACTGTCGCCATTGTGTATGTCCGCTGTGGACCGGCTAATAAACGCCCTATTATTATTTCTATATTATTATTATTATTATTATTATTATTATTATTATTATTATTATTATTATTATTATTATTATTATTACTGCAACCTCAACAACGCTTTTGGCGTAGTCAGCTGCTCCATATTTTTGCTTAAACTTGCAAGCTTTGATGTTGACTCGTCCGTTGTGAATCTCCTGCACAGCTATTGCTTATAAGTTGCTTTAAATGGCCAAACGTCTTCCTTGCACAAAGTGACTAGCGGAGTCCCTCTAGTGGTCGGAATTAGCCCCATTCTTATATTTATTTATGTTAACGAAGTTTCTTATCCAATTCGTTATTCTTCTCTGCTCTTGTATGCTGATGACACTAAGATATTTTAGGAAATTTATTCAGTTAACGGCTGTCGCTTGCTGCAGTCAATTTTGTGTTCTTTCTCTGAATGTTATGGCAATATTATACTTTCCCTGAATACCTCAAAGACCAAGTTGATGAGTATATCTCGCAAAACATCCCACGTGTCATTTCCATACTCTGTAAGTAAACCGTGTCGTTATATAATTCAGTGATCTTGATGCTCTTTTTGATAGCATGCTCAATTTTTCTTCTCACACTTAACGTATATTGTCACGCGAGGCCTTCGTTCTCTCACTTGTGTTTACAGAACATCTATAGAAATCAGTTCAGCTATAAATTTTTAGAAATTGTACACCACAATATGTCGTACTCAACTTGAATATGCTTCCGGGATCTAAATCGGCATGCCTAAATCAGGCAGTGACACCACTGAGCGCCTCCAGAAAAAAAAATCGTAAGCATTTTGCTAGAAATTACTGAGGATCTCGTTCTAACACTGCCAGATTATCGACATTACCATCACTTTACGGCTGATGAAATCAGGCTGACCTCTTATTTGTTCATCGTATGATATACCGCCCTTTACTTCTGGGATGTGTAGGCTTTCGGATTCCGCGTAAGATAACTATAGAGAATTGACCATAATGTACCCGCTAGATCCTTTCAGCACACTACTATTCACAGAATACAAAGTCTAGAAAATCTTAACTTTCATGATCTGGATGTTTTCGCTCTAATCATTTGATTTTTTTCTCTAGACAGTATTGTATTGTTTATTTTGTTTCAAATTTGCGTGCGCCTGCGCAAAGACTACGTGGTTGTTCCTGGGCACTTCAATAATTGATTGACCTAGCACGAAAAACACACTGAGGCTCGAACCCGGGTCCGCTGGGTGCCAGCCCAGTATTCTTTCACTGAGCAACGCTGGGGCTTGTGACTTGATGGCAAACTTGCCTCAGGCTGGTTTGATGTCGGGAAAGCATGCAATCGCGCTAATACGACCTATAAAGCGTTTTAAAACAACGAAATATAAACAGTCGTCACACAATGTGAATAGCGTGAGGAGTGGGTCGTCCAACCCTTCAACCCATTACAAAAGCTTGCTGTTCAGTTAATAATTGTGGTGCATAGTTACTCTAGGCATCATTCCTCATATTCGTCAGCCACTCCAATGACAATTGGCACAAAATTTCTAGCACGTGTTCTGCGATTTCCACGCTTCTCATAAGAATTACGAGAAAAAGCATAGTGAATACCGGCCTACTACCCAAACGTTTATTTGTAATGCCCTTGTTTGATAGCCTGCTCAACTTTCTCCTCATACTAAATGTACTGTCAGGCGAGCAAGTGTGGTTGTCACCCAATAAGTGTTTTCAAAAGGCTCTGAAAGGCCGCTCTTCGAGCTTTCGCTGACTGTGCTGTGCTTTTTGTGCAGGCCTGGCGTTTTTTTGAAGACGATGGTCTTTCTTGGGGACCTTCGACGCAAAAATCTGTCTGTCTGTCTGTCTGTCTGTCTGTCTGTCTGTCTGTCTGTCTGTCTGTCTGTCTGTCTGTCTGTCTGTACACATTTCTGTTTGTCTACTGTTAATGGAACTGGGTACTTAAACAGCCGACCTTATCCGCAGTACCCACCATTGTTGCTCAAAATTTAGCGTTCATATCTGTGCAATTGTCAATAAAAAGCAATTATTGCGCATGTATGGGGCACCATAACAACACGTATATATTCTGAATGTGCGTGTTTTACTAGAAAAGGCATACATAACTAATTGTAAGGATTGTAGCGCCTATCACGCTGCACTGACCATGCAACGCTTGCACGAAAAGACGAGTGTTTCCAACGCTTTGCTAAGACGAGATGGTGGTGACACCTACCCGCCGCCTTGCATTCTACACCTTGACATCTCTGAGACGGGTGCGCACACCAGTCTGAAAGCCCGACGCGTCGTTTTGCAACAAAATTGCCAGATGGCGCTCATGTCTCATGTGTGACGTGACTTGATGCGTTTGTTAGCCTCCGCTGCACGCTCGAGGCACTCTAACGTAGCGCCTCCAGAATACTACTCACATATTTTCTCGCGCAGAACATCAAAAAAATGTTCTGTTCACTTTCTCCACACGCAAGACTATCGTCTTTCGACGACATTTGCAGATTACCATGCAGATATGCGGCCGATTTTTTTTTGAAAACGTTATATGCATATTTTATCAATTCCTTATGCATGACAGAATTTTTTTAGTGTTGTTCACTGAAACAAAATTTTAGGCATCATGTTACAAAGCGTCTGAAATAAGAACACAACCCCACAAAACTGCGGTTCATCATTATCATCATCAGCAGCAGCAGCAGCGGCGGCCGCAATTCCGTGCGCGAGCCATCACGTGTTCCCGCGAGCACGCACTGTGCGAGCCAAACCCTCGTGAGCAGGAGACTCGAACGGTAAGCTGCCCCTGTTCCAGCCGAGATCTTGTGGGCGGATGGCCCTCAAGGCTCTACCGATCACCTGGATGACGTCGACTTCGGAATAGGTCTGAACGTAGACTCGGTGAGTCGGCGTCTTTCATGGCTTCCCGACAGCGCAGGTCACATCGCGGGTTGAGTTCGCGATTTGACGACTTCGACGCTTCGATACAGCCCGGGTTTGGTCACGCAGTATGTGGGGGCGGAAGTGATTTTCGTGAGTGGCGAAACCTCCGAGACGAGCTGAATTTCATGAGAAGACACTGTCTGGATCGTTCACGCCGTAAATCAACAGACGCTCGCCACGCACGACCTAGCTCCGGTAAACGCACCCATGACCCTGACGAACCACAACCACGTGAGTTAGAAACTGCAGTTGACATCGAAATAGCACACGCATGCAGCATCAATGCGGAAAGAGAAAGCAAACGGGATGAGGCCGCAGCGTGTGAAACTGCTCGTCAAAGAAGCGGGGACATAGTGGACTCGAAAAATACTGCTGAAAACAGCTGGCACAGCAGCGTGCACCACCGACTGCAGCCAATGCATCGTGAAGATGCACTCGCCAATGACAACCAGACGAGCAACAGAGCACAAAGTTCTTGTAGCTCAGAAGAACAAAGAACACCAAAGACCAATGCCTCCGTGGCAGGAAAGTATTCTCCGCTTAACAACCAGGTTGGCTTCTAATATGGGGAGGAGCGTAACACTGAAGAGGAAAATGTTTTCGAGCAATCGAATATGGATGAAGAGCGACACAACATGGTGCCCGAAATAAACAACTGCCGACTTTCGCATTCTCAGTGCTTTTCAATCCCGAATGCTATGCGTGGTCCCCCAGCTTTTGAGGTGCAAGAAACTAACCAACACCACCCACTTATGTGGAACCGGGACCATCCTAAGCTCAGCTATACGACTGTGTGCCCACGCATCGACGCCGGGGTCACTGGCTTCAAGGAGCACAGACTCGAAGAACAGCAGAACGTCGCATCACCTTAAGATAGCCTGCAATGGTGGTCGTTGACCACCGGTAGGTCAGATGCAGAATGTCCGGGCCAACAACTCCAGCAGTACCGCCCCACCCCAAGGCACCACACCAGAGAGCAGGTGACCGACGTCGATACAGAGAGCGATGACAGTCAGCACGGCGGGAAAGGGCCAAAACTGCTAAGCCTCGAAGGTGAAGAGCACCGACTGGGCCAGTCCTCTGCTGGCCGACAGGAACTTTCTTCGGAGGCTCCATCTCAGGAGGAACCGATGATGGAAGACTTGATGGAACGTTTCGAGGAGGCATACAAGCAAGCTAAACTCCTAATGCTACCGCTGTGAACAAACAAGTGCGTGTGCGCGTATTTTTGCGAGACTACCCCGCATCTCCAGCCCTTGTATTGGGTTGTTTGACAATATTTGTGTTTACATCAACTGTTACAAATATGCTAACGTTTTTTGTACTCTTTCCGACTATTGTATAAAATTAATAATGCGTCCACTAACACTTTATTCATGCATGTAGTTTACTTCTTATTTTGTATTTGTTCAGCAACACTGTGCCGTGCTATTTTATTGTTACTTCAAAATTTTACTGTTACTTCTCATGTGGCTGTTTTTACAGCTAAAGCGGTTAGGAGATGAAAAGTCGGGTCTAGCGCCGCACCGTAGTAGACCATCGCCGCCGCCGGTGTCCGTAACCACAATACACGAAATTAGACAAAAAAACCTAGTACCAATGACACAGTGCGGCTCGAACTCGGGTCCGCTGGCTGCCAGCTTAGTATTCTACCACTTAGCTATGCCGGTGCTTGGAACTTGTAGGCAAACTTGCCTTAGGCAGGCTTGATGTTGGGAAAGCATTCGCGTTAATACGACTGATTAAGCATTTTAATACTGCGGAAGATCAAGCAGTCGTCGCACAATGTGAATAGCGTATAGTAGGTCGTCCGATGCTTCAAGCCATTACAGAAGCTTGTTCTTCAGTTAATAACTGTTATCAACTGTCGGGCATACCCAGTTCACGCATAATTCCTCATCTTCGTCGGCCACTGCATGAGCAATTGGCACAGAATTCCTCGAAATAGTTTAGCGGATACGACGCTTCTAAGAAGAATGACGAAAAATAGCATAGTGAATGTCGGCCTACTACCCTATAAATATTTATTATTGCCATAGTGGGCATCAAGCAAGTGTGCTTGCACCAGCTACCCAATGAGTGTTTAGAAAAGGCTCTGAAAGGCCGCTCTTCTTTAGCTTTCGCTGTGACTGTGCTGCGGCTTCCACGCAGCCCTGGCGTTTTTTAAGTCGGGCTGCAAAACGGATGTTTTGTAACTATCGCCAGATTTCTCTACTATGTGCAACATCAAACATTTTTGAGCTGGCTATTCATAGCATATTGTATGTTAGCGGGAATAATTCATTGATTCCTAATCAACACGGCTTTCTTCCTGGCTGCTCAACTACCACCAATTTTGCTACTTTCATGACACAAGTCACTTCCCTTATTACTCGGAGACACAGAAAGGATAGGTTGACGTATACCCTACTGTAACCTGAGCAAAGCTCTTGACGTTATCCGCCACTCTCTCTCTGTTTCACAGCGAAAGCTGTTATGAGATCAGGACATGGTCATGCGCGGCACCGTAGTTGTCCGCCGCCGTCGCCGCCGGTGTCCGTAACCAGTATCGAACGAGAAAAAAACTAAGTAAATAAAAAACAGCAATTGTATATCACTGAGCCACGCCGGTGCTGGGAAGTCATCCCAAACTGGCCTAGGGCAGTCTTGATGTTGGAAAAGTAACCGCTTTATTATGTGTAATAAAGCATCTTAGAACAACAAAAGAACAACCAGGCGTCACAGAATGCCAATGGCGTAACGAGCGGATATTCGTATGCTCCAAAACTTCAGAAAACTTGTTCTTGATCATCTATTAACTGTGGCGCACACTTCAGACGTATTTTTCCATAGTCGTCAGCCACTGCATAAAAAATCACAAAATTTCTAACAAGTGTATAGCGGATACCACGCTTCTCTTAAGAATGACGAAAGCTAGCCTATAGTGAAATATGGCCTACTACACAAAATTTATGATTGTTTTTGGCGCAGCGGGTACCCAGCAGTGTGCTTGTAGCATCCCAAAGAATGTTTATAAAAGGCTCTGAAAGGACGCTCTCCTATAGCTTTCGCTTTGACTGTGCTGCACGTTCCACGCAGGGCATGTTCAGTTAAACTTGCAAACTTTGATGTTGACTCGTCTGTTGTGAATCTCTTGCTCCGCTATCTGCTTAATAGACAACGTTATGTTGCCGTAAATGGCCAAACGTCTTCCTTGTATCTGACAATGTGATCTGGAATGATATTGCTGAATCTGGTAGTGACGCCATTGAGCGAGTCCAGGCATAATTCATAAGCATTTACTATAAAGTTTCGCGAGAAATGACTTTAGATCTCGTTCTAACACTGTCAGATTATTACCATTGTCACCAATTCACTGCCGACGAAATCGCGCTGACCTATTATTTGTTTACAAACTAGTCCACAGTATGCTAGCCTACCCTTTACTTCTCAGGTCTGTATATTTTCGGATTCCGTGGATAAGTTATCCAGAGAGAATCGACCATTTCATCTACCTTCAAACTTCTTTCAGAAGTCTACTGTTCACAAAATACAAAGTCTATATACTGTTACCTTTCATGATCTTGGAGCTTTTCACAGTCCACTGTCATTTTTTTTGGTCTCAGCACTGCACTCTTTTAACATAGCCTTTCACACATGTGCGGATTCTCATTTTCTGTCTTTCAGGAAGGTTTTTACATAGTTGTGTATATGCCCCTTTTTTCTCCACTTGTTTTCCCGGATTCTCGTCTTGTCTTTTTATTCTTTCCATGTGGCGCTGATTTCTTTTTTGTGTATTTTTACTCTTTATTTAATTTTTCTGAACACTGCCTGCAATGTAATATTTATTTATATTGTTCTATTTTTGCGTTCGCATGCACTAAGACCTCACGGTTGTTCCAGGGCATGTTAAAAAGTGAGTGATTATAATTATTATTGTAACAGTAATATATATTATCAGCATTATTTTATTCTCTGTCGTTTAGGTAGCCTTCCGGATAGTTGTACGTATTCTACATTTTTCACGGCAATTCTATGATTGTCGTCAAGTTCTTTTCTTGCTATATAGCTTTGATTTCTTTTTGTCTGTTCGTATTCTTTCTGTCTATTTCATTTCTTAATCTGAAGACTGTCCGCAGTGTATTGATTATTTTTATTCTTTTAATTGTGCGTGCGCCTGCGTTAAGAGCTCACGGTTGTTTCGAGGCACGTTAAATAAATGATCGATTATTATTACATCATTGATTATTGTGTATACCACTGCCTGACCCAACGCCACCCACTATATTTAATTCCTTCGAAGAATTATTTGCTGCTTACACGTAGACGCAAGGCACTTACGTAAACTCGTATATACTAACTATACTTACTAACTCGTATAACTATATACTTACTTATAGTTACTTATAGTTAGTTATAGTTAGTTATATATAGTTATAGTTATATATATAGTTATATATATAGTTATATATAGTTATAGTTAGTTATAGTTAGTTATAGTTACTTATAGTTAGTAAGTATAACTATATACTTACTAACTCGTATATACTTTGCACGAGGTGTACCATGAGAGCGGTTGGAAATTCGTGCAATTCTAGCTGCTGTTAGAATACAATAGCACCTTTGTGGCGGCAAACTGCCATGCAGCTGTCCGCGTGACATTTTCAAAGGCGACGAGTGCGTCGGCACACTCGACGATATTTCGTCATAAGACAATAAAAAGAAAAAAAAAGAGATAAAGAACAACGGCGATGACTTCGGCGATAAGCGGCGCTCCGTCACCGTGGCCGCTATAGCTCAGTGGCAGAGCGCTGGTCTTGTAAACCAGCGGTTGTGAGTTCGATCCTCACTGGCGGCTGATTTATTTTTTTCAGCGTTACCTCTTCCTTTATTTTCAGATATTGTTGCAGGAGCATTTCACGATGAGGAAACAAGAGAAACAGCGAGAAAGACGTGATTCTAGGATGTGGGGCATGCTCTCGCTTCCCATCACGGCTCACGCTTGGCGTCATGCATAAATATACCTAAACTATCACCTGGTTTCTCTCTGTGCTGTCCCGTAATATTTCGGTGGAGGTGCTGGGTAGCAAAGCACGATAGAGCTTCACAGTGGACGCCAAGTTGCCACTTCTAACATTTCTACCGACAGGGACACGGCGTCAACAGCCACGCCCAGAGCACCAATGGCGCACCCTCACCTGTGGTGATTATGACCGCTCCACCCCGTGATCCTGGCAACTTTTCGGGCTCTCACGACGAGGACGTAGGTGAGTGGCTTCAACTGTACGAGCTCGGGAGTGACAATGAAAGATGGTACCCAGCCATCATGCTGGCAGACCTTTTCTTATACTTGAAAGGAATGGCCAAGGCTGGTTCAACAACAATGTGGGAGAGCTCAACAGCTGGGACATATGTAAAATGAAGTTGCGCGAGTTGTTCGGCCAATCTGCCGGGGGGAAGCAGGCTAAGAAATAATTTGGTACTTGTGTCTATACATCCACGGAGTCTTAACTGACCTATATTCAAGATGTTTTAACCCTCTGCTGTAAGGTTGATACTACTGTGACCGAAGCCGACATAATGGCGCTCATACTCAAGGGCATCGCTGATGATGCCTTCAACCTACTTGTATTTGAAGGCTGTTCGACAGCTCAAGACGTCGTTAAGGTGTGCCGACGCTTCTAAGATGCTAAAAGCCGTCGCATTGCCCTCCACTTCAGCCGTCTTTCTAACATTTCTGCGACGTCAACTTGTGAGGACCTTGATATCAAGACCCAGTCGAATCCATCCTCCGTTGACATTTCCGACAAACCAGAACCTGATTCATGTGAAAGTGGATGGTTTATCTGTTAAACCTTTAGTCAACACTGGCATCCAAATTTCTGTTATGAGGTTGTACATTCGTGACATTCGTGAAAGCCCGGACTCCAGCCCCTTTACGCTGTGTTCTTATTGCTCACGGTGGTGCGGCTGCCGTCGGGGGTGTTTGCACAGCCCGCGTTACTACTGCCGGCCATTAAATCTCCGTTCTATTCACTGTTCTCACCCACTGCATCAATTATGTTATCTTCAGTCTAGATTTTTCGTCTGCCCATTCGACTCTCATTGACTGTTGAGCTGGCACGGTGCAACTTGACCTGCCCTGTACGACTGATACGCCCAGCCCGCCCCAAGGTCACCTATGCTCTTGTCGCGAGAGCAAGGTTTCCAGTTCCAGTATCTTCTCAGAAAATTTTTGCAAAAGCAACTCCTCTGCTTCTTTTTTAAGTCTTTTTTTGTACTCTTCTACCTTTGGGTTTGTTTCTCTGGCCATTACAGAGCTTCGGCTTTTAACTTTAATGGAATGTGGGATAAATTGTGTTTTCCAGCCTGGGACAGGCGCCTACACGCTGCATTTACGGCTTACAAACGGAGCAGTCAAGGTCGCCCCTGTTCGGGATCAGAAGGGGAAAGCTTACCCGGAAAAGCGTCTAGCAAGAGGCCGGTCCGGCGCCACCGTCTGAGTCTAAGCCATTGTTAACAGGCACGCGTGTCATTGAGAATGACATGGGGACGCGACCACTCAGCCTGACCGAGACATAGTGGCGGCCGGTAAACGACCATATTCCCCCACGCTCTTGTTAGGATGTCGGGGCGCCTCGCTGTCGCATGTACACCTGGTAAGCAATAATGTACCCATCGCTTTTAAGGACGCTTCTAGGAAGCAACAATTAACGAAAGAACTGATGGGGCCCAAGCGTGGGAACGGCCGCCGACGGGAGTCGGCCGAAGGAGGCAGCACGAGTAACGTTGGGCAGCTCGGCCTGGCATGGGAGAGAGTGTCACGTGCGGAGAACCTTTCCCTTTGCGTGTTTCATTTTGGTAAGGAGGTTTTTACAAATGTAGTGCCTTTTATGAAAGTGTTTCTGTGATTGGTTGTGATACTGCGAGTCCCAACATGTGATTGGTTTTTGTGAAGACTCTTTGTTCGACCAAGGGTTAAAAAGAGGATGTTTGAACTTGAAAAGTGAGCGGAGTCGGGGTAAACAGCGGATCTCACCACGGGAGACCAGGCCATGCAGGCCGTGGGGTATGTCACCATTTTCTATGTTTTGTCTTTGTGACCCAGTGCATTTTGTAAATTGAAGTTGTGTTAGCTAAATAAACCCCCAATGAGTGCTCCCCGAAATCATCGTGTTGACGTCTCATCGATTGCCTCCGCGGAGTTTCACCCACACTTATTCGTCTCCCTGGTCGTCCGATGCGCCTAACTTGAACAACCCCGACGTTTCGCTACACTCTGCTGAACGTGTTCTGTTGTCTCCGCAAACAGTCACCCAGCTGAATTACAGCAACGCCCTCACCACCTGTACTTGATGAAGGCCGCGTGCCCATCAAATCCGTCTTTTTGAATCACACTGTTACTTTTCCGCACACTAATATTCCGTTACGGGAGAACCGTACTTGCATCACTGTGCTGAACTTTGCTCTGTGTTCGCATGTGCTTCCGTGTGATATTGCCCTGGCCACGCTGACACCCTCTGAAAATTTCATCATCTAAGCTTTGTACCCCAATTATGTTCGTCGCCCAAGCTGCACGCAAGCCTGTTTTTCGACAGCGAGTCTATCTTCTAATGTAAAAAAAAGGAGATCGCGCCATACCTTTTGCCGCATCAAAATGACGTGCTATGTCGCGTCGTCTGTGACTCCTGATGGTGTTTACCAGTGTAAGGTGATGCCCTTTGGGTTATGCAATGCTACAGTCACCTTCGAGTAAATGAAGGACATTCTCTTGCACGGGTTCAAGAGGTAAATTTTCCTGTGTTACCTCGACGACGTCATTGCATTTTCCTCAACTTTTGAAACACACCTCGACTACCTTTCCTTCAACTTATTTTTCATAACGCAGGACTCCAAGTGAACTCATCGAAGTGCCAGTACAGACACCAGCAACTAACCATGTTGGGCCATCTTGTCGATTCCTGTAGCGTACGTCCTGATCCTGATAATGTTCGAGCTGTGCAGAACTTCCCCGTCCCGACCCCCCCCAAATGAAGTTCGAAGCTTTTAAGACCTCTGTTCCTGCTTTTGACGTTTTCTAAACAATTTTCCGGAGGTCACCCGCCCTCTCACAGACTGGCTAGAGAGAAGGATGTTCCATTCTCCTGGAGCGCGGCGCAAGTTTTGGCGTTCTCTTATCTAATCGTGTTACTCGCAACACCACCTATTCCGGCCCATTTTGACATTTCCGACCCAACAGAAGTCCACACCGATGCCAGCGGCCGCAAAATCAGTGCCGCTTTGGCCCAGCATCAAAGCGGCTGCGCCCGCGTTATTGCCTATACCAGCCGTCTGCTCTCGGAGGTCGATCGGAACTACTCCATCACCGAACGGTAATGTCTTGCTCTATATATATAGTTTGGGCGGTTGGCAAATTTGGGCCCTACTGGTCGATATTTCACCGTTTCAACTGATCTCCACGCCCTCTGGAGGCTCTCGTCGTTAAAGGTCGCTGGCCACTACTGCTCCAACAATATAACTACTCAGTGTCTTAAAAACCTGGCCGCTTATACCATGGCGCTGACTGACTGTCCCGCCATCCAGTGGACTCCCCCCCCCCCTGGGACTTTAGATGAAGCGCTGTCATGTGTGCTGACTCTCTCTGAGCAACATCCGTGATGAACAGCGCCGCAATCCCGTCTTGCGTGTCATTATCGAGAAGCGGAACTCCCTGACACCCCATCCGTCTATTCGACTGTTTGTGCTTAAGACACCGTGTACCTTTACAATGTCAGAACTGCTCCTTGTGGTGCCTTACCACCTACGTATGAGCGTTATAAGCCAGCTCCATGACGCCCCCACCACCGGGCAATGTAAAGGGGTACGAAGATTGACGATGGCATTCCACCGCTTCCACCAGTTGTAAAGGGCTCGAGGACGACGGCAGAACGGTGGGTTTCTTTACGGTAGCTGGCTCCCCGTAGTCGTCCGTGTAGCCGATCTTCACCAGTGAGGGGATGCTTTCTTAGGTAATAGAACGAAAGTTTATTTACACGATGAGAAACATAAAACTGTGCAGAGATTCAGCAGAGATTCAGCTCGTATTTACGAAATGACTTCGGCTTTTATAGCCTATCGTTTCCTGTAAACGTCAGTCCGAAGAGGGCGGCGGCCACTGTTGTCACGAATCAGGTGACGTTAAGTGCCAGTGGTCCAATATCTGCGCCACATAAAGTGCAGATATTGGACCACACTGCGGACGACAAACACTAGCGCAAATGTCCAATGGATAACACGAGCGCACCACACAATGACGCACCCAGCCCACTCCTTGAAGACTTCTCAGGTCGAGGGGGTAGAGTCTGGTGGTGAGGATAGTCGAGCTCCTCTGTGGAGAAGATGGCCGCTGACACGAACGTCAGCAGCGGTCCATGGCTGCGTTATGCTACAGTGTTTCCAGGAGCTTCTTGAACTCAGCAGGCCAGGTGCTCAATGCATGAGAACTGCGACTGCGGGACGCCTTCCCACGCGTCAGAACTGTTCGGTCTTTGACACCACTTCGCGCAGGTGACAATGGCTGTCTGATCTACAACAGTGACGCCGTCTGACATTGTTCGACTCCGTTAAACAACAGGGCTGTTCGCGATGGTTCCATCAAGTTCCTCGAAACTCGACCGCAGCAAACTGCCAGGCCCACCTGCTGCACAGCGTCGTGCTTGTCGCTTCCGTCCGGGCGCCGATACCGGGGAGAAAGCCTTCTCGCTGACCGGCTCACGCACAATCGCGTTTGCTACGACGAACTGCTGGGCCAAACGTAACAGCACCTTGGTCTTTCTCGGACATACGACCGTCTGCAGAGTCGATTTTACTGGCCCAGTCTTTATCGTTCCGTCTAACACTACGCTGCCGCATGCCACCAGGACCAACGCCGAAAAAAAATTGCCTGCAGCTTCCCTCGGGGGAACACTGAGGAGGATGCGGAGCATATAATTGGTTAACAGGGTGTTAAAGTGCGACTTACTTGGGTCGATGGCTAAATTGGTTAACGTGGTTGTGAAATGGGGTGTTAAATTGCGACTTACTTGGGTCGATGGCTAAATTGGTTAACGTGGTTGTAGGAGGGGGTGTTAAGTGAGTGAACACGTACACACGTATGCGAAAGGGCGGCGCTGGTCGAAGGGACGTCGATCATTGTGTTTGTGGATTCGTTGAAATTCATTTCACCGCGACCTTCGACGTCGACGCGCCGTACAAACCAACCGACGAGCGGCAACTGAGCGAGCGCCGACCTTGACTATATATACAGCGCGACGGCGCATGCACTGTCAGCTGTCGAATGTTCGAGAAGGGGGAGAAGCGCAACGGCGCATGCGCGCGCGTCAGCTGCCGATGTTTTCGAAGCGCGACGGCGCATGCGCGCGCGTCAGCTGCCGATGTTCTCGAAGCGTGACGGCGCATGCGCGCTACATTATACAGCTAGCGAATGTTCGTGAAGAGGAGAAGCGCACGCGGTGTGTAGAGGAGGAACGGTGCACAGATGGTGGAGGAGTGAAGCGCGCGCGGTGTGTAGAGGAGGAAGGGATGCACAGATGGTGAAAAAAGGAGGAGGAAGCTTGCGGACGGCGCCGCACTACAAGCCTCGAGTATTAGATGCTCCGCATCTAAAACATGAGCCCTGCCGGACTCCTCCAGCTGCTTCATCTTCCTACTGACCCCGTCTTTTAGTTGGTCTGGACCTGCTAGTCTCTTTGCTTGAGTCTACTTCCGGGAACAAATGGATGGCTGTCACTACGGATCCCGCAACCCAGTACGCTATCACATGGGTTCTACCAACCAGCTGTGCCACAGATATTTCCCATTTCCGTCTGTACTACGATGTCATCTTTCCTAATGGTGCCTCATGCGAACTGCTCACAGATCGTGGACGCTATTTTCTGTCCCTAGTTATTAACGACCTGCTTCACTCTTGCGAGACCAAACATAGGTTCTCGATGGCCTACCATCCACAAACTAATGGGCTTTCTGAAAGATTCAACCGTACTTTAACTGATATGATCTCTATATACAGTGTTCTACTCGCGTGTCTATAACGACGGAGCGTCGCGCGCGGAACAGCGCGAGTGACATCTGTTGTCGCAAATACGCCAAAACTGAGCATGCGCAGCGCCAGTGATGCGCTTGCCTTGCAGTTTCCACCCTTCTTTATCTCCCGGCCGTGATGACTGCTTTGACCGTCGAAGCACTATAAACATTATAGAACTGAAAGAAAAGAAGAAAAAAAAACAGCAATTGCCTGGATAGGCGCCTGCTATACTCTAAACTTATTCTCGCTTCGTGATATCATATCACAGCGAAAACAATACATTCCATTTTTGCTTGCTTTTTTGTTTTTTCGTTGACTCGTTCAGAGTGCTTTTGACGGCCAAAGCGGTTGTTGCATCCGCGGTGATAAACAGGGATCAGTATTGCAAGGCAGGCACATCACTAGCTTCACGCATGTTCAGATGTGACGTATTTACGACTGCAGATGTCGCCCGTGCTGTTCCGCGCGCAACTTTTTTCATAAATACGCCGCCTGACGGTAAGGTTTTCGTCAGTTTCAATTTTGCAAAAGGTTCTGGGATAGAAGCCGCCATGTATAAGGCAGGGTGTGTGCGCGCGCTTCTTACGTGCATCCTACTACCAATGAAAGTAGTTCCACCATAGCGCCCGCATTTTCAACATGAAATAGAAAAATTTCTCCGTTATTTTCAACGTTGAGCTATTTGAGACAGAACGCAGCTCACACCAGTAAGATATTCATATTTCTTTTAATTTACTCGTTGTGACTTCATGTTTCTGAGCACGCGAGAAAGCCACTCCTTCTTACTTGCACCTCAAACGCTGAGCAGCGTCTGCGTCTACATGAAACGGGGTTGGTGTCGTCTCCTCCAACTTCCTATACTGGGCGGCAAGGAGTAGTTCGCGTGCTGGCCGCTTGGGGCGCTCTTTTACGAAAAGGATTTATTCACCTTTTCATAAACGCCTCCCCGGGCGCCACAATAGCCCTCCTTGGGCTGTGCAAATTGGCGCGTCCCCTCGAAAATGCACTGACAACGCTGCGCCTTTAGCCTGTGTACTCCCGCGCACAGCCCACCGTGGCGGTGTTTTTTTTTCCTTCCTGTGAAAAGGTCTATATACACGTGAGTTGAGCACTGTACGTTTCCTCCGACCACCTAGACTGGGACGTTGCATTGTCCTTTGTTACATTTGCATACAACTTCTGACGCCGCGATACCGCAATGTTTTCACCATTCTAACTTTTATTTAGCCGTGACTGAACCCTACGTTTCGACACCATCTTTCCGACATCTGTCGATTCGCCGACTGAATACGCCCGTGGCATTATCACTAGAGCTCGCAAAACACGAGGAGTCGCTCGTAAGCGCTTTTTAGCATTGCAATAAAAACATAAGCAGCGTTACGACGCACATCATCGTGAAGTTTCCTTTCTCCCGAATTCCCTTGTACTGTTGTGGACACCGACTCGGCACGTTGGTCTCTCTGAAAAACTACTTTCACGGTACGCGGGACCCTACCGCGTATTGCACGAGGTGACCGACGTCACCTACGAGATAGCGCCATTGCAGTCTTCATCTCCCTCCGCTCCTCTGTCTACGGACATTGTTCATGTCTCTCGCATTAACTGGACCACTCCGCAACACCATAGAAAGCTCCAAAATGGTGCTTCAGCACCAAGCGGTGTGTTTAGAAAAAAAGTTGTTAACAATTTAGAGTTGGATTAAAGAAGTAAAATGTACTATTTAACGCTGAAAAAACAATGGAGACAGCGAAAGAAACGACGTGATTCTGGGATGTGGGTTGTGCTCTCTCTTGCCATCTCGGCTTGCGCTTGGCATGATGCAAGTATATCAGAACTATTGCGTCGTTTTTCTTTGTGCCCTCCCGTAACAGTATGATTAACTGGTTCAATAAAGATGACGTTTAAATAATATATTCGTTTGGAAGAGGGATCCGGCGCTAATACAACATTTTTAAACATTATTGTGCAAGTCGTCATCCGCATGAAGGAACACTCAAGCGAAAAATAATTCTTATCGTATCAGTAAATTACAATTTCAGTCAGCGATAAACATCAATTTTACCCCGTGAAGATGTTTGTCAAGCGAGACAACGCACAAAAAGAGATTGCATGCGGATAACGACGCCCTTTTCAAGTGTACATTTCCAAGAACAGCAGCGCTTTGCCTTCCCCTGGTGGATTGGTGCTAGGGCATTATGGGAGAGTCGAGCGCCGGGTGCGGTTTCATCTCGCTCCGTGAGTGGTTTTGGCTGGCGCAAGGTGCATCTTTTGTGAAGAAATGGCCACGTCTGACCACTCTGACCTGTATGCACTCAAACTAGACGGTGTTGTTCGTCCCAACTAAACGTAATGATAAATCAACATGCCGAAGACGAAGGAATGTGGCGGACACACTTGGTCGGTTCTCAAATCGTGATAATACGCGAAAGTAGTGACACGCGAAAGTAGTGAGAATACGCAAATTGTAGTCACTGGAAGAGGGGGTTCAAGTCTTTGCTTGTCACTGACGCTAAGCGAGTCGCTGTGCTCGGGTGCCCGCTGTCACTGGCGCAAATGACGTCGTGACTCCTCTTGGGCTTAGGTTTGGAGGGGAGGAAAAACCATTGCAAGTTCCCGCTCTTTTAGATTAATCTTTCAAACGACATAGATTTTAATTGAATCGAGAGCCACAAGTATATTGCAATCACTTTTCTTTTTTTTTCTGTGAGTGCCTGTTTATATTTATGGCGCGTGTAGGTCTGGTTCAATACCCCCGCATGAACGAGTCTACTGAAAATTCAACGTAGTAATTCGTCCTACTATAGATATTTCTAGTATTGAATTTCACAGGTATTAAATTTTGAACTTGTACATATCACATATCTGCACCTTTTTGTATTCATTACATCGAGCTACCGCGTCATTTCGGCTTTGATTCTTTAGTAATGATTACCATTTGCTATAGAACTATGATGTGTTTATTTCTTATGTTTTTGGTAATAATTGTTATTTAGTGCCTTCCCAATCATAATTGCCGTTTAGTGTTTTTTATGTTTTCATGCTGTTGGGGACAAGTTAACAAATTTGAAGGGTTCCTAAAAGTGTAAATACATGTACCAAAGAAAAGAACAAATAAACTTCAAGCTTCAAAGCTTCAAACTATAGTGCCTCTATAATATTGTTACGGGGATCGCAAACACACGGAAGAGAGAAATGAGCGTATTTCCTATATTTACATGTAAAAGTGACGCTTCAGAGCTGCCAGTCTCTCGCGCGGCGAGTCCACTTCTTTTTCATCGATTTGTTGTCCACGACGGTAGAGCCATGCCCACTGCCTCGTAACATCACCCCCGGCGAACAAAGCGCCGTCACGGCGCCCCTAAGTCAATCAGGACTGGCAGTATAGTAGGGCTTTAGGCGCGACACATGAACAACATCAGTAGATGGTGTGGCAGAGGATGAGTGCGGTTGAACGGGAGTGATGAGGTAGTCGACGTCGGTGACCTTGCGGAGAACTTTGTAGGGTCCTGTGTATCGTGGGAGGAGCTTCTCGCACAAACCTTCACGTCGATACGGCGTCCAGAGTAGGACAAGAGAGTCATCAGGGTAGTCAACGTCGCGGTGCGAGTCATCGTAGCGGACTTTTTGTGCGGCCTGAGAAGCACTGAGCCTAGTGTGCGCGATTTGGCGAGCGACGCGGGCTCGAGAAGCAGCGTCCTGCGCATACACCGTTGGTTGGATAGTAGCAGAAGGAAGGAGTGTGTCGAATGGCAACGCAGGGTTGCAGCCGTACAAAAGAAAGAATGGAGAGTAGCCGGCGGTGTCATGTCTTGACGAATTATATGCAAATGTAACGTAGGGGAGCATTGCGTCCCAGTCACGGTGGTCAGCAGAGACGTACATAGACAACATGTCTGTAAGAGTTCGGTTGAGACGCTCCGTGAGACCGTTAGTCTGGGGATGGTAGGCAGTAGTAAGGTGATGTTCGGTAGAGCAGCTCCGGAGGATTTCGTCGATAACTTTTGCGAGGAAGCAGCGGCCCCGATCCGTCAAAAGCTGGCGCGGAGCTCCATGCCGCAGAATGACGTCATTTAGGAGAAAGTCTGCGACGTCTGTAGCGCAGCTAGTTGGCAAGGCACGAGTTATCGCGTATCGGGTCGCATAGTCGGTTGCGACAGCGATCCACTTGTTGCCTGACACGGACGTCGGGAAAGGTCCGAGCAAGTCGAGGCCGATGCGGAAGAATGGTTCCGGGGGAATGTCGATAGGTTGGAGCAGGCCAGCCGGACGGAGAGCAGGACGTTTCCGACGCTGGCAGCGCTCGCAAGCAGCGACATAACGGCGCACAAATTTATACATGCCAGGCCAAAAGAACCGTTGCCGCACGCGGTGATAGGTGCGTGAAAAACCCAGGTGTCCCGCCGTCGGTGCGTCATGCAGATGTTGAAGAATAGTGGCACGCAGGTGTCGGGGAATAACTAACAAATATTCCGGGCCATCAGACTTCATGTTGCGACGATACAGAATGTCGTTGCGAAGGACATATTGACGGAGCGAAGGGTCGGAATGTCCTGAAGATACTCGCTGAATGACCTTCTTGAGGGTTGCGTCCCGGCGCTGCTCTGTGCCGATGTCGTGCAAATCAGATATGGCGAGCACACAAGAATCGCCTTCATGGACAGCGAGTCTAGCAGGGTCCACTGGATAACGCGAGAGACAATCAGCATCTTGGTGCAACCTGCCAGACTTATAAATTACGTCGAAGTTATACTCCTGGAGACGTAGAGCCCAGCGACCTAGGCGACCAGTTGGGTCCTTGAGCGACGACAGCCAACACAGAGCGTGGTGGTCCGTAATAACTGAAAACTCCCGGCCATACAAGTAGGGGCGAAATTTCGCTACAGCCCAGACCAACGCAAGACACTCGCGCTCTGTTATCGAATAGTTTCGCTCAGATGTGGAGAGAAGGCGGCTGGCATACGCAATAACACGCGTTTGGCCTCCCTGGTGTTGAGCGAGGACGGCGCCGATTCCGTGAGCACTGGCGTCTGTGCGTACTTGCAAATCGACGTGGCCGTTGGCGGGAAGAGTAGGTGTAATTGCTTCGATTTCCCGCCGGACAATTCGCGTAATTTCAGACGCTGGTGAAGACTGCCGATGAGAGGACAGTCCATCTTCGCAGGAGGACGTCGCTGCGGTGTTCGGCAGTCGAGTAAATGATCTTGAAATCCGCCTGCTTTTGGCCAGTTCAAAACGCCGGCATTCCTCAATAATTTCGTCGACGGTCGCACAGTTCCGGCACATTAGCAGGTTGAACGCGTCGTCCGCTATGCCCTTGAGGACGTGGCCAACCTTGTCAGACTCCGACATGTCGTTGTCAACTTTACGACAGAGAGCCAGCACGTCCTGTATATATGAAATATACGGCTCTGTGGACGTCTGAGCACGTATAGACAACTCCTTCTTTGCAGCCGCCTTTCGACCGATGGGCTTCCCAAATAAGTCGCGAAGCTTTTCCTTGAAGGTGTCCCAACTGCCGATCTCCTCCTCATGGTTCTCGTACCAGACTTTGGCCGTGCCTTTCAGGTACGGCCAAAGTTTCAGGTGGCCGTGCCTTTTTTTATGCATTATAATGCAACTGCCAGTCAATCATTTTCGGAGAAGATTAAAGAGAAGAATGCACTTGCATACCTTTAAGCTCAAGTTCGTTTTCTTTAATTTTTTAAAAGCACAATTTTAATTTGCATATAAATGATAATAATACCAATATGTCTGCCATGGCAATACGTGTGTCCCTCCTTGTGATTTTTCTGTACTTACGCCACTGCCCACTGTGGATGCACCCGGTCTTGGCGAGAGCACATGACAACATTTTCACCGCGGAGGTGGATGCACACAAGCCTGCACCAATCAGTGCGCGCGTCATGAGCCACATGGTCGGTGAACTCACCAACACTAGCGCCGCAGCTGATTACTTGAGGGGGACTATTTCTTGCGACGCGGACGGAGACATTAGGCTGCCGTACTACGGTAACGTGGGCGGTAAGTTCAACTAACACATAAGAATGCCGCCATGTTTAACCAATCAAAGGGGGCCTAAGGAGACGCCGGCCACGTGAGCCTCGCAGATTTACCCTGCACCACAAATAAATTGCACTTCGACAAACGGCATTCTATTTGCATTGTTTATTGGGCTCTCCGCTGCAAGTTGAGAACGCGAGACCAATTTTGCGGTGGCTTGTAACAACGCCGCACGTACCTTTCACGTGCCGTATTCATGGGCGTCCGCAGGGTGATGCAAGGGCGGTCGGCTGCCCCCCCCCCCCCCCTTGTGATTTCATGTTTTTCTATGCAGTAACAATAAACTACACAGCTTGGTAAGCAGACTGAGGTCACGGGCTTCAGCATTGGCTATAAATTTCCCACATTACACACTGTTGACTAGTCCTTTTTTGTCATGTCATGGAAAGTGAAAAAAATGCTGCCAAGGCTGTATGCCCCCCACCACCCACACACACACTTGCGGATACAGCAAGATGACATGTTGGACCGGTTGGATTACGTTCATAATTGAAAATTTTGTTGAAGCGCACTAAAAAACGAACGAATAGAAGAAGCTGACGAGAACTGCGCTTGCAAGTGCTGTCCTTGTCAGCATCTTCTGTCCGTTCGTTTTTTAGTGCACTTCAACAAAATTTTAGATTGCGGATACACCCCCTGAAAAAAGTTCGGCGGACGCGTTGACCATAATCACGTGCTTGCTTAAAACTGCTCAAACTCTTGGACGGTTGACAAACGAAAGTGAGACCAACAGTGCTTCCCGCTTGTGCAAGGCACCTTCGTTCGTCCTCCATCGAGACGTTTTTTCCCGCTATGTTGTGTTATAACCGACAACCAAGCAGCGCGGTTATGCATAATTGCAGCACCCTTCAATAACACTCCTTGTAAGAAGCTCCGAGTGCCGCATGGCCTGTTAGTATTGTTGCGGATCCCACCTCTGCCACCAGTTGTTGCGGCTCTCGGCGCTGTTTACCAGTAGTCGCTCCGAAACCCAGCGCTGATCACCAGTTGTTGCGGACCGGGGTCTACCCGGTCTCTTGTGGTAGCGTGGTGTAACTTCGGGTTGAGGTAACGAACGCTGACAAGATGGGGATACGAAAAACAAACAGGTTTATGGCACTATTTACACTTATTTACAGCATGAGGTTAGGAGTTCACAAACCACGAGCGTGGTGGTTGAAGCGTTACAGAGTTCAGAGCAATGTCCAGCACTCGGCAGCGTCGTTTTAAACCATGTCGGGCTCCTCCTCCTCTATTGGAACGTCAATCACACACACACAAGACACCACCCGCAGGGCATAATTCATAAGCACATGGTCCGCCGAATAGTTATTGTCCCTCTTGACGCAATGCTCTGAGGATAGTGGAAATGGATCTCCTTCCCGGAACAATTTGGCGGTTGGGTTGCTTCTTCCGCCTTTCCCAGGAAGGGTAGCCAAGGACTAGACACTTCAATCGCGGAGACACGACTTGTGCGGTCGGTCTGCTTCGCCGTCTCGCTAAACAAGCCAGCCCGGAGGAATCGCTTGTAGGGACATTGGCTCACGAACCGTCTTTTAATCTCTTTGTCGCTCCCTTCCGCGGGATGCTGGTTCCAAGAGAAGTGGGGTTTCCAGGCGTGGGAGCGCTGCCCTGCTAAGTTTCTCAGCGGCAACCTGGCGCCTACTGACGACGGTCATAACAGCTTCCCCCTTGCCAGATGAGTCACAGAGGGCAGCAGACACCGCTGCTGCTCGCAGGGACGACGAAGGGTCCGTAGTTGAATGCCAGGAACTCGCCTTCGCTTGTCGCATTGTCTGAGTAATTGCCAAAACTTCGACAGCGTCTCTGAAACTGGACCACATGCACAAGCAAGCACTCGGCCCCCTTCGAACAAACCAAGCCAAAAGAGGGATGGAAAACCGATTTTTCATTACTAGCTTTCACAAAAAGCTCACACTCAAAACTCTCAGGACTCACTTGCGCTGAGAAACCAGACGTTACATAATGAGTTGCACGAAAAACACTAAAATATCAATTTTCATACATCAAGAGCACCCTAGAATAGATTAGAAAGAGCGGCTGAGCGCGTCAGCGTTTTCCTTCAATTTTCCATAATACCTAATGTCAAAATAATATTTTTGAAGTACCATGCTACACCTCACAAGGCGACTGTTCTTCGATGTCACGGTTTGCAGCCAAGTAAGGGGACAATGGTCTGTCTATACATTAAATTTATCTCTTTTGAGATAACACTGCAGCTAATGATAGGCCTGCACAATGCAAGCGCACTCCTTTCCTGAAGCGCAGTACGTTATCTCACGAGAATACCACGTTATCTCACGAGAGCCCAATTTCTGGCTCAAGTAAAGCGCGGCTTTGTTTGTTACCGCAGTCGTCCTGACATAGAACATCTGCCTCCTTTTCATCGCTAACCACTTTCATCGGTCTTGTCCAGCGGAGAGCATCGGTCAAGCACGTGGATACTGAACAAACTCGAATCGAGCGAGCGTTACAATTGTCCTAACGTCTGTCTTTGTATACGGCCGCCAACAACCGTCTACTGCATAAGTCAATAGGCTCACCAGCTTCCCAAAACCTTAACCTACACTGTGACCTAACGGTCTACCTCAGCGATTAGGGAAAGCTCAATGATCCGCTCATATGATCGATTGATCAATCATTATTCAAAGAAGACAACAACAAAACCTTCTAGCAGGTTTGTTTGGTTAGTTAGCTGCCTTTGTTAACGCCTTTGATTAAACAAAACACTGAGTTCTTCTGAGCGTTTTCAATTATTCTCATTCCTACAGCGCTGTAAAATGCCCGGCACTACTAACCAAACGCTTAAGCCTTCACAGGTTGTCTAAATTCCTAGTCAAACGTTACGTTGTAACAGACCGTGTACAACAGAAAAAATAATCCTAGGTAAAAACACCTCAACAGCAATTGCATAGGTTTTATGCGGAAACCGTGTCCCAATGACTCTCAATTCTCAATGCGCGAAACGACAACTCCACAGTGTCACACCAAACTTAATCATTTTACGAAATCATACGGTTTTTGCCAACATCTTCCTCAAATGCTCATTCACGCCACATCCCCATAACAGTGAAGGCCTACGCTATTACACTAAACCTTTGAAAAAAACTAGAAAATAACACATTTTCTTGGTTCTTACCTTATGAAAATTTTCGCACTCATGAATTAACTAACTTCAAATTTCAGCCTTTAGTTCGGTGGTTTTTCTTTTAAAAATTTAACACCGCATCACGAAACTTACAAAATTAAACTGGCTGAAATCTGCATCTCCAATGCAACAATGAGTAAACATATTTAACATGCACATGCAACAATTATTCAAACTGAGCGCCCCCTTTTCTCAACTAGATTCGCTTGAATTGCACACGATGGGGTCATGGTCCCGGCGGTTTTCGAGCACGCCAGAGGCTACAAAATGCACAAACTCTAAGCAGTGCACTGCCGTTACACCTCGTTTTCCACTTCGGCCTGTTCCCCTAAGAAATTTGAAAGGGACGCCAGAAACAGGGGGGAAGTTGGGGCCTTTGTCTCTTAGTGTTCACCCCCACGTGGTATTTAGTAATGGTTCTCTTTCGACTTTGACCCTTCGGACAAGGTCGCTTTTCCGAAGTTGTCGAACTGAATCGCGCCTTTCCTTCGGGTGACGCGCCTCCTTTTCCCCATCCAAACCTGGCTCGCCGTTTGTACTTCTCTGCACGCCACCATTGACGTTTCCTAAACCTGATTGAATGCCTACCTCTTCGTCTTTCTGGCGAAGGGGTGGGACTTGTCCTAGGCTTAGGCAGTGCCGAACGCTTGCGCTTCTTTCTTTTTCTGCGATGCCTGCGAACCACCTCGATGGTATTGCTGCACTGCTGAAGCGTGGCGTTCTTGCTCTCTTCAGCAACTGCGCTAACCATGCCTAAACTTGACGATGTCGAAAGGTCCTCTTCAGGCATGAAGAAGGTTTTCAGCTCCTTAGTGGGCCCATTCGGGCTGCTGGAACCCTGCTCATCCACGCAAGGAGCGTCTTTCGGCATCGTCCCTACCTCCAGACCAGCCAAGGCCTTGTTCTCTACATACTCTACCTTGATGTATTCTAGAATACGCGGGCCCTGCTCTGGCGCGATCTCTGTCTCTAGCGCTTCATGACGAGCCTTAACTTCTCGCGCTTTGCGATGCGCCTTGCTTTAAGACTCCGGTCTGAGTCTTTCTTTCTTTTTTGCTAACAGAAGTTCCGAATCTCCTGATTACCTCTGCTTTGACAACTTCGTAGTTGTTCGCGTCCTGCTCACTGAGTGGTGCCACAACATCCACTGCCTCACAGGGCAGAACCGTGAGTAGCTTCTGAGACCAGGTGTTTCACTCACACTTCAGTTGCCTACAATTTCGTTCAAAGAGTCTAAGATACAGGCCCATATCCCATGATACCTCATATGGCTGGCTGTACCTAGACATCTCGAACTCTGGATCACTTTCGAGAAGAAGTGCTCCTCGCTGGGGTCCCAACCTCTTCATAAACTCGTTATCTTGTTTCAAAAACTTTATCTGGAGGTCTAGTTTTTCGTCTTCTCCCTTTCCTTCCATCTGCTGCTCTTAACTTTCTTTCAATGATGATGTGCCATTCTTCGCTTAGTTCCTCATCATCAGCCCCCAAATTATTAATCGCTTGAATGATCATGGGTTTTCGTGACAAACCCTTTGTATCGATCCCCAATTCCTCACACAACAGCAACAAGTCTGACTTATGCAGCTCTTGTAAGTCCACGATCGTACTTGTGCTCGCTACTTCCAAAGAAACTTCCCGAAACGGTGAAACTGAGTCTTTTGGCAAAGTTAACTACCAGTTCTGAAATTTACCATCCTTTAGAAACAGGTTTACTCAAAGTAAAATCCAAGCACTCACCCATACGTGATCCATGTCTCGAGCCAGCTGCTTCCCTTGGGCCGACTGTTGTTGTCCCTTGTAGCTTCGTATCCGACCGCTGCCAACCAGTTGTCGTGGATCCCGGTGCTGAGTCGTATCCCACCACTGCCGACCAGCTGTTGCGGATCCCACCACTGCCACCAGTTGTTGCGGCTCTCGGTGCTGTTTACCAGTAGTCGCTCCGAAACCCAGTGCTGATCACCAGTTGTTGCGGACCGGGGTCTACCCGGTCTCTTGTGGTAGCGTGGTGTAACCTCGGGTTGAGGAAACGAACGCTGACAAGATGGGGAAACGAAAAACAAACAGGTTTATGACACTATTTACACTTATTTACAGCATGAGGTTAGGAGTTCACAAACCACGAGCGTGGTGGTTGAACCGCTACACAGTTCAGAGCGACGTCCAGCACTCTGCAGCGTCGTTTTAAACCCTGTCGGGCTCCTCCTCCTTGATTGGAACGTCAATCACACACACAAGACACCGCCCACAGGGCATAATTCATAAGCACATGGTCCGCCGAATAGTTATTGCCCCTCTTGACGCAATGCTCTGAGGATAGGGGAAATGGATCTCCTTCCCGGAACAGTTTGGCAGTTGGGTAGCTTCTTCCGAATTTCCCAGGAAGGGCAGCCAAAGAGTAGACACTTGAATCACGGAGACACGACTTGTGCAGTCGGTCTGCTTCGCCGTCTCGCTAAACAAGCTGGCCCAGAGGAATCGCTTGTAGGGACATTGGCTCACGAACCGTCTTCTAATCCCTTTGTCGCTCCCTGCCGTGGGACGCTGGTTCCAAGAGAAGTGGGGTTTCCAGGCGTGGGAGCGCTGCCCGGCTAAGTTTCTCAGCGACAGCCTGGCGCCTACTGATCATGGTCATAACAGTATGCACGTGTGCTTGAGTGCGTTGTACACGTCACCGCTATATGTAGTGCCACAAGACCACCACAACTTGTTTTGATGACGCAACAAATCTCCCGTTCTCACGTCCGAAGCAGCCACGAATACCGGCGCGCTTTTTGATCTGGCCGCAATAAAAGAAGGCGCATGATTCATTTCTGGTGCTCCAATTATAACGGCGCTCAATAAAGTAAAGAATTGGCCGATAGTAGTCCAGTAAATATGTTCAAGGAGAAAAAAGTAAATATTTTCTGCTTCTTTAACGTACGCTCTCACTGTTTACGCTTTTCTGACTATGCTGTCTTTCTCCTGGCTCTTTCTTTCGCTTTCGTAAAGTCCAACTTGAAGCAAGAAATACTAAAAAACAAGACAAAGCGCCACCAGTGCGCCACGCAGGAAGCAGTTCGGGCACTACTTGAAAACTCCAAACAACAACAACCGTCAGCATCGCCGCTGTAGCTCAGTGGTAGAGCACTGGTCTCGTAAACCAGCGGTTGTGCGTTCAAACCTCGCTGGTGGCAAAAAAATTTTGTTGTTTTTTCTACTTATTTTTAATAATTTGCATCAATTTGGCATGCTATAGCACGTGCCATCATAGTTGCACTGACCGTGTCGTCTACAGTTGGCTGTGATGCAATCACGTATATCGTTGTCAGACAGACAGACAGACAATAAACTTTATTCCATCCTGAGGAGTTGTAGTTTGACTGTCGTAACCGCTGCCCACGCCCACGCAGAAGACAGAACGCCGTGACGCTCCGCCCTTTCCTGGGCCCTCTGGATAGCTTGGATTTCCATTCGGAGTACCGTGCTTCTTATGGCCTCGGCCCATTCAGCTTTGCTGGAGAGGAGGTTGTTAGGCAACGCTGCATATCGCCAGCGCATGTGAGCCAAAGAACAAAATATTTAGTTGTAGTCGGGCAAACCAGGGTCAACGTCCGACAACAATTTACTGAGGATTACACGCGACGGAAAAGGCACCGTCTGTAACATTCTCAGAGTAGCCGACTGATTTCTGCTAAGCTTTTGGTGAGGAAGAAAATAGACTGCCCTGCCGAGCTGGTAATGTTTAGTGATTTTATTGCATGTTTGAAGTGCATCGTTCTGCTGAGTATCTTCCTGCACCTCTAGAGCCTCCAGACCGTCGCGGCGCGTCAGTTCTCGCTCACGATCGTGGGCCTGCTCATTGAAGTTTGCGAAGCCTTCAAGAATGTTCTACCCCAAGTGTGCAGGGAACCAATTGATGAAATGAGAACCGTCGTCAACTATGCACTTTCCATCACGGTCGTCCATTGTAGATCAACGTTCTAGGTGGCAACTGGCTCCTTTGCGAATACCAAGGAAACAATTAGCTCAATCACGATTGAAAAATTTGATCTCGGTCGGAAGCGCCCGTTGTTACGTAAGAGTGCGCAAGGAACTGGCCAGTAATACGTCTTAGGACAACAGTAACGCGATTGCAGGGGAGGTTAAGCGAGCGTTGTCTTGCTGTGCCCAATGTGCCCAATCATGTAACGATGGAGACGTGCGCATCGCGTTTCATTCTGACCCATCTGTTTTCATGAGGCCGGGCGTTCACCAAACGCACTTTGGAATTTGCAAGGTGTCCTTTTATTTTTTTCTCCATTTTTTCTGGCTTTCAACGCCTCTCGTTGAAACTGTGGTGCGTGGGTTCCACAGCACAGCGGCGAACACATGAACGGCATTTATGACGACGCTCCCAATGGGGCACGCTTGGGTGCGACGTAAAGAGAACGGCACAACTGATGGAGCAAACAACAGAGGTTTAGCGTTTCTAGCGGCGCACAATTTTTGTGTCATGCGTCCGCGATGTAAGTAGCTGTAGTAGTAGTAGTATGTTGCGTAGCTTATGTTTATCAGCTCGCGACTGCTTCTGCGCAGAGCTGATAAGACGAGCGGACGAGACGACGGTGAGTTAAACAAGGTTTATGTACAGCATATATACAGAGGCGTTACAATTTCGGCACTGGGGCCGACAGAGACTCGAAGAGCCGAGCTCTCCTCTCTAACACATAGGTCAGCTTTTCGCCTAAGACCGCCGACTCACACACATGCCGGCTCTCCGACACGGGGCCTCCTCTCACTCACATAGGACCGCCGATCGTGACGCGCCGCAGGGCTTCTTTTATTTACACCGGGTCCAACCAAAATGTCCAATCAGAAGCGCCGCTGGTCGTCAGGGCAGATTCCTCCAATGGCGCGCCGCGCCATGCGTCAGACCACCAGACACGAGGACGCCGGCTCGCTGTCACGTGCACCGCTGACTCAATGCACGGGGGCCAGAGACGCGCCGCGCGTGTTTACGCCGTTCGCGCCAGGCAGACTGCGGGCTGGCCTTGACCCAGATTGCCTTTTTCAGAGGCACGGACGTTTGACGAGGACTCGCTGGCATAACAGCACCCCCGCCGCCAGACAATGCACCGGAAAGACGAGCTGCTTCCACGGGGCTCGGATGTCAGGTGCGCTCGTTCGCCAGGTCCCTCCAGGTTCGCCGCCAGGGCCATGGGGAGAATACAGCTCCAGACTGTTCCGGGAATACAGCCTATTCTTGACGACGGATCCCAGCTCCACTGGCTTGTCGCCACAACTTGTCGACCAGCTTCACTCGTCTCTTCTGACCATCTTCGGCTTCAGCACTTGTCGATGGTTCTGCAACTTGCTAAGAACGGTTCGGCAACAAACAACACACGACACAAGCAAGTGCCCTCGGTCACCCGACAAAACACCAGACAAAGTATAGTACAACATATACCTATCTACGTGTCTATCGGAATTTTGTTCCCCCTACATCAAGAGGCACATGTGGGACACAAGACTCTTAAAATGACAGCTCAAAATTTTTTTTTCCCACGTACAACAACGTAACGAATTAGAATACCACATAAAGTTGGCCCCTTGAGATCACTCTGAACGAGAGCGCTCAGCCCAGGTCGTGATGAGGTCAAAATTTTGCCCCGAATCGCCAGCCAGAAACCGAAAGGTTGAGAAAGTACTAGCTAGAACGCACTGCTCAATGCACCTGCATTAGCGTTTACCTTTCCTTTCCTTTATTTTTATTTTTTTTTGATAGCGAACGTCAAAGTTGCGCTGTGGAGCAACATGCTCCACTTCAGTAACCGGCCACTTTTAGGCGACGATACCTATGCGGCACCAAGAGCGGCTCATACTTTCGACGTTGCACAGGGGAACAACGATACGGCTTGCTACGGATTGACTCCTCACCGCTTAGCTCGATATCGTGTTCGATCCCCCTCGTGTTTCCGGGGCGGTCCGAAAACGCGTCTTCAAACTCGGAACCAATCTTTCTCAGGTCCTCTTTCTCAGGTCCTCCTTCACTTAAGCTAGGCTCTAGGTTTATCTGCTCCCGGATTACTTTCGATCCCCCTTCAATTACCTCACTAGAACTCAAAATTTCTGCTTCCTCTTCCTCTGAAGCATTCAACAACAGATTTACGACCGCTTGATGTTGAACATTGGGTTTCATCAAGTTGTAAATTTTGTTCTGCCGCCTTCCTACTTGCACCTCATAATTTGTATCGCAAGGCTTCGATAATACTTTGGCGGGCCCTTCCCAATCAACCTCAAGCTTGTTCCTTTTGGATGGCTGCAGCAGCATTACCTGACTTCTTACTTCAAAAGCACGCTTCTTCACCGATTCCTCGTAGTGCTCCTTCGACAGCACTTTTGCCGCGTTTTTCTGGCTTTCCACTAGCGCTTTAATTTGGCTTTCCACTAGCGCTTCAATCGCGAGATCCTCACGCTGCTCTCGAACGAGCGTCTCTCGATCAACTCTCGGCAGCTCGCTCCAACTTTCCGCTACAGGCGAGAGCGTTGCAGCCCTCTCGCTCTGATCCAATGGCGCCATGTCGTCTCCCCCTACCGCGCCGGCCGCGCCGACCGCTTTCGCGACGGGCCGCTCGCGTGACTGCTCACATGACTCATGCGGAAAATTTCCTTTCTGGGGTTCCGTCGACCCGCCGACAAGGTCACTTGAGAGTTCACCGCATGGAACCAGATCAAGCTGCCGCGATAGCTTCCGCGCTTGCGATCGCGTGAGAGCCATGCACGCTAAGTTGGGGAAGAACGATTTGCCCTGCTCTTTGAGAAGCTGCTCCGAGTTGTTGGAGAAAAGATAAGGAAAACGATCATTTAGCGCGGCAGACACAGCCGCTTCGGTGCGAACCTGACCGAACGGGCCTTCAATGATAACCGTGGCGATTGGTAAGCGAACACTCTGCTCCTCGGCGACTTGCCTGATCCACGCGCATTCTCCTGTGAAGTCATCCGGAGACACCAATGAAGGATGGACAACGTCCATGGTTGCCGCTGAGTCTCTAAGTGCTCGGCACGTTTTCTCATTCACCCTAATTTCTTGGAGATACGGCTCCAACAACCGCATGTTTTTTTCCGATTCTCGGATTGTTGCGAAAGCAAACTTTTCCTGACAGTTTCTCGCGATGTGCCCTTCCTTTTTGCAGTTGTAGCAGATTAGCGGCTTCCGTTTGTTTTCCGATTCAAATGCCTGTGTTGTAGAAACCTCACTCGATTTCTCCGCTTCTGTTTGCCCTTCCCCTACACTATCCTTCGTAAGAGACGGTTCCTTCTTGAAATTACGGTGCGGAGCGGGTTTCCGTTGATCAGGTTTCCTTGAAAAGCCCTCTTTCCTTTCATCCTTTTCAACGCGCACTGCCCTGCTATGCAACTTTCGGCGAGCATAATACTCCTCAGCTAACTCAGCTGCCTTATTTAACTGTACTTCCCCAAGTCTGTCCTGCAGCCAAAGTCTGACATTATCCTCGATGCAGCGGTAGAATTGCTCCAATGCAACGCATTCCACCACTTTATCGCGGTCGTCATAAACACCTTCGCCCTTGAGCCATTCGATTAAATCGGCTTTAAGACGAAACGCGAAGTCAACGTGTGACTCATTCCCCTTTTCAGCATACCGGAACCTTTGCCTGAAAGCCTCGGGTGACAACTTATAACGTCTCAAGAGCACTTCCTTAACGTCGTCATAGCTCTCAAACGCTTCCCTCGACAAGCAAGTTATCGCGTCGGACACTTCGCCGGGAAGAAGAGCTATCAGGTTCTGCGCCCAAAGAGACCGCTCCAAAGCGTTTCGCTCACAGACGTGTTCAAACTTGACGAGATATTTCGCCATGTCCTCGCCTACTACGAACGGTGGCAATTGGTCCCTAATTCTAAAACCGCTGACCTGAACTGTTGGAGAAGCTACGCTAGGCGCCTGCGAACACTGTAGGATGGCCAATTCTAGTCGTTTCAACTCAAGGCGTTCCTGTCTCTCGGCCTCCTCGCGACGTTCGCGCCTTTCAGCCTCCTCACGTTCGCGAGCTTCACGCCTTTCAGCCTCCTCACGTTCGCGAGCTTCACGCCTTTCAGCCTCCTCACGTTCGCGAGCTTCACGCTTTCAGCCTCCTCACGTTCGCGAGCTTCACGCCTTTCAGCCTCCTCACGTTCGCGAGCTTCTCGCCTTTCAGCCTCCTCACGGCGTGCTTTAATATCCACCCAGGCCTCATCGACTTCCTCAGCCGACACTCCCTCATCCTTCATGATCTCAAGGATCGCTTGCTTTCGTTTCGCACGGCCTAAAGTAATGCCGAGTTCCTCACAAATTTCGATGAGTTCCTTCACTTTAAGGTTCTCCATCGTTCACACTAACCTCTTGCTGTTTGCCCCTGTTAACAATTTACTTGCCGTACCAACTATAGGCCTACTAGCACGACGCGCAAGCAATATTTCACACTCCCGTGTTTACCCCCTCCGCATTAACTTCGGTTTCAAAGCACTTCGACTTTGCTTGAAACGATCAAAGCTCACTACAATGCTTCACACAGCCCTTGTCTAAACTACTACAACCTGAGCTAGAGTAGTCTGGTGAACTGAGGGGAAAACATCAGGCACTCACCGCATCGATGTCGCTGACGCCGGCCGATCCCGCAGCTGCCAACCACTGTTGCGTAAGCGGACCGATCCCGCCGAAGCCACCACTGTTGAGAACGACGGCGACGCCGACCCGGTCCCACAGGCGCCACTGCTTTCAACTCCGCCGGGAAGGTCACCAGCCGTTTGGTAGCGTATGTTTCTCAGCTCGCGACTGCTTCTGCGCAGAGCTGATAAGACGAGCGGACGAGACGACGGTGAGTTAAGCAAGGTTTATGTACAGCATATATACAGAGGCGTTACAATTTCGGCACTGGGGCCGACAGAGACTCGAAGAGCCGAGCTCTCCTCTCTAACACATCGGTCAGCTTTTCGCCTAAAACCGCCGACTCACACACATGTCGGCTCTCCGACACGGGGCCTCCTCTCACTCACATAGGACCGCCGATCGTGACGCGCCGCAGGGCTTCTTTTATTTACACCGGGTCCAACCAAAATGTCCAATCAGAAGCGCCGCTGGTCGTCAGGGCAGATTCCTCCAATGGCGCGCCGCGCCATGCGTCAGACCACCAGACACGAGGACGCCGGCTCGCTGTCACGTGCACCGCTGACTCAATGCACGGGGGCCAGAGACGCGCCGCGCGTGTTTACGCCGTTCGCGCCAGGCAGACTGCGGGCTGGCCTTGACCCAGATTGCCTTTTTCAGAGGCACGGACGTTTGACGAGGACTCGCTGGCATAACAAGTAGGAGTATTAGTATTAGTAGTAGTAGTAGTAGTTGTTGTTGTTGTTGTTGTTGTCATCATCGTCGTTGTAGTAGGTAGCCACCTCCACGGCCGGAGTAGAGGAGCGGCACGCGCGCACTCTTTTGAATTGAAACCCGTGCACGTTAATCATAAATAAACAGATAGTCGTTTCTGATGAAATAACATGCATAGACGAGTATGGCGACCTAATATTCAATAAAATGTGCCTTGAATTTAATGCTTACTAAACAAGACTAGTTTCAGAAGGACGAAGCACTTTGACCACTATCTGACCTGAAGTGGTTCCCACGTTAAACTCGTTGGGCGTAGCCTTCTTGGTTTTAGAAAGGTTTAGCGAGGTTGCTCTGCAGTGCCATAACTAGCACCGCGAAAGGTGGAAACCAGAAACGAAGCGTAGGCCATAAAAAAGAGTCGCGCTTGCCGCTCGTTTAGTCCAGTCGTGCCATGGCACCTCTCGTTTAGTCAGTGGAATGTCCGCTGAATGGTGACATGATGAATGGCGGTACGATACCGCTGAATGGCGGTATGATGAATATATCATGAAAGATGCGAAATGGTGGAATTTGAGTGTTCACTATATGGTCGGACGGAGAGACATACTGATGCACGGACGGATGGACGGATGCATTGATGAACGGACGGATGGGCGCACTGGTAGCCAGATGGGTGCACAGACGGACGGATGCATGGACAGACCGACGGTCGCACAGATGAACGCACGGACGGACGGAAGCGCGGACACACTGATGGATGCTTCGCCCCACTCATCATCATGCACTCTGTGGATATGCTGTGAATTTTTTTGTTTTGCTACAGAGCTTTCGCTGCAAAACTAGTAAAGCACTGACACTCTTGCAGCAGTATCTGTCCCCCAAAAGTTGTCGTATTGAGCTTGCTGGGCGTGCGAAAACACTCTCGATTCTTCACGAATCGTCAGCGGCTTATCGTGCCCCTACTAATATGGTGGCCAAAGCTGCAATATTTTCGGGCAAACACTTTATTTTTGAGCGAAAATTTTCACTCCAGCCATTTCTTATACGTAATTGCTAGTTTAGACTACTAAGTAGAGGCGACGCCCCAGTACTGCGTAGACCATTAAACAGTGAACATCTTTTGGGAGGCAAGCCTTAATTTTTTAGCGAAAATGTCTAGTCCTGAAGTTTATTTATACCTCCTGGACATAACCGAGTGCAGAGGAGGCGTTAGTTTGAAGTATATGTAGACCAGATTGACAAGCTGTGTGTGGTGTGTTTAGTAAAAAAAACGTCTTTACCGATTTTGAGTACTTGGTACTTAATCTACAGTAGATAAAGTACCAAAAAGTTCTGCTAATATACTCACTGGCATAAAAGAGCCACATGGTCATAGCAAAGTTGAAGTCGAAATTATGTTAGTAACGAGAAAAATACTGTGTTAGAATCAATGTTAGACGATGAAGATTACGATTTACTCTGCTTTGGGAGAACCATAGTCTGTCCCACTTTCAAAAAAGACAACACAATTCCGAACAAAACAACCAGTTTGTGTGTTTAAAACAAATGTTTTACGAATCAGATTACGATGCACTCTACCACGGGAGAGCAACGCGCTGTCTAGGTTTCAAGAAGCAGAACAGGATCCAAACAAATTATCCAGTTCCTGTGTTTAAACAAATGTTCGACAATTTATATTATGACGTGCTCTACTATGGGAGAGCAATACGCTGTCTCAGTTTCAAGAAACAGCAGGATCTGATCTAAATAACCCATTTGTGTGTTTAAAACAAATGTCCGACAATTTGTAATACGGTGTACTCTTAGGAGAGCGAGAAGCCATCCCAGTTTCAAGAAACAGAATAGGATCCGAACAAATAAACCTGATCGTATGTTTGGAACAAATATTCGATGATTTAGAGAACGAGGTACTCTACAATGGGAGAGTAATAAGCGATCCCAGTTTCAAAAATGCATGTCCGTTGCTACGTGTGCACCTTAGTGTAAAAGCCGGAAATTTGTGTTAAAAAGTTGAGTGAAGAGCACTACGTGGTGTGTTTCGAACAAATGCTTGGCGATTATGAGTACGATGTACTCTGCTATAGGAGAGCAGGAAGCTGTCCCAGCGAAAAGAGCTAATCGTGTGTGTTTAGAAAAAGTGGGTAATAATTTAGAGTACTAGGTATTATGCTATGGGAGAGAATAAAGCCGTCACGCAGGCCTCTTGCACAACAGATGCCCTAAGCCTATGGAAAAAACAAGGAACTTCACTAGGACTGCTTCACCGTCACCGTCCGCATCACCGTCAGCAACACCGTCACAAACCCCCGTTGGGGCTCCGCGTGCTGGCGAAATACGGACTTAGTAGTTTGTGAAATTAGACGCATCTATTTGCGAGATGGTATAACAAACATCGTCCTTTGTATAAGTTGTATACCTTTTATGAAAAAAAATTCTGAAAGAAACAGTTCAAGGTGAATCAAGTTCATGATCATTTACCCTACTTGACCCTACTGATATACCCATTGATATACCTACTGATTTACCCATTGACCCTACTGATATAACGCTATTCACGGAATTTATCATGCAAATGTACATATATTCGTAAGATTGATGTAATAAAGTCAAACCCACATATAACAATACTCAAGTGGCATTAAAATTTAGTTGTTATAACTGGTAATTGAAATAGACGGGTTACACGAGTAAAAAAAATGGCAGCATATCCACGGAGTGAATGGTGGATAGTGGGGCGAAGAATTCGTCCGTCCATTCGTTTTTGCTTCCGTCCGTCCATGCGTCCGTCAGTGTGACCGTCCATGCGTCCATCAGCCCGTCCCTGCGTTCGTCCATCAGCCGCCCCTGCGTCCGTTCATGCGTTCATCCATGCATCTGTCTATGTGTACGTTCGTCCATCTATTCAACACTCCAAGTACCACCATCTCGCATCTTTTCATCATATAATCCCCATATAGAAGCACCGCCATCCAGCGGACATTCCAAGGACTAAACGATAGGTGGCACACGCACACTTTTTTACGGCTTGCGCTTCGGCTCCACTTCCCACCTTTAACCACCTCGAGTTCATGGTATATAGTAGTTCACTGTATTCATGGCACTGCGGCCGAACGCTCGCTAAACCTTTCGAAAACCAAGGAGGCTACGCCCAGCGCGTATGACGTAGCAAGCTTTTTCAGTCAGATAGTGCTCAATGTACATGCCAATGGCTGCTAATGGGAAATGAGAGGCGGAGAATTCGGCTTTTCCTTTCTTACGGCTTGCGCTTCGTATCTACTTCCCATTTTTAACCACCTCGAGTTCATTCATGGTATATACAAGTTCATTGTATTCATGGCACTGCGGCTCAACGCTCGCTAAACCTTTCTAAAGCTAAGGAGGAGGTTACACCCAGCGAGTATAACGTAGCAACCCTTTCTTGTCAGATAGTGCACAATGTACATGCCAATGGCTGCTAATGGCGATTGCAGCCTGCGCGTTAACTAAAAACCGAATGCTTTTGTCTCTCATTCCCCATTAGCAGCCATTCACATGTACATTCAGCACAATTTTTATTGTTCAACAACGCACAGAAGAAGTCTCTCACCGGCACCACCTTGGAGGTCAAAATGTTATACTTGTTACGTACTACGGGAGACGAACGGGTGCCGTTATAAGAAGTTTTGCCCCTAAAAATTCGCCGCTTGGCAGCATGCTTCGCTGCAAATGTCCTTGAAAGACGACAGTCTTCTGCTGGCTGTACACTACATGAGTCCTGGCCTCATCCGCGGTCACCCGCGATGCTGTTCTCTTACCGCTTCCGTCCTTCCAGGTGGCAGCGCTGTATCGTCAACAGAGGGCTTTTTCGGGCACAAAGTCACATTTACTGCGCAGCCTAAAATCACTAGGGTCTTTAGAGTTACGCATCTATGTAATTTCTAATAAATGGACATGTGAACTAATAGTTACGTATTGATGTTGCAAGCAGCTCAGATATGCATAAATCTGTTTTTTTGGTCGACAGTGTTCACAAGTATCAATGCAGTTACCACTTAAAGATGACTGGGCGTTCAGCAAGTGTTTAAACTTTGGCCGGATCACTGAACCGTGCCACATACATACATACGTACGTACGTACATACATACATACATACATACATACATACATACATACATACATACATACATACATACATACATACATACATACATACATATTAATATTTCGGCGTTCAAGTAATGTTCAAATACTATCGTTTTTAAAGCAAAGTAGGAGGATGGCGGGCTGTTGTGAGAAAACCATCATATTGACGCAAGGCAAACGCAGTGTTCAAACTACGCGCGCTAGTTCGTGCGCCCCCCCAGAGATCAGCGGCTTGATGATCAAACAAGAAAAGGCCGTGACGGCACACGCTTCCTCAGCACGGGATTTTGATGAAAAAGAAGTGGGCCACCACTCGAGGGTTTCTCTCGGAGATTGATCCCTTTTTGCTGATCGCCTGTTAGAGACGCCGCTACTTTTAGGGCACAAGTTCGCCCCAATAAACAGTTATTCGTGCACCATTTGGATTGTACGTAACAAATCTGGTGGAGGTGCGGGGTAATGATCCCAAACCCAGTTGGACTTCGAGGAAGCAGCCCGGAACCACGAGCAGTCGAACCAACTGAGCTCACGCCAGTTCATCAGCGCTCCAGCCGTCGTCTACGTGGTGAGCCGCCGGAATTTCCCCTGCCACTAGAGCCCAGAGTGTCTCCAGCTGTCTCTGGTGAGAGTACCGAAATGTCGTCTCCAACCGCTGCCGCACACGCCGTTTCGTCTCCAGTCGCTGCCACGCACGTCGTTGTCGATGAGCCACGGACGCCGGACCCTTTTCATGGCGATCCTCATGAAGACGCCGAGTATTGGCTGGAGGGTTTTGAGCGCGTCGCCAGCTGCAACGAATGGCCCGAACAACGGAAGCTCCGCCGAGTTTATTTCGCATTGCAGGACAGCGCACGAACGTGGTATGAAAACCATGAATGTACCATTCGATCGTGGGATGATTTCCGATGGGAGCTACTGGCCACTAACCCGACTGACGAAAGAAGACATGCCTTTCACCTGGACAAGCGAGCAAGAAGAGGCGTTCAATGAGCTACGACAGCGACTTCTACACCACCCCGTCCTGGCACATTTCCACGAAGAAGCCGAAACAGAGATTCATACGGACGCAAGCAATTTGGGACTAGGCGCCGTCCTTGTGCAGCTGCAAAGCGGAGAGGAAAGAGTGGTCGCATATGCTAGTCGCACTCTTTCGAGAGCTGAAATAAATTATTCGGCGACGGAAAAAGAATGTCTGGCGGTAATATGGGCCATACAGAAATTCCGACCGTACTTATATGGTAGACCATTTCGAGCAGTGAGCGACCATCACTCGTTGTGCTGGCTCGCAGGCCTAAAGGACTCTTCTGGGCGACTTGCTAGATGGAGCCTCAGGTTGCAAGAATACGACATAACAGACGTATACAAGTCGGGTCGCAAGCACAGTGATGCTGATTGCCTATCACGCGCACCAATAGAATCTGCACCTGGGGAAGATGGAGACGACTTTCCGTTTCTTGGGGCCGTCAGCACCGCAGACATGACTGAATATCAGCGATCTGACGTGGAGTTGCTTAAACTGATCAAGCATCTGGAAGGGCAACCCGTGCGTGTACCTCGAGTTTTCGTCCGGGGATTGTCCTCGTACCTCATGAGAAACAACATTTTATACAAAAGAAACTTCGAGCACAGCAAAGAGAAATTCCTACTCGTCGTTCCTTCGGCCTTGCGACCCGAAATCCTGGAAGCCTGCCACGATGACCCAGCAGCAGGACACCTCGAAGTGAGTAGAACATTGGCTCGCATCCGCACAAAATACTACTGGCCAAAGTTACTGGATGCTGTACAGCATTATGTAAGGACATGTAGAGATTGCCAGAGACGCAAAACGCCTCCATTGAAACCTGCAGGATTTCTCCAACCAATCGAACCACCTGAGTCTCCGTTCGAACAAGTAGGAATGGATCTACTTGGTCCTTTTCCCACGTCATCAATGGGCAACCGATGGATAGTAGTGGCGACAGACTACTTAACCCGGTATGCCGAGACATCCTCTCTCACCAGGGGCACGGCTATAGAAGTAGCTGAATTTTTCGTCACTAACATTGTACTACGGCATGGTGCCCCAAAGGTGGTTATCACGGATCGAGGAACTGCATTCACAGCCAATCTGACGCAGTCCATTACGAAACTTACCCACACAAGTCATAGGAAAACCACGGCTTACCACCCCCAAACAAATGGGCTAACCGAGCGACTCAACAGAACTCTAACCGATATGTTGTCCATTTACGTTGACTTGGAGCACCGTGCGTGGGACAAGATATTGCCGTACCCCACTTTCGCTTACAATACTGCTGTGCAGGAGACTACTAAAGTGACGCCATTCCAGCTAGTCTATGGTCGAGTAGTTACCACACCATTAGATGCAATGCTGCCTGTAAGCGACAATACAGAGCACAAGCCTGACATCAGCGAATTCATTCAGCGAGCCGAAGAAGCACGGCAGTTGGCGCGACAGCACATAAAACAACAACAACGCGTGGATGCAAACCGTTACAACCTTCGTCGGAGAGGAGTCGACTACGCACCAGGCGACCTAGTTTGGATTTGGACTCCTGTGCGGACGCCTGGCCTTTCCGAAAAGCTCATGCACCGCTATTTCGGCCCTTACCGAGTCCTTCGTCGCGTCAGCTCCTTGAACTACGAGGTGTCACCGGAAGGACAAGTGAGCTCATCAAGATGCCGAAGGAGCACAGAAATCGTGCATGTAGTCAGAATGAAGCCATACTATGACAGGCAATGAACACCGAACTATACACACCCGATTATGAGGAACACCTATTTCTCCATTGGAAATCACGCTGTCAGACCATCTCAGCAACACTGCTTTTTACGCATCGGGACGATGCGTTTTCGGAGGAGGGATAATGACGCAAGGCAAACGCAGTGTTCAAACTACGCGCGCTAGTTCGTGCGCCCCCCAAGAGATCAGCGGCTTGATGATCAAACAAGAAAAGGCCGTGACGGCGCGCGCTTCCTCAGCACGGGATTTTGATGAAAAAGAAGTGGGCCACCGCTCGAGGGTTTCTCTCGGAGATTGATCCCTTTTTGCTGATCGCCTGTTAGAGACGCCGCTACTTTTCGGGCACAAGTTCGCCCCAATAAAGAGTTATTCGTACACCATTTGGATTGTACGTAACAATATCAAATGTGGTATCCCAACAGACATCATTGATAACGAGGACAAAGCTGGTGATTTTTCGGACATGCTTGAAAATAATGATGCTCTCATGAGACTGCCTAAAGCTACACATAGACAATGTACGACAACTTCTAAAGTTTCCTACAACGAAATTCTTCCAAGTCTTCACTTTTTACTGAAATCAGAGGCCATCAGTGCTCCCGTGCCGTAGCGTATTGCAAAAGTCAGAAGTGTGGCAGCTTCGGCTAGTTGGTATGACATGACGATAGTTATAGCGCGAGAAAAGAATGACGACACAGAGACAAGAAGGGCACGCTCATGCCCTTCGTGTCCTTCTTGTCTCTGTGTCATCGTTCTGTTCTCGCGGTATAACTATCGGCAAAAGCCAGCTTTGCCGTAATGACACAAAAGACCCTTTTCATAATTGTTAAGCTAGCTTTCGCGCTATGCAGTTTGCCTGATCAATGGTGGCTAGCCACTTTCTCCAAACAGAGTGTTCAATCTGGTGATGCACCATTATACTGTATACGTCTAGATGTAATGACGTCGGGCACTAGAACATTCATAATGGCCACCTAAGCATCAACAGCGGAGCTAGGAACGAAGCAGCCTTAACGAGTGCAGTTTACTTACGCTATGACTTTAAAAATGTAGGATCAACACTTCTGAGATTAAATGCGTACAGACACAAAATTTCGCGGCCGAGATAGTTTGCGGGATCGATTCCCGTGAACATGAGTATATAATCTGCAAAACATCAACAGCGAATATAGCTTGGAAGGTATTTTAAGTTAATTTTGAAGGTTGCTTGAGCAATTGACTTCAATGCTATTGACACTCTCAAAAGGGGCCCTTAGGACCCTTGGGGACCCCTTGCTTCCCTCACGTGACCATGCCGCGCAGCAAGTTATGGTGACGTCATAGTCGCAATTTTTCTTCGAATTGGTCGCGTTCGGTCCAGGACTCACGAGTCCGTGGCCGCGGCATAAGAGTTAAAAGTTTTCTTTTTGCTGGCAGTGCTGTCTCGTTTTTTCTTAGAAAAAAAAACCTCTCGTCAATACGAACCACGAGGAAGACTATTTGGGGCATTTTAAGAGTGCATTTTGAAAACTAAGAAATCCTAGCCCGTTTTCCTGCACAAAAAATAGCAGTAATTACAGTGAACACACACACACACACACACAAACACGCACACACACACGCCCCCTTGTAGGAAATAAATTTTAAGAACTAAGGCTTTGCATGGAGCATGAGCCTGAAGCTAATGCGGAAAATTGATAAAGCAGTGCAGTAAACACGCAAGTACGAACACGCAGATAAAATGAAGCGAACAGCCCACTTTAGTTTTGCCATTTTTATGTGTGGCTGATGGCCTTTTGTGCGCTGCTTCATGTATATTGCGGTTCACCAACAAGTCCATCAAAACACATGAAGGAACTGCTGATGCCAAAGCGTGCCATGACCGCTGCCTTTTCGAGATTACTCACCATTCATAATATTTCCTTTTATTGACAGATTCTTTTTATTTTCTTTCGTCGAAAACGATCACTGGAAATTCCCCGAATAGGGGAAGCTTTGCTGCACTGAACACCTTTGTTGCCATTGACATTAGCACTAATTCTGCCGACAATTATGGTATATTAACGTTTGTCGGACTTCCAAGTATTGTTTCCCTTACTTTCTGCAAGGATCATGTGGAATCATTGCTGTACTGCAGTAACGCGCGTTCAAATGCGTCTCAAAGCACTTTCTTCTCAATAGCTCATTTCTCATTTGCATCTTAGCAACATTTGCGTCATCATTTGCATCATTAGCTTCTCATTTGCATCTTTTAACCAAACTCTATGAGATTCAACTTTCCGCGTCCACACGTCAAGCACCCCAGCACATATTTTCACGTGTATGGTTCCAACGGAATACGATTGTGCATGCTGTTGATCTACACCGTAAGTGCGTTCAGCATCTCCAGCAGCTTTGTGCAGGGTAGCATACCGGTTATGCTAAACTAGTTAACATACGTCAGCTCGGCATCCACGCTCACATCCGTTACCTTATGACCTTTGAAGTGGTATGAGTCACTCAGTATCGTTTTTATACATACCCGGTCATGAAATACGAAATCCACACACGTGCTTTTATTAGTGGTTGCCGTTTGTCATGATGTTCAGCGCATCAGCAGGAGGTTCAACACCAGATAGACAGAAGGTACAAGAGGGACTTCTGCTCCTGTACTTATGCGACAGGGTTGGTTTACCTGCTTGCGTCACCAGTAGCTCCTTTACATGTATCACAGTATTGTGAGATAGAAGAGGTGTAGTGAGATCAGGGGTGTCGAACGGGTGAAGCCGGCAGTGTCTTCTTGAGCACCAAGTAATGCTCCAGCACAGAGAAAATCCGACGGGTGAGTGCCGCTATACGGCACCCTAGGATCACCTCCACGTGTTTGATCAGGCGAACACTACAACGACGAAGTGAATGAAGTACTTTTTTATTTTTTTGGGGGGGGGGAGGCGTCATGGAGGTCTTGTCGGGCACCATAAAACGTCATAGTATGCGTGGCAGGTCGAACACTCTCCAAAGAGGTAGTCGGTAGAATCTCTGTAGTTTGTTTTTCTTCAAGTTATCTGGCGCAAGGGAGTTTCCGGATCACTCAAAGACAAGATAATTACTTTGCATGCGAATGTAGGCATATTACCGGTCAATTCCCAAAAGAAAAAAAACAGCTAAATGGTGCTTTGAAGAAAGTGTGGGCCATATGACTTGTTTTGAGCCATTACAGAATGAATAAATAAAATGTGAGTGGTCTATTTGCGTTCGAAGAAGACGAGCAACAGCAGGCAGGTTTGTTCAGCAAACGGCGTCGCAGAGCAGATGACAGGGGACGCAAAATATGGGTGTGCGTTGTCAGAACGGAAACGAACAGTGCTATATCAAGATGGCACGGTGAAAGAGCGACAGACAGGACACTGATCGTCGCCCCATCTCTAGGACTTCCCGTCCAAGCGATGTACCTACAAACTAAGTTAGGCACACTCCTCCAAGTCCACGTCTCTTTATTATCATCCATTCCTTTGTTAATTGCTACCAGTTCCTCGGGAGTCACGATGTTCCCGCCGCACAGGGGCATGATGTGGAGTTGTGGCTCGTCCATCCGACGGTGCGTCCCCTGTTCTGCTGCTCGAGCCACTCGTAAAGAGGCTGGAAATACTCGAGCATGGGGCCGGCGTCCATCTCGCTCGTGCGACCCTTGGTCAGCATGCGTAGCGCCTCGGGCCACGGCCGGGACTTGCCCAGGGAAAGCACGTCGCTGGAGGGACAATTAGAGCAGGCATGAGTAGCCTTCTCGGCGATGAAGATAGACCGAGTACATTATGAAGTAAACACGTTTGCCTCTGTTGTAGTGCAAGTAGCGCGTAATTTTCTCGATGTGGTAGCTCAGAAGACCATTACGGATTTGAGGTAGTAAGCTTCATGACGCGGGTTCGGTTCGCGCTCGCGTGGTCGCTTGTTGTATTTTCACGAATTTGTGCCACCCCGCCCAACGAAATGTGGCCGTAACAACCGAGAACTAAGCTTGGAAAAAAAAGAAAAAGCCACCAGGCATGCGCGCAACGCGCAGCAGCGTCAGAGCGAAAGTTGGAAGAGCGGCCCTTCCAGACGAACACGCTCTAAAGTCTCTTGGGGCAACTAATACAGGTGCACCGTGAAGGTACCCACTACGTCACGAATCATAATTTTATAGTAATTTCAATCAGTATAGGAGCCACTCGCTGCGTCATTATTCGTCATTTTATCTAAGTAGAAACAAGGTAGGCGCTAGATATCTGTAAGGCATTATGTGCACTTCGTCGATGCTGTGGCTGATGACAATGAATAGTTATGGTTAAACACTTTGTAGTTGAGTACGAAGCTTCAGACCACACACTTGTTGCGCTGTTCTCACTGTGTGAGGCCGTCGTCTTTATTTTACTATTCTATAACGATATCACACACGTGTCAATGTGATTCCCTGCCCAGCCTGACACTTGTATAGAGGGTATTTTTGCACTACAGTTTCAAGCATTAGTGTCACTCGGTGGTGCGATGCTCAACCACTATGAAAATAATCCGAGCTCTTATATACGACAATGGATTTTTTTCTCAATTAAGTTTACTACGACAGCACTTAGGGACCCCAGTGGCGGCAGCGATCGGCAACTGTGATATTGTTGTGTTCTTATAACAACTTCCGCTGCAAAATAAATACGAGACATTACATGGAAGAATTATGTGGTGCGCTTGTGTATTTAGAGAAGACTCGCTGTTTATACCGACTCTACTTTGCTGTGGCATATCATGAAAATATATGCACTTGGTTGTGAGAAGAAAGAAAGGAAGAAAAAAAGGAAGGAAAGAAAGAAAGAAAGAAAGAAAGAAAGAAAAAAGAGAGAAAAAGAGAAAGAAAGAAAAAGGAATTCACCTGAATAGTTTTCCAGCCTCCTTGGATCGATAAAAATCGCAAGTGTGCAGTGGTCCGACATGACCAGATTCCTCGCAGAGGGCTTTGTAAAACTGGAACTGCATGACGGCAGCCGTGAAGTACCTGGGGGCAAAAAAAGCAATGCAGTATAGAGTTTCATAAGTACACCGGCAGGTCGCCAAAGCGGCGGTGCGCTGCGTACCTGATGTAGGGTACGCTTCCAGAAATGTGGAACTTGGATGGAGGATCGAAGTCTTCCGCGGTCCTTGCTACTCCAGGACAGATGCCTTGGTACTGCAGTCTGGCGAAATTAAAACACGAGAAACGTGACTGAGCTGCCATTGAAAGCAAGAAAAGGCAAGATGGTGCGTTCGGGAATTCGAGAGGCCACTCTTTCCGTGGTTAAAAACAACATATCATCACCCTACATTTGAGCTACCACTATGTGATAGTTTTAACTCTTGTTCCCAGTCTTATATTTTCCTGACTGCCCTTCGACGTCATTGAAACGACGCTCGCCCTCATTGAGCAGTCGTAAATAATTATTGGGACACGAAAATTTTCAGTTTTTTTTCCTCAAATGAAAGGTAAGTCTCTCAATATAGAAAATGGAGTGATAAGCGTGAGTGCATCCTTAAAATTAATCAAGGCAAGTTTCTAAAACATACTTTCGGTTCCTATTCTACCCTGACAAAACACAAACACGGCATCAGCTTCTTATCACGTTCTTAGACAAGATATCGTGGTTTCCTCAACATCCCCCAAAAGAAGACTTTTTGCACCCCATTTCTGGCTCCCCATTTCGTGACACACAAGCGGCTTATTTGAATGTATTTGGTGGCACATGTAGCACTCACAGGTGGTCCCACCAGCCCTTGTTGTACTCCTCAGGCTTGTACTCTCCCTTGAACACTTTCCACCGCCACAGGTCATAGATGTACAAGGAGGGTAGAGCGGCCACCTTGTCCAGCGCGACTCTGTACAGCTGGTTGATGTGCCGCTCTGCGTGAGCGTTAACAAACACAGCTATTATGGTGACTATACGGAAGAGCTGTGCAGTGAAATGAATTCTAGAGGCAAAAACGCACTCTTTCATTCATGTCTAGAAGAGCTCTATGCCTTAGTAGTGGCGCACTTCCGCTACACAAAGAACGGGGAAATGGGAAATGAAACTTGTAACCCGAATAAAAACGGCGCGCTCTTGATGGGATGACATAAATCTTTGACATTTTGCAGACTGGGTATAGTACATTTCTTGAATGTTTTCATGACAAGCCAACCCTTTCGTAATTATCTGACTTAGTGTTTTGTTATTGATCTTCCAACGAACAAGGCTGTCAAGTTGCAGACAAATGGACTGGCACCATGCCTCCGGTCACAAGTGATGTTTTGTTGGAACTCTCTCTTGATGTTGCAACTTTTGATATTTTAGATTCAGATGGGCAAAGAAATATAACATTTAGACAGTTTCATAGTGCGCAGCTGTACAGCCTTCATTGCTTCTCATTCCTATTTCTTTCTGTATTTTTTTTCTCTTTATTACAATTATTTTAATTTTTCTTCCCTCTTTTTCTTGGTCTATTTCTCATTTGATTCGGTTTTTCTTGAGAGAGGGTTTTGCCTGCGTGACGCGAAGCGATGGCCATTACGACACAATATCTCAGCGCGGGGCTCTAAAGTGTTGCGCACGTAACATCAACCACGGCTGGGCTAGAGGAGCGGCACGCGCGCCCTCCACACGTTTCACTCCTCTAGCCCGGTTATGCATCAACTTCAAGGCGTTGATGAACAAAAAAAATAAGTCCTATCTCTGGCGCGAGCTATGCACCACGTGCTATAATGGCGCGATGTGCTATACAGATGGCTATGCTATGCGTGCCTGAATTAAACCACGTGATGGCAGCACAGGACAGCCTAGGCCCCTAAGGTGCTTCGCAGTTAATAAACATAAGAACCGGCTTATTTGGTGACTGCAGAGCAGGTCGGGCAAAGCCGGCACAGCGGGGCAAGTAAAGGCGAGGCTGTTTCGTATACGCATACTTACGTGAAGTAACCACCCTCTTTTCTCGCTGCCTCTGAGCTGTGACAGCAACACGCACATAAATTGACTTATATATAGTATATACGTCATATTTCAACGACATTATCTACATCCCATGGTTGAGCGATACGCATTCTTTCCTGATTGCGGTCAATTCGGAATGGTTGGTGTAATTACCGTTGTCTTTCATGTCATCTTCCAGCAGACCGATCGCGTTCAGGTGCTTGGGAGCGGTGAAGGAGAGGGCTATTGTGTCTCCCACCGCCTCGTGGAAACCTGCAGGCATTTATTACCATACAATGTCTTATCAGAAAGCACAGACAACGAACATTTTAAGTGAAATATATGGATATTACGAATGAACAGCTGATACATTTATTACGAATGAAACACTAAATATTACGGTGAAATGAAGTTGTAGTCGAACGCGGTTAAACCATGTTTGTCAAGCGATAGCAGAAACTACCGCGCGTATACAGTCGTCCGACAAACCACTCAGGCGCTGGCTCGACGTTCTCGGCACGAACGCCCTGTGAACATGGATGCATTTAGCACCCCTGGCGGTAGCGGCACGAAAGATGGACCTTGAGCCGCTGTTCGTTTTTGCAAATGTGCCGCACTAGCCTATCATTGAAACTTTTTGGCCCGTGTGGCGATGGCGCGCGAGGTGCAGTTTTGAGACGTTGGCTCGACCTTAGTAGTTACAGCATTATTATCAATGATTTTATGTACCAATACCTAAGATGCGGCTATGAGGAACACTGCAGTGGGAGGCTTCGGAAATCTTGGCCTTGACGTGGACAGTCCACGGCCTGAAGCATTTCGCCGCCACCGATGTGCGACCGCCGCCGCCGGCATTAAACTCGTGACATTCAGGTCAGCAGCCAAGCACCGTAAGCACTCTTTCAGCGATGCTGCAACGGCATGACCTTGGCTGAGCTTGAAGGTACGAAATGAGGATTTTCGTAGGCTTGCGTCCGGAGGGTAAAGACAATCATTTTTTAACCTCCTTGATTTGCCCGTGGAGGCATACAGCTATTGCTCTAAAGAAATCTTCGAATGGTTAGTGTCGCTGAAGCCACCGTCCCAACATGTGAATTTGTCTTGCTCAAGGTAGATACTGCATTGACGAAGACAAGCCCACTTGCAGAAACGCTGCCTCAAACGACCGTTCTAGGATTTGTGAACCTCTTCATGCCTTCATCGTGACCTGAGCCTTTGCTCTGTTCAACTATTGTGACGATGTTCGCTTTTGCTTGTCAGCTCTTATTTACTATTCTACGCAGCTATCAGAACAAATGTAGCCTGTGAAATTTAGAAGTGCTTACGATGCTGGCATCAACCCAAATAGCGTGGCAAGGTGGGGAGCTAGTTGGCAAGAGATGGAAAACATAAAAATACGCCTACACACAGCAAGCAATCAAAATGATCTGAGCTAGACCAGCGTAACTTGCTAGTAGGCACTGGTCTGCTCTAGTTCCGTACACTTCTTTCTTCTTGCACCCAGTAAATATAGGCGTAGTTTTATGTTTTCCGAGTCGGAGACGCACCTGTCAAAGCATACCTGGATTCGCTCTGGTCCGGAAGACTATCGGTTGGCGTGCGTACAGAAGGTCGTACATGTGTCCCATCTCGTGGTGCACGACACGCAAGTCGTCAGCCTTTACTTGCGTGCACTGCTTGATCCTGGACGTGAAAAGAGAAGCGCGGCATGTATATTGAGAGAGACCACGACTTTTCACGTGATGTGGTCTCGAAATCTATGATTTCGTGTTAGCGCTCTGCGTATGAGCACATCTTCTTTACTTTACCAGAATTTTACTATTTACAAAGTAAGCTTACTCCACACAATGTTTTTATGATCTACCAAAGTGTCATAGGGCGGTGGTCTCACTCGACTAAGGCCCGTATTTATACACCAACCTTGTCCTTATCCCATGTTTCCCTCAAATTCTATATGCTCTACCTGTACTGTAAGAGGTCAAAAAAGGCAACAGGGTAAAAGACAACAAGGAGATCGGTTTGCGAATGCCTACTGCGTTTATCGAGGGCTTTGAACACTCAAAATTGATAAGAAATACGTGAGATAAGGGTAAGGTTGGTTTGTCAATGCGGGCCTAATATCCTGGTTACAGACGCAGTTTCAACCCTGGTTGACGTAACAGCAGCTATGTGTAACCAGGGTTTGCTTGTACGAGAAACCACGGTTGTAGGAGGCCGACATTGGCAACCTCGGTTAGGCGGTTGATCAAAGAAATAGCCGGATCCATAAAGGTTGTGCTTCGGCGCTGTGTAAAATAGGCAAACCGTGATTGCAGCTAATTGATTTGCAAACCAGTTAACCACGGTTAATCATAACCACGGTTACTTTGCCTGTGTGACGGGTACAAGTGGCTTCTGTGGCTTTCTCTTTCAAGGCCGATTTCAGTGACGCCTTTTGTTTCAGTTTCTATGAACAAGCTTTGAGTAAATGTAGCCTAAAATTACAACGGACGAAAAGACAACTCGTCGCCAGTGGAGACCGAACCCGCGACCTTCCGAAGGTTGAAGGTTTGGTTACAGTCGGCGACAAGCTTTTTTTGTGCACTTTAGCTTCATCACATTCGTATCATAGTTACTGCAATGCACCTAAAACTGTACAATTATTTACACCTGCACCTTCCTTGGCGTCATTGTCTGCTCGTTTTCATTAAGAAAACGAGCCACCTAAACTGAAATATTTTCTTAATCAACTACTTGTTTAATTCATTATATTCTTGTCAACCTAGTCAATAACCAAGTAATTGAGCCTCCGTTAATTTTCTTAATTAATCACAGCCCGCGGTACTATGGTGTTCAGAAAAAACAAGGAGCATCAAAGCGAAAAAAATTCATTTATGTAGCATAGAGATAATATATAAGCCCTGTCGTTAGAGCAATACATTAGTGAGCTTTGAGAAACGCGAGCCATATATGTGACACAGCGGGAATGAGTGTTTTTACGGGTGCAGGGGAGCGCTGTAGCTACGGAACCACTGTTCTCCGGAAAGCACCCCTATAACGTACATTATCTCATATAACTCGTCTCTAGAGATAAACCGTCCCACCAGCTGTTATCTGCAGCAAAAAAATTTAAAATATCGCATATTGTCACGAAACCAAGCTTTGTGCATTGCCTCAAAGCCACCTCTCAAGCCGAAATTCGCGTGTAATTCTTTTTTATTATTTATCCAGATTATAAGCGTGAACACACGGTAGTTCCTGGTTAATATTGTCGCAAGAGGAAACGATAGGCAGGAACTCGAAGTGGAGGACTGTTCACTCAGCCACAGCCGCCTTTCACTTCTTCGCTCTTGTCTTCTGCCACCAACACAGCATGGCATTTTTACCAATGATTCTCAATAAATACAGTCACGTAAACAGTTTCTCATTAAAAGAACTACGATCCTTTTTTGTAAATATAGGCTAACTTTTTCACGTTGTAAAATGTGCTGTCTGTACGATAGTACAATTTCATTTTTCTTTCAGTGTTTGCATCCATGCTGTACCGAATAGGTTATATGATATAATTCTGTCTGTATAAATTTTGTTTGTCTGACATGTGATGTACATTGTATGATGCAGCACATACACAAAGAGCAGATTTGTATATATCTTCTCTGACATTTTCATCATTTATTTATTTTAATTGTTTTATTTTTTGGCAATTATTGTGTTATGGTTGCTGGATTTTTCTTTTGTTTTTTCTTTTTGCTCGCGTCTATGTAACTTTCTGTGCCATGCTGGTATCTGGATGTTTCGTAGGAATGTATATATATGTTTTTATTTCAGCGTATTTGGCATTGTAATGTTAGCTTATGGTCTTTATTGTTATAGACATCTTTGTCATTGTCCCACCTGCCTTGTATAGTGTTCACTGGCCTCGTCAAGCTGTCCATAAACAGCTTTTAGCCAGTGAACCTCTCCAGAACCTGTTTCTTTCTGGGAAAAAGAAATGATTTGATTTAATTTCATTTGATTACCCTCTCCCCAAAGAAAAAAAAGAGGAAGCATGGCATGAATACCATGGCTTCGAAAAACAACGAAATGTAGTCAGAAATGTCTGTGTCCTTTGAAAATAAAAAGGACGAGATAAAAAATAAAGAAGCAAGAAAGTAATGCACAGTTGTCTTAAAGGCTATTGACACATCACAAAGTTCTTGACTTGCAGTCAACGCGAATAGTACCGCTTCATTCTGGAGAAGTAAACCACATCCGAGGAGCGTGGTCTGCGAGAACGGTGTGACGTGTCTGCTGGGACAACTTCGTAGTTCACTTGGCCGAGGCGATGAAGAACCCGGTAGGGTCTGAAGTACCGACATAACATTTTTTCTGAGCGTCCCCGTTGACGTATAAGAGTCCAAACCCAGACTAGGTCACCGGGTTCGTATATTACTGCTCTGTGGTGGGTGTTGTATCGGCGAGCATCTTGATTTTGCCGTGATGAAATGCGAAAGCGCGCCAGCTGCCGGGCGTCTTCGGCACACTGAACAAATACATCTGCGTCCGGGGTAATCGTGTCCGGCAGAGTTGGTTGCAGCATGGTGTCAAGTATTGTGGTGACGTCGCGGCCGTAAACCAGACGAAAAGAAGCAAAGCCGGTGGTTTCCTGCAAAGCCGTATCGTAGGCAAACGTTATATACGGGAGGATTTCATACCAATTCTTCTGATCCTTGGCGGCATACATCGAAAGCATATCTGCAATCGTTTTGTTAAGGCGTTCGGTTAACCCGTTAGTCTGCGGTTGGTACGCAGTTGCTGTTCGGTGCGTCGTGCCGCTCAGCAACATAATCTGTCGAAGAAACTCTGCCGTAAAAGCAGTACCACGATCTGTGATGACGACAGCGGGAGCACCGTGGTGCAGAACGATGTTCTTGATGAAAAAGTCAGCTACCTTGGAAGCAGTTGCTCGCTGGGCGGCTTGTGTTTCGCAGTATGTGGTCAAGTAGTCGGTGGCAACCACAATCCAGCGGTCACCAGCCGTAGACTTCGGAAATGGGCCGAGTAACTTCATCCCGACCTTTTCAAAAGGTGCGTGAGGCGGTCGCGAAGGCTGAAGCAGACGGGCTGGTTCCATCGTTGGAGTTTTGCGGCGCTGACAGGCTGTGCATGTCTTGACGTACTGCCGGACGGTTTTCGTAAGTTTCCGCCAGTAGTATTTGTCTTTGATCCGCGCCAGAGTACGCGCGAAGCCAAGATACCCCGACGATGGCTCGTCGTGACAAGCACGAAAAATATCATCGCGAAGAGCAGCAGGAACGACGAGGAGGTAAACAGTTTTCGTTGAATGAAAGTTGCGCTTGTAGAGGATGCCTTGGCGTAGACAGAAAGATGACAAATCACGCAAGAACTGACGTGGGGGTTGTGGGCGACGTCCCTCAAGGTATTCGATCAGTGGTTGTAATTCTAAGTCTTCGCGTTGCTGCTCAGCCACGTTTAAGGATGCGTGAATAGCAAGGCGGCTGAAGTCTTCATCATTGTCTTCTTCAGTGACCTCGACGGGTGCGCGGGAAAGACAGTCAGCATCGGTGTGTTTCTGACCAGACTTGTAAACCATCGTTATATCGAATTCTTGTAACCGAAAGCTCCATCTTGCGAGACGGCCCGAAGGATCTTTCAGATTCGCAAGCCAGCAGAGAGAGTGGTGGTCACTGACGATTCGGAAGGGGCATCCGTACAAGTAGGGCCTGAATTTCGTTATGGCCCATACAACCGCCAGACATTCTTTTTCAGTTGTCGAGTAGTTCTTCTCCGCAGATGACAACGTGCGGCTAGCGTAGGCGATGACGCGTTCCACGCCATCTTGATATTGCACGAGAATAGCTCCGAGGCTAAGGTTGCTCGCGTCAGTGCGGACTTCTGTGTCTGCTTCGGTGTCGAAGTGACCTAGGATCAGTGGCGTTAGTAGGCATTGTTGAAGGTCGCGGAAAGCGCCAGATTGTTTGGGGCCCCAGACGAAGGCGACGTCATCCTTGACGAGTCATTGTAGAGGGTCGGCGATTTTCGAAAAGTTCGGCATGAAGCGGCGGTAATAAGCACAAAGTCCCAGAAATCGGCGTACATCATGCTTCGTTTTCGGTATCGGGAACAAAGCAACTGCCATAGCCTTGTCAGGATCGGGGCGAACACCACTGCTGCTGACAATGTGGCCAAGGAATTTCATTTCCTCACATCCAAAATAACGCTTTTCCGGTTTCAGAGAGAGGCGGCAGTGCGAATAGACAGAAGAACCGCCTCAAGCCGCTCAATGTGCTGTTCAAAAGTCGTAGAAAAAACGACTACGTCGTCTAAATACACTAAACAAGAGTACCACTTCAAACCACACAAAACTGTGTCCATCATTCGTTGGAACGTGGCTGGAGCGGAGCACAGCCCAAAAGGGATAACTTTAAATTCATAGAGACTGTTCGGTGTAATAAACGCTGTTTTTTCTCGGTCCCGTTCATCTACTTCAATCTGCCAATATCCGATACGGAGATGCATGGAAGACAAGTAACGGGCATGTCGCAGGCGATCCAAGGAGTCATCAATACGAGGAAGAGGATATACGTCTTTTTTCGTTATCTTGTTCAGTTTGCGGTAGTCGACGCAGACTCGTAAAGAAGCATCTTTCTTTTTAACCAGAACAACTGGTGACGCCCAAGGACTAGTTGATGGTTGAATTACGTCTTCGTCGAGCATTGGTTTCACTTGATGACGGATAGCATCTTGCTCCTTCTGCGACACGCGGTAAGCATCTTGGCGCACGGGTTGCACGTTGGGCTCAGTGATAATTCTGTGCTTCATTAGAGGAGTCTGCCGGACTTTCGAAGTAGTGGCAAAACAGTCACTAAAGGATGAGAGGAGACGGAGGAGCCTTGCCTTCTTAGGTTCTTCCAACTGGCGATTGACGTTGAGGCGACTAGTCAGGTCAGTATCGCAGCTGTTCTCAGTCGAGATCGTTGTAATCAAAGGGAAGGCGTCAAAATCATCCAGTGTCTCCAAGTAAGCTATGGTTGTGCGTTTCGCAAAATGCCTGTGTTCGCCACCGAAGTTCGTAACTAAAACCGAAGTCTGGCCATTTCGCAGTTGAAGGAGACTTCGAGCAATGGCCACTTCCCGATCAAGCAATAACGTCAGGTTACTTTCGGCGATGCCCGTAATCGACTGCTCCCGCGGACACTCAACAAGCATGAAGATACTACTGCTAGGTGGCAACGTGACGTAATCATCGACTACGCGTAAGGCCACGCCACGATGTTCGTTCTCGATGTCAGAATCTGGAGAAACACAGTCAACAAAACTGACGAACAAATCACGCAGATTGATTATCGCTCCATACTCTTGCAGAAAATTCATGCCAAAATGACCGGCCGAGAACAATAGGGCAGTACAAGGAATGATGCTAAAAAAGCCGACGCACAAATGTCAAGCCTGGCGGTGCACCTTCCTATAGGGGATACGAGGTGTCCTCCAGCGGTGATTAGTTGAGGGCCGTCCCACGTTGTCAGCACCTCGTGTAGACGGGTGGCCAATGAAGCACTCGTCACCGAGTAATCAGCTCTCGTGTCGACAAGTGCAGTCACAGGATAGCAGTCGATGGAAACGGTAATGGCAGTGGACGTTCTGTTGGCAGTTTCACAAACAGGCTTTAAGGGCACGTCGTAAGGCAGCGGCGGAGGGTAATTGTCGGTTCGCGTGACAGCGGCCTCACCTTCGGAGGTCACCGTTTTCAGTTTCCCCGGCGTGCGCTTGCGCCACTGACACCAGGGGACCCAAAGGCGGGTCGGGTGCGGTGCGTTGATGTGGACGGACGGGGTGATGGTGACCGTGACTGTCGTCGCGGCGGGACAGGAGCGTGATGACTACCTTCCAAGTAATCCGCAATTTTTTGTGGGCGCTCACCATAGCGTGGACAACGTGCATCTGGGTGGAATCCGCGTAGGCCTATTCGTCGGTAGTAACAGTCGCAGTACATGTGCCCAACTTCGCCACAATGGTAGCACAAAGGACGATTGTCGGGGCACGCCAGCTGGTGGACTACCGCGGGCCAGGACGAAAATCGGCCTGAGAAGGCAGGCGATGGGCTGGACTTGGAAAGCGTCTGGGGGTCCCAGTAGTCTGATAAGCAAAATGTGCCGTCGACGGCGTAGAGGCGCGTAGGGCATCCACGTAGGAAAGCGTGAGAGCTTCGACTTGCGATGGCGGTGAGGAGTGAACGAACTGCCTGATTTCGTTACGAACGACGTCCGTAAGAGCAGCGCTTTTGGGAGGGGACGCTGCATAAAATTTCCGAAGTTCTTCGCGTACAGCTTGCCGTATGAGTTCTGTGAGGACCTCCCTGTTATCACTTTCTGGTACAAGCGAGCACGCAGCGGACATGGCCGTCTGACGCTCATACTTCGACACCCGCTGCCGAAGCATGCACTCCATAATTGTGGCCTCACGTATGAACTCGGATGCAGTCGTAGGAGGGTTGCGCACAAGGCCCGCGAAAAGTTGCTATTTTACGCCTCGCATTAGCAGGCGCACTTTCTTGTCTTCTGGCATGTGGGGGTGAACCCGTCGAAACATTCGCGACATTTCTTCGACAAGCATGGTGACGCTCTCGTTCGGCATTTGAAATCGCGAAGAAAGTGCCTGCTCCGCTCTCTCTTTCTGTTCGGGGTTACTGAACGCCTCGCGAAGCTGCTGATGGAATTCCTGCCAACTTGTGAATGAAGTTTCGTGGTTCTCATACCACACTCTTGCCGCGTCTAAGAGGGAGATATACGCGTTCTTCAACTTACGACGATTGTCCCAGTCGTTGATGGCAGCGACCCGGTTGAAATGGTCAAGCCAGTCTTCGACATCCTCACCGGCATCACCATGGAATGGGTTGCGTGTGCGAGGCCTGTTGATGACACAGGGTACGCTAGCGATTGGGTCATGCTCGGTTTGGGTTGCGGATGTGGCAAACATTGTCCTCACGGAACTTGCCAAGGGGCCGTACTGTGGTGGTAGTCCTTGAAGGCGGCGGCTGCTTCGATAGATGTCAGCAGACCCTGGTGCACTGGCGGTGGTTGCTTCTGGTTCAGGACCAGCAGGCATAAGACGTTGCAGTACAGTACCCAGCACCTCCACCAGTGTGTCGCGAGAGGAAACGATAGGCAGGATTTCGAAGTGGAGGACTGTTTACTCAGTCACAGCCGCCATTCACTTCTTCGCACTCGTCTTCTGCCACCAACACAGCGTGGCAATATTATCTGGTGTTTGACGTTCTGAAACCACGATAGTGTTATCAGGGACAGTATATATACACGGTAGTCGACCTATTTCGCCTCCACCTAACTGAAGTCGCAACAGCCGGGTCAAACCCTCGGCCTAGGGTACACCGTATACTACTGATCCATCGTGAAAGATGGTGGTTTTTAGTTTTTGCCACGCTATAGTACACGTACCTGACGTCACCGTTGCCACAGAAGAACCAAGCGGAAGCGTGGCACACAACTTCCCGGTCATCTGGTTTCACGAGCAGCGAATTTTTTCAGAAAGATTCCGGCATGGGAGGAAGACCGAGGGAGGTGAAGAACTCTTCGGCGAACCTAAACATGTCGATGACAGTCATGTTCTGGAAAATACGGTTTAAAAAGCAGGAGTTTGGCACGAGCTTTTGAAGTTTTAAAATTTTGAGTTGAATAGTGTGCTGTAAGATTCGGTACATCATCCCAGCAGCCGCTCTCAGTAAATGCGAATATTGTTCTAATAGATAAGGAACATTAGGTCCTTGTCCAACGAACCCAAAGAAACCTCGATATGACGGGAAAATATGATAAGTTATATCCCCGTGAACACGTATATCGTGCGTCAAGCCTGAGAGATTATGTGAGGCAGCCTACGCCACTCGAGGAGCGTGCCAGTTACGCGCCGCGGTTACACTCTTTAGGTGATAACTTCCTCAATCCAAGTGGGCGGGACGGATTTATGCCTTCCCATAATAGAATACCTCGTACTCTATATTGTTACCCCCTTTTTTCTAAACACAAGTATGGTATGTGTGTATTTATTTCTCTATTCAGTTTTTTATTGCAGTTTTTTTGTTCCTCTATATGAAATGACCATGATCGTGCGCGTAGTTTTCATTGTGCATATTAGAATTTTTGTTTACAGGTACAAACAGTTCCCATAGTGCATGTGAATGTACATTAACATATATTAGAAAAGACTTGAGTACGGAAGTGTATCAGATGAATGTCTTTTGCGTAATGTGTATGTTTCTTTCAGAAATAAAATTATCTTGAACCAATAATGAAACATAGCGGAAATGAACTGGGACGGCTTTCTGCTCTCCCATAGTAGAGTACCAAGTACTATGACTCGTAAAACACTTTTTCTGTGCACACATAAATTGTTTTTTTAGTGCTCACATATAAGATATATACACTGTCTTTACTTGTTTTAGAAGCGAAGCTCCTCACTCCATGGGTCTGTCGCTCCTGTCTGTATTTATGTAGCCATCTCTCGTTTAGTATATGAATGGCTCAATAGATGACATTCTGTGTCCAGGCTGAAATTTGTGTAGGAAGAGCGTGGACACACAGTGGAAAAACAGAACTGGGAGCCTCACCTGCAACTATACGGCTGGAAGTGTGGGTAATACGGCAACATGAAAAATTAAGCGGGAATTCAGAGAAGTGGAGAGGGTTTACTGGATGACAGCGATGAAAAAGAGGCCGGCTCTCAGTAAGTATTGAAAGGGCAGGAACGAAATAAGGCGGGAGAGGCTTTAGGATAATTCAAGGGACAGCGCTTTATTGTTCGAAGTGAGGTCAGGTTGCTTTATTATGCGTAGTCATAAAGCAAAATTCAGTAAAGAAGAAGAACGATGTACATGCTGTGGCGGAGTTAAGAAAACGACGGAACATGTTCTGATTCAATGCGGCGATATCTCCCATGTATACGAGTGGGTACAAGCCTACATGAGGCTTTGGGTTTTAGGGACAAACATGGAAAGCTGAAGACGTCCGCGATTGAAGCAAGTAAGAGACGATTAGAGTATTGGTGGCAGAAAAGTAGGTATAAACGACAGAATTAGTAGGAAATGAGGTCATTCGGCGTGAGGAGGCAGAGAGATGGAACGCAAATTTTTGTTTTTCTTTGTTATAATACGATCGATTTGATCAAAGTAGGTAAGGCATTAGGCCAACATAAAAAGAAATATTTCTTTTCGTTTTTTTTTCTTGTGAGCCTGGTGGTACACATGCCACCACCCCGTTATAAAGAAAATGCTCATAACATCCATTCATTCATCCGAAATCAGTTTCTGGAAAAAAAATCGCAGCATATCCACAGATGGAATGATGATGAGTGGGGCGAAGCGTGATCAGTTACTGCTTGTCTAATCGTTGTTCCAAACACATTTGGTGCTTTTTAAACCTTATGCGACATCGCGTCCTCATTTGGAAACGCCACTTACTTTAGCGATTCCAGTGCACTATGTTGCAAAGAAGAAACTACGTACACTGAGCGTTCTTGTTGCCCAAAGTTGCTTCATAACACTTTAGGCATAAATCTTTTGCCAACTGAACCCTTCGGTTAAGACAGTTACGTGGGAGGTACGTGAGAGGTGGGACATTTAGGCGGGAAAATCAAAGCATTTCATCGGAGAAGTTACATAAGCTCACCAAAGCCCCATGTGGTGTTATCAAACAACCAGTCGTTATTAGAGGCCACTACCTTATGTGGAATCTCGCGTGGTCTATCAATGAGTTGGGGGAAGGAAAGTAAGAGAAGTGGACAGAAGGAAAACAAATAAATATAAAATAAATTTTTTGGCAAGGTGGGATTTGAACCAGCGAAGCCACTCGGCTATCCAAACTTTCCATTTCAGCATCCTGACATTGGTACATAGCATTGAACAAAATACACGAGTGAGAATCCGCTAATAACACCGTAGATGGGGCGCATGCGCTGTCAGCCAGCATCGTGACGGCTTCACCTGTTTTGAAATTCACGCAAAGCCACCAACAAGACGAGCCAGGAGAGCCACTCGGGGGGTTGCGCTGCTGCTTTGTGGATTTCCACAAACCAATGTACGCATGTTCTTGTAAAAATGCATGAGTGCGGGGTGCGCATTCTTTTCGCAGTGATACCCTTTCATTCTAGAGCGTCAAATACAGCGAAGACCAAACAACAGGATAACAGCAAAAAGTAGACATTCTTATTAAGTATGCTTGAATACTGGATACTATGTGAGTCCAGTGCAAATAATTTTTTGATACGGTCAAAGCTAAACCCTTTCTGAACAATGTAAAACAAATTATCTATTGTTGCTTGCTTGCAAGTTAAACAGAGCTACACAGTAAAAATAATCTATGTACTACCTCCCCTTCTCCTCCAAAAACTATTTAGCGATAATGTGCCTGTGTTAAGTAGGAGTAAGAGACGAAGAAACTCAGAGAGACACAATAAAATAGAGAGAAGGAAACAGATACACACAAGGACAGATAATAAGTGATACTTTGTGCATGGGAAAGAAAAAGGAAAAGAGAGAAAAATTGGCGAAGAGTGATCGGTAATTGTCACCCTATAGGACCCCTTAAACAAAACAGAGACACAAAATAAAGAGATAGAAAGAAACAGGAGAAGAGAAGGAAAGCATACCGTAGTCTTGTACAGAGTAGTAAGATCTAAAGAAGGAAGCCCTCCATCCTTTCAAAACGAAATCGAATGGAGGCGGTGTGTTACGGAGCACAAATAGTTAAAATAGGCTAGGTGTTTCTCAACGCCTTCAACAAAGGTGTTCCCCCCTCCCCGTAAAAAATTTTGGCTACGGGCCCGCCTGGCACTCAGCTGCAAGTGTGGTCTTGTCCATGTCATATCTTTGTTCTTTGCTTTCATTCTTACTTCTACACCTATGAACATCGTCCCAGGTGTGCTGACCTCAGCCGTTGATTTAACGACGTTTCGGGCACTTTTCGTGTGATGGTTAGCTCCAAAACGTCACGATGCCTTGCTCCTACGTAACCATATGCTCCGCTATGACGTCTATATGACATGTGTTTAGAAAAGGAGGGTAACGATTTAGAGTACTAGGTAGTCTACTACGGGAGAGCGTAAAGCCGTCCCGTATGTACTACGTTACTGGATTCCTATACCACGCAGAGTTTAGGCAACAAACACTCCCATTTCGTGGGCCTCAGACTTGATCAGTGAGTTAAGAAAAAGTGGTTAACGATTTAGAGTACTTGGTATTCTACTATGGGAGAGCACAAAGCTGTCCCTCGGCATTCTCTGTCTTCTCGGCCTGCTCTGCAAGTGCACTTGTCAGTGTGTGGGCCTTGGTGATGTCTGCAGAAGCCTGCAGAAGCTGCAGAAGGTTGGTTGGTTGGTTGGTTGGTTGGTTGGTTGGTTGGTTGGTTGGTTGGTTGTTTGGTTGGTTGGTTGGTTGGTTGGTTGGTTGGTTGGTTGGTTGGTTGGTTGGTTGGTTGGTTGGTTGGTTGGTTGGTGGGTGGGTAAGTGGGTGGGTCGGTCGGTCGGTCGGTCGGTCGGTCGGTCGGTTCCTCAGCACCTTGGCGCAACCCACCTAGGTGGATAGGCCATGAATGGGACGGTGCCTTGCTTTTTAAATTAATTCTCTTCTTGAAAGAGAGGGTTGGATTAATTTGGTAATATTGCACGTAAAGAACCCCAGGTGGTCAAAATTTTCGGAGCCCTCCACTACGGCGTCTCTCATAATCAAACTGTGGTTCTGGGACGTTAAACCCCACAAATAAATCAAATAATCAGGTAATATAGGTAATATTACAAAGGCGTTATATTTCTAAGCAAAAAATACTTGAAAAAAAACATAATAACCATACAAACGAGAAAAAAATTATACATAAAACAACTGAAGTCACTGATTTTTAGCATTTCATTCTTTTAGATTCTCGTAAGAACTTTGTAACAGCCGTAAAAACGCTCCTGTGGCTCAATTCAAATGCGACTGCGCCAAATGAAAGAATCACCGGAAGTGTCAACTTTAAGCCCAACTTTCGTAGAGGTTCTCCTAGTAGATTTTCTCTTTGAGTTTTGAATATTCGGCATGACAAAAAGAAGCGCCCCAAAGATTCCCTCTCATTACAATAAAGGCACAAAGGCGACTGTGGCAGACCCGACCTGTGAAGGTAAAAGTTCAATGAGGGGACTCGACAACGCAGCCTGGTGATCACTATTTCTTCCTTTCTTGATGAACACCACTTGTTCTTTCAAGGGAATTTTAGCTGTGTGTAGTCTGATACAAACAAAGGGGATTTTTTAAAGGTATTGGCCGTTGTGCGTTTTTCAAAGCGTGCTGCTGTGACATATTCCGAAGTAGGCAAAATAGGTAAAACAGGACAATCAAAGGAAGATACAGCTAGTGCACCAGCATGCTCATTCAGAGCTAAACCTCTATGGCCTGGTACCCAAAGTAGTCGGCCGAGTCGTACATGTGTAGGATTGAGCGAGTAGAAAGTTTCTAAGGTACGCGAAAAAGTTGGTGAGCTTACGGCAATACAGACCGAGAGACAGTCTGTTATAACAATCACCGCTGATAGATCTTGCGGCACTTTACGCAATGCTAGGACTATTGCCAGTAGTTCAGCTTGGTAAATAAGTGTAAAGTCGGGTAATCGAATTGAGAAAGCCCAATCTAGAGAGGATGATACGATTCCTACGCCAGCTTTCTCTTCATAAACAGAAGCGTCAGTCGCTATCACAATGGATGTTTCTAGATTGGCCATTTATATTGCCGCGTGCACAGCTGCATTTAGCGGCGAGATAGCGACGACAACGAAGAACGCGGATTTGCTCGAGAGGCGCAGCGCAGCAGAGTGAAGAAGACGACAATCTTAGCGGCCTTCTCTGAGAGCGTCTCTACAAGTCCCACTGTCCGTGTTTATAAATAAACCCCCTGTAATTTATAACCCGCGACACTGGTGGAGATGCTGGGTACTACCACCTCATGATCAGCACCCCTGTGAGAAGCCCCGAGTCCAGCCCTACGAGACAGCCACGCGTGGAGACGCCTGTGCACCACTCAAGCCGTCGCCTTCATGTCTTGAACCAGAATTTGGCCTTTTAAAGGAAGCAACACTTCCGACAACCACCCCTACTCAAGAAATGGCAAGGAGTCCTGCACAGGTGACGGTCCAGAATATGCGCATTCTTGAACCATTTCATGGCCGGCCGAACGAAGATGCGCAAGACTGGCTTGAGCAGTTCGAACGGGTAGCTAAATCGAACTACTGGAGTCTCGATGGAAAGCTCTTCCACGTATACTTCGCCCTTGAAGACGGCGCAAAGACGTGGTTTATAAACTGGGAGGCAACATTGACGACATGGGAGGAGTTTTGTCGTCGGTTTCTTGACACCTTCGGTAACGCGGACCGACACGAAAACGCACAACGCCTTCTTGAAGGACGCACCCAACAGCTGCATGAAAGCGTCGCCATGTTTGCTGAGGATATGGCGCGCTTGTGCCACCGCGCGGACCCCAACATGCCCGAGGCTCGAAAGCTAAGCCATCTCATGAGGGGCGTCAAAGAGCAGCTATTTGTTGGTCTTGTGCGCAATCCGCCGACAACAGTGGACGAGTTCACCAGGGAGGCCACCGCAATAGAGCGTGCGCTACAGTAACGGTACCGACAGTCTGATCGCCCGGCCACCAGCGCAGCTGCAGGCGCCACCGCACTTACCGAAAACTACGAGTTTTCTCTACGCCACCTGATTAGACAGATCGTGCGTGAGGAGATCGCGAAGGAGAACGCAAAGTATACATTGCAGTCACAGGCGCCCCCGCAGCAGGAGTCCACGGTAGCCTCCGTCGCTGAAGTCGTTCGCCATGAACTTCGACAAGCGTTTGCCTCTCCTCCGCAATATTCCGCTCCACCGCACCGTCCAAACTCGTGTACCTATGCAGACGCTGTGCGTCGCCCATTGGCTCCAGAAGTATCATACCAGCCGAACGGATACAGCTATGCAGACGCTGTTCGTCGACCCACGCCCATGCCAGCGCCGCAGTACCTCGAACCGTATCCCGTGGCAGCCTGGGCTCAGCAGGATTCTGTCAGGTGACCCTATATGCGGAAGACCGACATATGGCGCACTGCGGATCGTCGACCACTCTGCTACAACTGTGGAGAGCCAGGGCACATTTACCGTTTTTGCTCACATCGCCGAGCTGAATACCGCGGTAGTGCACCTACAGCTACGCGCCGACAGTTCGACGAAAGCCGTGCTCCCATCGACGACGACCAGGCTGGCAGGCGGGAAGGCTCTTCTACCTTCCGGACGCGGTCATCATCACCGGCTCGCTTTGGTTCACCAAGCCGCCGTAGTTTTGCTGACGCCGTCAGAGGTCGGTCTCCCAGCCCACGGCGGGGAAACTGAAATCAGCGACCTCTGGGGGGAAGGTTGCAAGCCGTCGAACTGCCGAAAATCCCCCACTACTGCCGACAAACGTGAGAGACGACGATGAAGACTTCGCCGAGAAAACTGTGACTGCCGACCTCGCTGTGACGATTGACGGCGTTGAAGTGACGGCCTTAGTCGATACGGGTGCAGACTTCTCCATAATGAGTGAACGATTGGCAGATGAACTCAAGAAAGTCAGGATGGAATGGACGGGCCCTTATATCCGAACTGCTGGAGGCCAGATAATGACTCCCACGGGAAAATGTACAGCAAGACTCACTATTGAGAATGTGGCTTTTGTAGCCACATTTCTGATCCTACCGGAGTGCTGCAAACCTATGATACTGGGAGTGGACTTCTTAAGAGAGTACGGTGCTGTGGTCAACATACGCGACGGTGTGATCACATTCGCCGCTGACAAGTCTGTGACCACTGATCGAGACGAAGAACACAGGGTGTTGCGTGTGGTCGACGACGACGTCTGCGTGCCACCACTGTCATGTAGTCTTGTTTCCGTGTGTTGCGCCATGCACTGTAATGAAGACGCCATAGCCGAACGCATCACTGACCTTCTTTTTCACCAAGGCATCGCCATCGCTCGCGGTATCGTCAGCTTAGTGGATGGGCGCGCAGACGTGCTTCTGACCAACTTCACGAATGAGCGCCGGCACATCGGTAAAGGCACGGCTGTGGCGTACCTCGAAGAGCTCGACTACTCTCACGACTGTCTTCTAATGCAAGGGGAAGCCACAGCTGAATCACCTCCACATACACCACCAGTTGATATCGGTCCGAGTCTAACACCGACTGAAAGATGCCGTCTTATGGAGCTGCTCGACCAGTTCAAGGACTGCTTCTCATCGACATCACGAGTAGGTCGAACGCCTCTGACTAAGCATCGCATAATTACGGAAGACACAGCAAGGCCGATCCGACAGAACCCATATCGCGTCGCTCAAAAAGAACGTGAGGTAATCCAGCAGCAAGTCAAGAAGATGCTAGAGGATGACGTTATCCAACCATCAAAGAGTCCTTGGGCATCGCCAGTGGTACTTGTGAAAAAGAAAGACAGCAGCTTGCGTTTCTGCATCGATTATCGTAAGCTGAACCATGTTACGAAAAAAAGATGTTTATCCATTACCACGGATCGATGACTCTTTGGACAGGCTACGGCATGCGCGCTACTTCTCGTCAATGGACCTTAAAAGTGGATACTGGCAAATAGAAGTAGATGAGCGCGACCGAGAAAAGACCGCCTTCTTGACCCCAGACGGGCTTTATGAATTCAAAGTCCTCCCTTTTGGTCTATGCTCAGCCCCAGCCACGTTTCAGAGACTAATGGATACCATTCTGTCCGGCCTGTAATGGAAAACATGCCTTGTGTACCTCGACGACGGGATCGTTTTTTCGGCCACGTTTGAAGAGCATCTAAAGCGGCTACTGTCAGTCCTTCAAGCCATACGGTCCGCTGGACTCACACTCAAACCGGAAAAATGCTACTTCGGCTTCGAAGAACTCCAGTTCCTGAGACACGTGATCAGTCACGAAGGTGTGAAGCCTGACCCAGATAAAACAGCAGCCGTCGCAAAGTTCGCAAGGCCTGTTGATAAGAAAGCGGTCAGGCGTTTTCTGGGTTTCTGCGCCTACTACCGGCGATATATAGCAGGCTTCGCACACATCGCCTCTCCACTCACCCGCCTTACAAGGGAAGACATCGCATTTGTATGGGGTAAAGAGCAAGAAGCTTCATTCAACGAGCTACGACAGCGTCTACAAACTCCACCTGTCCTCGCTCACTTCGACGAGAATGCACCAACAGCCATCCATCCAGCAATGTGGGCCTCGGTGCTGTTCTTGTCCAATGCCAAGATGGTGTGGAGAGAGTGGTTGCCTACGCTAGCATAACGCTGACACGTGCCGAGTCCAACTACTCAACAACGGAGAAGGAGTGTCTGGCCGTGGTTTGGGCAGTTGCGTAGTTCCGCCCGTACTTATATGGCCACGCTTTCCAAGTCGTAAGCGACCATCACTCTCTTTGTTGGTTGACCAACATGAAAGACCCATCTGGACGTTTAGCACGATGGAGCTTACGGCTCCAAGAGTACGACATGGCCGTAGTTTACAAGTCCGGAAGGCAACACTTAGACGCCGACTTAGACGCGACTTAGACAGCAAGATGATCGGGAGCTCAACTCGCTTATAGAATTCTTGAACGGACGAGCCACCAATGCACCAAGAGTGTTTTCGAAGAACTTATCGTCATTCTGTTTACGAGACGGAATTCTGTACAAAAAGAACTTTTCATCAACAGGTAGAAGCTATCTGCTGGTAGTTCCTGGAGCTCTCCGCAGCGAAATTTTACAAGCCTGCCATGACGAAGCCACTGCGGGCCACCTCAGTTTCACAAGAACACTGACACGCATCAAAGAAAAATACTACTGGCCAAGAATCGCAGCAGAGGTTAAACATTACGTCCGAACATGCATTGACTGTCAGCGGCGCAAGGTACCACCTGTCAAACCCGCTGGGCTATTACATCCCGTGTCCGTGCCAGAAACCCCGTTTTCTCAAATCGGAATGGATCTGCTGGGCCCATTCCCAACATCGGACAGCGGCAACAAATGGGTTATAGTGGCGACGGACTACCTCACCCGATACACGGAGACCAAGGCAATCGCGAGTGGCACCGCAGCTGAAGCGGCTCAGTTCTTCATTGAGAACATTGTTCTGAGACATGGTGCTCCAGCTGTCGTCATAACAGACAAAGGTACCGCGTTTACAGCCGAGCTTTTGCGCACCGTGCTTACGATCAGTGGCACAGCGCATAGGAAGACGAAAGCTTACCACCCACAAACGAATGGGCTTACAGAAAGACTTAACAAGACAATCGCTGACATGTTTTGCATGTACGTCGACGTAGAACACTAGAATTGGGACCGAATATTGCCGTACATCACATTCGCGTATAATACGGCGCGCCAAGAAACAACAAAAATGACGCCGTTCACACTAATTCATGGCAGAGAAGTTACGACAATGCTTGACGCCATGCTGCCTTACGATTTCAATGACTCAGGGACAGACGCCGCAGACTTCACTGAGCGCGCCGAAGAAGCAAGGCAGCTTGCCCGCGTCAGAATGATGAACCAGCAGCAACTTGACGCCCAACGGTACAACCTTCGCCATCGATTCGTCATTTATCAACCAGGAGATAGAGTCTGGGTTTGGTTTCCTGTACGACGACGAGGCCTCTCAGAGAAACTTCTACGCCGATACTTCGGACCCTACAAGGTTCTGCGCCGTCTTAGCGACGTGACGTACGAAGTCGTGCCCGACGCCTCATCCTGTTCCAAACGTCGCCAGCATCTGCCTGAGACAGTGCACGTGGTCCGCATGAAACTTTACCACTCTCAGTGATGTAAACACTCGATGGCCGCATCTCTACCTGTTGAGCGTCGAGACGACGCCCACTCTGGCGGAAGGGTAATGCCGCGTGCATAGCTGCATTTAGCGGCGAGATAGCGACGACAACGAAGAACGCGGATTTGCTCGAGAGGCGCAGCGCAGCAGAGTGAAGAAGACGACAATCTTAGCTGCCTTCTCTGAGAGCGTCTCTACAAGTCCCACTGTCCGTGTTTTTAAATAAACCCCCTGTAATTTATAACCCGCGACAATATACTGATATGGTAATTTTTTTGCATTCTTGGGATATATATCGTCAAATTCTATCCTAATTGCATATACAGTGTTGAGCACAAGTGTTTCCCAAAGGTCAACTCTTAAGGGCTCCAAAAGTTTCTGAGTAAATATTACTTGAGGGCACCGTAATATAGGCCATTGCTGGTTGAAGAATGAGGTATGCTGGTTAATGAACACATACTGTGACATCCGCTGAGGTTATGCATAGATTTTAAGGAATATACGTACTGTTACAATATGAAATCTTTTGATAAGAGAAGGCAGGCGGGATTCTTCGTATAGGATATTGTTGGCAACATTTTTAGGTAGCCCTAGGCATAAGCGTAAAGATTCGCGTTCTAGCAGAATCAGTGGTCGAACTTTGTAGGCCGGAGCGCCAGAAAACAAAACACAGACGAATTCTAATATCGGTCGAATGTACCTGCAATATATCATAACGAGCATGTCTCTACGCAAACCGGCACGATAATTACTGATCCTGCGCATCATCCCTACGGCACGTGCTTTTTTAGCAGCCATGTTTTCTATGTTGGGACTCCAGTTAAGTGTTTCGGTGTAGGTTACCCCCAAGTACCTAACTGACTCGACTTGAGGTATGGCGTCTTGTCGGTACATTAGTGAAGTTCGCACTGGGACATTTAGTGCGAAAACTATGATTGTACTTTTCTTTGTATTGAGGCATAGGTTGATATCCTCCAGCCACGTTTCCAGGCTATTCATGTATGTCAGCAGAATCGGGTACAGTGTGTGAATGTCCACCAACGCAGAAAAAAATGCAATATCATCGGCATACACATGAACCTGTACATCTTGCTGTATGGGAATGATACATAGTAGTGCATCAAATAATAAGGGCGATAGTACTGGCCCTAGCGGTGTACCTCTCGTTTGCCTGTATATTGAAGAGTTGACACCAGATTGCGAGCAGTAAAATTTTCTATCACCTAACAAAGCATGGATACAGGCCACAAAGTATTGAGGCAGTCCCAAATTCTGAAGTGAATCTAGCAGTTTCACATGCTCCACGCTATCATAGGCTTTTGTGATATCTAAGGTTACCAAAGCGGAGTATTGTTTCATATATCGAGCAAGTTGAATTCTGCTTTCGAGATCCACATGCGCACAACAAATGGAGCAACCACGCCTGAATCCAATTTGACATGGGCTCAGTGTCAGTTTTTCTGACATCCATCGATCTATACATCTATATAAAATTCTTTCAACGAGTTTTACTAGGTTAGATATAAGTGAAATGGGTCTGATAATATCTAAGGTATACCCAGCGCCTTGCTTTATAAAAAAGGAATAATTTTTGTCATTCCCCAATCAGGTGGCATCCAAGAGCTTCTAAGTGAGTGATTAATAATTTCGAGTAGGCCAAGTGGGTATATTTTATGTACTGATTTTATCACCAACGTAGTCATGCCATCAGGACCAGGAGCAAAATGGGGTAGTGTTCTGACTACGTTTGCTAACTCTGCAGGTATAACCTCTTCAAAATCCTCAGCCCTATCGGGGGACTGGGCTTGGTATGAGAGAAGTGTCGTAAAGCGACTTTCTGGGCCCTGAGCTGTATCTTCTAGAAAGACCTTCAGTTCAACTGGTGATGATACTACGGATTCTATATTTCTTTGTACCGGAAGATTTTTTTTAGTTCTCAGAAAGCAAAAAAGTGCTTTTTATCGACCAGATTTGACAAGAACTCACATCAGTCGTTGTTAAATTGGTCCTTCACATTAGCGATGGTTCTCCTAAATATAGCGGCGACATACTTATAATCACTCCAGTTCCTGGGACACTGGCTGAAAATCAATTTTTTCCGTGCAGCTTTTCTTAGTCTGTGAGCCCGCGAACAGTTCGCACTCCACCAAGGGTTGGTAGACGGTTTAGAGCTTTCAATGGTGAATTTCGATTTACTTAACGATTCTTTTAAAATGTCGCTAATTCTGATGGCATCCAGTTCTGCATCATTCATTTTGTTAGATAAAGCGCCTCGTAGCGATTTCTCGAAAGCATTAAAGTTTACATGTGTTACTGAAGATGTATTCTTGGAGGTTGTTGGACATACCACCTCGAACAATATTGGCATATGGTCACTACTTGTTCCCAAGTTAATCACAGACCATGATAAGATGGAGAGGTTAGCGTTAGAAAAATTTAGATCAAGTACCGAGGAGAACTGGTTACACATAAAAGTAGGAGTTTTTGTGTTTATGCATATAAAGTTATTCTTGTTCACCCAATCACATAAACGTTTGCCATTCAGATCAGTTTTAAAACCCCACGAAATATGATGAGAATTGAATTCACCTACTAATACAATATCTTTTTAGCAATAGTGAACTGCAGTATCTAGAACGGAAGAATTTAGAACAACCACAGGAAAATAAGCAATAAGTGAGAATCGGAGGGACCCAGGAATAGTAATGCTTAATGCTAAAATCACGCTTTCTGAAGTCATTGACTGATAAATAATTTTAGCTCCAGAGGCGATTTTAGATGAGATAAATATTGCCATACCTCCACCCCGAGTTGGGCGGTCTAGACAAAATGTGCGGTAATTTTTAATCCTAAAATACCTATTCTCTGCAAGCCAAGTTTGTTGTAAAGCAACAATATCAGGGAAATAATTATCACAAAGTTGAAGTAAGTCTTTAGCTGCTGAAAAAAAATGGAGTGGCAATTATACTGTAGTACTCTTAAATTCCCTTTTTTGAAGAGATACCAGCCGCACTCACTGCTTTCTCTAGGATGCTATCCTTTAAAAAATTTCTTTTTGATGGGTTTTCCTTCTCATATCTCTTATTTCTTGATTTAGGACTGATTGAGGAGCGTTTTGCCTCAGGAGAAGCACGTAGTTTCATATTTTTTGAGTCAGAGTCCATTTGTTCTGGTTGTGAGACATGAGAATCGGAGTCCGAGCTCCAATCTAGGTCCTGTACACGAGGCATAATTATTCTACGGCCAGAGTTCGGCGTGTCTGGCTTCGGCTTCGAAGGGCCTGGTTCCGATGGAATGTCAGTAACCTTAACTGGTGAAGGTAGAGAAGGGGCCACGGTAGCTTCGTCACTTCCCTGCAATATTTGATTCGCCTAGACTTGAGAAAGGAACGATAGAAACTGATACGCAATAAGCCAATCAACGAGCTAGCACTGAGAGGGAAAGTACAAGGAATGCAGAGTCTCACTTCAGAACAGGTACTCGACTCTTAGCGAGGAAACCAACTTTAGCATAGATACAATGAATAATAATCTGACGAGTATTATTACGGAGTGTGCAGTGTATGTTTGAGGCGGGGTAGTTAGACAAGACACTGGCAAGCTTACCCAGGAAACGAAGAATCTCATTAAGATGCATGAAATCATGAAAGTCTCAAGTACAACAGACAAAATAGAACTGGCAGAGCGTTCGAAGTTGATTAATGGGCGTAAGGTATCCGATGTAAGGAGGTATAACATGGAGAGAATGGAACACGCTCTGGAAAACGGAGGAAGCGTCAAAGCAGTGAAGAGGAAACGTGGGATAGGCAAAAATCGGATGTATGCACTAAGGGACAAAGAAAACAAAATAAATACCAATATGGATAGGATAGCTAAAATAGCGGAGGAGTTTTACAGATATCTGTACAGTGGCCGGGACAACCACGACTTTAATACTATAAGAACTAGCAGTAACCCAGATGACACCCCACTAGTAATGATAGAAGAAGTCAGAAAAGCTTTGGAGAGCATGCAAAGAGACAAAGCTGCTGGTGAGGATCAGGTAACATCAGATCTGCTGAAAGATGGAGGACAGATTGTGTTGGAAAAACTAGGCACCCTGTTTACGATGTGTCTCCTGACGGGAAGAGTATCAGAGTCTAGGAAGAACGCTAACATCATCTTAATACATAAGAAAAGAGATGACGAGGACTTGAAGAATTACAGGCCGATTAGCTTGCTCTCTGTAGTATACAAGATATTTACCTAGGTAATTGCTAACAGAGTAAAGAAAACATTAAAATTCAATCAACCAAAGGAACAACTAGGATTTCGAGCAGGCTACTCAACAATCGACCACATTTACACTATCAATCAGGTAATAGAGAAATGCTCAGAATATAACCAACTATAACCAACCACTATACATAGCCTTCATAGATTACGAGAAGGCGTTTGATTCAGTAGAAATATCAGCCGTCATGCAGACACTGCGGAATCAGGGCGTCGATGAAGTATAAACATCCTGGAAGAAATCTACAGGGAATCAACTGCTATCATAGTGCTTCATAAAGAAAGCAACAGAATACCAATCAAGAACGGTGTAAGGCAGAGGGACACAATCTCCCCAATGCTATTTACCGCGTGCTTACAGGAGGTTTTCAGGAGCCTAGAATGGGAACAGTTAGACATAAGAGTAATGGAGAGTACCTTAGTAACCTGTGCTTCGCCGATGACATTGCATTGCTGAGTAACTCAGGGGACGAATTGCAACTCATGAGTGCGGAGTTAGACAAGGAGAGCAGATAGGTGGGTCTTAAAATGAATCTGCAGAAAACGAAAGTAATGTACAACAGCCTCGGTAAAGAGCAGCGCTTCGAGATAGGTAATAGTGCTCTTCAAGTTGTAAAAGACTATCTCTACTTAGGGCAGGTAATAACCACGGAGCCGAACCACGAGATTGAAGTAACTAGAAGAATAAGAAAGGTGTGGAGCACATTTGGCAAGCACTCTCAAATTATGACATGTAGATTGCCACTATCCCTAAGAGAAAAGTATATAACAGCTTATCTTGCCGGTACTTAGCTACGGAGCAAAAACCTGGACACTTACAAAGAGGGTTCAGCTTGAATTGAGGACGACGCAGCGAGCAATGGAAAGATAAATGATAGGTGTAACCTTAAGAGACATGAAGAGAGCAGAGTGGATTAGGGAACAAACGGGGGTTAAGGATACCATAGCTGAAATCAAGAAGAAGAAATGGACATGGGCCGGGCATGTAGCGCGTAGAGAAGATAACCGCTGGCCGTTAAGGGTAACTAACTGGATTCCCAGAGGAGGCAAGCAGGTTAGGGGGAGAGAGAAGGTTAGGTGGACAGATGAGATTAAGAAGTTTGCGGGTATAAATTGGCAGCAGCAAGCACAGGACTGGGTTAACTGGCAGAACACGGGAGAGGCCTTTGTCCTGCAGTGGACGTAGTCAGGCTGATGATGATGATGATGATGATGATGACGACGATGATGATGATGATGATGAATATTTGATTCAACTGAGTGCTCACTATTTGTGCTAATGACTCTGTTAGGCTCACGAATAGAGATTTCATAAGTTTCGTCAAGGCCTTTTCTACTGTTGATCTTATTAAATCAGGCAACGACGACTCAAGCATCTGGTTTGCCCGGTTGGCAACGGAGGCATAGCCACGTGAGCGCTCAGAAAGAATAGATCAGGCCTGAAGCCGGGAGCGTCGTTGTTGTTTGATGATCTCTAGAAGTTGCAACTGACATGTCCTCATGGGGCAACTTTCATCGTGAGCTGCATGATTTCCTCTGCATAGACAGCATCTCACCTCTTGGGTTGAACATTTATCGGGTTTATGTTGGTCAGTACATCTGCGACACCTCATATCCGATCTACATCCCTTGATGGTATGCCCATACCTCCAGCATTTTTTGCACTGCAATGGGCGAGGGGATAGTGCATATACACGATACGTTAATGGCCATGCCTTAATTTCGGTCGGTCGAGCCGTGCCGGCAAAAGTCACGATCGCTTATTCTGTGGGGACCTTTTTTGTTCTCAACGTTTCGCGAGCATCGAAATACAGAGACAGCTCCTGCGGCCACAAACAATTCAAGTATTTCGGGTGGTGTAAGGCTCAAGTCCACTCCTCGAATAGTCCCTTCATACAGGCTAAATGGAGAGGTACGAAACCGCTCACCGGATTTGAGGCAAACGTTGGGCATTTTAGAAGTTCTGTGATGCAGGCCTGGTCCGGTGAGCAGCACAGAATGCCTCCACGTAAAACTGACGCACCTCAGTAATCATTTGGTAATAATCTAAAATATTCCGGAGTTTTCATGCGAATATACTCACTGTTGGTTGGAACCAGGGCCACAGGAACGCTCTTCAGACCACTGCATAAAATTAGATCGATTGGCAAATCCCTGTTACGAAGGGAAGCCGACCAGGCAGAATGTGCCTGGCCGGGAGAGGAAAGAGACATCAGGTTATTAGGCTTAACAGCACCGCCCGATCCGGCCGCGCCCCCACAGGAGGAAGCACGAAGGTGCCCTTGAAGTAGCAGCGGGGGTAGATCCCGAATTGAAACCGGACGCTCAGGCCTCAGAAAGCACCAGAGGAAACCTCAAAGACAGCGAGGACCTCACATGTCGGAACCGGTCAGCTGTCTGCGAACGCCGGTGAAAGAGCTCTTGCTCTTTCATCTATAACCTATAAGCTATTGCTATTGCTACAACCTATAATATATTGCTTATAGGTTGCCTTAAATGGCATAACGTCTTTCTTGTACAAAGTGACTAGTGGAGTCCCTCCAATTGTCGGTATTAGGCCCACTCTTATGTTTATTTATGTTAACGACGTTTCTTTTCCAGGTAGTTGTTCTTCTTTTTTCTTGCATGCTGATGACATTAGGACATTTTAGTAAATTTATTAAGTTAATGGCTGTCCCTTGCTGCAGTCAGATTTATGTTCTTTCTCTGAATGTTATGGCAATATTATACTTCTCTGAATACCTCAACGACCAAGTTGATGAGTATATCTCGCAAAACATCCCTCGTGTCGTTTCCATAATCTCTAAGTATACCGTGTCGTTATATAAACCTGTGTGAATTCAGTGATCTTGGTGCTCTTTTTGATAGCATGCTCAATTTTTCTTTTCCCACTATGCGCGTACTGTCACACGAGGCCTTTGTTCTCTCGGTTGTGTTTGCAGAACTTCTAGAGAATTCAGTTCAGCTACAGATTTTCGGAAATCGTGCCCCACAATATGTCGTCCTCGAACTTATGCTTCCGTGATCTAAAATGGCATGTCTAAATCAGACAGTAACACCATTGAGCGCATCCAGGAAAAAAATTCATAGGCATTAACAACATTGTTTTGCTAGAAATTTCTGTGGATCTCGTTCTAACACTGCCGCATTATTATCACTGCCATCACTTCGCGGCCGACGAAATCAGGCTGACTTTTTATTTGTTCATCGTATGATATAACGCCCTTTACTTCAGGGATGTGTAGACCTTCGCATTCCGCGTAAGATAACTGTAGAGAATTGACCATCATGTACCTGCTAGATCCTTTCAGCACACTACTATTCACAGAACAGAAAGTCTATAGAAAATCGTAACTTTCATTATCTGGATGTTTTTGACAGTACACTGCCATTGTTTTTATCGCAGCTATGAACTGTCTTAAGATATTTTTCCACAATATACCAATTCGTCCTCTTCCCGTTTTCAGGAAGCCTTCCACATAGTTGTGTATATTCCCCTTTATTTTTCACTGCCAATCCAATATTGTCATCTTGTCTTTTATTATTTTCATCTTGCGCGGCTTTCGTTTTGCTTGTGTGTTTTCGATCTCATTGATTTTTTTCTCTAGACTGCATTGTACTGTTTATTTTGTTTTAAATTTGCGTGCCCCTGCGAAAGACAACGTGGCTGCTTCTGGGCATTTCAAGAATTGATTGGCCTAGCACCAAAGATACAGTGAGGCTCGAACCCGGGTCCGCTGAGTACCAGCCCAGTGTTTTTCCACTGAGCTACGCTGGTGCTTGTGACTAGTTGGAAAACTTGCCTCAGGCTGGCTTGGTGTCGGGAAAGCATGAAATCGAAATTATACAATTTATAAAGCGTTTCAAAACAGCGAAATATCAAACAGTCGTCGCACAATGGGAATAGCGTACGGAGTGGGTCGTCACACACCCCAACCCATTAAAAAAGCTCGCTGTTCAGTTATTAACTGTGGCACATACCCACTCTAGGCATCATTCCTCATTGTCGTCAGCCACTGCATGGACAATTGGCACATAATCCCTAGCAAGTGTTTAGCGGATACCACGCTTCTCAGAAGAATGACGAGAAGTAGCATAGTGAATGCTGGCCTACTACCCATACGTTTATTAGTAATGCCGTTGTTTGTATCAAGCAATTGTGCTTGTTACCCAATGAGTGTTTTGAAAAGGCTCCGAAAGGCCGCTATTTGAGCTTTCGCTGTGACTGTGCTGCGCATTTTGTGCAGGTCTGGCCTTTTTTTTTTTGAAGACGATATCTTCCTTGGGGACCTTCGACGCAAAAATTTCGACCTGCCTGCCTTCCTGCCTGTACATTTGTCTGTTTGTACACTCGTAACGGCACTGAGTACTTGAAACGGCCTACCAAATTTGCAGCCCCCAGCAATGTTGCTCAAGATTTAGCGTTCATACTTGTGCAATTGTCAGTTAAAAAGCAATTATTGCGCATGTCTGGGGCCCCATAACAACACGTATATATTCTGCATATGCGTCTTTTACTAGAAAAGGCATACATAAGTAATTTTAAGAACCGTAGCGCTTATCACGCTGCGCTGACTATGGAACGCTTAAACGAAAAGACGAGTGTTTCCAACGTTTTGCTAAGACGAGATGATGGTGACACCTACCATCGCCTTGCGATTTACACCTTATCACCTCTGAGACGGGCTGTGGTTGTGGTTCACCTATTTATCGTGGCGCATACTCACTATGGGGGATTGGCCAAGAATCGAGTGGTTTTAAAAATTCCTGATCAGATTTGAAATAATGAAGGTATAATAAAAAGAATACCGATAGCCAAGGAAAGTGTGGTGCTTAATGCAATGCATACAATTATTTACATAAACGAATTTAATCTTAGAATGGAGCAATAATCTAATTTTTATGCGTATATAATTGTGTGAACACGTTAGGATAATGAAACAAGTGCTTGCATACCAGTCTCAAAGCCACGCGCTTTGTTTTCCAAGAAAACTGCCAGATGGCACTCCTGTCTCACGTGTGACGTGACTTGTTGCATTCTTTCGCCTCCGCAGCATGCTCGAGGCGCTCTAACGTAGCGCCTCCAGAATTCCATTCACTGATTTTTTTGCGCAGAATATGTGCAGCTGGAGAATAGGACTAGTTCATTGTTCTTTATAGTGCATACGTCAGACACTCTTCATCAACTACGACTATCGTATTTCGACGACATTTGCAGATTAACATGCAGATACGGGGCCAATTTTTTTTTCTGAAAATGTTATATGCATATTTTATATGCAGTTTTTGCATATAAACATATATGAATATTTCATAGGCAGTTATATGAAGTTTTTTTAGTCTTGTTCACTAAAACAAAATTTCAGGCACCAAAGTTTTAACAAAGCGTCTGAAATAGGAACACTACACCACAAAACTGTGGGTAATCATCATCATCAGCAGCAGCAGCAGCGGCAGCAGCAGCAGCAGCGGCAGCCGCAATTCCGTGCGCGAGCCATCACGTGTTCCCACGACCACTGTGCGAGCCAAGGAGAAGGGAAAGGTAAGGGGAGGGCATGCCCAGCCGGCCCAGGGCGTAAAAAATGTGGCGAAAATGACATCATGGCGGCCATATTCACTAGGCACAATGGCGCCGTTGCTATGGTTACGTGTTGCGCAGTGGAGCTGGTCTAGCAGTGAGCAGCCGCGGCTGGCGGCGGATTGTGTGCCTCCCCAGGTCTCGTGCTGAGCCGTGGCGGACAATATCTGTGCTCTGCGCCGCGTTATTGGTTACGCAGTGTTCTCCTGGCTGTTACATTACTCTTAGCATCGTTTACAAATCCCTTTGTCCGTCACGGGGTTTCAACAGTGCGTAGAACAAGTGCCTATCCATGTGTTGTGCGGCGGATGACGCGGATGAAGCAGTTAGTGTTCAGCGAAATTGCGTTGGGCACCATGACGAAGCTGAATGACGACGAACGCCCTGCAGGTCAGTGATGGTTGAGCAGTGCTCCTGCTTGTGACAACGGACGACGCTGTTGAGCCCAGCAAGACGCCGTGAGGACCATGTGCACATACGTAGTTTTGTGTTGTGTGTGTACAGTAACAACTTGCATGTGCGTATTAAAACACCTTTTCTGTTACGCTTGGTACACTCTCCACCAGCATTGCATGTAATCTCAACGTAACAGCAACCACGTTCAACTGTCACTAGCACCGTGCTCAAAGTCAGCACGATCGCAGAATGCTGACGCCGGTGAGTTTCACGCGGAACACGGACACAGTGGCCGGGCGCTGCGTCGGCCGCGTGGCGGAATACAACCATAGAAGGCGCACGACCGGTCTTGTCTGTACAGTTGCTGAATTATTGACGTGAAAGCACTCGCCGTTGTGAGTGCATCTAGCGCGCGTTCTCTTGTAGTCGCTTTGTTGTCGGCGAGCTGCTACTCCCTAATATTACTCGGCGAAGCGGTTTCACTGAAGGTGTCCCGCTGGCTCTGAGTGATGAGCCCAGTTCCATTAGTTTCGGATCGTCACGACATACGCGCTGCGCAGCCCACGTGCTTTGGGGGAGTCGCGCTTTATGCTTCGCATTCATATGTAAACAAGAGAGGAGAATTCGTCTAGTCAATATGGCCGACTTCCGGCTTCATCGCGGCTTCACAACGAGTGACGTCAGGGCCTCTCCTTACCTTTCCTTCCTCCGTGGTGCGATCCGAGCTCTCGTGAGCAGGAGACTCGAACGGTAAGCTGCCCCCATTCCAGCCGAGGCCTAGCGAGCAGGTGATCCTCAAGACTCCACCGATCGCCTCGACGACGTCGACTTCGGAATAGGACTGAACGTAGACTCAGTGAGTCGGCATGTTTCATGGCTTCCCGACAGCGCAAGTCACAAGGCGGGTCGAGTTCGCGATTTGAGGACTTCGACGCTTCGATACAGCCCAGGTTTGGTCACGCAGTATGTGGGAGCGGAAGTGATTCTCGCGAGTGGTGAGACCTCCGAGACGAGCTGAATTTCATGAGGCGACACCGTCTTCATCGGTCACGGCGTAAATCCACAGACGCTCGCCACGCATGGCCTAGCTCCGGTAAACGCACCCATGACCTTGACGAACCACAACCACGTGAGTTAGAAACTGCAGTTCACATCGAAGTAGAACATGCATGCAGCATCAATGCGGGAAGAGAAAGAAAACGGGATGAGGCGGCAGCGTGTGCAACTGCTCATCAAACAAGCGCGGACATAGTGGACTCGGAAAATACTGCTGACAACAGCTGGCACAGCAGCGTGCGCCACCGACCGCAGCCAATGCATCGTGAAGATGCACTCGCCAATGACAACCAGATGAGCAACAGAGCACAAAGTTCTTGTAGCTCAGAAGAACAGAGAACACCAAAGACCAATGCCTCCGTGGCAGAAAAGTATTCTCCGCTTAACAACCAGGTTGGCTTCAAATATGGGGAGGGGCGTAACACTGAAGAGAAAAATGTTTTCGAGCAATCGAATGCGGATGAAGAGCGACACAACATGGTACCCGAGACAAGAAACAACTGCCGAGTTTCGCATTCTCAGCGCCCTTCAATCCCGAATGCTATGCGTGGTCCCCCAGCCTTTCAGATGCAAGAAACGAACAAGACCGCCCACTTACGCGGAACCGGGACCATCCTGAGCTCAGCTATACGACTGTGTTCCCACGCATGATGCCGGGGTCACTGACCCCAAGGAGCAGAGACTCGAACAGCAGAACGTCACATCACCCCAGGATGCTCTGCAATGGCGTTCGTTGACCACCGGTAGATCAGATGCTGAACGTCCGGGCACCCAACACTAGCAGTGCCGCCCCTCCCCTAGGCGCCGCACCCGAGAGCAAGCGATCGACACCGATACAGAGAGCGATGACAGTGAGCACGGTGGGAAAGGGCCAAAACTGTTAAGTATCGAAGGCGAAGAGCACCGACTCGACCAGTCCTCCGCTGGCCGACAGGAACTCTCTTCGGAGGCTCCATCTCGGGATGAACCGGTGATGGAAGACTTGATGGAACGTTTCGAGGAGGCATACAAGCAAGCTTAACACTAACGCTACATTTGTGTGTACAAACAAGTGCGTGGGCACGTTTCATTTGTGAGACTACCCCGCACCTCCAACCCTTGTATTGGGGTTGTTTGACAATAATTGTATTTACATCAACTGTTACAAATATGCTGAGGTTTTCTCTACCCTTTTCTACGATTGTATAAAATTAATAATGCGTCCACTACCACTTTATTCATGCATGTAGTTTGCTTCTTTATTTGTACTTGTTCAGCAACGCTGCTCCGTGCTCCGACCAAATTTTATTGTTACTTCTGATGTGGCTGTCTTTACAGCGAAAGCGGTTAGTAGATCAAAAGTCCGGTCTAGCGCCGCGCCGTAGTTGCCCGCCGCCGCCGCCGGTGTTCGTAACCACAATACGCGAAATTAGACAAAAAATCTAGTAGCAATGATGCAGTGCATGGGGGCTTAAACCCGGGTCCGCTGAGTGCCAGCCCAGTATTCTACCACTGAGCTACGCCGGTGCTTGGAACTTGTAGGCAAACTTGCCTTAGGCAGGCTTGATGTCGGGAAAGCATTCGCGTTTATACGACTGATAAAGCATTTTAATACTGCGGAAGATCAAGCAGTCGTCGCACAAAGCGAATAGCGTGTAGTAGTTCGTCCAATGCTCCAAGCCATTACAAAAGCTTGTTCTTCAGTTATTAACTGTTATTAACTGTGGGGCATACCCACTTCAAGCATAATTCCTCATTGTCGTCGGCCACTGCATCAGCAATTGGCACAGAATTTCTTGCAATAGTTGAGCGGATACGACGCTTCCCAGAAGAATGAAGAAAAATAGCATAGCGAATGCCAGCCTACTACCCTAAAATTTTTAATAATGCCGTAGTGGGCATCAAGCAAGTGTGCTTGCACCAGTTACCCAATGAGTGTTTAGAAAGAGCTCTGAAAGGCCGCTCTTCTTTAGCTTTCGCTGTGTCTTCTGCACCTTCCGCGCAGGCCTGGCGTTTTAGGGGCACCCTAAAATATATATAGCGGCACCCGTTCGTCACCCGTAGTATGTAACAAGTATAACATTTTGACCTCCAAGGTGGTGCCGGTGAGAGACTTCTTCTGTGCGTTGTTGAACAATCAAAAATAGTGCTCAATGTACATGTCAATGACTGCTAATGGGGATTGAGAAACAGGAGCATTCGGCTTTTAGTTAACGCGCAGGCAGCGATCACCATTAGCAGCCATTGGCATGTACATTGAGCACTATCTGACAAGAAAGGGTTGCTACGTTATACTCGCTGGGTGTAACCTCCTTAGCTTTACAAAGGTTTAGCGAGGGTTGAGCCGCAGTGCCATGAATACATTGAACTTGTATATACCATGAATGAACTCGAGGTGGTTAAAAATGGGAAGTAAATACGAAGCGCAAGCCGCAAAAAAGTAAAAGCCAAATTCTCCGCCTCTCATTTCCCATTAGCAGCCATTGACATGTACATTGAGCACTATCTGACTGAAAAAGTTTGCTACGTCATACTCCCTGGGCGTAACCTCCTTGGTTTTCGAAAGGTTTAGCGAGCGTTCGGCCGCAGTGCCATGAATACAGTGAACTAGTATATACCATGAATGAACTCGAGGTGGTTAAAGGTGGGAAGTAGATACGAAGCGCAAGCCGTAAGAAAGTAAAAGCCGAATTCTCCTGTCTCTCATTTCCCATTAGCAGCCATTGGCCTGTACATTGAGCACTATCTGACAGGAAAAGCTTGCTACGTTGTGCTCACTGGGCGTAACCTCCTTGGTTTTTGATAGGTTTAGCGAGCGTTGGGCTGCAGTGCCATGAATACAGTGAACTAGTATATACCATGAACTCGAGGTGGTTAAAGGTGGGAAGTGGACCCGAAGCGCAAGCCGTAAGAAAGTGTGCGTGTGCCACCTCTCGTTTACTCCTTGGAATGTCTGCTGGATGGCAGTACTTCTATATGGGGAATATATGATGAAAAGATACGAGATGGTGGTACTTGGAGTGTTGAATAGATGGACGAACGGACACATAGACAGATGCATGGATGGACGCATGAGCGGACGCAGGGGCGGCCTAATGGACGAACGCAGGGACGGACGCACGAACAGACGCACACACGGACGGGCTGATGGACGCATGGACGATCACACTGACGGACGCATGGATGGACGGAAGCAAGAACGAATGGACGGACGAATTCTTCGCCCCACTCTCCATCATTCACTCCGTGGATATGCTGCCATTGTTTAAAGTCGGGCTGCAAAATTGATGTTTTGTAACTTTCGCCCGATTTCTCTACTATGTGCCACATCGAAGATTTATGAACTGGCTATTCACAGCATATTGTATGTTAGCGCGAATAATTCATTGATTGCTAATCAACATGGGTTTCTTCCTGGCTGCTCAACTACATTGATGACGCAAGTCTCTTCACCTATTCCTCAGAGACACAGAAAGAATGGGTTGACGTAGCCTTCTGTAACCTGAGCAAAGCTCTTGACGTTATCCGCCACTCACTGTTTCACAGAGAAAGCTGTTATGAGATCAGGACATGGGTCACGCGCGGCACTGTAGTTGTCCGCCGCTGTCAGCGCCGGTGTCCGTAACCAGTATCGAACGAGAAAAAACTAAGTAAATAAAAAACACCAATTCTATACCACTGAGCCGCGCCGGTGCTTGGAAGTCTTTTTTAAACTGGCCTTAGGCAGGCTTGATGTTGGAAAAGTAACCGCTTTAATATGTGTAATAAAGCATCTTGAACATCAAAGGAACAACCAGGCGTCATAGAATGCCAATTTCGTAATGAGTGGATCGTCCTATGCTCCCAACCATCAGAAAACTTGTTCTTGGTCTTCTATTAACTGTGGCGCACACTTCAGACATATTTTTCCATAGTCGTCAGTCCCTGCATAAAAAGATTTACAAAATTTCTAACAAGTGTACAGCTGATAGCACGCTCCTTTAAAAAATGACGAAATATAGCCTAGTGAATTCTGGCCTACTACACAATATTTATGATTGTTTATGGCGTAGCGGGTATCCAGCAGTGTGCTTGTAGCGTCCCAAAAAATGTTTATAAAAGGCTCTAAAAGAATGTTCTCCTATAGCTTTCGCTGTGACTGTGCCGCGCGTTCCGCACAGGGCTGGCGCTTTTTTCGTTTCAGTTAAACTTGCAAACTTTGATGTTGACTCGTCTGTTGTAAATCTCTTGCACAGCTCTCTGCTTAATAGACCACGTTACGTTGCCCTAAATGGCCAAACGTCTTCCTTGTATCTGACAATGTGATCTGGAATGACATTTCTAAATCCGGCAGTGACGCCATGGAGCGAGTCCAGAAAAAATCATAAGCATTTACAATAACAGTCTCGCTAGAAATGACTTTACATCTCGTTCTAACACTGTCAGATTATTATCATTGTCACCAATTCGCTGCCGATGAAATCGCGCTGACCTATTTTTTCTTTACAAACTAGTTTATGGTATGCTATACTGCCCTTTACTTCTCAGTTTTGTTAATTTTTGGATTCCGCGGATAAGTTACCCAGAGGGAATCGAACATTATATCTACCTTTCAACTTTCTACCTTTCAATCCCAAAGGGTGGAAACCTCCGGCGAAACGCCCTCCACACAAGAGATGGTCGTACAGTACCCAGGGTAGACACTATCAAAGTCCTCGGCATGATCATCGAGTCCCGGAGAACCAACACCCATACAGTACACAAGCTCTGAATTAAGACTGAGAATGACATACAAATCTTACGTAGAATATAGCCAGCCGGCACCATGACCTCAAAGAAGATACTCTGCTGCGTCTTGTACCAGCGTTTGCTTTGTACCATTTTACCTACGTTGCCGCTATACACAAATGGCTACGTGCTGAGCGCGATCAACTCAATGCGCTTATTCGCAAGGTGGTCAAACGAGCCCTTGGCCTCCCTATCACTACTCCAACGAACAAACTCCTCGAGCTTGGCATACATAACATGCTAGAAGAGGTTGTCGAAGCTCAGGAACGCGTACAAACGACCCGACTCACCACCACCTAGGCGGGCTGCCATATTCTGCTCGAGCTCGGCTTCTTCTCCGCGAGGCCCAGGGACCCCCCAGAGTTGACTGTAATTCCCCGTGAAATCCGTTGCATCATAAAGATCGCTCCTATTCCGCGAAATGTACACCCCGAATACAACAGAGGCAGGCGCCTTGCACGGGTGGCCGCCATTCTCAAGCGCATAGACATGGAGGCGGACAACATCTCGTTCGTGGACGCCGCTGCCCATCACAACAACCGAGCCTTCGCCGCGGTCGCGGTATCATCCCCGCAGCAGCTTCTTAGCTTTGCCACAATCTTCACCCGAAACCCCGAAGTTGCGAAGCAAGTAGCTATAGCTATAGCTATGCTAGACAGTAAACGGGAACTCATCTATAGCGACTCCAGACCGGCTATCAAAGCCTTTGAACGCGGAGTCATCTCCGACCAGGCGTTACGTATCCTGCACAGAGTGGACCCGAGTGCCCTGAAGCACCGCACGGTCATCTGGTTCCCCGCCCATCTCGGCCAGATGCCGGGTTCCCCATTCAACCTTAACGAGATCGCCCATGAAGCAACGCGTGCAATTACCGACCACACCGCCACAGGGCAACCCCACCTTGATGAATTAGAGACCAATCGGGATGCACCCATTACATGCAATGACATAAGAAAGCACTTTTAACCTTGAACGCCACATTTTTCTTTCCCCATATCCAAAACTTAACAGACCGCAGGCATTAAGCCTACGCCTATTACAGACACACATGTATCCAAACCTTGCCAAACTTCATGGTTATTATCCTGATGCGACACCAGCGACACGTTCCCCTCATGTGGATACACGGTGACACTCGCACACGTGCTCTGAGAGTGCAGAAACACTCCTCCCGACTCTACCTCAAACAAGTGGGAGAGGTCCCTCAGGAGCTCACTTGTCGCCAACTAGCGATGACCCGTACAGAAGGCCCACGAACCGGCCGCTAGGTATACTACCTGTTGGTCCCTACGTGGGAGACGCCCGCTACGCGCTATAGGCGCGTCCTGCAGGACTGAAATAAAGTTTTTTCATTCCATTCCATTCGTGTGCACACGCACAAAAAAAGACAAATGAATCCCCCCTCACCCCATCCCACGCGAGGAAAATTTCTGGCTACTCTCCTGACCTGATCACCATTTATGAGATTGTGATGCAGTTTAACGGCGTGCTATTCAGTGTACACGCTTCTGTATTTATACCTCTGGATGCGCATTGCATGTAGATTCCAGATTTGCAGTGCCTACTTCAGTCTGTCGTTATCAGCATTCTCTTTCTGTGCGCTGTCTTACTTGCCAAACATCTTCACCCGGTGAAATTGATGTATTCGCTCTTTGAAATTGAGATTTACTGATACGAGAAGAATTGTTTTTCTCTTAAATGTATCTTGCCTGCGGATGACCACTGACAAAAAAGTGTTTAGAAATGTTGTATTAGAGAGCTCGGGATCCCCATTCTAAACGAATATAATATTTGAAGGTAGCCTTTATTGAACCCATTATACATTTAAAACAAAGAAACGTTTAGTTAACGCTAAAAAAAGAAAGCAGCCGCCAGTGAGGATCGAACTCACGACCGCTGGTTTACAAGACCAGCGCTCTGCCACTGAGCTACGGCGGCCCACGCGACACCAGGTCGCTTATCGTCGGAGTCATCACAGATGTTCTTTATCGCTTTTTATTGCGAAATCAATTATATGGACAGTCTCGGCTGGACAGTCTCGGCTGAATTATACAGAGTGTCGCCACCGTCATGCACTGTATACTTATACTTATCTATATATATAAAACTCAAGAAAGAAGAAAAGCAACTCGCGCTCGACACCTGCAGCTGGTCGCGATAATATCTAGCACATGTACTTTGCCCCGCAGATGGGGGCAAAGGGGTTCAGTGCAAATGCGCGCGCGCTTATCCTTCAGTGGAAAGAATCGTGTTCCTAGGCCTTTCGCCGGAATGATTGCCTGGGCCACAAAAGTGACTTTACTCGTTCGGCGCGCCCCGTTTGCGAGAAGAGCGCGCTTTTCAAACACAACGAAGTAACAACTGTGACACTTGTTAGTTCGTACTCATATCTGCATCTGTGATTACGTTTGGTGCGCCGTTTCTTGTTTAACTCTTTCCTTACCACGCCTATTGAAATTGATCACCGGTTATTGACGCTTTGAATAATCGATTTTATCGTGCTAAATTTGTTTCTCGGGCATCCAGCACTTTCTAGTAGTTAGTCTAGCCACTCAACTTTCAGAATCAATTTGAATTTGCCCGTTTTGGAAACATGGTAATTTTTAACAGACCTTTGCGCGAAACAATGTGCGTGTATTGTTGGAAAAGTGCGCTAGACTGGCGAACTTGACAAAAGTGCGTGCTTGTCGAGAATATACTGCAGTAACATCGAAGTTATGTTATGAAAGGGACCTTTGCAATCAAAATATCAAATTAAGGTGTCAGGTTAGCTATTTCATAATGTTTATCAGCAATAATTGGCAGAAATTTATGCCAGCTATTCAATTAAATAACTGTTGCTAGGAGCCAGGAAGAATTTATTCTACAGAATATTTCCGATGGTCCGTCACACGTTTAAAGTGTCGAGGTGGCCTACTCAGCCAGTTTCCAGCAGCTTTGGTTTTGCTCGTATTGCTATATCAGACACAGAGTTGCATCTAGTGAGCCTCGCCGCGGTGGTATAGTGGCTAAGGTACTCGGCTGCTGACCCGCAGGTCCCGGGCTCCAATCCCGGCTGCACCGGCTGCATTTCCAATGGAGGCGGAAATGTTGTAGGCCTGTGTGCTCTGATTTGGATGCACGTTAAAAAACCCCAGGTAGTCTTAATTTCCGGAGCTCTCCACTACAGCGTCTCTCATAATCATATGGTCGTTTTAGGGTGCTAAACCCCATAAATTAATCAATCAAATGCATCTAGTGTCACTAGTTGCGCCACTGGCGCAGTCGTCACGCGCGCATAGGTGCGCACCAGCGCCGAAAAATACATGCGCCACTCGGAACCGTCTTGCAACCACACCTGAATTGAGCGAGGACGAGCTTAAATTTCGAGGCTGACAGCACCTCAAGTTCAAGCTCTGTGAAGACGATGTTTCGCGTCAGCCTGAGACATCCATAGCCATCCATGGGTTTGTTTTGTTCACGGCCCCAAGTTGTCTCCTCCACCGCAAATGCGTAGCTGCTGACATTTGTGCACAATCTTATAGCTAGTCTGGTTACGTGCGAGGTCCACACTTCCCTGGGGTGCGGTGTGCTGGCGCCGGCTGTAGATCTTCTCCTAACGGCAAGAAGGTTTCCAAAGCACATCTTGGCTCTAACAACAGAGCAGCGTGATAAGTTTTAGAACTTCGTGCGATATCGTTCTTTTTGTATTACGATGTGCAAAATGCTAAGAAATACGCTTGGACGCTTATATTGGTACGCCAACCTAAGCGGTGTGAGGTGGCTCATGGAAAGAGGTGACGCTAGGAGAAATAACGAAGTTCAATAGACATCTGATTTATAGAGGGATTGTTCACATCACGGACATCCATCTATATTGGAACAGCTGGAGGCTCTTATACCAAGAAAGCAAAAGGTTACCGGGAAATGTGAAGGAGCTCACATGTGTCTCACGAAAAACCGGGCAATGCTCCACCACTTGGCTCGAGCAACGAAGCAGCACCTCAGTACTGATTTTGTTTGTCTATGTGAAGAGAAACTTCTTTTTCAACTTTTGTCATTTTTTTACTGTTCCTGGATCATTTGCCTTCAAAATGTATATTTGAAATTTTCTTTCTTTTGAATATTTTTGCACATATAGTGTTTTCTATTGTTTTGTTTACCTATTAGCAACAAAAAATTATACACTTTTTACATTTTTATTCATTTGAAACTTCTTTTGTTGCTCTATAGCATAATTTTTTTAAAAGAGCATATCATTTCGCAATATTTGGTATGCTGTAATGCGTGATGGAGTGCTTTTCGAACTGAAAAAAAAAACAATGCTCCCGAGACATATGAAAAATAACCATTTTCACGCGGTAACGAGAGAGTTAAACAGCGCGTCAAGCGTCGAGCTGAAAACGCTGCTAGTTAGCTCTCGTCCTGTGTGTGTTGTCTTCGTGCGCCATTTGTACGCGAACAGCGCGCTGCACGTTTCGATTTACTAGTCAATCTCAGCATTACATTACAAGTTGTTGCTATCGCATTCATTGCTGTGTCACCCTTGAGGCGCGAAACTGGGACATTTTATTTCCCTCTTCGTAATATCCTACGACGACATTTCATCGAGTGTTCTGATGCACACGTCGCCTCTGAAAATGTCACGCGGACAGCTGCATGGCAGTTTGCCACCACAAAAAAGGGCGCTATTGTATTTTAAGAGCAGCCAGAAAGAGCGCGCGCAAATTTTTAACCGCTTTTATGGTGCACCTCGTACGAAGTATATACGCGTTAGTTATAAAATTCTATATTTTATTTATTTACGTTAGTGCTTTGCGTGTAGGCAGCAAATAATTCTTGGAAGGAATTAAATATGGTGGGTGGCGTTGGGTGAGGCAGTGGTCTACACAATAATCAACCATTTAATAATGAAGCATATATTTAACCTGCCCCGAAACAACCATGAAGTCTTAATGCCGGCGCACGCAAAAATAAAGCAACAAAAATAAACAATACTCTGCAGACATTCTTCACATAGAAAAATGACATAGACAGAGCGAATATGCACAGACAAAAAAGGAGTCAATGCAAAATGACAAGAATAAAAGGACTATAGACGAGAATCATAGAATGGCCATGAAAAACGTGCAATATATACAACTATGCGGCGGAAGGCTACCTGAAAGACAGAAAATCATTTTATAAACTTCATTGTACACATCCGTAAGAAATACAAGAAACCAACCTGTCTAAGCCCCAAGGAATTGCGCGACTAAACCCGGCAGAGCCGGTTACAGTGATGTGGATATAAAGCAACAAAAACTATTGTTGCTCATTTGCCAACAAACTGACTAATGATGGACATCATTGCTTTTTTACAGTCAGTAAATAAAAAAGAACAAGAAAGAAGGGACCCAGAGCATACGGGACATACAAGTAGACCATTTGATTTTACAACTCAGTGAGTAATTTCTTAATTTGCTTTGTTAAAATCGCTTAAAAATTGTTCAGGTAGTGCATTGAAAAAATTTTGGAATATATACACTTCTACATGCTTTTCTATATATGGTAGAAAACCGGGGTACTATAACAAGCTTTTTTTTTCTCTCAGGAGTCGAAGCGTTACATATGGCACTTTAAAGTCATCACACCAAATTGTATCTCAGCACAACTGTTTTAATAAATGAATGTCATGTAACTATGTCCGAAATAAGCTGAAATAAAAAAATCCTGGAATACACAAAATCCCGAATCCCAGAAAATAGTACTGGCATCTACCTTACTACCGTAAGCTATACTTTTTAAATTATTTCGAAGTAAACTGTCAATGCGTGTTTTCCAGCGTTCTGAGCAAAATGCGAGCTCTGTAATCCCATATCCCACCACACTATATGCTAGCGAATGAACTATCATTTTTTTCACTGATAGAGGCACCAAGCTTTCTATATTTAAAAGCAGACATGGCAAACTTCTCAGTTTGGAACAAATAAATGCCACGTGATGTTGCCAAGACATACTACCATTATGAAATATTACGCCTAGGTGTCTGAATGTTCCGACATTTTGCACTGCAGAATATTACATGGGTTGCAATGCTCGGTATGAAAAAAAATGGTATATCCATTTTTTTGTGCTTTAGAGGACTTCGAAAGCAGATAAGTTTTGTTTTTTTTCGTTTAGAATTCCGGATTTTTTTTCAGACCATATCATTGCATTATGAGCTGCACTCTGAAGAGCAATAATCATCCCTTCATAACGTATGGGACGTGTTATTAGCACCGGATTATCTGCATACTGGTACACATTGGTTATACCAATTCCCAAGGGGAAGTCATTCATAAATAAATTAAATAGCAATAGTGACAACACCGATCCTTGTGGCACACCAGCAGTAATACATTTTTGATTGCTAATTACTTCCCTACATCACATAGTGACATGTGACCTGTTTTGTAAGTAATTATAGAGTACAACATAAAACGGCGCCCGAAAGCCCGAAAAAAAGCTTTTCTAACAAAATGGTATGGTTCTTTGTTTGAGACGCTTTTGCCAAGTCTAAAAATAGAACACAACAGAACAGGTTCTTGTTTAAAGCCGAATATATTTCATCACTAAACTCTTCTAATAATGTTATAGTACTGCGATTAGCAATGAAACCAAATTGCCGGGGTGTTAGTAGCGAGAACTTCTGTAAGAAGAACAACATACATTGAAGAAAAAGTTGTCTAGTATCTGGGAGAGTATGGGCAAGATAGAAATTGGTCTATATTTTTCTATATCCCTGTTTTAAACAATGGCTTTAGTATTGGCGTTTTTAATTTCTCGGGAATCGATACAATGGTTAAAAATCTATTCAAAATGAAGAGAAGTACATCTGCTAATGCTTGAAAGTTCCATCGATTCGTGGCCACAGATACCCCATCAAGTCCTGGTTGCTTACTTGGATAAAAACTGAAAATATTCTCCTGAGATCTACTTTAGAGAGCGTGGACAAATAAGCAGATGCAGGAAGAGACTGGTTAAGCGTGCACGTGCGTTTATGCGCATGCGCATTTTTGGAAAAACGCGTGCAGAAGTGGTTAAACTTTCAACCACTATCTCTGGTTTCTCGTAAAACGATTTGACTAGATCAGTGGGCACGTAATTTTTGCCTCACAGACTATATACTAAAGCTTCTGTCTTTGCCGGATTTTAGTATGCTTAGTTGAATTGTTCCGAAAAATACCGCTTTTGATTGATTAATTGATTGATTAATATGTGGAGTTTAACGTCCCAGAACCACCATATGATTATGAGAGCCGCCGTAGTGGAGGGCTCCGTAAATTTTGACCATCTCGGGTTCTTTTACATGCACCCGAATTTGAGCACACGGGCCTACAACATTTCCGCCTTCATAGGAAATGTTGTGATTTGTGAATAAATCACGATGTCGTTGATGTAGCACATGCAGTGAGACCACTTTGCTTCCCCGAGGACGCGGTTCATGAGTCTATGAAAAGTCGCAGGAGCATTGCAAAGACCAAAGGGCATACGAGTGAACTCAAATAACCCTCTGTGGGACGTGAACGCGGTCTTGCACCGGTCACGCTCATCCATCCGGACTTGTAGGTAACCTTTGGAGGCATTTGATTCATATGTGGGGTTTAACGTCCCAAAGCCACCATATAATTATGAGAGACGCCGTAGTGGGGGGCTCCGGAAATTTCGACCACCTGGGGTTCTTTAACGTGCACCCAAATCTGAGCACACGGGCCTACAACATTTCCGCCTCCATCGGAAATGCAGCCGCCGCAGCCGGGATTCGAACCCGCGACCTGCAGGTCAGCAGTCGAGTACCTTAGCCACTACACAATCACGCTGGGGCACCTTTGGAAGCGTCTAATGCGGTGAAATACCGTGCAGTGTCGAGGTTTCCTACGATGGAGCTAATCGTGGGGAGCGGATAGGCATCCTTACGAGTCACTCTGTTCAGACGGCGGTATAGTGTACGCACAGGCGATGACTGGCAGTGATCTGCCACCAACTGACTGGCACCAACACAATTGGAGACGCCCAGGCACTGGGTGAAGGGCGAACAATGCCAGCTGAGAGCATCTCGTACAGCAAGCCATCAATTACCTGCCTCTTGGCCTGGCTGACGGGCCTGGGGTTACACTTCAAAGGAAGCGCGTCACCAATTTCGATCGAATGGCTCACCAAATTGGTACAGCCTGGTTGATTGGTGAAGAGCTCATCGTATTCGCGTAACAATGCCGACAAAGGAGCCTTCTGTGTATCATCCCATTGAGTCGCGCAGGCGATCAAAGGATGCGGAGCCTGTTCGTGTCGTGCCACTCGATCCCGATGGGGATTTTGAGCCGACGAGTGCATAGCGCAGGGGCCTGCCCCCGAAGTTTGCACGTGACATGGTTTCGACGCTTCTACTGCACAGGCAACAGAAAGCGCCGGTGGGCTGATGAACGGCTTTTGCTCGGAAAAATATCCATCGCGATAGCATCCATTCGCAATGCCCACTACGATACCGGTTTTAGGAGAAAGTCCCGATCGAGAATCACCGGAACACTGAGCCCTGGAAGATAACAAAACACGCGCGTCTCATTCGTCCTCCCCATCTGACAGTCAACCTCACGGCGTCCGCCGACTGGGCCACGCCTTTCGCGAGGATGAATGTCGTTCGGATGACCCGCAAGCGGGACAACACCTGTTCACCAAAGAACGAAGCGCTTGCGCCCGCGTCCAGCAACGTTGAGAATTGGCGACCGACAATGGTGACCGAAATAAACGGCGCGTGCGCACCTGCAAGACTGCTTGCCCGGTACGCAGAGGGGAGAAGCAAAAGCTCGGCCGCTCGTGCCTTCACGAACGGCCCGCGCCCCCGTTTCCCTGCCTCACATGAGGCACAAATGCGGAGGACTCCCTGGCTATGTGCCCTCTTTGACGGCAGCGGAAGCAGCGCACTCCATCGCCGTCCCTTTCCCGAGCAGCTTCGAGCTGCAGGGGTCGGTTTGCCGCGTGATCAAAGGAACCGCTCTGACGACCATCACCACCGGTGATGCGCTGAGTTGAATTTCGTCCCTGCTCGCGCGCGTCGAGTTGCGATGCAGCACCGGCTGCACGCCTCCCGTACGTGTAGGGATCTAAAGCTCGATTTCTTATCTCCCACGTGCGCCCACCTGTAGCGGTAGCGACAAAGGCAGCTCCAGCGGGATGTTGCCGCTGGGGAAGGGTCATGGACCCTCCCCAGCGTGCAGCGCAGTTCAACGTGCAGCGCAGTTCAAGGGCCTCGCTGGCTGGCGGTGGCGGGCGATAGGCACGCGCGGCGAGAATGTCGCCTTGAATGCGTCTGCCTCGACGGCCAATTCCTCCAAATCACGGAAGCGACTGCCGCGCAGGTACGCCGAAAAAGTCAAGTGTCAATCAGTGCCTAATCACCCGTTCAAAAATCAAAAAGTCAATCAAGTGCCTAATCACCCGTTCGACGCGCTCCTCGTTCGAGGATCTGGGCTCAGCGATAGAAAAAAAATGGCAGCATATCCACGGAGTGAATGATGGAGAGTGGGGCGAAGCATTCGTCCGTCCGTGCGTCCGTCTCTGTGACCGTCCATGCGTCTGTTTGCGCGCCCGTCCCTGCGTTCTTTCGTGCATCCGCCCCTGCGTCCGTTCATGCGTCCATCCATGCATCTGTTTGTGTGTCTGTCACGGACGGCCATTTTTGGCGACACCGCGTCACGGCAATTAACGGGCGCCGTACTCCCCGACTGACCGTGAGAAACGGCGGCGCATGAAAGGGAGCCGAGAAGGGCCGAATGGGGGGCTCTTCTTAGAACGTCGCCGCCGACAGTTAATCTTTTTGTAACTGTGGCGGCGTCTGCAAGGTCGTAGAAGGCCACGGTATACCCCGAACAAGGATTAGACAAGACGCACCCGCTGAGAGCTAAGTGGTTGACCGTTCCCACGGGGAAAAGCGTGGGAAACGCTCCGGTGGCCAAGCCGTATGACAACAACCCGACAGGTTGTCACTCTCGCTAGTTGAGGTCCCTCTCCCAATTAAAAAGGGGTGGGGTCAAAAAATTGCCCGCTATGACGCGATATTAACGTCTGCAACGTAGACATCGGGACTTCGCCTCGAGTTAGCTCAACCTGCTCGAAGTCACCTGCAATCACTAGCCTCCCGGAGCCACCAGCGTTGCAACATTGCCGACATCGCAGTCGTGCCAGAACTCTCTTCGACTTCTCGCATCCGATCGTCGGGGACACAACGCTGCCGGTCATCACACGTATGCCTTCACCTGTTTATATCTTCGAACTTTCTCCTCCGTCATTCTATTCTTGTTAGTTTGTGTAGTTTGTAATAGTTCTCTCTCGTAAGCTGATTTATTGTTTCTGTTACATATTTCTTTTTTTGTATCAAGTGTCGTTGTATTTTGTTAGTTGTATAGAAGTGTTGTATTAGATCCCGTGTGCTGCCATATCACTAGAGTAAAATTCGTTTTGTTTTCTCACGTCTCTGATCTCTTCACTGTCTCTGCTTGCGTACGGAACGAACCAACCTGCTGTCATTCCCGTCGCCGATTTCGCGCTGGCGACGCTAGAGTGGCAGCTTGTAACAGTGTCCGTTCGTTCATCTATTCAACACTCCAAGTCTCACCATCTCGCATCTTTTTATCATATATTCCCCATATAGAAGCACCGCCATCCAGCGGACATTCCAAGGACTAATCGAGAGGTGGCACACGCACACTTTCTTACGGCCTGCGCTTTGGGTCCACTTCCCACCTTTAACCACTTCGAGTTCATGGTATATTCTAGTTCACTGTATTCATGGCACTGCGACCAAACGCTCGCTAAACCTTTCGAAAACCAAGGAGGTTACGCCCAGCGAGTATAACGTAGCAACCTTTCTCAGTCAGATAGGGCTCAATTTACATGCCAATGGCTGTAATGAGAAATGAGAGACAGGAGAATTCGGCTTTTACTTTCTTACGGCTTGCGCTTCGTATCTACTTCTCATTTTTAACCACCTTGAGTTCATTCATGGTATATACAAGTTTATTGTATTCATGGCACTGCGGCTCAACGCTCGCTAAACCTTTCTAAAGCTAAGGAGGTTACACCCAGCGAGTATAATGTAGCATCCCTTTCTTGTCCGATAGTGCTTAATGTACATGCCAATGGCTGCTAATGGGGATCGCAGCGTGCGCGTTGACTAAAAGCCGAATGCTCATGTCTCTCATTCCCCATTAGCAGCCATTGCCATGTACATTGAGCATTATTTTTTATTGTTAAACAACGCACAGAAGAAATCTCTCACTGGCACCACCTTGGAGGTCAAGTGTTATACATATTTCGGGTATGTGCCACTGGTGGTTACATACGAGGGACGCCCAAGCCACGCCATAAGGAGCTTCGCCCCTAAAAGGTCTTCCATCGCACGTACGTACTCCTGAAGCGACTCATCAGGAGCTTTTGTGCAGAGCTCGAGCTCACGCCGCATCCTATTCTTGTAGTCAGCGGGTAAGAATTCGCGCAGGAAGGCTGCGCGGAACTCATCGATTGTTGCTGCTCGGGGGCCGGAAAGCCGAAGCCACCTGGCCGTCGAGTCAGCCAGTGCAGCCGGGACGACGGATCCGAGCACTTCCTGGTCGTCTAGACCCATGGCTCTCTGATAACGTGTGAGGGAGTCCAGGTAATCTCTTGCACTTTGCAGACCACCATACCCGCTGTAGGTCGGAACGGCCAACATTACAGCGGGATGAGGGCGTTTCGGTACGGCCGAAAGCGTTTGGACAGCCCCCGTGAGTGCCTGAATCATTTTGGCGGCATTTTGCAGCAGCGTCTGTGCGCCCGCTTCAAAGGAAGCTGTCGGTGCATTAGCGGCGCGATTTAGAAATGGATACCGGCCGTTGCGACATTGGGAAGCGCCTGTTGTTTACAGCTGCCTCTTGGGGCAGCCTCACGTGAAATTGCTAGGCCACTTGCGGCTAGTGGTACAGGCACGTGCTCGAAATGAGCCTGACTGCTATATTGCGAATAGCCAGCGGGCGAAATTCGGCAACGGCTGAGGCCTCGTTGCCGATCTGCACCCCAGAAGCTTCACTGAGAGCCGTTTTGGAGCGCTGTGACGGAACTGTTGTGCATTATAAAGGGAGCAGTAGTAGTCCTATTTGCCCGTGTGCACTGTTCGGGTTGGACTATGGCCCCGGACCCATAACACACTACCTCTCCTGTGGGAGCTGTGACGTAGCGTCTCATGTCATCTCGACTGGGGCTTGGGACAATTGAGGGTGCGCGATTGTGATGCTCAAGAGAGGCACTGGTCCTAATCTCGAGCGATGCGGTATCTGCTAAAAGCATCAGCGAACAAAACTCACGCGGAGCAGACATAACGCGGGTAATTACGGCAAGCCTGATTCGCAAAGGCGGACTGACTCGGCTAAGACTTATCAAAGGCTTGCCGAGCCTTTGATACCACGTTGGGCTCTAGTATGGTGACCCCGCTACTCACCGTAGCGGATGATTACCGCGGGTTCACGCTTAGTGAGCCACAGGGCCGCGACTCCGTCACATACTCGCGTGTAGCGCACTGCTCCGCACGCACTTAACTAATAAGGCGTTTAGCGCGGCGCGGCAAAACAGACAGTGTTCCAATACAAAAATGCACAACACTTTATTGCCTTTGGCGGCACCCCGAACAACGGTACAACGTCCGCTCCCGGGACGCGGAGAGCAAAGGCACCCTTACGCGGACGTTCACGATAAGGGGAAACCGCGAGCACGTCGCAGCTGGCATTGACGAGCATTGACACGCCGGTCGAGAAAAGGTCCCTCGCGGCTATGCTGCGCACTCTCACGATGGCCACTGCTGGGCCTTGTCGCGAGTGTTAGGGCAAACCTCGTACGCGTAGGCCTATATCAAATGCGGCTCGGTGTGGTACGACCACTTCAAGCACTAGGCAACGCTGTGGGTTTAGCGTACGGTACCGAAGCTAGCACTTAAGTAAACACGCCTGCCGAGGTGTCAAAGGCCACCCCAGGCAGGATGCAGTCCGGCATTCCCAAAGGGGACGCGGACGAAGGAAAACACGTGCTTCCCCGGCACCGACCACGGAGGAGAGAGCTCCCTCGGCACACGCGTAACCCGTGCCGCGCCCACACGTGGCGCCATCTATCGCCACGCGCGATTACCGTAGCATAAAAAAAGCAAAAGTGTGTGGCCGTGCGGCGGAATGCCCGCGAAATGGTCGCGGGCGCGCCTCAGTTCCCCACACACTCAGAGTAAATACAAACAAAAAAGAGCAAAAGCTCATAGACAAACTGAAGACAACAGGGAGAGGAAAAAATAAGACAGCAATATAAAAATTGAAGTGGAAGGTATACCGCTGCCATGCGGAAGGCTGGCGGAGGTAGGAAGAATTTGTACATTGAGCAAAACTGTGTTAGGACAACGCTAACCTCGGATGAAATCAATGACTCTGAACTCTCAAAATGTGAATATCAATAAAGTTAACATTATGCAGACATTGTATTCTTTAATTAATTGATAGAGTGTTGGAAGACGCAAGCTGGTACACCAAACGCCCAAGTCTCACAGGTTAGTTTACGCTGAATTAAAAAAATATATATATTTATGTATGTTGAAACAATTGAGAGCTATAAGGCCCGGCACTACGCCCTGCACTAGCTTGCAATGAAGCATACAGATCCGTCCAATTTTCACGGCAGTAAAGAGGTGGCATTGTTGAAAAAACAGGCCACTCACTGATTTCAAAAGAAAAGAAGAATACGTTTTTTCCGGATTTGTTGTTCACAATGGCTGAGCAACAGGTTCTTATGCATACGGATTTGATCACATTACGCAAAGTCCGGGAGCACGCGTGCTTCTACGTGACATATTCATTCTATTCATTGTGGTACTCGTTGTCTGAATGACTAGTGATTCGAGGTTAAGTCTGGTCATCGAATTCTTCTCCGTAGCCATAATGCGTGCGGTGTCCCCGTTCAGCTCGCGGCTCGTCTTCTCGGCATGTTCTGCGAGTGCACTTTCAGTGTGTGGCCCTTGGTGACGTCTGCAGAAGCCAACAACGTTGGCAAAAGCTGCCACTTTCGCCAATGCACACCGATTCGGAACCGGCTCATGGGATCTTGTAGAGATCACACCAGGAGATAGTTGCCGAGGCAACAGGATCCTCTCAGCAGCGCTTTCATGGTGTACAACTATTATTATTATTATTATTATTATTAATATTATTATTATTTTTATTATTATTACTATTGCCCCGCCGCGGTGGTCTAGTGGCTAAGGTACTCGGCTGCTGACCCGTAGGTTGCGGGTTCGAATCCCGGCTGCGGCAGCTGCATTTCCGATGGAGGCGGAAATGTTGTCGGCCCGTGTGCTCAGATTTGGGTGCACGTTAAAGAGCCCCAGGTGGTCGCAATTTCTGGAGCCGTCCACTATGGCGTCTCTCATAATCATATGGTAGTTTTGGGACATTAAACCCCAAATACCAACGCATTATTCTTATTACACTATTATTGTTAATATTATTATTATTATTATTATTATTATTATTATTATTATTATTATTATTATTATTATTATTATTATTATTATTATTATTATTATTATTATTATTATTATTATTATTATTATTGTAGAGAAGCCTCCGAACCCTCAAATTGGTCGAACTCTCAAGTGCTTTTTAGTGGGTCTACCCAAAAAGGACGCCGTTCGCGCCGAGAAACCGTGCTTGGCCGTTACTGTCGCCATTGTGTATGCTCACTGTGTACCGGCTAATAAACGCCTTAACACATTGGTGGAGAGTGCTACAATCCCTTTCGATGCCCTTAGAACTACGATCACGTACCCTGCCATCTACAATGTCCCACGACGCCTCTCAGCAAACGCCTCCTCCCATGCCACCCCCTTGTCCCGGTGTCCCCAGCATCCGCGATCCACCCATCTTCACGAGCATCGATGGCACTGACGTGGAGGACTGGCTCACCATTTACGAGCGCGTGAGCGTCCCCAACAAATGGGACGAAGACGGCAAGTTGACAAACTTGGTGTTCTACTTTGCGGGCGTTGCAAGTTTGTGGTAACACAACCAAACGTCCGATTTCGCTACCTGCCGGTCCAATTTTAAGACCGACATCACCAACGTTTTTGCCGCCCTGAAGTTCGTAAGCTGCAAGCCGAGCAGCGCTTACGCGAACGCACTCAGCAGGCCGGTGAATCATTCACCAGTTACATCGAAGATGTCCTATACTAACGCGAGAAATCTAACAACAGCATGTCCGAATCAGACAAGATCTGGAACGTCATGAAAGGCATTGACGATGATGCCTTCACGATGCTGCTTGCCAAAAATCCAGGCACAGTGGCTGAGGTCATCACGCTGTGCCACAGCTACGAGGAGGTCCACCGGCAGCGTTCGATGACCCGTCGCTCCACACCACGAGATGCAGGACATGCTGGCTTGGAGGCGAGATATGATCAGGTGGCGCTGCTGGCAGACCTCAAGTCCTTCATACGTGAAGAAATCGCGCGCCAGTTCTCTCTCCTGCCCTTTGCCCACCCACCGGCTGTTCAACAATTGGCCACTACCCTTCTCCCTCCCATCCATCGGGCGATTGAGCAGGAAATGGCCGAGGTCATGCCTGCGTGCCACCCTCACCAACCTTCAGCTTCTGCACCCCTCAGCTACGCCCAAGTTGTCGCCAGGCCGCCTCAAGTCGTTCCAGCACCGGCCCCTCTCACTTACGCCGAAGCTGCCTCTCAACTTCCGTCCTTTGTAGCGGGTATGCCCGCTACGTGTGTTGGCGCAACCCGACAATCGGCCCATCTGCTTTGCTTGCGGTTATGCCGGTCACGTAGCCCGTTATTGCTCTCAAGTACAGCCGGCTCCCATTTCGCCTGTTGCTGGTCAGCTTAGCCGTCCGTATAACGACGAACTGCCGTCTATGCCACTGTCGTCTCGCTCAGGTCCGTCTCATCGAACGTTGCCGTCTCCATGACGTCGTTCCCTATCCCCCATGCGGCCAAGATCGGCTGCTCATGAGCGGGAAAACTAGTTGTAGCAGTCCCAGAGGCAAGGAATGCGACGCTATCGCATTGTGAAAGCCCTCAAAGCCGCCCATCTAATGTCATTGACGTGCTAGTGGACGGTATTCATGCATCTGCTCTTATTGACATTGGAGCTGCCGTATCAGTCATGGACGGAAACCTTTGCCGCTTTTGTGACGACGCCAATTTCTAGGTTATCCCTTTGTATCTCTAGTTCACATCGCATTCATCTTGCAACAAGATGCACAGCTTGCGTTGTCGTTCGGGACGTTCTGTATGTCGCCCAATCCATCATCATTCCTGCATGTTCTCATGACGTCATCCTGGGATGAGATTTTCTATTCCGAAACGACGCAGTCATCCATCGTGCCGCCACCGACTCTCACCCTTCTCGCATTTGACGCCAGAAGACTGTCCCTCGACGCTGAGCAATATTCTAGTGAAAGACGATACCATAGTGCCTCTAAGCTCGACGATGGGTGTATCAGTCTACTGTCCCGGTCTCTCCGACATATTTGCACTCATTTCGCCATCCGACCAGGCTTCCAGAAGGAAAGGGTTGCTAGTACCTTTCGCGACCGTGGAAATAACCCAGGGCAACGCCTCTGTTTTTGTGACCAACCCATCCCCGTACACTGTTACCTTGGTTCGAGGGGAATGTCTCGGCAGAGTGGAACCAGTCGACGACGTACAAGTCTTGGACGTATCCGATGACTTGCGTTGTCCCAATTCGCGTACCATCAGTGCTGTTTCCACTTCTGATCCATCATCTCCTGATGTATTTGTCCCCTACATTGATGACAAACTTACGCCGGTGCAGCGTTCCCAGCTTCTTGACCTGTTGCAAGAATACCATTCTTCTTTCTATGTCGGGCGAAGTTCTCTCGGTCGCGCGTCCGCTGTTACGCATCGTATTGACACTGGCGCCCATCCTACATTACGGCAACGTCCATACCACGTGTCGCCTGCTGAACGTCGGAAAATTAACTAGCAGGTTGGCGATATGCTCCGACGCGACGGTTTTCGGCCTTCGGACAGTCCATGGGCGTCTCTTGCTTTTCTTGTTGCGAAAAAAGATGGTTCTGTGTTCTTCTGTGTAGACTACAGACGGCTCAATAAGATCACTCGCAAGGATGTTTACCCACTGCCGCGCATCGATGATGCAATTCACTGCCTTCACGGAGCCGATTTTTTTTGTTCTCTCGATCTGCATCGGGGTACTGGCAAGTACCCATGGCTGATGATGCTCGACCGAAGGCTGCCTTCATCACACCCGACGGCTTGTACGGATTCGACGTCATGCCATTTGGTCTATGTAATGCACCTGCGACCTTTGAGCACATGATGAACACCGGTCTGCGCAACTTGAAATGGCACACGTGCTTGTGTTACCTCGATGACGTTGTCGTCTTCGCTCCAGATTTCTCCACGCATCCCTAACACCTGAAAGAAGTTTTCGCACGTGTGAACAATGCCGGCTTGCAACTAAATCTGAAGAAGTGCCGCTTTGCAGCACGGCAACTCACCATCCTAGGGTACGTCGTGTCCAAGGATGGCATTCTTCTTAGCCCAGCCAAGCTTCGGGCCGTGGCCGAATTCCCCAAACCTGCGTCCGTCAAAGAACTTCGTAGTTTCGTGAGCCTGTGCTCACACTTACGGCGCTTCATATGAAACTTTGCCACGATCATATCACCGCTGACGAAGCTCTTTGGAAGTAACGGGCCCCTCAATTCGTGGTCGTCCGAGTGCGACGACGCCTTCGCGAAGCTCCGCCATTTGTTGACGTCCCCTCCAATTCTATACGCCACTACGACCCTACGGTCCCAACGGAGGTACACAAGGACGCAAGTGGTGTAGGCCTCGACACAGTCCTGGCGGTGCGCAAATCCCGATTCCCTGATTACGTCGTGGCAAATGCAAGCCGTACGCTCACGAGAGCCGAGACAAACTACACCGTCTCGGAGAAAGAGTGCCTGGCAACCGTCTGGGTCCTTACAAAGTTTCGACCTTATTTGTATGGTCGTCCAGTTGATGTCGTCACCGACCATCATGCACTATGCTGGCTGTCATCATTGAAGGATTCCCCAGGCCGTCTCGCCCGTTGGGCTCTTCGCTTACAAGACTACGACATCGGCGTGCTGTACCGCAACGGACGCCAGCATGGTGACGCCGACGCTCTCTCACACTTCCCTCTACCTCAAGACGACGTGCCCTGCTCAGTAACCTCAATTGCTGTATCATCCATCGGCGGTTGACATCATCGCTACCGAACAGCGAAAGGATAATTGGATCGTCCCGCTTATCGCCTTGCTCTCTGATCCGTCCACAGCGCCATCCACGCGTGCCTTGCGTCGTCGAGCTCGCCATTTCGGCATTCGTGACGGCCTCCTACACCGACGCAATTACGACGCCGATGGCCGGCATTAGTTACTCGTGCATGATACCCCGCAGTATGCGGTCGGAGATATGTGAATCCTTCCATTATGATCCGCAATGCGCGCACTCTGGGGTATTCAAAGCCTACCATCGCATTTGACAACGCTACTTCTGGCGTGGGATGTACCGCTACGTGCAGCAGTTCATTCGCTCCTGCCTCGCTTGCCAACGCCGCAAACATCAGCACACATGTAGTCAGCCGGTCTGCAACCGTTACCTTGCCCTGACCGTCTGTTTGGGTGCATAGGTATCGATTTGTATGGACCACTTTCTCTGACGTCGGCTGGTAAGCGCTGGGCCATTGTCGCCGTAGATCATTTAACGCGATACGGCGAAACCGCCGCTCTCCCTGCGGCTCCTGGGCGTGATGTTGCGTCCTTCCTACTGCATCGATTGATACTGCGCCATGGTCCACCCCAGGAGATTCTCAGTGATCGAGGCCGTGTCTTCTTGTCAGAAGTCGTCGAAGCCGTTCTCACTGAGTGCCATTCTGTCCAACGCCAAACTACTGCTTATCACCCGCAGACGAATGGTCTCACCAAAAGCTTTAACCGCACACTCGGCGACATGCTTTCGATGTACGTCGCCGCCAACCACACGAATTGGGATACTATATTGCCGTTGGCTACCTACGCCTACAACACCGCCCTTCAGAGCACGACCGGTTTTTCACCTTTCTTCTTGCTGTACAAAAGGCACCCGTCACACACCATCGGCACGACACTCCCGTACACGCCGGATCCATCTGAGTATGCACCTATTTTTGAGACAGCCAGGCTTCCTGAAGAGTGTTGCGAGCTTGCCAAGACTTTTACGACGCATGAGCAAGAGTGGCAGAAGAGTATTTGTGTATGGCTCCGCCACCTCTTAGCCCACGTTCCTTCCTGGTTCCCTTGTATGGCTCTCAATCACGACCTCTGTAGCTGGCCTTTATTCCAAACTACTCTTGAAATACGAAGGTACCTACCGTGTGATCGAGCGCACATCTCCTGTACACTATCTGATCGAACCAATTGAAGAATCTGTGGACATGCGCCATCGTGGGTGCGACATAGTTAACGTGGAGCGCCTGAAAGCTTACTATGACCCGCTCATAGTGAGAAGCTGTTAGGTCGCCAGGCGGCTCCCTCTTCGACCCCGGGGTAATTGTACAGAAGCCTCCGAACACTCAAATTGGTTGAACTCTCAAGTTCTTTCTAGTGGGTCTACCCAAAAAGGACGCCGCTCGCGCGGAGAGTCCGTGCTAGGCCGTTACTGTCGCCATTGTGTATGCTCGCTGTATGCCGGCTAATAAACGCCCTGACATTATTATTATTATTATTATTATTATTATTATTATTATTATTATTATTATTATTATTATTATTATTATTATTATTATTATTATTATTTACTGCGACTTGAACAACGCTTTTGACGAATTCAGCTACTTATGTTTTTGCTTAAACTTGCAAGCTTTGATGTTGACTCGTCCGTTGTGAATCTCCTGCACAGCTAATGCTTATAGGTTGCCTTAAATGGCCGAACGCCTTCCTTGTACAAAGTGACTAGTGGAGTCCCTCCAATGGTCGGTATTAGGCCCACTCTTATATTTATTTGTGTTAACGACGTTTCTTTTCGAATTAGTTATTCTTCTTTTTCTTGCATGCTGATGAAATTAGCATATTTCAGGAAATTTATTCAGTTAATGACTGTCGCTTGCTGCAGGCAAATTTGTGTTCTTCTCTGAATGTTATGGCAATATTGTACTTTCCGTGATTACATCAAAGACCAAGTTGATGAGGATATCTCGCAAAACATCCCTCGTGTCATTTCCATACTCTGTCAGTATACCGTGTCGTTATATAAAGCTATGTGAATTCAGTGATCTTGGTGCTCTTTTTGATGGCATGCTCCATTTTTCTTCTCTCCCTATACGCATACTGTCACGCGAGGCCTTCGTTCACTCGGTTGTGTTTGCAGAACCTCTACAGAAATCAGCTCAGCTATATATTTTCAGAAATTGTACACCACAATATGTCGTACTCAACTTGAATATGCTTCCGTGATCTAAAATGGGATGCCTAAATCAGGCAGTGACACCACTGAGCACCTCCAGAAAAAAATGCATAAGCATTTTGCCAGAAATTACTGCGGATCTCATACTAACACTGCCAGATTATTATCATTACCATCACTTTACGGCTGACGAAATCAGGCTGACATGTTATTTGTTCATCGTATGATATACCGCCCTTTACTTCCGGGATGTGTAGACTTTCTGATTCCGCGCAAGATAACTACAGAGGATCGACCATAATGTACCTGCTAGATTTTTTCAGCACACTACCATTCACAGAATAGAAAGTCTAGAAAATCTTAACTTTTATGATCTAGATGTTTTTGACAGTACACTGCCGTTGTTTTTATCGCAGCTTTGAACTGTCTTAAGATATTTTTCCACAATGTACCGATTCGTCCGTTTTCCGTTTTTCAGGAAGCCTTCCACATAGTTGTGTATATTCCCCTTTATTTTTCACTGCCATTCCGAAATTCTCATCTTGTCTTTTACTATTTCCATCTTGCGCGGCTTTCCTTTTGCTTGTGTGTTTTCGCTCTCATTATTGATTTTTTTCTCTAGACTGCATTGTACTGTTTCTTTTGTTTTAAATTTGCGTGCGCCTGCGAAAGACTACGTGGCTGCTTCTAGGCACTTTAAATAATGATTGACCTAGCACCAAAGACACAGTGAGGCTCGAATCCGGGTCCGCTGGATGCCAGCCCAATATTCTTCCACTGAGCAACGCTGGTGGTTGTGACTTGATGGCAAACTTGCCTCAGGCTGGATTGATGTCGGGAAAGCATGCAATCGCGCTAATACGTCTTATAAAGCGTTTTAAAACAACAAAATATCAAACAGTTGTCGCACAATGTGAATAGCGTGAGGAGTCGGTCGTCCAACCCTCCAACCCATTACAAAAGCTTGCTGTTCAGTTATTAACTGTGGTGCATACCCACTCTAGGCATCATTCCTCATCGTCGTCAGCCACTGCATGGACAATTGGCGCAAAATTCCTAGCAAGTGTTTAGTGGATACCACGCTTCTCAGAAGAATGACGAGAAATAGCATAGCGAATGCCAGACCCGCAGGTCGCGGGTTCGAATCCCGACTGTGGCGGCTGCATTTCCGATGGTGGCGGAATTGTTGTTGGCCCGTGTACTCAGATTTGGGTGCACGTTAAAGAACCCCAGGTGGTCGAAATTCCCGAGCCCTCCCCTACGGCGTCTCTCATAATCATATGGTGGTTTTGGGACGTTAAACCCCACAAATCGATCAATCAATAGCGTATGCCAGCCTACTACCCAAACGTTTATTAGTAATGCCCTTGTTTGATAGAATGCTCAATTTTCTCCTCATACTAAACGTACTGTCACGCGAGCAAGTCTGCTTGTTACCAATTGAGTGTTTGGAAAAGGCTCTGAAAGGCCGCTCTTCGAGCTTTCGCTGACTGTGCTGTGCCTTTCGTGCAGGCCTGGCGTTTTTTTGAAGACGTTGGTCTTTCTTGGGGACCTTCGACGCAAAAATTTGTGCCTGCCTGCATGCCTGCCTGCCTGCCTGGCCGCCCGCCCGCCCGCCCGCCTGCCCGTCTGTCTGTCTGTCTGTCTGTCTGTCTGTCTGTCTGTCTGTCTGTCTGTCTGTCTGTCTGTCTGTCTGTCTGTCTGTCTACTCTTAACGGCACTGGGTACTTGAAACGGCCAACCCCATCCGGAGTACCCACCAATGTTGCTCAAAATTTTGCGTTCATTCCTGTGCAATTGTCAATAAAAAGCAATTATTGCGCATATCTGGGGCACCATAACAACAGGTATATATTGTCACGGGGTCGTGACGTGGCCGAAGACAGGAAACTTCGTGTTGGGATTTAACTGTTTATTTGGGCGAACCTGTGTCGAGTAAACGGAAAGTCTAATTACAGCAGCAGTCTTGCACAGGTAGCAGTCTCGGACTGATAGCGGCGAACTGAGCGTCGGCCTTCGATCAACAACTGACAAGCGGCGAAGCGCGTCGGCATTTATACCCTTGCCGTCGAATGTTCTAGCGTTATCGCTGGCGGTGGTGTAGGTTCCAGAACAATCCGTACCGTTCGCACAGTGGGCGTGATCTTATCGAAATGATCTACTACAGTCCGGAACCTTCTCGAAAACTGCAGGTGTGGTTTGCGCTGAGAATCGTGTGGTGTTTTGGGACGATAACAAAAACTTGGGAAATGGAACGTGGCAATATGCTGAATGTGCGTCTTTTACTAGAAAATGCATACATAACTAATTTTAAGGACCGTAGCGCTTATCACGCTGCGCTGACCATGCAACGTTTGCACGAAAAGACGAGTGTTTCCAACGCTTCGCTAAGACGAGATGATGGTGACACCTACCCGTCGCCTTGCGTTCTACACCTTAATACCTCTGAGACGGGCGCGCACACCAGTCTGAAAGCCCCGCGCTTCGTTTTCCAAGAAAACTGCAAAATGGCGATCATGCTCTCACGTGTGACGTGACTTGATGCGTTCTTTCACCTCCGCTGCACGCTTGAGGTATTCTAACGTAGCGCCTCCAGAATATCATTCACCGATTTTCTCGCGCAGAACATCAAAGACATGTTTTGTTCACTTTCTCCACACGCAAGACTATCGTCTTTCGACGACATTTGCAGATTAACATGTAGATACGGGGCTAATTTTTTTTCTGAAAACGTTATATGCATATTTTATCATTTCCTTGTGGATGCCAGAATTTTTTTTAGGGTTGTTCACTGAAACAAAATTTTTGGCATCAAAGTGTTAACAAATCGTCTGAAATAGGAACATAACCCAACAAAACTGCCGATTATCATCATCAGCAGCAGCGGTGTTCGCAATTCCGTGCGCGAGCCATCACGTGTTCCCGCGAGCACGCACTGTGCGAGCCGAGCCCTCGTGAGCAGGAGACTCGAACTGAAGCTGCCCCCGTTCCAGCCGAGGCCTAGCAAGCGGACGACCCTCAAGGCTCTACCGATCGCCTCGACGACGTCGACTTAGGAATAGGACTGAACGTAGACTCGGTGAGTCGGCGTGTTTCATGGCTTCCCGACAGCGCAAGTCACATCGCGGGTTGAGTTCGCTATTTGAGGACTTCGACGCTTCGATACAGCCCGGGTTTGGTCACGCAGTATGTGGGAGTGGAAGTGATTTTCGTGAGTGGCGAGACCTCCGAGACGAGCTGAATTTCATGAGACGACATCGTCTGAATCTGTCCCGGCGTAAATTCACAGACGCTCGAAACGCAAGGCCTAGCTCCGGTAAACGCACCCATGACCCTGACGAACCACAACCACGTGAGTTAGAAACTGCAGTTGACATCGAAGTAGAACACGCATGCAGCATCAATGCGGAAAGAGAAAGCAAACGGGATGAGGCCTCAGCGTGTGCAACTGGTCATCAAACAAGCGCGGACATAGTGAACTCTGAAAATACTGCTGAAAACAGCTGGCACAGCAGCGTGCGCCACCGACCGCAGCCAATGCATCGTGAAGATGCACTCGCCAATGACAGCCAGATGAGCAACAGAGCACAAAGTTCTTGTAGCTCAGAAGAACAAAGAACACCAAAGACCAATACCTCCGTGGCAGAAAAGTATTTTCCGCTTAACAACCAGGTTGGCTTCGAATATGCGGAGGGGCGTAACACTGAAGAGGAAAATGTTGTCGAGCAATCGAATGCGGATGAAGAGGGACACAACATGGTGCCCGAAATAAACAACTGCCGAGTTTCGCATTCTCAGCGCTTTTCAATTTCGAATGCTATGCGTGGTCCCCCAGCTTTTGAGGTGCAAGAAAATAACCAAGACCGCCCACTTACGCGGAACCGGGACCATCCTAAGCTCAGTTATACGACTGTGTGCCCACGCATTGACACCGGGGTCACTGGCTTCAAGGAGCAGAGACTCGAAGAACAGCAGAACGTCACCCGAAGATAGCCTGCAATGGCGGTCGTTGACCACCGGTAGGTCAGATGCAGAATGTCCGGGCCAACAGCACCAGCAGTACCACCCCTTCCGCACCAGAGACCACACCAGAGAGCAGGCGATCGACGCCGATACAGAGAGCGATAACAGTGAGCACGGCGGGAAAGGGCCAAAACTGCTAAGCCTCGAAGGTGAAGAGCACCGACTGGACCAGTCCTCTGCTGGCCGACAGGAACTTTCTTCGGAGGCTCCATCTCAGGAGGAACCGATGATGGAAGACTTGATGGAACGTTTCGAGGAGGCATACAAGCAAGCTAAACTCCGAATGCTACCGCTGTGAACAAACAAGTGCGTGTGCGCGTATATTTGCGAGACTACCCCGCACCTCGAACCCTTGTATTGGGTTGATTGACAATATTTGTATTTACATCAACTGTTACAAATATGCTTACGTTTTCTGTACCTTTTCTACGATTGTATAAAAATTTTAATGCGTCCAATGCCACATGATTCATGCATGTAGTTTACTTCTTAATTTGTTCTTGTTCAGCATTGCTGCTCCGACCAAATTTTATTGTTACTTCTGATGTGGCTGTTTTTACAGCGAAAGCTTTTAGGAGATCAGAACTCGGGTCTCGCGCAGCACCGTAGTTGTCCGCCGCCATCGCCGGTGTTCGAAACCACGATACGTGAATTTAGACAAAAAATCTAGTACCAATGACTCAGTGCATGGGGGCCCAAACCCGGGTTCGCTGAGTGCCAGCCCAGTATTCTACCACTTAGCTACGCCGGTGCTTAAGACATGTAGGCAAACTTGCCTTAGGCAGGCTTGATGTCGGGAAAGCATTCGCGTTAATACGACTGATAAAGCATTTTAATACTGCGGAAGATCAAGCAGTAGTCGCACAATGTGAATAGCGTGTAGTAGTTTGTCCAATGCTCCAAGCCATTACAAAAGCTTGTTCTTCAGTTAATAACTGTTATTAACTGTGGGGCATACCCACTTCAAGCATAATTCCTCATCGTCGTCGGCCACTGCATCAGCAATTGGCACAGAATTCCTTGCAATAGTTGAGCGGATACGACGCTTCTGAGAATAATGTCGAAAAATAGCATAGCGAATGCCGGCCTACTACCCTAAAATTTTTAATAATGCTGTAGTGGGCATCAAGCAAGTGTGCTTACACCATGCAGTTACCCAATGAGTGTTTAGAAAGGGCTCTGAAAGGTCGCTCTTCTTTAGCTTTCGCTGTAACTGTGCTGCGCCTTCCGCGCAGGCCTGGCGTTTTTTAAGTTCGGGCTGCAAAACTGATGTTTTGTAACTATCGCCCGATTTCTCTACTATGTGCCACATCGAAGATTTATGAACTGGCTATTCACAGCATATTGTATGTTAGCGCAAAGAATTCATTGATTCCTAATCAACATGGGTTTCTTCCTGGCTGCTCAACTACCACCAATTTTGCTACTTTGATGACGCAAGTCTCTTCACCGATTTCTCAGAGACACAGAAAGAATAGGTTGACGTAGCCTTCTGTAACCTGAGCAAAGCTCTTGACGTTGTCAGCCACTTACTGTTTCACAGCGATCGCTGTTATGAGATCAAGACAAGGGTCACGCGCGGCGCAGTAGTTGTCCGCCGCTGTCGACGCCGGTGTCCGTAACCAGTATCGAACGAGAAAAATTAAAGTAAATAAAAAACACCAATTCTATACCACTGAGCCACGCCAGTGCTGGGAAGTCATTTCTAAACTGGCCTTAGGCAGGCTTGATGTTGGAAAAGTAACCGTTTTAGTATGTGTAATAAAGCATCTTGAACATCAAAGGAACAACCAGGCGTCACAGAATGCCTATTGCGTAACGAGTGGATCGTCCTATGCCCCAAACCATAAGAAAACTTGTTCTTGGTCGACTATTAACTGTGGCGCTCACTTCAGACATATTTTTCGATAGTCGTCAGCCACTGCATAAAAAAATCACAAAATTTATAACAAGTGTAAGCGGATACCACGCTTCTCCAAAGAATGACGAAAGATAGCCTATAGTGAATTCTGGCCTACTACACAAAATTTATGATTGTTTATGGCGTAGCGGGTACCCAGCAGTATGGTTGTAGCGTCCCAAAGAATGTTTATAAAAGGCTCTAAAAGAATGCTCTCCTATAGCTTTCGCTGTGAATGTGCCGTGCGTTCCGCGCAGGGCTGGCGCTTTTTTCGTTTCAGTAGTAAACTTGCAAACTTTGATGTTGACTCGTCTGTTGTGAATCTCTTGCACAGCTATCTGCTTAATAGACCACGTTATGTTGCCCTAAATGGCCAAACGTCTTCCTTGTATCTGACAATGTGATCTGGAATGACATTTCTAAATCCGGCAGTGACGCCATGGAGCGAATCCAGAAAAATTCATAGGCATTTACAATAATAGTTTCGCTAGAAATGACTTTACATCTCGTTCTAACACTGTCAGATTATTATCATTGTCACCAATTCGCTGCCGATGAAATCGCGCTGACCTATTTTTTCTTTACAAACTAGTTTATGGTATGCTATACTGCCCTTTACTTCTCAGTTTTGTTAATTTTTGGATTCCGCGGATAAGTTACCCAGAGGGAATCGAACATTATATCTACCTTTCAACTTTCTACCTTTCAATCCCAAAGGGTGGAAACCTCCGGCGAAACGCCCTCCACACAAGAGATGGTCGTACAGTACCCAGGGTAGACACTATCAAAGTCCTCGGCATGATCATCGAGTCCCGGGGAACCAACACCCATACAGTACACAAGCTCTCAATTAAGACTAAGAGTGACAGACTAATCTTACGTAGAATATAGCCAGCCGGCACCATGGCCTCAAAGAAGATAACCTGCTGCGTCTTGTACAAGTGTTGTTTTGTGCCATTTTACCTACGTTGCCGCTATACACAAATGGCTACGTGCTGAGCGCGATCAACTCAATGCGCTTAATCGCAAGATGGTCAAACGAGCCCTTGGCCTCCCTATCACTACTCCAACACACAAACTCCTCGAGCTTGGCGTACATAACATGCTAGAAGAGGTTGTCGAAGCTCAGGAACGCGTACAAACGACCCGACTCACCACCACCTAGGCGGGCTGCCATATTCTGCTTGAGCTCGGCTTCTTCTCCTCGAGGGCCAGAAACCCCCCAGAGTTGACTGTAATTCCCCGTGAAATCCACGACCTATAACGATCACTCCTATTCCGCGAAATGTACACTCCGAATACAACAGAGACAGGCGCCTTGCACGGGTGACCGCTATTCTCAAGCGCATAGACATGGAGGCGGAGAACATCTCGTTCGTGGACGCCGCTGCCCATCACAACAACCGAGCTTTCGCCGCGGTCGCGGTATCATCCGCGCCGCAGCTTCTTAGCTCTGCCACAATCTTCACCCGACACCCCGAGGTTGCGGAGCAAGTAGCTATAACTATAGCTATGCTCGACAGTAAACAGGAACTCATCAACAGCGACTCCAGACCGGCCATCAAAGCCTTTGAACGCGGAGTCATCTCCGACCAGGCGTTACGTATCCTGCGCAGAGCGCACCCGAGTGCCCTGAAGCACCGCAGGGTCATCTGGTTCCCGCCCATCTCGGCCAGATGCCGGGTTCCCCATTCATCCTTAACGAGATCGCCCATGAAACAGCGCGTGCACTTACCGACCACACCACCACAGGGCAACCCCAGCTTGATGAATTAGAAACCAATCGGGATGCACCCATTACGTAGAATGACATAAGAAAGCACTTTTAACCTTGAACGCCACATTTTTGTACCGCCATATCCGAACCTAACAGACCACAGGCATTAAATCTACGCCTATTACAGACACACATGTACCCAAACATTGCCAAACTTCATGTTTATTATCCTGATGCGACACCAGCGACGCGTTCCCCTCATGTGGATACACGGTGACACTTGCACACGTGCTCTGAGAGTGCAGAAACACTCCTCCCGACTCTGCCTCAAACAAGTGGGAGAGGTCCCTCAGGAGCTCACTTGTCGCCAACTAGCCATGAGCCGTACAGAAGGCCCATGAACCGGCCGCTAGGTATACTACCTGTTGGTCCCTACGTGGGAGACGCCCGCTACGCGCTACAGGCGCGTCCTGCAGGACTGAAATAAAGTTTTTTCATTCCATTCCATTCGTGTGCACACACACAAAAAAGACAAGTGAATCCCCACCCCACCCCACGCGAGGAAAATTTCCAGCTACTCTCCTGACCTGATCACCATTTATGAGATTGTGATGCAGTTTAACGGCGTGCTATTAAATACACGCTTCTGTATTTATACCTCTGGATGCGCGTTGCATGTAGATTGCAGATTTGCAGTGCCGACTTCAGTCTGTCGTTATCAGCATTCTCTTTGTGTGCGTTGTCTCGCTTGCCAAACATCTTCACGCGGTGAAATATGTATTCGCTTTTGAAATTGTAATTTACTGACACGAGATGAATTGTTTTTCTCTTAAGTGTTTCTTGCCTGCGGATGACCACTAACAAATAATGTTTAGAAATGTTGTATTGAAGAGCTCGGGATTCCCATTCTAAACGAATATAATATTTGAAGGTAGCCTTTTTTGAACCGATTATACATTTATAACAAAGAAACGTTTAGTTAACGCTTAAAAAAAAGAAAGCAGCTGCCAGTGAGGATCGAACTCACGACCGCTGGTTTACAAGACCAGCGCTCTGCCTCTGAGCTATAGCGGCCTTTTTTTTCTTTCTTTATTGCCTGTTTACATACAACATTCACAAACATTTATACATCAAACAAGGTAGAAACATGAAACAAAAAAGAGGTAAAAAGCATCATATTTAACAGGCTTTTTAAAATTCCTTCATCTGTAGAAGGCTTTCTACTTGATGAAGCCATTCGGGCACCTCTTGTTGAACCTTTTGTGCTTCCACGAACGAACAGACAGATTGAAAGAAATATTGCCTGACCGGACGTGCATTAACATCAGCATGGCGCACCGCCATTCTAGATTGCCATATACCGTGCAGGCCCAGTAACATAACTAGGTCGAAAGGTATTCCTTCTTCATTTGATACTGGTAGAAATCTGATGCCATAGGCATCGAGAGGCAGATCCTTTTTCAAAGTCCTTTGGAGAACATCCCAGAAAAAGACTGCATCCCAGCAGTCCAGGAAAACATGCTCAATTGTTTCCGGCTTTTTGCAGAGAAGGCAATCAACACCCCAAGGGACGAATAAGCCTTTTTCTTGCATCCATGTTTTCACGGGCAAGGTCCCAGTGTGCAACTTAAAGAAAAAGGATTTCGCTCCAGGTGTTACCTCCATTTTTTAAACATGGCTTAAGACATTTTGGCCTGGGCCTACACGGTATAATGCTCTATATAGGGGAACAGGAAGAACTGTTTCTACTAAATCTTTGTATAACTTTTTACGTGAAACCGTACTGAGTTATTCCAATGAAAAACGCGTTTTTAGAAAGAGACATGAATCAACAACTTCTTTTAAGAAACCTCTAATACTTGCCTTCATGTGAACAGATGCTACCACAAATTCTGGCAACCGTCTTCCAAGCCTAAGCTGCATAACAGTACGTATGAATGGGTCTCGATTATTTCGGAAAAACATAAACCGATTAACTAACTGACGAAGATACAAATGACACAGACCAAGTCCTCCAGAGCGAACCCGTCTGAATAAGTTAGTTCTACTTGTTCGCTCCCAAGAAGAACCCCACAAGAAAACAGCAAATATTCGATGAAGCTTCTGTAGATTCACACGTGAACAATGCATTACCTGAAGGACATACCAGAGCTTACTGACTAAAAATACGTTACAAAATGTCGCTCTGGCGAAAATTGATAGCTGGAAACTATTGAGTTGTTCAGCTTTTTCTCGTAGCTCCACGGCCTGACGCCGCCAGTACGGTTCACTGTCACAATAATATTCTAATGGCACACCTAGGTATCGTACCGGAGTAGTAGTCCATGAAATAGCAGCCGCAAATTGTGGAGTCACAGGCCATTCGCCGTGCCAGTAACCCAGGCACTTGCTCCAGTTTACCAAACTACCACTTGCTTTACAATAAAGGTTCACAATTTTTATGGTTTCAGCGATACTATCATAATCTTTACAAAACACAGCTATATCATCTGCGTATGCCAGTACCCGTACTTCAGCTTCTTGTAGTTTGTACCCCACTATGTTATTGCTTTTCATGACTTTTTGGCAAAATGACTCTATATAAATTGAAAATAGGAGGGAAGACAAAGGGCAGCCTTGTCGTACAGAACGTCTGACATTAATTCGTTTCCCAAGAACTTTGTTGATGATTAGCCGAGTTTTACATCCAGTATATGCCATTCAAACTGTATCTCGAATCACTTTGCCAACATTGACATAGTCTAACAAAAGAAAAAGAATTTCGTGCGGTACTCGGTCAAATGCTTTTTCTAAATCTATCTGGATCATCGCGATGTGATCATTTGTGGCATCACAGCACTCCAATACACTTCGTGCCTTGTGAATGTTTGTGAATATAGTGCGCCTTTTGATCCCACATGTCTGGTGGTCGCCTACAATGTTATTAATAACTGTCTGCAGTCTCCTTGCTAGCACTTTCATCAAAATCTTGTAGTCGATATTTGAGAGACTGATTGGCCTGTACGATTTCACTTCACGTAATTTAACTGCGTCCTCAGTTTTTGGAATTAAAATAGTATGAGATAGCAGAAAAGAAGGTGGCAAAGTCTTTATGTCCAAGGCTTCGTTAAAAACCGCTGCCAGGATCGGTGCTAGTTCGTGTTTGAATTCCTTATAAAATGCGGCTGTTAAGCCATCAGGTCCTGGGGACTTTCCCAAATGGAGGGCAATGATTGCTTTTGTCACTTCCGGTTCAGAAATTGGACATTCTAGGCTGTCTTTCCTGCAGTCCTCAACCTTTGGCATTAATTTTAAAAACTGATTCTTGAATACATCTACATTTACTTTACATTTATCAAATAAAGTGGTGTAGTACTCGTTGAAAGCATCCTCTATATATCTTTGTTCACTTGTAACGTTACCCATGGATTCAATCTGATGTATAGCATTCCGCTGAGCGTTTCGTTTTTCGAGACCAAGCATTCTTTTGGTCGGTTTCTCTCCTACGGTCATTTTCTCTGCCCTTGCCTTTATTTGTGCGCCACGATACTTCTCCTCGTCAATTTGTTCCAATTTGGACTTTACTGACCTTATATCATTTGTGAATAAGCCTGGCGTTTTGCTGTCCTCTGCTAGCAGTTCTTTGAGATTTAAACGTAGGGTTCTTTCTTCTTCACTCTTTCCGTGTTTTATTACACATGAGCGTTCTATAGCTATCAACTTTATATTCTGTTTAAATTGTTCCCACTTCACTCCGTACTTTGGTCTCCACTATCTATGTCTACCAACGCCTCTCGAACACTGTCCATAGATTTTTCATCTTCCAAGAGATTAGAATTCAGCTTCCACGTGTCCCAGTTAAATACTGGTCTACGTCTATTCCTTTTACCTATTACAAATGATACTAAGCAATGATCACTAAATGAAATAGGGAGGACATTGTACTCACTGATAATCGGAATTAAATCCAGTGATACGTAGGCCCTATCTAGGCGCGCATGACTGGAGCCTTGGAAATGCGTATACAGTGTTGGTCCTTTACCAATACACTCTGCAACATCCTCAAGGTCTAAGTCAGAAATTAGATTCGTTAACGCGACTGTGCTTGAGTCGTTGAAATTAGTTGTACTTGTTTTATCATCGGCACTGATCACACAATTAAAATCTCCCATAAGGATGACTATGCGATCGCATTCACAATAAGTACGAATTTCGTCGAATGTTACACACCGTTCATCAACTTTAAAAGGTGCATATAAACAAATCACTCGCCAATTAAGAGAAAACAAGGTCAAATCACATACAACAAACCTTCCTGATGAGTCAGACGTGACGTTTTGAACACCGGCACCTAAACTATTCCGCACAAAGATCACACACCCTGCCAACCTACCAACTGCATGACTGACGCTGGCGGTGTAGCGTCCGGTGAAACGTTGCAGTAGGCTCTCAGTGGCGTCCACGCTCTCCACTTTGGTTTCCTGAACTGCAATAATGTCCAGGTCTTGGTCCATGGCTAGTCTTTAGAGCTGAGTCTGTTTCTTCCTGGAAGCCAGTCCTCGTACATTGAGCGTCGCTGCTTTCACGAACCCGCTCAGCGACGTGATCGGTGAGTGGGTCCGAGCTGAGAGCCCTGCACGTTCACTTATTGGGCTCTCGTCGTCCAGGGTGGATCCATGTTGTTCACCTTTAGTTTGAGTGGCCATTGTCGCGTTTGAGCGACGACGACCTTTGTCGGGCAGCGTTTCGTTTCTTGCCTCCACTGACCACCTTCCACTGCACTTCCGACTTTACTTGCGTTTCGTCTACTTGAGCACCGTCGTCTGAATCGCGACGGCGTTTTGCATACGCCGATTCTAATTCCATGTTTAAGGTATCCAGATCACTAGGCAAATCCTCATTTTCGTGTGTTTTGTTCGCCAAAGAGTGTTGTGAAGCCGAGTTTAGAGGAGTCGAAGCAGCGTTGGCATGGGACGCTGGCGTTTCAGGGCGCGTTGCTTGCAGCTGCGACGCGGCGTGCATCGCAGGCGCAGGACGCGTCTCTTCGCTAGTCGTTGGGGCCGCTTGACTTCCCATATTCCGTTCGGCGTTCGTGTCCGGGGCTGAAGAAACGTGGTTGCTTTTCCTCAGCACCGGCGTGTCATCCGATGTCGCCTGCTTCTGTGGTGTCGCAGGCAAAGACGCTTGTTCAGATTCCTCCTCATCCATGAGAAGTTCACTTTGTTGAGTCTCTGGTCGTCGCCCTGCAGCTCGTGCGTATGAACGGTTACACTCATCCTGCTCATGACCGAAAAAGTGGCATTCGCTGCACCTTGGGACCTTACAATCGCGTCGCATATGCCCAGTGCTTCGGCACCGCAAGCACAAAGGCGGTCTTCCCGGCACCACGACCAGTGCCGTACTGCTGCCAATACGCACCTGATGGGGCAGTTGATCCAAAGAAACGCCATCTCGTAATTGCATGCGTATTACACGAGTGGTCGATTCAACTCCTTCAAAATCCTCGACTCTCCATCGGTCATCGGTCACCTCCTTGACGTCGCCGTATTCATAGAAGGCACGTCGAATAGCGTCTTTTGTAACATCGAACGCTAGCCAGTGCAATTTCATTTTAACTTCTTGCCGCGTCGGGTCAATGACGAGACATACCCGGTCTTTAACTTTGATAACGCCTGCGTCTGTCAGCGCTTTCTTTGCTTCCACGGTCTTCAAGTTCAATAGCCACACGTGCGACATCTGATATGCTCCGATGCCACTTACTTGATGTATGACGCCTAAATCTTTGAGAGGTTTCCTGAAGTCGTCGATGCGGTACGGTCGGCCGCTGACGTCGCAGTGTAGAGCTACTGCTCGACGCATCGCTTCACCTGATGGCAACGAAGGCAGAATAATCCTGTAGTCCTTTGGAACGAGGGGAGACGCTGTACCGCGGCCGGCGTCGGTCGCTGTCGCTGCTCGGGATGAGATTTCCATCCTGCGTCTGCACCAACCGGCGTCCAGAAGCAGAAAGAGAGCTATAGCGGCCACGGCGAGGGCGGGTAGCTTATCGTCGGAGTCATCACAGATGTTATCTCTTTTTATTGCGATATCAATTATTTGGACAGTCTCGGCTGAATTATACGGAGTGTCGCCACCGTCATGCACTGTATATTCATACGTAGCTATATATATAAAACTCAAGAAAGAAGAAAAGCCACTCGCGCTCGACACCTGCAGCTTCTCCCGATAATATCTCGCACATGTACTTTGCCCCGCGGATGGAGGCGGAAGGGTTCAGTGCTAGCGTGCGCACGCTTATCCTTCGGCGGAGAGAATCATGTGCCTTGACCTTTAGCCGGAACGATTGCCTGGGCTGCAAAGGTGACTTCGCTCACTCGGCACGCCCCGTTTGAGAAAAGAGCGCGCTTTTTAAACACAACGAAGTAACAACTGTGGCACTCATTAGTTCGCGCTCATATCTTGACTTGACTTGTACGCGGTGTAAACACCAGTCTCCTGGTTTTGTGAAACAGCGGCGACTTGGCGCGGCAAATTTTCTTGATTTACCGAGCGAGTTTTACCTCAACTCATCGTGCTCACATGCTTGGACGGGATTTGAATGGCGCAGGCTGCCTTTCCCAGACGTTTCACCCCTGTAGGTAGCCGAGTGTCGGGCCGGGGGACGCCTGTGCCTATTTTGAAATACCGGTGGGTATCCGGCGGCACATGGATTCGAAACCACGACCTCCCGCAGTCGAAGCGGACACTCTACCACTAGGCTATGGCTGCGGTGACGTCTGCGGTGATATCTGTACCTGTGTTTACGTATGGTGCGCCGTTTCTTGTTTAACTTTTTCGTTACCACGCCTATTCGAATCGATCACCGGTTATCGATGCTTTGGATAATCGATTTTATCATGCTAAATTTGTTTCGCGGGCATCCAGCTCTTTCTAGTAGTTAGTCTAGCCACTCAATTTTCAGAATCAATTTGAGTTTGCCCGTTTTGGCAACATGTTAATTTTTAACAGACCTTTGCGCGAACCAATGTGCGTGTATTGTTGGAAAAGTGCACTAGACTGGCGAACTTGACAAAAGTGCGTGCCTCTCGAGAATATACTGCAGTAACATCGAAGTTATGTTATGAAAGGGACCTTTGCAAACGAAATATCAAATTAAGGTGTCAGCTTAGCTATTTCATAATGTTTATCAGTAATAATTGGCAGAAATTTCTGCCCGCTATTCAATTAGACAACTGTTGCTAGGAGCCAGGAAGAATTTATTCTGCAAAAATATTTGTGATGGTCCACCGCATGTTAAAATGTCGAGATGGCCTTCTCAGTCAGTTTCCAGGAGCTTTGGTTTTGCTCGTATGGTTTGATTAGAAACAGGGTCGCATCTAGTGTCACTAGTCACACCTATATGGCGCAGTCGTCACGCGCGCATAGGTACGCGCCAGCGCCGCAAAATACATGCGCCACTCGGAACCGTCTTGCAACTGCACCTGAACTGAGTGAAGGCGAGCTTAAAGTTCGAGGATGACAGCACCTCAAGTTCAAGCTATGTGGAGACGATGTTTTGCTTCAGCCTGAGACATCCATAGCCGTCCACGGGTTTGTTTTGTTTACGGCCTCACGTTGTCTCCTCGCGCCGCAAATGCGTAGCTGCTCACCTCTGCGCACAATATTATAACTAGTCTGGTTACGTGCGAGGTCCACACTTTGCTGGAGTGTGATGTGCTGGCGCCGGTTGTAGAGCTTCTCCTAACGACAAGAAGTTTTCCAAAGCACATCCTGGCTCTAACTACAGAGCAGCGCGATACGTTTTAGAACTTCGTGCGATATTGTTTTTTTTTGTATTACGATGTGCAAAATGCTAAAAAATGCGTTTGGACGCTTATACAGGAATGCCAACTTAAGCAGTGTGAGGTGGCTCATGAAAAGAGTTGACGCTAGGCGAAATAACGAAGTTCAATAGACATCTGATTTATAGAAGGATTGTTCATATCACGGACATCCATCTATACTGGAACAGTTAGAGGCTCTTATACCAAAAAACAAAAATTTACTGGGAAATGTGAAGGAGTTCACATGTGTCTCACGAAAAACCAGGCAATGCTCCACCGCTTGGCTCGAGCAACAAAGCAGCACCTGGGTTCTGATTTCGTTTGTCTATGTGAATAGAAACTTCTTGTTCAACATTTTTTATTTTTTATACAGTTCCTGGCTCATTTGTCTTCAAATTGTATATTTGAAATTTTCCTCGTTTTGAATATTTTTGCGCATATAGTGTTTTCTATTGCTCTGTTTACCTATTAGCAACAAAAAATTATACCCTATTTACATTTTTATTCATTTGAAACTACTTTCGTTGCTCTATAGCATATAGTTTTTTAAAGAGCATATCATTTCGCAATATTTGGTATGCTGTAATGCGTGATGGAGTGCTTTTCGAAGTGAAAAAAAACGATATTCCCGAGACATATCAAAAATAACCATTTTCACGCGGTAACCAGAGAGTTAGCGCGTCAAGCGTCGAGCTGAAAACGCTGCTAGTTAGCTCTCGTGCTGTGTGTGTTGTCTTCGTGCACCAGTTGTACGCGAACAGCGGGCTGCACGTTTTGATTTACTAGGCAATCTCAGCGTTACATTACAAGTTGTTGCTATCGCATTCATTGCTGTGTCACCCTTGCGGCGAGAAACTGTGACATTTTTTTCCCTCTTCGTATTATCCTACGACGACATTTCATCGAGTGTTCCGATGCACACGTCGCCTCTGAAAATGTCACGCGGACAGCTGCATGGCAGTTTGCCGCCACAAAAAAGGGCGCTATTGTTCTTTAAGAGCAGTCAGAAAGCGCGCGAATTTTTAACCGCTTTTATGGTGCACCTCGTACGAAGTATATACGCGTTAGTTATAAAATTATATATTTTATTTATTTACGTAAGTGCCTTGCGTGTAGGCAGCAAATAACTCTTGGAGGAAATAAAATATGGTTGGTGGCATTGGTTCAGGCAGTGATCTACACAATAATCAATCATTTATTAATGAAGCATTTACTTAGCCTGCCCCGAAACAACCATGAGGTCTTAATGCCGGTGCACGCAAAAATGAAACAACAAAAATAAACAATACACTGCAGACATTCTTCAGATAGAAAAATGAAATAGACAGAGCGAATATGCACAGACAGGAAGGAGTCAAAGCAAAATGGCAAGAATAAAAGGACTATAGGCGAGAATCATAGAATGGCCGTGAAGAACGTGGAATATATACAACTATGCGGCGGAAGGCTACCTGAAAGACAGAATAATTTTATAAACTTTATTGTACACATCCATAAGAAATACAAGAAACGAGCCTGTCTATGCCCCAAGGAATTGTGCGACTAGGTTACAGTGGTTTGTTACCCTGTACTGGGGTAAGGGGTGAGGGGATTAATGTAGAAGAGAGAGAGAAGTGCAGGGCAACGTGTGTGTAGATGTGACCTTGTCAATTGCACGCTTATAAGCGGTCGCGTAGTCCGGTCGTCTTTATAAAACTTAGCAAATCCCGCGTCGCATTGCTGGCCTGCGACGCGTACAGTCATGAACCAAGGATCTTCTCTTCGGAGAAACGTCTACTTTTTAGTGTCTCTAACGTTTCGCGTAGCAAGTTCCGTTTGCTCGCAAAACGTTCACATGAACACAGTAGATGTTCTATTGTCTCGTCAGTGTCGCACGATTCACATCGGTAACTATCCACCATTCCTATGCGAAAGGAGTACGCCTTCGTAAAAGCTACTCCTAACCACAGGTGGCACAGTAAAGTTGCATCCTGGCAGGAGAGGTCTGATAGAACTTGAAGTTTTCTCGATGGGTTCAATTTGTGTAGGCGGCGGTTCACGACACTGGGGTCACTCAGCCAAGTTTCCGACATGGTGTTAGCGAACGAGTGAAGGCCCCTTGTAGCGTTGGTTCTCGACAATGGAATTGGGGTTGTCTGGGTGTCCGCGTGGGCGGATCGAGCAGCATTATCAGCAAGGTCGTTACCGACAATACCACAATGTCTCGGTAACCACTGAAACACGTCATGTCCTTTCGATAAAACTTCGTGAAGTACTTCTCTTATTTCATTCACTAGTTATTGCTGCACCCTTTGTCGTAAAGCTGATTGCAAGCTCTGAAGCGATGCCTTGTAGTCGCAGAACACAGCCCATTTTTGAGGCTGGGCTTCCGCGATATAAAGTATAGCAGCACGTAAGGCGGTGAGCTCCGCTGCTGTGGATGTTGTACTATGCGACAGTTTGAACTCTATAGTGACCTGGTACGTTGGGATGACAACAGCACCTGTGAAGCTGTCAGCCGAAACCGACCCATCGGTGTATATGTGGGTCCTCTGGCCGTATTTTTCGTTGAGTAGCGCCAATGTCCCCTGTCGTAGGACCACTGTTCAATGACGGCTCTTGTTCGTTATTCCCGTAATAGTGAGGTACACATATGGTTGTTGTAGACACCACGGAGGTGATGCTGGTCTTGTTGCTGGAGTGAACCCAAAAGGAAGGCATTCTCTATAGGCAGAAATAATCTTTGAAAACATCGCTTGTGGTCTTTGAAGTGGCAACACTGCAACATGGTGACCAGGAACTCGGCAGAGGTGTCTTATGTGGGCTCTCAAATTGTCAGTGGTGATATATGTTTGAATTAGATGCTCTCTTGCGATAATAATTGCCTCGTAGGTTGAGGTGCATTGCGGGAATCCTAGGCACACGCGTAGTGCTTGTTCTTGCAGACTTTCGAGGGTGCGCATGTTCGTCTTGCGCATACTTGCCAGTAGCGGCAAGCTATAGCGCCAAAATCCCAGAAACAGTGCCCTGTATAGCTGTATCATTGATCTTATCGATGTGCCCCAAGATTTTCCGCAGAGGAACCGCATTATATGGACGATGGAAGTTAGCCTTCTCTTTATGTAATTGCAGTGGGCACTCCACGAAAGGTCTCTGTCAAGAATCACACCCAGGAAGCCATGGTTCTTTTGGTATGGAATATTTTGTCCATTGATAGTAACTGGCTATCGCGTCATGGCTCTGCTAGTAAACGCAACCAATGCACATTTCTCCGTTGAGACGGAAACACCTTGTTTGCGGAGATATGAGCATGCCAGGGTGGCAGCCTGCTAGACTTTTGCACGTACTTGTAGACGAGTTACAGCCGAAGTCCATAGACAAATATCATCAGCATATACGAATATGAGGATAGTACTTGGCAAAATTTCACGAAGGCCTACCATCACGAGGTTAATTAGAGTGAGACTTAATACGGTGCCCTGAGGAACGCCACGGGAGGTATAGTAATTGGTGGTAGGTCCATGTGAGGTTTGTACAAAAAAGGACCTTCTCGTCAAATAATCCTGGATCCATTGGAACATCCGACCACTGATTCCGACAGCTTCCAACGAGTCTAGGATGGCTTTATGTGTTACGTTATCATAAGCCCCTTTGACGTCGAGGAAAAGTGTCAGTGGTATGCGCTTGAGGCTCTTCTGTTGCTGGGTAAATGTTGTGAGATCAATCACGTTGTCAAGAGATGACCTACCTCGCTGAAAACTTGCCATGCAGTTTGGGTATATGTTGTAGAACTCGAGGTATCATTCTAGGCGTGTAAGTGTTATCCTTTCCATAACTTTTCCTACGCAACGTCCGAGGGCAAAAGGGCGAAATGATGTCAAATCAAATGGTGACTTTCCTGCTTTGAGTAGTGGCACAAGTCGACTTATCTTCCAATCCTGGGGAACAATGCCCGCCTGCACTGAGTGGTTGTAATAACATAACAACTGTCCCCTGGCCTCCACTCGAAGGTTGGCTAGAGCGGTGTAGGTGATGCCATCGGGTCCTGGTGAAGGTGATCGTCGGTAAGCCGTCAAAGATGCGTCAAGTTCTTCTATAGTGAAAAAATTGGCCATTTCGGAGATGCGGGGTGAGTGATAAGACTCCTAATGGTGCCAGCGGACAAGGCGGACACACCAGCGATTCGCGTACAAAACTCATTTGCCACTTCAAGTTGGGTGCGGCCTAAATTAGGGCTAAAGCCATGAAAGGATGTCTTGGTTGAAGAGTCGAGCGCAGGCCACGAGTAGTGCTCCAGATGCGTGAGAACGGCTTTAGGGGATCCAATGATTCGCAGAATGATTTCCAGCGTTCCTGTTCAAGTTTGTCTAAACGTCGTTGGAATTTTTTCTGTATGCGTCATGCCAGCCTTAAGTCGCATATTGTTTTCGTCCGTCTGTATCTCCTTTCTGCCCTTCGGCGAAGCGCACACAGTTTTTCCAGTTCAACGTCGAAATCTGAACGCTTGCCGGTGAACGGAAGGAGACAGGAAGCTTCCCTCATTGCCTCTTTGATGGCATCCTCCAAGTTCTGGTCAGTGTCTTCACGGCATGTATTTTCCATGAGTCGCTAAAATTTGGACCAATCAATTCTTCGTGTTGTGGTTCTAGTAGAGGAGCTAGTAAGACCTCTTATTCGCATATAAGTTGGAATGTGGTCACTCCCATGCGTTTCGATGTCTGAAAACCAGTGCACTTGCGACCCGAAGTTTCTGGATACCAGAGTCAAATCGAGGCAGCTGCTGTACGTAAGGCCCCGCAGGTATGTAGGACTGTCATCATTTAAGAAACATAGGTCGTGATTGGAGGCGAATGACACGAGGTTTCTTCCTTTAGCGTTGATCGTCGAACTACCTCAGATTAAGTGATGTGCGTTGAAGTCTCCAGTTGTAACCCACGGGCCCATAGTTTTAGTCAGTATGTCTCGTAGTCGGTCTTGTTCAAACCGTACAGATGGTGATATGTAGACACCAACGAGTGTGAATGACACTTTTTCTTTTTTAACACGTAAGCAGGCATATTGATTGTCATCATGCGGTTGAACTGCATGATGCACATATGTGAAATCTCTGCGAATGTAAACAACCACCTTGCTGCGTTCCTCGCACGTTGAAGGAACGAAAGATTCATACCCTGATAGTTTAGGAGGTTGCTGCACGTTTGGTTCACATATAACTATTATAGGAACACAATTCATGAATATATACTGAGGGAATGAAGAGATGCGGGATCTCAGGCCTCTCGCATTCCACTGCAGTATCGACGCTTGTCGGACCTCGTTGCGGAAGGAGAAAATTGGCCGAGCCATGGTAGCTACTGGAGACTTGCAAATACTGGACTTAGAGCATCCAGTACTTGTAGTGCACTCTGAGCGAGTGGAGACTTCAGGCTGCTGCATAGCTTTCGCATGGCATCCAGCAGTGTTCGGAACATTCTGATGACTTCTGTGTCCTCCTCAGGCAGCTTGTCAGCGGTTGGCTGGAGGGATGTGATTATCGATGTGCGCTTTAAATTCGCAGGTGGATGTGATTTCGGCAATGAAGGCCGAATCGATTCATCTGCAACATTGCTGTTCGTTGGTTTGTTGACCGCGCTGGCCGCCTTCGGTCTGGGAGGCAAGGGCATTGGAAGAGAAGGGTGGTGGAGTGGCGCTGTCGATGCAGCGTCTGCGGCATTCTTTGATGAACTGCGGCGACGATGACAACTCTTTTGGACGGTCCTGGCAGCCTCTCGATGCGACGAATTGTCTCTGACCATTTGTTTCAATACCGCTATTTCTCTTTGGATTTTGGGTCATTCTTTTGACGAAGCTGCATGTGACCCATTACAATTCAAGCATTAGAGGGTAGTTGCTTCGCAGTCATTCGCAGAATGGGCTTCCGCGCAACGAGGACACACCGTCTTATTTTCGCATACGCTTCTCACGTGGCCCAGTTTCATGCACTTATGACACTGTAAGGGCTTCGGTACGAAAGGTCGCACAGAATGCCAAAAATGGCCCACCTTTACGTGTGAAGTAAGAGAGTCGCCCTTGAACATGATCTTCAGGCAGCGTAAGTTTCCCAAACCAAGAACTTTTGCGATGACGCTGGCTTCATTCCGGTTCGAAGTCTGAGATCGGAATTGCAGTATCCACATCGTAGATGACTCCAGTGACGACGTTAGAGCTCACCGGAATGTAGGAGCGAACTTTCATTCCTCCCAGTTCGTTGACGTTGCGCAGTATATTAAGTGCCGCAGCATGTAAAACGTCGATGGCCAATACGTTCTTACGCGTGTTCACTCTGATGTCTGTGATCTCGTTTAGCACGAGTCCTTCCACCATAACCGAAACAGATTGCCTGTTGAGCCACTTCATGTTACCGTCCGGTACCTTAGGGACAAAAAGGATAGTGTTTGTCACGGGTCTCCTTGGCACTCTGTCGTTCAACGTACTCGATGACGAAGATATTCTGACGTTCTGCCTCTTCGCTTTACAGTTTAGCAACAGCTCAATATCACCGTCGTCAGAAGGCTCTTCGCTGCTCATTGAGTAAACAAGAGTGCCCTCGCTGTCGTAGTCGCTGTAGAGTCTCGTACGCTTCCTGGATGCGGCCACCGCCGACGCCGCCGTATCTGGTGGACGTCCATGGGGGGTCCACGTCCATCACCGACGGACATGAATGTGATAATCGCGAAGTTCACTTATAATTAGGTGAAAAAAGAGAGCACCTACTGAAACAGCGATCTGCTAAGCAATCCCTTGCAAGACTGCTTGCCCGGTACGCAGAGGAGAGAAGCAAGGGTTCGGCCGCTCGTGCCTTCACGAACGGCCCGCGTCCCTGTTTCCCTGCCTCACAGGAGGCACAAACGCGGAGCACTCCCTGGCTATGTGCCCTCGTTGACGGCAGCGGAAGCAGCGCACTCCATCACGGTCCCTAGCCCGAACAGTTTCGAGCTGCAGGGGTCGGTTTGCCGCGTGATCAAAGGAACCGCTCTGACGACCATCACCCCCGGTGATGCGCTGGGTCGAATTTCATCCCTGCTCGCGCGCGTCAAGTTGCGATGCAGCACCGGCTGCACGCTTCCCGTGCGTGTAGGGATCTAAAGCTTGATTCCTTATCTCCCACCTGCGCCCACCTGTAGCGGTAGCCACACAGGCAGCTCTGGCGGGCTGTTGCCGCTGGGGAAGGGTCACGGCCCCTCCCCGCGCGCAGCGCAGTTCAAGGTCCTCGCTGGCTTGCGGTGGCGGGCGATAGGCACGCGCGGCGAGAATGTCGCCTGGAATGCGCTTTGCCTCGACGGCCAATTCCTCCAAATTACGGAAGCGACTGCCGTGCAGGTATGCCGAAAAGGTCGAGTGTGCCTGCCTGATCCCCTGTTCGACGCGCTCCTCGTTCTAGGCTCTGGGCTCAGCGATAGAAAAAAGGTCTTCCGTCGCGCGTACGTACTCCTGAAGCGACTCATCAGGAGCTTGTGTGCAGAGCTCGAACTCACGCCACATCCTACTCTCGTAGTCAGCGGGTAAGAATTCGCGCAGGAAGGCCGCGTGGAACTCATCGAGAGTTGCTGCTCGGTGGCCGGAAAGCCGATGCCATCTGGCCGCCGTGTCAGCCAGTGCAGCCGGGACGACGCGTTCGAGCACTTTCTGGTCGTCTAGACCCATGGTTCTCTGGTAACGTGTAAGGGAGTCCAAGTAATCTCTTGCACTTTGCAGATCACTGTACCTGCTGTAGGTCGGAACGGCTAACATGACAGCGGGATGAGGGCGTTTCGGAACGGCCGAAGGCGTTTGGACTGCCCCCGTGAGTGCCTGAATCATTTGGGCGGCATTTTGCAGCAGCGTCTGTGCGCCCACTTCAAAGGAAGCTGTCAGTGCATTAGCGGCGCGATTTCAAAATGGATACCGGCCGTCGCGACATTGGGAAGCGCCTGTTGTTCACAGCTGCCTCTTGGGGCACCTTCACGTGAAATTGCTAGGCCGCTTGCGGGTAGCGGTACAGGCGCGTGCTCGAAATGAGCCTGGCGTCTAGATTGCGTAGGAGCCAACGGGCGTAATTCAGCAACGGCTGAGGCCGCGTTGACAATCTGCACCCCGAAAGCTCCACTGAGAGCCGTTTTGGAGCGCTGTGCCAGGGAACTATCACGCATTTCAAAGGGATCAGTAGTAGTCCAACTTGCCCGTGTGCACTGTTTGGTTTGGACTATGGCCCCGGACCCATAACACGCTACCTCTCCTGTGGGAGCTGTTACGTAGCGCCTCATGCCATCTCGACTGGGGCTTGGAACAATTGAGGGTGCACGATTGTGATGCTCAAGAGAGGCACTGGTCCTGTTCTCGAGCGATGCGGTATCTGCTAAAAGCATCACCGAACAAAACTCACGCGGAGCAGACATAACGCGGGTAAATATGGCGAGCCTGATTCGCAAAGGCGGACTGACTCAGCTAAGACTAATCAAAGGCTTACCGAGCCTTTGATACCACGTTGGGCGCCAGTATGGTGACCCCGTTACTCACCGTAGCCGATGATCACCGCAGGTTCACGCTTAGCGAGCCACAGGGCCGCGACTCCGTCACCTACTCGCGTGTAGAGCACCGCTTCGCACGCACTCAACTAATAAGGCTTATAGCGCGGCGCGGCAAAACAGACAGTGTTCCAATACAAAAATACACAACACTTTATTGCCTTTGGCAGCACCCCGAACAACGGTACAACGTCCGCTCCCGGGACGCGGAGAGCAAAGCCACCCACACGCGGGACGTTCACGATAAGGGGAAACCGCGAGCACCTCGCAGCTGGCAATGGCGAGCTGTGACACGCCGGTCGAGAAAAGGTTCCTCGCGGCTATGCTGCGCACTCTCACAATGGCCACTGCTGCGCCTTGTCGCGAGTGTTAGGGCAAACCTCGTACGCGTACGCCTACATCAAGTGCGGCTCGGTGTGGTACGACCACCTCAAGCACTAGACACCGTTGTGGGCTTAGCGTACGGTACTGAAGCTAGCACTCAAGTAAACACGCCTGCCGAGGTGCGAAAGGCCACCCTAGACAGGATACAGTCCGGCGATTCCCAAAAGGGACCTGGACGAAGGAAAACACGTGCTTACCCGGCACCAACCACGGAGGAGCGAGCCCCCTCGGCACGCACGGTACCCGTGCTGCGCCCACATGTGGCGCCATCTATCGCCATGCGCCGTTACCGGAGCATAAAAAGCAAAAGGGTGTGGCCGTGCGGTGGAATGCCCGCGAAATTGTCGCGGTCGCGCCTCATATCCCCACACAGTCAGAGTAAATACAAATAAAAAAGAGCAAAAGCGCATAGACAAACTGAAGTCAACAGGGAGAAGGAAAAATAAGACAGCAATATAAAGATTGAAGTGGAATGAAAAGTCATACCGCTGTCATGCGGAAGACTGGCGGAGGTAGGAAGAATTTGTACATTGAGCAAAACTCTGTTAGGACAACGCTAACCTCGGATGAAATCAATGACTCTGAACTGTCAAAAATGTGAATATCAATAAAGTTACCATTATGCAGACATTGTATCTTGTTATTGATAGTGTTGGAATACGCAAGCTGGTACATCAACCGCCCAAGTCTCACAGGTTAGTTTACGCTATATATATATATATATATATATATATATATATATATATATATATATATATATATATATATATATATATATATATATATTGACACGTGTTTATATAAAAAAGAACGATGATAGGAACGTTTTGTAGATTCCAGCTAGTGGGTCAGGTGGTTGATCGGGACGACAACGAAGCAGGAATCTTGCTGTACAGCTGATCCTTAATACGCTCTTTTCGCTGCCGTAAGCTGCTGTCATTTGTTCGCGTTGCACTGCGACACTGGTGGAGGTGCTGGGCCGTGACGCTGCCCGATGCTTCACAGTCCTAGTGGGAGCCGTTCATCCAGCCCGGACGTGCCCACTGCAACCCCTGTCCATCGATTCAGTCGTCGGCTACGAGGTATTCCTCCAGGCTGCAACCCCTCGCAGAAAACCTCCACCAGACATCTCGAAATGGCCAGCACCAGCCCCCAGCCTGTACTTCTCGGCACCAGTCCTCCCGCTCCATCCCAGGTAACGTTTTTAGATGCGGAGCATCTTATACTCGCGCCTTGTAGTGCGCCATCCGCGTCGTCCGCGCCGTCCACACCGCTTCTCGAACATTCGACAGCTGACGCGCGCGCATGCGCCGTCGCGCCGTCGCCCACTCTTCCACCATCTGTGCATCCCTTCCTCCTCTACACACCGCGCGCGCTTCACTCCTCCACCATCTGTGCACCCTTTCTCCTCTACACACCGCGTTCAACATCTACAATTCTCCTGATTCTCCAGTGGACGCGCATGTGGCGTCGCGCTTCGAGAACATTCAACAGCTGACAGTGCATGCGCCGTCGTGCTGTATATATACTCAAGGTCGGCGCTCGCTCGCTCAGTTGCCGCTCGTCGGTTGGTTTGTACGGCACGTCGACGTCCAAGGTCGCGGTGAAATGAATTCCAACGAATCCACAAACACAATGATCGACGTCCCTTCAACCAGCGCCGCCCTTTCGCATACGTGTGTACGTGTTCACTCATTTAACACCCCCTCCTACAACCACGTTAACCAATTTAGCCATCGACCCAAGTAAGTCGCAATTTAACACCCCATTTCACAACCACGTTAACCAATTTAGCCATCGACCCAAGTAAGTCGCACTTTAACACCCCGTTAACCAATTATATGGTCCGCATCCTCCTCAGTGTTCCCCCGAGGGAAGCTGCGGGCAATTTTTCAATCGCTGGAGCCTAAGCGCTTTGGTGGTGGCGCACACGAAGATGTAGAAGACTAGTTAGACCACTATGACCGTGTTGTGAAGATCAACCACTGGTCTGCCCAGGAAAAGCTCGGCCGGGCCTACTTCTATCTCGATGACAGTGCTCGTACTTGGTACGAGAACAGAGAAGGCAACTTGTCCACATGGACTGACTTTCACCAGAAGATGGTTGAAACATTTGCCAATGTCGACAGACGTGACCGCGCCCACCAACTACTAGAGCTGAGGGTCCAAAAACCCAATGAAACGGTCGCCATGTTCGCCGAAGACATGACACGTTTATTTCGGAGGGCTGACCCGCAGATGACTGAAGATAGGAAGTTGCGCTACCTCATGCGTGGCGTGAAAGAGCAGCTGTTCGCCGGACTCCTGCGCAACCCGCCAAACACTGTAGAGAACTTCATCAAAGAAGCGTCGGCTATCGAGCGGGCCCTTCACCAACGCTGCCGACAATATGACCGCTTGTGCAGCAGCCCCCAAACTCAGGCCGCCGCTGTGACATTTTACAGTCATAGCTCCTTACGGGACATGATTAGAGAGATTGTTCGTGAAGAATTGCAAAGGCTGCGGACTCCGGTAGTGGATACACCCATGGCATCTGTCGCTCAAGTCGTCCGTGACGAAATCCGCCAAGCATTCTCGACAGCTGATCCTGCCCCCGAACAACGTCCCATGACGTACGCGGCCGCCCTTCGAAGCTCCCCACCCGCTCCGCCTTCATACTACCCGCCACCTGCAACTGTTCCTTGGTCACCACCACAAGGGGAGACATCGTGGCGCCCATCCATCCAGCCCCCATACGACCAGTCGTCTTCTGGCTTGCCATGGCCTTCGTCGCGTGAGGAGTCATCACGGCAACCACAGCTTCGCCGAACAGACACCTGGTGCACTGCCGACAGGCGTCCACTTTGTTTCAACTGCGGAGGTGTAGGCCACATAGCCCGCTATTGCTGGCACCGCGCCGATCCGTCTCGCCCTTTCAGGCCACGGTATGACATTCGACATGCCAACCAGTACGTATCCCGCCGTGGAGATGTCGGTTCTCAAGGACCTCCGGTACCCCGACACCCATTCGATGGCCGCTGTAACAATGATGACGAGGCTATAACTGATTACGAGCCGGTCTTCCGACATCGACCACGCTCTCCTTCTCCTGCCCAGTCACCTTCGTTGCAGCGCCGCACTTTTGCCGGCACCAGAGGAGCGAGGTCACCCAGCCCACACCGGGGAAACTGAAGGCGGCGACCTCAGGGGGTAAGGTTGCAGGCTCTCAAGACGAAGAAAAAAGGCCCCCATTACTCCCACCTAAGGACGCTGTAAAGCCGACAAGACGTAATACTGACGAAACTGTGACCCCAGGCCTTACCGTTCTTGTGGATGGACAGCAAGTCAAAGCTTTAGTCGACACCGGGGCTGACTTCTCTATCATCAGTGATGACCTTGCAGTACGCCTCAAGAAAGTAAAGACAGCGTGGACGGGACCTCACTTAAGGACGGCAGGCGGCCAATTACTGATGCCTGTCGGAATGTGCACAGCAAGGCTCGACATCGGTGGCTCTACTTTCATGGCGACGTTCGTCGTTCTCGCTTCATGCTGTAAAGACATGATTATCGGAATGGATTTCTTGAGAGAACATGGCGCCGTGATCAACATCCCTGACAGTGTCATTACATTTCACAACAACAGCCCTACTTTAGTCGATTGTTCAGAGCCGAGACATACGTCTTGTTCAGGGCCTTTGCGTCTGACGGATGACGATGTGGTCGTCCCGCCACGATCGTGTACGCTTGTTTCGGTGGCAGGGAATGAGCCGTTTGACGGCGACGGCATTGCTGACCAAATAAGCTCACTGATATTTAGCCATTTTAGCCATTTTAGTATTTCAGTTGCTCGAGGTCTTGTCACTGTCACTGCTGGACGCACAAACGTGCTGCTCACTAACTTCAGCACTGAGCGCCAACATCTCCCGAAGGGTACAGCCGTCGCTTACTTTGACACTACTGTGGAAATCCAAGGCAGTTTATCGGCCCTAGACGAAGCACCTCAAGAAGAATCACTACCTAATCTTGACGTTGGTACTACGTCGTCAAGGGACGAACGAACGAGACTTCTTGAGCTGCTAGCCGAATTCAAGGACTGCTTTTCATCGACATCACGGGTCGGTCGAACGCCACTAACAAAGCATCGAATAATTACCAACGACGCAGCAAGGCCTATACACCAGAATCCTTATCGTGTGGCTCCAAAGGAACGGGAAGTGATACAGCAAAAAGTCGCTAAAATGCTTGAAGATGATGTGATTCAGCCATCACAGAGCCCGTGGGCATCGCCTGTAGTATTAGTTAAGAAAAAGGACGGTACCCTGCGTTTTTGCGTGGATTACAGGAAGCTGAATCAAGTGACTAAGAAAGATGTGTATCCGCTTACACGTATTGATTACTCCCTCGATAGGCTACGAAACGCTCGCTACTTTTCTTCAATGGACCTCAGAAGTGGATATTGGCAGATCGAGGTAGACCCAAGAGATCGGAAAAAAACCGCTTTTGTGACGCCGGATGGTTTATATGAATTTAAAGTTCTACCGTTCGGTCTGTGGTCAGCGCCCGCTACTTTTCAAAGGGTCATGGACACTGTACTTTCAGGGTTAAAATGGAAGACCTGTTTAGTTTGTCTAGACGACGTCATAGTGTTTTCCCCAACATTTCACGAGCATCTCAAGAGGATAGAAGTTGTTTTACGAGCCATACGCTCCACAGGCCTCACATTGAAACCAGAGAAATGCCACTTTTGTTTTGAAGAACTGCTGTTTCTCGGTCATGTCGTCAGCTGTACCGGCGTTCGGCCTGATCCCGAAAAACTTGCGGCCGTGGCACAGTTCCCAGTACCGTCCGATAAGAAAGCTGTCAGGCGCCTTCTGGGCCTATGCGCCTACTATCGCCGGTTCATCGCCGACTTCGCACGGATTGCGTCACCGTTAACTCACCTCACTAGAGACGGCGCCACCTTTGAGTGGAATCACGAACAGCAAGCAGCGTTTAATGACCTCCGCCAACGTCTTCAAACACCTCCAGTGCTTGCTCACTTCGACGAACAAGCGCCAAGAATGCTTCACACTGACGCAAACAATGTAGGCCTCAGAGCTGTGCTTGTGCAGTGGCAAGAAGACACGGAACGAGTGATCACCTACGCAAGCAGGACGCTAACACGTGCTGAGGCCAATTATTCAACAACTGAGAAAGAATGACTCGCCGTGGTCTGGGCAGTTATGAAATTTCGCCCGTACTTGTATAGCCGCCCTTTCAAAGGTTTAAGTGACCATCATTCCCTCTGTTGGTTGACTAATTTAAGAGATCCAACCAGCCAATTAGCACGGTGGAGTCTGAAGTTACAAGAGTTTGATATGACGGTCATACACAAGTCTGGGAAGCGCCATACGGACGCCGACTGCCTGTCTCGATCACCAGTACAGTCAGCTTCTCTTTCTGACGGCGACGATATGGCCTTCCTTGGTGTTCTCGACGCGTCCACGATTGCTCAACAACAACGAAGTGACCCTGAATTGCTTGATTTGATTAAATACGTAGACGGACGTTCTTCGAGGGCACCTAGAGTCTTTGCAAGGACATTATCGTCGTTTTGCTTACGCAATGGCGTCCTCTACAAGAGAAACTTATCGTCCATCGGAGCTCCCTATTTGCTCGTTATTCCTGCACCCCTTCGAACTGAAGTGCTCCAAGCATGTCACAATGAGCCGACGTCTGGCCATTTAGGCTACACTCGCACGTTGGCAAGAGTACAGCAGGGATACTACTGGCCACGACTCACAACAGCCGTCAAGCACCACGTTCACACTTGCATCGATTGCCAGCGACGCAAGTCACCTCCAAAGAGACCCGCCGGTCAGCTGCAACCAGTTCAGGTTCCATGTACACCGTTTGAACAGATAGGAATGGATATTTTGGGACCCCTTCCTACTTCTACTGCAGGGAATCGCTGGGTTATAGTCGCAACAGACTACCTAACCAGGTATGCCGAAACAAAAGCTATCCAAAAGAGCACCGCAGTGGAAGTGGCGAGATTTTTCATAGAAAATATTGTGCTACGCCACGGTGCTCCGACTATCGTGATCACGGACAGCGGAACAGCATTTACGGCAGCTATTTTAGACCACGTCCCGTAATTAGTGGAACGACTCACCGTAAGACCACTGCGTACCACCCGCAAACAAATGGACTAACGGAGCGCCTCAACAAGACGATTGAAGACATGCTGTCGATGTACGTGGATGTCCAACATAAGAATTGGGACGAGATTTTACCCTATATTACGTTCGCATACAATACGGCTAAACAAGAGACGACTCACATGACTCCATTCAGCTTGGTTCACGGACGGAAGGTACAGACTATGCTGGATGCGATGTTGCCGCATGATTGGGACGCTACCGACACAGGCGCTGACGTGTTCACTGAACGCACGGAAGGAGCTAGACAGCTCGCCCGCTTACGGATCTGCCAGCGACAAGACTACGACGCAGGCCGCTACAATGCTCGCCAGAGAACTGTAACGTACAAAATCGGTGACAGAGTGTGGGTTTGGACACCCGTACAAAAACGTGGACTGTCCGAAAAGCTGCTAAGGCGATATTTCGGGCCATACCGAGTATCGCGCCAGCTAAGTGACGTCACCTGCGAGGTTGTCTCCGACAGTTCCCAATGCTCGAGGCGTCGCAAGCACCAGCCTGAACTTGTTCATGTAGTGCGTATGAAGCCGCATGTGAGTGACTGACTGCACGTTAAAAAATATACTGTGCGTCTGAATCAGCATCGGGGCGATGCTCTTATAAGGAGGGGCAAGTGACACGTGTTTATATGAAAAAGAACGATGATAGGAACGTTTTGAAGATTCCAGCTAGTGGGTCAGGTGGTTGATCGGGACGACAACGAAGCAGGCATCTTGCTGTACAGCTGATCCTGAATACGCTCTTTTCGCTGCCGTAAGCTGCTGTCATCTGTTCGCGTTGCACTGCGACAATATATATATATATATATATATATATATATATTTAAACAACTGAGAGCTATAAGGCCCGGCACTACGCCCAGCACTAGTTTGCAACGAAGCATACAGATCCGTCCAATTTTCTCGGCAGTAAAGAGGTGGCATTGTTGAAAAAACAGGCCACTCACTGATTTCAAAAGAAAAGAAGAATACGTTTTTTCCGGATTTGTTGTTCACAATGGCTTAGCAACAGGTTCTTATGTATACGGATTTGATCACATTACGCAAGGTCCGGGAGCACGCGTGCTTCAATGTGACATATGATCTACTCATTGTGTTACTCGTTGTCTGAATGACTAGTGATTCGAGGTTGAGTCTGGTCATCGAATTCTTCTCCGTAGCCATAATAGGTGCGGTGTCCCCGTTTAGCTCGTAGCTCGTCTTCTCGGCATGCTCAGCGAGTGCACTTGTCAGTGTGTGGCCCTTGGTGACGTCTGCAGAAGCCAACAACGTTGGCAAAAGCTGCCACTTTCGCCAATGCACACCGATTCGGAACCGGCTCATCGGATCTTCTATAGATCACACCAGGAGATTGTTGCCGAGGCAATAGGATCCAGCAACAGATGTTGCCGAGGCAACAGTCGTCGCACAATTCAAATAGCGTAACGAGTGGGCCGTCCTATGCTCCAACCCATTAGAAAAGCTTGTTCTTGTTCCCCCATTAGCTGTGGCACATACCCACTTCAGGCGTAATTATTTATCGTCGTCAGCCACTGCATGAACAATTGGCACAGAATTCCTCGCACTAGTTTAGCAGATACCACGCTTCTCAGAAGAATATCGAAAAGTAGCATAGTGAATGCGGGCCTACTACCCTAAAATATTTATTAATGTCGTAGTGGGCATCAAGCAAGTGTGCTTACAGCAGTTAACTAATGAGTGTTTGGAAAAAGCTCTGACTAACTGTGCCATGACTCTGACTGGCACTGTCACCATGACTGTGCTGCGCCGTCCGCGCAAGGCTGGTGTTTCTTAAGTCAGACTGCAACACTTAAGTTTCTAACTATCATTAGATTTCTCCACTATGTTCCACATTGAACATTTTTGAGCTGGATATTCAGAGCATATTGTATGTTAGCGGGAATAATTCATTGATTCCTAATCAACACGGGTTTGTTCCTGGCCGCTCAACTGCCACCAATTTTGTTACTTTCATGACGCAAGTCTTTTCACCTATTTAGCAGAGACACAGCGAAGATAGGTTGACGTAGCCTACTGTGACCTGAGCAAAGCTTTTGAAGTTGTCAGCCACTCAGTGTTTCACATCGAAAGCTGTTATGAGATCAGCACATGGGTCACGCGCGGCACCGTAGTTGTCCGCGGCCGTCGCCACCGGTGTCCGTAACCAGTACCGAACGAGAAAAATCAAAGAAAAAAAACACCAATTCTATACCACTGAGCCACGCCGGTGCTGGGAAGTCATTTCTAAACTGGCCTTAGGCAGTCTTGATGTTGGAAAAGTAACCACTTTAATATGAGTAATAAAGTGTCTTGAACATCAAAGAAACAACCAGGCTTCACAGAACGTCAATTGCGTAACGAGTGGATCGTCCTATGCTCCAAACCATCAGAAATTTTGTTCTTGGTTATCTAATAACTGTGGCGCTCACTTCAGACATATTTTTCGATAGTCGTCAGCCACTGCATAAAAAAAATCACAAAATTTATAACAAGTGTAAGCGGATACCACGCTTCTCCAAAGAATGACGAAAGATAGCCTATAGTGAATTCTGGCCTACTACACAAAACTTATGGTTGTTTATGGCGTAGCGGGTACCCAGCAGTGTGCTTGTAGCGTCCCAAAGAATGTTTATAAAAGGCTCTGAAAGGACGCTCTCCTATAGCTTTCGCTGTGACTGTGCTGAGCGTTCGGCGCAGGGATGGCGCTTTTTTTCTGTTTCAGTTAAACTTGCAAACTTTGATGTTGACTCGTCTGTTGTGAATCTCTTGCACAGCTCTCTGCTTAATAGACCACGTTACGTTGCCCTAAATGGCCAAACGTCTTCCTTGTGTCTGACATTGTGATCTGGAATGACATTGCTAAATCCGGCATTGACGCCATTATGCGAGTCCAGATAAAATACATAAGCATTTACAATAATAGTTTCGCTAAAAGAACTTTAGATCTCGTTCTATCACTTTCAGAATATTATCATTGTCACGAATTCACTGCCGACGAATTCGCGCTGACCTATTATTTCTTTACAAACTAGTTCACGGTATGCTAGCCTGCCCTATACTTCTCAGTTCTGTAAATTTTCGGATTCCGTGGATAAGTTATCCAGGGGGAATTGACCATTTTATGCACCTTCCAACTTCTTTCAGAACTCTACTGTTCACAAAATACAAAGTCTATATAATGTCGAATTTCACAATCTTGATGCTTTTCACCGTCCACTGTCATTGTTCTTATCTCAGCTCTGCACTGTTCTAACATAGCTTTTCACAGATGTACAGATTCTTCTCTTTCCGTCTTTCAGGAAGGTGTTTACATAGTTTTGTATAATCCCCCTTTTTTCTCCACTTCCTTGTCCGGATTCTCATCTTGCCTTTTGATTCTTCCCGTTGGGCGCTGATTTCTTTTTTTGTGTATTTTCACTGTTAATTTAATTTTTTTTGAAGAGTGCCTGCACTGTATTATTTATTTGTATTGTCTTATTTTAGCTTTCTCCTGCACTAAGACCTCATGGTTGTTCCAGGGCGTGTTAATAAGTCAGCAGCCGAATACCTTAGCCACTAGACCTCCGCGGCGGGGCGTACCGCTTTTTTGCTGACATCAAAAGAGTGACAACCCTCTTCCTCACAATCTTGTATTCAATTTTTTAATCCTGAGTTTTCGGTGCCCGTCTGTATATATGTTTCCATAACCAGTCTCTATGAGAAATGGCGCTCATATTATCTGCAGTGAACCACGAATAATTTTTTCTACATATTTAGTTTTTACATATGTACTTGAATGTTAATATTTTAGTTGCTGCTCACAAAATTTTTTGTAAACTGTGCAATAGTTGGATGCCACAGTTAACTGCATCTAGTCAAACTGTGCTAAAAACTGATCAAATACTTTGCTATTAAATATCTTTATTTTCCATTCATTACTATTACTTTTTTCTTCTGTATTCTCATCGCTCGGCCGAGGCAGTTGTCCACATAGGCGACAGGCCACGAAATAATGGTCAGCTGGGTTTTGCTTAATCATGCAAGACCTTAATGTATAATTTGGTGCTCGCATTTTAATGTGGTCTATACAGGAAGACACAAGTCTGGTCTGTATGCATTCTTTGCGTGTTGAGGATTTAACGGTCGATTGTTAACAATATTTTGATAAAACTGAAAGGTAATCAGATACATTGACTGTGGTAAAGTTCAATGTATTGTTGTTTAGATCTCCTAGCACGCAAATTTGATCCACCGTTACTTGGCCGTCTATGACTTTATCTAGCTCGCTCAAGAATCGTGAGACAATATTATAGTAGGACCATATAAATGGCTAGCAGAAGTAGGTCCGTGTTTGCTAGCGTGGTTTTCACTGAAAGACATTCATTATTGCTAAATGTAATGTTCATTGATGTGGTACAATATTTCTTACTAACAAATAGCGCTATGTCACCACCTTGTGTTTTTACCCTTGACATAAAATGGGCTTTTTAACCATTTCAGACAAACATATTTCAGCCATCCACTGGTCCATTTGATTCTAATAAAACAAACACGTCCACACAGTTCTTGAGTGATTCAGCTAACGTTGTAAATTCATTCCAGTATTTTTGAAGGCTTTTAATATTTACGCTAATCACTGTAAAGTCATGCTCTCGGTTGATGCCAAAATTATCTTTAAACTCAGGGAATTTGATGTGACGTAAAAGTTCATTGCCATGGGGTTTATGAGATATTAGCAATGTCCAACAATTCGTTCACTGGGATCAGATGCGCATCTTCGTCTTTGTTCACGAAAATCTTGCCTCCCTTCACCAGAGAAAATTTGTAGATTTTTTTCTGGTGCTGCCGTTCTCGCTCGCCAAAACAGATTAAGGTTGAGCCTTGTCAGGTTATCATTAAAGAACAGCTTTGGACACTGCCCATTTTGGTGGAAATGTTTAGTCTCCCTCTAGCATCAAACCATCGTTCTCTTGCGGACACAGAAGAAAAGCGTACTAGTACCAACGGGTTGGACTTGTGTTTGCTTGGCAAGCGATGAACGGCCTCGATATCAGAGCTAACAAAGTATGATAGCTCGAGTTTGCTGGCTATGCTGACAAGACAGCTTTGAGATTTACGTTATGTTTGACTGGTAACCCTTCAATTTCTATGTTGGCCTTTCTGTTAGATTGCTCAATTTCATTTAGATCATGTTGAAGTTGTTGAATCGTTTCTGCTTGCGTTTTCAGTTCACTTTTCAGGTCAGCGATTTGGGCTTCATGTGCAGCTTCCCTTTCTTTGTTGGCTGATTGATAGCTGCTGCAAGACCGAATCGTACTGCTTTGACATGAAATAAACTGTTTCTTCCAGTTGTTTCAATGACATAGTTATTTTGACAAATTCAGCTTTTAGGAGGTGCGGTGAGTCAACTTTGCCGTGTAGGGTCAACAAAGAAACAAGGTTATCTTTAATACCAGACAACTCTGGTGAGATCTCTGGTTCTGAAGAATCTTCTGTTGAAGTCTTACCCACTGGCTGCGAGAACGTCCTACCCCTACTTTGTTTAGCTGTACGACAAGTTCTGCATAACCATGAATCACGTTTGCTTTGACTCTTTGCAGCGGAAGTATTTTGCACCACACCAGAACAGTGCTGTCCCAAATGATAAAGGCTCTCACATTTCACACACTTCAAAAAACGACCGTGATCTGGAAGTGACTTGTTGCACGCAATACAACTTTCCATAGCGACACTAAACAATATACACTATCTCGTCGGCGGCTAACAAAAGTTGCTAGGCTTACAAGGTAAACTCAGTACCTGTAAATTAGTAATCGTCAGTGTCTCGTTATATTATAGCTACCTGGCAATATAATAATAATAATATAATAATAATAATAATAATAATAATAATAATAATAATAATAATAATGTAAAGGGGGTTTATTGAAGAACTCAGCAAGCGGGTGGTAGCTCTAAAGGAAGGCAGGCGAACCCAGATGACGGTGCTTGATTGCCGATCTCGTGCCTTTTTCTTGTGCTGATGATAGCTGACCTGATGGCATCAACGTCTTTCTTATTCACTACAATTACCCCCGGCGAAAAAGTTGAAGCCATCCAGGCGATCTAACACGTGGGGACAAGCGGGTCAAAGTACGGCTTCAGACGGTTTACGTGAACGATATCACGTCCACGCCGACGACGGTCGCTCGGTGGCGTGAGGGGTTCAATGGCGTAGTTCACGGGTGAAGTACGCTCGACAACGCGGTAGGGACCATGATAATTAGAGAGTAGCTTGGGTGATACACCAGGGGCACAGGGCGGTACATGAAGCCATACAAGTGCTCCAGGAACGAACGTTGGTGCAGAACGATGGTCGTCGTCACGGATCTCCTTCTGGCGCTGTTGGTCGGATGTAGTAAGCCGCTTGGCTAGCTTGCGGCACTCTTCTGCGTAACGAGCGGCTTCCGAGACAGGCTGGTATTCGGAGGGATCTGGCGAGTATGGCAGTAAAGTGTCGATGGTGTGTGGTGGTTCGTGACCGTACAGGAGAAAAAATGGGGAAAACCCGGTAGTGACTTGCGTAGCGGTGTTATACGCGTATGTAACAAATGGGAGAACGAGGTCCCAGTTTGTTTGATCAGAAGCGACATGCGTAGCGAGCATGTCCCCCAGAGTACGATTAAACCGCTCAGTCAAGCCGTTCGTCTGTGGGTGGTAGGCTGTACTCTTCCGGTGAACCATATGACACTGTTGAAGAAGTGCTTCTATTACATCGGAGAGGAAAACACGCCTTCGGTCACTGAGGAGTTCTCGAGGAGGACCATGACGAAGCACAAAACGATTGAGTATGAAAGTGGCGACGTCTTGTGCTGCAGCTGTGGGGAGAGCAGCAGTTTCAGCGTACCGTGTTAGATGATCCACTGCCGCGATAGCCCATCGGTTGCCTGCCGTTGGTAATGGTAGTGGTCCGTAGAGGTCAATTCCTACTCGGTCGAATGGGCGGTCTGGGCATGGAAGTGGCTGCAATGAACCTGTTGCAGGATGTGGCGGGCTTTTCCGCCGCTGACATTCGTGGCAGCCTCGAATGAACTGGCGGACGAAGGTAAACATTCCGCGCCAGTAATACCTTTTTCGTAGGCGCTCGTAGGTCTTGAAAACACCAGCGTGAGCACATTGCGGGTCGGAATGAAACGACGCGCAGATGGTAGAGCGCAGCGTTCGGGGAATGACTAGTAGCCATTTCCTACCATCTGCTGAATAGTTGCGCCGGTACAAAAGGCCATTCCGAATACTGAAGTGCGGAGCCTGGCGGCGCAGGGTTCGAGTGGTTGGAAGTGTCAGTGCCTCGGATAACGCGTCAAGAAGCGAAGCGATCCATGGGTCATTGCGTTGTGCAGAAGAGATGGTGTCCTCGTCAAGCGCTGACAACGTGTTGTCCGAGGAAACAGATGCGATGTCCGGGGATAGGGGAGATCGTGACAGTGCATCAGCATCGGCATGCTTGTGGCCGGAACTATATACCACGCGAATGTCATATTCTTGAAGCCGAAGAGCCCAACGGGCAAGACGGCCCGATGGGTCCTTAAGCGAAGATAACCAGCATAATGCGTGGTGGTCCGTTACTACATCAAAAGCACGGCCATAAAGGTATGGGCGGAACTTGACAAGCGCCCAAACGATCGCCAAGCATTCCTTCTCGGTGACGCTGTAGTTTGATTCAGCCTTGGTAAGAGTTCTGCTGGCGTAGGCGATGACATACTCGGCGAATCCAGGCTTGCGTTGCGCGAGAACCGCACCGAGGCCGACACCACTGGCGTCGGTGTGGACCTCAGTTGCTGCCGTAGGATCGTAGTGACGCAGTATTGGTGGCGAAGTGAGGAGACGACGAAGGGTACAGAAGGCTTGGTCACACTCAGAAGACCATGACGAGATATCAGTGGTGCTGCCTATAAGTTTGGTCAAAGGCGCAATGATAGAGGCAAGTTGCGCACAAACCGGCGAAAGTAGGAGCATAACCCCACGAAGCTCCGTAACTGCTTCATAGTCGTTGGTTTGGGGAAGTCGGCGACAGCACGTAACTAAGCTGGGTCTGGAAGTATACCGTCCTTTGATACGACGTGCCCGAGAATCGTAAGTTGCCGAGCAGCGAAGTGACACTTCTTGAGGTTGAGTTGGAGCTGAGCATTCTTCAGGCACGTGAGGACGTGTTTGAGGCGCTCGAGATGTGTTCCAAAGTCTGGCGCAAAGACGACTATATCGTCGAGATAGCAGAGACAGATTTGCCATTTCAAACCCCGAAGAACCGAGTCCATCATGCGCTCGAAGGTGGCAGGCGCATTGCAGAGGCCGAAGGGCATGACATTAAACTCATACAGACCGTCCGGTGTCACGAAAGCTGTTTTTGGTCGATCAGCATCTGCAAGGGGGACCTTCCAGTACCCTGAGCGCAAATCTAATGATGAAAAAAACTCGGCACCTTGTAAAGTATCAAGGGCATCGTCAATCCTGGGTAAAGGATACACGTCTCTTCGAGTGATCTTATTTAGGCGCCGGTAATCCACGCAGAAGCGAACGGAACCATCCTTTTTTTAACGAGCACTACAGGTGAGGCACATGGACTTTGTGAAGGTTGAATGATGCCACGTTGCAGCATATCGTTCACCTGTTCGGTAATAACATGGCGTTCCACCGCAGAAACACGATATGGTCGCTGTCGTAGTGGCGCATGGGAGCCGGTATCGATGTAATGTAGAGTGGTAGAAGTGCGGCCAAGTGAAGGTTGAACAACATCGAAAGATTCGCGGTACTGGTACAGCAGTTGGAGGAGTTCAGATCGTTCAGATGGTGACAGTTCGTCTGCGATCGCCGAATCGAACACTTTTGAAGCCTGTAAACGAGAGTGGTTAAGAGCACTGACGGCGGTGAGGTCACTTTGGGATGATTCTTGCGGCACGGTAAAAATTTGTCCGTTATCAATGGGCTGTACGCATCCAAGAGACTCGCCTTTAAATAGTTTGATGGTATGCGGAAAGGGATTGGTAAGGCAGAGAGCACTGGCTCCGTTAGAAATTGAGAGGGCTGAATAAGGGAGCAGAAGTGGTTTCCGACTTAGAAAGAGGCTTGATGGCTCGAAAAATGCTACTTCATCACGCATGCCGTCGGAGACCACAGGGAGCAAAACAGCTGTTGTCGGTGGAATGTCAGTGTCTTCTTTGACAACTAGCTTGTGCGCGTCTTGATTAGTGTGGTCGTAGGGCTGGTCGAAGAACGGAAGCAGTTCAAGTTCGGAACGGGCACAATCTATAACGGCACGATTACGGGATAGGAAATCCCATCCAGGTATGATGTCATGAGAGCACGAGGAAAGGACGATAAACTCAACAATGTAGTGGTCTTCCGCAATTTTGAGTCGGGCAGTGCAGGCGGCTATAGGTCGAACAGGTTTTCCATTTGCTGCACGTAAGAACATATCAAGCTATCAAGCGGCGTGGTCACCTTTTGTAGCTTGCGGCAAAGTTTGGCGTCTATAACAGACACAGCGGCACCGGTATCCACAAGAGCGTATACATGGGCACCGTCCACAAAAACTTCGACAAAATTTGACGGCAAGGTGCGAGGACTTGAAGATTTCGATAGCGCAGTTCTTGCCCCTTGAACTGCGACGGCTAGTTTCCCTCATTTTGAGGGGCTGGTCGTGGACGCATGCGTGACAAGGAGCGTCGATTGGGTGAAGGTGAGTGACGAGACGAAGTTGCTCGATAGTCACGAGAAGACGTGTTTGACTGACGATCCGAACTTTCATAACCAAAAGGTGGTCGGTCCATGTAGTTGCTTCGTGGTCGGACGTCTGTGTAGGCGGGCACGCGACGACGGCAGTATCGGGAGATATGGCCAGGTCCGCCGCACGCAAAACAGATCGGCCGGTTATCGCGCGTTCGCCAGGCATTTGCAGCAAGGGGCGCCGCCCACGCGGCATACGGCTGAGTCGAGGCTGTGGTAGCGAGGGGAGGAGCCCATGCGACGGAAGACTGAGTAAGAGCGGTGACATGCGGCAGTACATTTAACGGCGAGGGCTGGTGTGGCTGCTGCCTCTTTACACTGCGTCAGCATAAGTAAGAGGCACGGCGACAACTTGCTGCTGAAAGGGCACTGGCGTAGCCTCGGCAATCTGGTCCTGAAGTGCATGTCGGAGCATGGGAGCTAACGGTGTCAGTGGTTGCTCTTGCTGCTGCTGCGGGAGCTCTTGGCGCTGACAAAACGGCAGGAGGGAAAGCTGACGTGCGACCTCCTCACGCACAAAGTATTTCATTTGTGCTAGAAGGCGGGAGTGGTCAGGTACGACGTCCAGTGCAGCGAGTGGTTGGTTAGGCTGAAATAGACGACGGGTGAGAGCTCGTTGCCGTCGTAGTTCTGGCACAGAGTTACCACTTCAGACACCGTGCCAGGAGACTTCACCAGGAGCATTTGAAAGACGTCGTCATCAACACCTTTCATAATGTGCTGGATCTTGGCACTTTCGCTCATTGCGGCATCGACGCGCTTGCAGAGATCGAGTATATCTTCGATATAGGCGGTAAACGTTTCGCCAGGTTCTTGTGCCCGTGAGCGCAGGCGTTGTTCGGCGCGCAACTTCCGCACGGCAGGGCGACCGAAAACCGAGGATATTGCCTGCTTGAAAGTGGCCCAGTTCTCGAACTCGGATTCGTGGTTTGTGCACCACAGTTTCGCCACATTAGCCAAGTAAAAGTTGACGGTGCTCAACTTAGCAGCGTCATCCCACCTGTTTGGTCCACTGACTTTTTCGTAGGACGACAGCCAGTCCTCGACGTCCTGGTCTTCGGCGCCCGAAAAGATCGGGGGGTCTCGCTGGTGAACCGGGCCGGGGCAAGTAGGAGCCGCGAGAGGTGCTGTCTGTTGGGCAGCGTCAACTTGCATGGTCGACGGCAGGGTGCGGGATCGGAGTTCCAGGGTGTAGGTGATGCAGTTACCCAGCACGATCCACCAAATGTAAAGGGGGTTTATTGAAGAACTCAGCAAGCGGGTGGTGGCTCTAAAGTAAGGCAGGCGAACCCAGATGACGGTGCTTGATCGCCGATTTCATGCCTTTTTCTTGTGCTGATGATAGCTGACCTGATGGCATCAACGTCTTTCTTATTCACTACAATAATAATAATAATAATAATAATAATAATAATAATAATAATAATAATAATAATAATAATAATAATAATAATAATAATGTAGTCTATTTTATTTCTTGAAATGCCAGAAAAAGGACACAGAAGCAAAACGCATTTAATACGCCTGACAAAGGCCTCTGCACCTGTACTTTGCCATAGATACGCATTTTTTCGCATATACAACAAGCAACAAACTAACATGTTATATACCACATGCGTGCTGAAAAAACAAATGCAATAATAAAAAGCAAGCAAGACATGATAAGCTTGGCATAATACCTATATGCAGATCTTATACATAAAAAAGAGAAACAATATACTGGAAAAAAACTGGATGCATCGCAAATCACAATGAAATGACATGCTTTCCAAGCACTATTGAATATGTTATGGCTCAGTTCTCTACCTACTATTTTTTTACAAATTATAGATTTGTGAGGATAAGTTATTTCTCTTTTGATCAAAACTTTTACACTTTCTTTTTAAACTGTCCCTGTACTGACGTCAAACTGCAAGCCATTTTGTAATTCATTTCCCACTCGCATTCATAGGTAATGCAGCGTTTGTTTTCCATAAAGTGTCCTGGTTCTCAGTAAATGTTGTAAGTTTCTTCTAGCAAAATAACGTTGATAATTTTCTCTTTGCTTAAACCACTTGTTTTTGTGTACCCCTTGAAGCAGTTTGAAATAATATATTTGGTTTGTCTGTAATATTTCCTGTTCATGAAAGAGCACTGAAGTGCGCAATTGGTCTACTCTGCCCTGGTAATTTTCATAACAGCGAACTGTTTTGTTTTGTAGCATTATAAGTTTGTTATAATATTTCGCTGTTGTCGTACCCCATAATAGCATACTCCGTAACAAAGTCTCGAATAGAATAGGGCATTGCACAAACTTATCTTCAGCCACTGAGGAATGATGGAACCAATTCTCTACTTGCATCCCACCGTTCCCGCAAGTTGCCTAACTAAATGAGCAACGCGGATGGTCCACGTTAACTTAATCATAAGAAATGTTTGATGTGTTCTCGTTTTATGGTATTTCCGTCAAATCTTATCTTTGTCGTATTTAACATGTTTATACTAATTGTGCGAAATGTAAGATATGTCGTCTTCTTGGCCTTTAAAAATAGCGTGTTTTGTTTAGGCCGGTTTGAGAGTGACTCATTTACATTTTTTTTGTGTTTCTAAATAATCTGAAGTAAAGAGTACGTTTGTGTCGTCTCCATACATATTAGGCTGTGGTGAGGCGGGTATACATAAAATTTCATTAACATAAAGCAAAAAGAGCAAAGGACACAGTATAGAACCCTGCGGAACTCTTGAGTCAACTGAAGCTGTCTTGATGTAGCTGTCTTCATTTGTAGTAGTTGGTACCGGTTCTGCAGATAGTTCTGTAAATCCTTAAGGGTGATCCCACGTATGCCGTGCCATGATAGTTTCCGTAATAATATCTCATAATGTATTGAGTCAAAGGCTTTTTTCACGTAAAAATTAAACCAAGCGTAAATTTCTCACTTTCTATGTTTGAAATAATTTGACCTTTATTAACCGTTAACGCTTTTTCAGTAGACATATCTTTCTGAAAACCATATTGAGATGTTGTGATGACGCCATACTTATTTAAAAAGGATAACAGCCTGTCGTAAATAACACCTTCAAGAACCATCGATAATGTCGAAAGTACTGAAACGGGTCTATAATTTGGCATTTCATTGTCACCTTTTTTATAAATTGGTGTTACCAATAAAATGTTTAACTTTGCCAGAAACACGCCTGTTCTTAGTACAAGATTTAATATGTCAGCAAACACCTCGGATATTAGCGGGCAAATGAGCTTTAGTTCATCTGCGGTGATTTCGTGTATACCTGGCGCTGCATTGTTTTCAAGTTTATGCATGAAACTAGCAATATCAGCACTGTAAGTAGGAAGCATAAAGATCGAATTCTGCATAGCTGTAGTTTCTTCGAAGAACGAGTCAACTTCACTTTCAGAAAAGCCACTAAGTGCGCCCGCATTACACGAACGGACGGTTTATGGCATTTGCTGGGTTGTCACCACGCCGCACGACGTTTCTCTCTTGTATTTTCGCGATATCAGATCTTGCTTGCTTTCTCCCAGTAAGGGCATCCACCGTTCCCCGAACTCTTCTCGGGTCATAGCATATATTTAGAAAATTTTTTTCTGATACTCTCATTTAACCTTTTTAAAGTCTGATGTAAGTGCGTTGCGGTATTTTTCGTACTCTGCAAATGTTTCAGGTTACCGTTGGCGTAAGAATTTTTTAAAAGGCTATTTTTAATTTCAATACGTATATAAAGCAACCAGTCTATCTATTGTTATGCCTGCGAGTCCACAGCGAACGTCCGTGCCTCTGAAAAGGCAATCTGCGTCAAGGCCAGCCCACGAGCCCGCCTGACGCGAACAACTCAACGGCGTCAACACGCGACGGCGCCTTTCTGGCGTGCACGTGCAGTGAGTCACCTCAGCAAGCAAGGCCGTCGAGTAAACAACCGGTGCCTTCCTGTCTGGGGGTCTGACGCAATGCCTGGCGACGTCACTCGTCCTTGGGTGCAGCCACCTGCAGCGCAGCCTCTCCAGATTCGATGAGAAAGAATGACGCGGCCCAGCGGCGACCCCCATTGGAGGAGTCTGACCTCACGACCAGCGGCGCTTGTGGTTGGACATTTGGGTTGGACCCGGTGTATATAAAAGAAGCTCTGCGGCGCGTCGCGAGCAGTAGTCCTGTGTGAGAGTCGACATGTGTGTCGCAGCAGTCCTATGTGGTAGAGAGTTGAGCTGTGTGTCGGAGAAGAGAGCTATGTGATAGAGAGTTGAGCTATGTGTTAGCCGACCCATTTGAGAGCAGACCTATGTGTTAGAGAAGATAGCTCGGCTCTTAGGGTCTCTAAGCTCTCGGCCCCAGTGCCGAATTTGTAACGCCTCTGTATATATGCTGTACATAAACCTTGTTTAACTCACCGTCGTCTCGCCCGCTCGTCTATCAGCTCTGCGCAGAAGCAGTCGCGAGCTGAGAAACCTACGCTACCAAACGGCTGGTGACCTTCCCGGTGGAATTCGAAGCAGTGGCGCCTTCGGAACCGTGTTGACGTCACCGTCTTTCGAAACAGTGGTTGCAGCGGTGAGATTCATAACGCCCTTCGTAACGTCGTCGGAGGCGCGCTTCGCAACAGTGGTGGCAGCGGTGGGATCGGCCGGCATCAGCGACATCGATGCGGTGAGTGCCTGATGTTTTCCCCTCAGTTCACCAGAGTACTCTAGCTCAGGTTGTAGTAGTTTAGAGAAGGGCTGTGTGAAGCATTGAAGTGAGTTTTGATCGTTTCAAGCAAAGTCGAAGTGCTTTGAAACGAAAGTTAATGGGGAGCGGGTAAACACGGGAGTGTGAAAAATTGCTTGCGCGTCTTGCTAGTTGACTTATAGTGGGTACGGCAAGTAAATTGTTAACAGGGGCAAACAGCAAGACGCTAGTGTGAACGATGGAGAACCTTAAAGTGAAGGAACTCAACGAAATTTGTGAGGAACTCGGCATTACTTTGGGTCGTGCGAAACAAAAGCAAGCGATCCTTGAGATCATGAAGGATGAGGGAGTGTCGGCTGACGAAGTGGATGAGGCCTGGGTGGATATCATAGCACGCCGCGAGGAGGCTGAAAGGCGAGAAGCTCGCGAACGTGAAGAAGCTGAAAGGCGGGAAGCTCGCGAACGTGAAGAAGCTGAAAGGCGAGAAGCTCGTGAACGTGAAGAAGCTGAAAAGCGAGAAGTTCGTGAAGAAACTGAAAGGCGAGAACGCCGCGAGGAGGCCGAGAGACAGGAGCGCCTCGAGTTGAGGCGAATAGAATTGGCAATCCTACAGTGTTCGCAGGCGCCTAGCGTAGCTTCTCCGACGATTCAGGCCAGCGGTTTTAGAATTCGGGACCAACTGCAACCATTTGTAGTAGGCGAGGACATGGCGAAGTATCTCGTCAAGTTTGAACACGTCTGTGAGCGAAACGCTTTGGAGTGGTCTCTTTCGGCGCAGAGCCTGTTAGCTCTTCTTCCCGGCGAAGTGTTCGACGCGATAACTTGCTTGTCGAGGGAAGCGTTTGAGAGCTATGACGAAGTTAAGGAAGTGCTCTTGAGACGTTATAAGTTGTCACCCGAGGCTTTCAGGCAAAGGTTCCGGTATGCTAAAGAGGGGAATGAGTCCCACGTTGACTTCGCGTTTCGTCTTGAAGCAGATTTAATTGAATGGCTCAAGGGCGAAGGTGTTTATGACGACAGCGATAAAGTGGTGGAATGCGTTGCATTGGAGCAATTCTACCGCTGCATCGAGGAGGATGTCAAACTTTGGCTGCAGGACAAACTTGGTGAAGTACAGCTAAACAAGGCAGCAGAGTTAGCTGAGGAGTATTATACTCGCCGAAAGTTGCACAGCAGGGCAGTGCGCGTTGAAAAAAATGAAAGAAAAGAGGGCTTTTCAAAGAAACCTGATCAATGGAAACCCGCTCCGCACCGTAATTTCAAGAAGGACCCGTCTCTTACGAAGGACAGTGTAGAGAAAGGGCAAACAGAAGCGGAGAAATCGAGTGAGGTTCCTAAACAACGCGCTGATACCACACGGGCACTTGAATCACGGAAGCCACTAATCTGCTACAACTGCAAAAAGGAAGGGCACATCGCGATAAACTGTAAGCAAAAGTTTGCTTTTGCAACAATCCGAGAATCCGAAAAGAACATGCGGTTGTTGGAGCCGTATATCCAAGAAATTAGTGTGAATGGGCAAACGTGTCGAGGACTTCGTGACTCAGCGGCAACCATGGATGTTGTCCATCCTTCATTGGTGTCTCCGGATGACTTTACAGGAGAATGCGCATGGATCAGGCAAGACGCCGAGGACCAGAGTGCTTGCTTACCAATCGCGACGGTTGTCATTGAAGGCCCGTTCAGTAGGCTTCGCACCAAAGCGGCTGTGTCTGCCGTGCTTCCCGATCGTTTTCCTTATCTTTTCTCCAATAATTCAGAGCAGCTTCTCAAAGAGCGGGGTAAATCGTTCTTCCCCAACTTAGCGTACATGGCCCTCACGCGATCGCAAGCGCGGAAGCTTTCGCAGGAGCTTGATCTTGTTCATTGCAGTGAACTCTCAAGTGACCTTGTCGGCGGGTCGACGAAACCGCAGAGAGGAAATTTTCCGCGTGAGTCATGTGAGCAGTCACGCGAGCGGCCCGGCGCCGAAGCGACCGGTGCGGTTTCCGTAGTAGGGAGAGACGACATGGCGCCATTGAGTCAGGGCGAGAGGGGTGCAACGCTCTCGCCTGTAGCGGAAAGTTGGAGTGAGCTGTCGAGGGTTGATCGAGAAACGCTCATTCGAGAGCAGCGTGAGGATCTCTCGATTAAGGCGCTAGGGGAAAGCCACATAAACGCTGCACAAGTGTTGTCGAAGGTGTACAACGACAAATCGGCGAAGAAGCGTGCTTTTGAAGTAGGAAGTCAGGTAATGCTGCTGCAGCCGTCCAAAAGGAACAAGCTTGAGGTTCATCGGGAAGGGCCCGCCAAAGTATTATCGAAGCTTTCCGACGCCAATTATAAAGTGAAATTAGGAAGGTGGCCAAACAAAATGTACAACTTGATGAAACCATACGTTCAACGTCAAGCGGTCGTAAATCAACTGTTGAGTGCTTCGGAGGAAGAAGGAGCAGAAATTTTGATCCTTAGTGATGTAATCAAAAGGGAATCCGAGGTAATCTTGGAGCAGTTGAACCTAGAGCCTAGGTTAAGTGAAGTCCAGAAGGAAGACCTGAAAAGGGTTGTTTCCGAGTTTGGAGACGTGTTTTCGGACCGCCCCGGAAACACGAGGGTGATCGAACACGATATCGAGCTAAGCGGTGAGGAGTCAATACGTAGCAAGCCGTATCGTTTTTCCCCTGTGCAACGTCGCAAGTGTAAGCCGCTCTTGGTACTGCATAGGTATCGTCGCCTAAAAGTGGCCGGTTACTGAGATGGAGCATGATGCTTCAATTGCATAACTTTGACGTTCGCTAAAAAAAGGAAAGCTAAACGCTAATGCAGGCGCATTGAGCCGTGCGTTTAGTTAGTACCTCCTCCACCTTTCGGTTTCTCGCTGGCGATTCGGGACAAAATTTTGTCCTCATTACGGTCTCAGCTGAGCGCTCTCGTCCAGAATGAGCTCAAGGAGCCAACTTTATGTTCGATTCTAATTCGTTACGTTGTTGTACGCGTAAAAAATGAGTTCTCATTTTAAGAGTCTTGTGTCCCACATGTGCCTCTTGGTGTAGAGCGAACGAAATTCCGATAGACACGTAGCTAGGTATATGTTGTACTATACTTTGTCTGGTGCTCTGTCGGGTGACCGAGGGCACTTGCTTGTGTCGTGTGTTGTCTGTTGTCGAACCGTTCTTGACAAGTTGCAGAACCATCGACAAGTGCTGAAACCAAGGATCGTCACAGACGAGCGAAGCTGGTCGACAAGTTGTGGCGACAAGCCAGTGGAGCTGGGATCCGTCCTCAAGAATGGGATGTGTTCCTTGAACAGAGTCTGGAGCTGCATTCTCCCCATGGCCCTGGAGGCGAACCTGGAGAGACCTGGCGAACGAGCGCACCTGACATCCGAGCCACGTTGAAGCAGCTCGTCTTTTCGGCGCATTGTCTGGCGGCGGGGGTGCTGTTATGCCAGCGAGTCCACAGGGGACGTCCGTGCCTCTGAAAAAGGCTATCTTTGTCAAGGCCAGCCCGCGAGCCCGCCTGACGCGAACAACTCAACGGCGTCTACACGCGACGGCGCCTTTCTGGCGTGCACGTGCAGTGAGTTACCTCAGCAAGCGAGGCCGTCGAGTAAACAACCGGCGCCTTCCTGTCTGGGGGTCTGACGCAATGCCTGGCGACGTCACTCGTCCTTGGGTGCAGCCAACTGCAGCGCAGCCTCTCCAGATTCGATTAGAAAGAATGACGCGGCCCAGCGGCGACCCCCATTGGAGGAGTCTGACCTCACGACCAGCGGCGCTTGTGGTTGGACATTTGGGTTGGACCCGGTGTATATAAAAGAAGCCTTGCGGCGCGTCGCGAGCAGTAGTCCTGTGTGAGAGCCGACATGTGTGTCGCAGCAGTCCTATGTGGTAGAGAGTTGAGCTGTGTGTCGGAGAAGAGAGCTATGTGATAGAGAGTTGAGCTATGTGTTAGCCGACCCTTTTGAGAGCAGACCTATGTGTTAGAGAGGATATCTCGGCTCTTAGGGTCTCTAAGCTGTCGGCCCCAGTGCCGAATTTGTAACGCCTCTGTATATATGCTGTACATTAACTTTGTTTAACTCACCGTCGTCTCGTCCGCTCGTCTATCAGCTCTGCGCAGAAGCAGTCGTGAGCTGAGAAACCTACGCTACCAAACGGCTGGTGACCTTCCCGGTGGAATTCGAAGCAGTGGCGCCTTCGGGACCGTGTTGGCGTCGCCGTCTTTCGAAACAGTGGTTGCAGTGGTGAGATTCGTAGCGCCCTTCGTAACGTCGTCGGAGGCGCGCTTCGCAACACTATTCAAGGTTTGCAGCTTCTTTCTTTTCTTTCGTAAAGATACTTCTCTAAGAAATGCCGCATTCTAACAGTGACGTAATGCGTTCAAAAACTTATTATAGGCCTCATGAGCATCTTTCATCTTTATTATATCACTTGCCGAGCTTAAAACATAAGTTTTTACTTTCACTATTTATGTTGCGTTGGGTGAAGGTTTCCTTCTGTTGCTTTTGGTGTTTCAATGGCAAGGGTATAGTACAAAACACTGGCAAGTGATCGCTAAGACCACTTGGTTAGAATTCGTCACGCATATATTGAGTAACGTTGCACTATCTTTGGTGAATATGGTAGGGGAACATAGAGGATTTGCACAACCAAACGCCGAAAGCAGCGTATAGAAATGGGTGGTGGCCATATCGTTTGCAGCAAGATTAATACTTATGTTCCGCATGATAACATAAGAAGTGTTGTGAAGTAATAGAGAGGATAAGAGTGCAGTCTATAAACTCTAAATAAAAACGTGTTTTGTGACCTTGAGGTGGTCTATAAACGACAATCTCTTTGCGGTTTGTCCCAAGACCACCAATGTGTGGTTGGACGTCCCAAAATTACAACGTGATTATGAGAGACACCATAGTGGAGGGCTCCGGAAATTTCGACCACCTGGGGATAATTAAAGTGCACCCAAATCTGAGCACACAGGCCAACAGCATTTCTGCCTCCACACTGCTGTATGTATCGCTCTCGATGTGCACTGCGTGTATATTGCAATGTCGGCTTTAGTCAGCACTGCAACTTCAACGGGGCATCGTTACCCTCATTTTATTTCTGTGTGTTATCTCGCTTGCCAAACATGTTCATATGGTGAAATGGGTGTTTTTGCCGTGTGAAAGTGAAACTTACTGACACGGGAAGAAGTGTCACTTCAGTGTTCTCTGTGCACGACCACTAGCATATTATTTTTTAGAAATGTATTGAACAGCTTCGGATCATTTTGCTGAAGTAATATACTATTTGAAGGTCGTCTCTATTGAAAGAGTTAATCATATTGAAAAAAATATAGTCATAGGTAAGCAGCAACCAGTGAGGATCGAACTCACGACCGCTGGTTTACAAGACCAGCCCTCTGCCACTGAGCTATAGCGGCCACGGCAAGGGCGTAAAACTTATCGCCGGAGTCATCGCCACTGTTCTTTATCTCTTTTTTTTCTTCGTATTGTCTTATGACGAAATATTGTCGAGTGTTCCCACGCACTCGTCGCCTCTGAAAATGTCAGGCGGACAGCTGCATGGCAGTTCACCGCCACAAAGAGCCGCCAGAAAGCGCGCGAATTTCTAACCGCTCTCACGGTACAACTCGTGCAAAGTATATACGCGTTAGTTATTTAGGTAGGTGCCTTGCGTCTACGTGTAGGCAGCAAACAATTCTTCGAAGGAATTAAACGTGCTGGGTGGCGTTGGGTCAGGCAGTGTCCTACACATTAATCACTGATGCAATAATAATCAATCATTTATTTAACGTGGCCCGAAGCAACCGTGAGCTCTTAACGCAGGCGCACGCACAATTAAAACAATAAAAATAATCAATACACTGCGGACAGTCTTCAGATAAAGAAATGAAATAGATAGAAAGAATACGAACAGACAAAAAGAAATCAAAGCAAGAAGAAAAGGCCTTGACGACAATCATAGAATGGCCGTGAAAAATGTGGAATATGTACAACTATGCAGAAGACTACCTGAAATACAAGAAGAAAGGATAGTAATTATATATAAGTGTTATATTATTATTTATAATCACTCACTTAATAACATGCCCTGGAACAACCATAAGGTCTTAGTGCAGGCTAACGCAAAAATACAACAACACAAATAAATAATACATTGCAGGCACTGTTCAGAGAAATCAAATAAAAAGTGAAAATAAACAAAGAAAGAAATCAGCGCCAAATGGGAAGAATAAAAGACAAGACTAGAATCCGGGAAAGGAAGTGGACAGAAAAGGGAGGAATATGCACAACTATGTAAAAACCTTACTGAAAGACGGAAAGAGAAGAAGCCGTACATCTGTGGAAGGCCATGTTAAAACAGTGCAGAGCTGAGATAAAAACAATGAGAGTGGACTGTGAGAAGCATTAAGATTATGAAAACTGACATTATATAGACTTTGTATTTTGTGAACAGTAGACTTCTCAAAGAAGTTGGAAGGTAGATAAAAGTGTCGATTCTGTCTGGATAACTTATCCGCGGAATCCAAAAATTAACAGAACTGAGAAGTAAAGAGCAGCATATCATACCATGAACGAGTTTGTAAAGAAATAATAGGTCAGCGCAATTTCATCGGCATTCAATTGGTGACAATGATAATAATCTGACAGTGTTAGAACGAGATCTAAAGTTATTTTTAGCGAAACTATTATTGTAAATGCTTATGAATCTTTTCTGGACTCGCTCATTGGCGCTACTGCCGGATTTAGATATGTCATTCTAGATCACATTGTCAGATACAAGGAAGACGTTTGGCCATTTAGGGCAACATAACGTGGTCTATTAAGCAGACAGCTGTGCAAGAGATTAACAACAGACGAGTCAACATTAAAGTTTGCAACTTTAACTGTAAAAAAAAGCGCCAGCCCTGCGCGGAACGCTCAGCACAGTCACAGCGAAAGCTATAGAAGAACGTCCTTTCAGAGCCTTTTATAAACATTCTTCGGGATGCTACAAGCACACTGCTGGGTACCCTCTACGCCATAAACAATAATAAATTTTGTGTAGTAGGCCAGAGTTCACTAGGCTATATTTCGTCATTCTTAGGAGAAGCGTGGTATCCGCTATACAGTTGTTAGAAAGTTTGTGAATTTTTTAAGCAGTGGCTGACGACTATAGAAAAATATGTCTGAAGTGTGCGCCACAGTTAATAGATGACCAAGAACAAGTTTTCTGATGGTTTGGACCATAGGACGATCCACTCGTTACGCAATTGGCATTCTGTGACGCCTGGTTGTTTCTTTGATGTTCAAGATGCTTTACTACACATACTAAAACGGTTACTTTTCCAACATCAAGCCTGCCTAAGGCCAGTTTAGAAATGACTTTCCAGCACCGGCGTGGCTCAGTGGTAAAGAATTGGTGTTTTTTCTTTACTTTGATTTTTCTCGTTCGACACTGGTTACGGACACCGTCGGCGACGGCCGCGGACAACTATGGCGCCACGTGTGACCCATGTCCTGATCTCATAACAGCTTTCGCTGTGAAACAGTGAGTGGCGGACAACGTCAAAAGCTCTTCTCAGGTCACAGTATAGGCTACGTCAACCTATCCTTTCTGTGTCTCTGAGAATTGAGTGACGAGACTTGTGTCATGAAAGTAGCAAAATATGTGGTTGTTGAGCAGCCAGAAAGAAAGCCGTGTTGATTAGGAATCGATGAATTATTCCCGCTAACATACAATATGCTGTGAATAGCCAGCTCAAAAATGTTCGATGTGGAACATAGTAGAGAAATCTGATGATAGTTAGAAACTTCAGTGTTGCAGCCTGACTTAAGCAACACCAGTCTTGCGCGGAAGGCGCAGCTCAGTAGTGGTGACAGTCCCAGTCAGAGTAATGGCACAGTCACAGTCAGAGCCTTTTCCAAACACTCATTGGTTAACTGCTGCAAACTTGCTTGATTCCCACTACCGCAATAATAAATACTTTAGGGTAGTAGGCCCACATTCACTATGCTACTTTTTGTCATTCTTCTGAGAAGCGTGGTATCTGCTAAACTAGTGCGAGGAATTCTGTGCCAATTGTTCATGCAGTGGCTGACGACGTTGAGGAATTACGCCAGAAGTGGGGATGTGCCACAGCTAATGAGGGAGCAAGAACAAGCTTTTCATTTCATTTCATTTTTCATTTTCATTTTACTATACTGTCAGCCCCATTTGGGCTATAACAGGGGCGGAAAAAACCAATATACATACAAAAAATAGGTACTCCCTATACAACTTCTATTATACATAACAATGAATGACAAGAAATAGCCAAAGCACTCTGCTCTTGAGGACATAGAATAAGCAAAATATAAACTATACATCTTTATACACGACATCCTTTAGGCCCTTCAAGAAAGAAGGTACACATTCCGATAAGACAGTGGAATTCGGCAGCCTGTTCCACTCACTGATCGCCCGCGGAAAGAAACTGAACTTAAAACAATCGTTGTGTGATCTGGCAGGGGGGATATGCATGTTATGCCGGTGCCTTGACGTTTCCCCAGTTTTTATATACATATACCTTGATTTGTCTATTTTTACTTGTTCTTTAATGATGAAAAAGAGTAATTTTTTAGGTCTTTCATACTCTGTCCTTTGTTCTAGTGGTTCAAGGTAGGCCAGCTTGCAAAGCTGAGTTGGGGAGTGGCAGCGCTGGTATTTGTTAAATATGAAACGTGACGCCAATCTTTGTATTCTATCTAGCTTAGTGCGAATACTTGTGTACGGATCCCATACCACCTTTGTGTATTCCATAATTGGCCGTACGAGAGCCTTGTAAGCGAAGCATTTGATTTCCGGGCTAGCATGGTGCAGATTTCTCCGAAGTCTCCACAATGCTTTGTTAGCATTAGTACAAACGGAGTCTACATGCAAATTCCATCGTAGACAGGAAGTTATTAATAAACCCAAATATTTGTGTTGTTCTACTCTGCCAAGCTCATGATCGTTTATAGAGTACGTCGTATTTAGAATGCGTTTTTTCCTAGTTACAGTCATCGTTACTGTTTTTGCGACGTTTAGATCCTTCTGCCAAATGGTGCACCAGCTTTGTAGTTTTTGGAGGCTTAGATTTAGTTCTGATTGATCGGTAGGAGACCTGACTGTTTTATACATTACGCAATCGTCTGCAAAAAACCTTATGGGGACCGTAATATTTTTAGGTAAATCGTTGACAAAAATCAAAACAGTAGTGGGCCCAAGACACTGCCTTGGGGAACTCCAGAAATAACATTGGCAAGGGCAGATGTTTTTTTGTGCTGACTTGAATATACTGCTTGCGATTGGAGAAATAGGAGGAAAACCACTGCGTTAGGTTTGAGTTTTAAAGATAGTGCTCATTTTTAACAACAGTTTAGCATGGGAAGCCTTATCAAAAGCTTTTGCAAAATCTAAGAGTATCATGTCAACCTGACCTTGCGAGTTAATTTCAGAGGAGAGATCATGAACAAGTTCAACAAGCTGAGTAATAGTAGATAGGCCTTTTCGAAATCCATGTTGCTGTGAGTATAATACGTTGTGAACATCTAGATAAGCCGAAAGATGCTTGGAGACAATATGCCCGAGAATCTTTGAACAAGTGCTTGTGAGCGAGATGGGACGGAAATTTTTGCAGTCGTTAGTAGTACCACCCTTGTGTATCGGTATGACCTTACCAACCTTCCAAGCAGTGGGAAAGCAACCACTACTTACGGAGGACTGGAAAATAATTATCAAGTACTTCGAGACCCAAACTGCGTACCTATATAAAAATTCATTTGGTATTCCGTCAGGTCCTGCACTTTTCTTTTTGTTGATTTTAAAGAGCAGGTTCAATACTCCTTGTTCACTAATCGTTATTCCTCCTATGGCAGGTGTGTCAGAAGCCTCATTAAAAGTCGGTACTTGTCAGTCATCGTGGGTGAATACTGACGAAAAAAAAGGCATTAAAACTTTCAGCACGTGGTTGTGAGTTTTCTTTATCTGCATCAAGATGGGTTTTTGTGTTTGGATTCACGTATCTCTAGAACTTTTCGGGTGCTTCGTGCAAGAACTGTTTTAGTTTAACATTATAAAAGTTATCTTGCAATTTTTAACTAGACGTCTCAATTCCTGGCTCATAGTGTGAATGATTTCCTTCCCTTCAGGGCAAGGATTCTTTGAGTGAGCTTTCCGTTTTCGTTTCAGTTGCCTTTTGGCATGGATTACGTCACTCGTTATCCAAGGATTTTTCTTTGCTATCTTTTTTTGTCGTGTTGGAATATAGAATTGAATGCATTCAGTGACCACCTGCGAGAAATAATCCCATAGTAATAATCCAAGTAATAATCCCATAGTAAATAATCCAATCTATTTGTACATGCATTTGAATTTTGCAGGAGAACAAAAGTATCGAAAGAGTTTTCAAGTTTTTCTAAAACAGAGAAGTCATCAGCAGCTGCGAAGTTCAGAACTGTATATTTGTAATCCTTATGCAACCTAGCGGACGCCATATCCAAGGAAAACATAACCATCTGATGATCTGATATGCCCTCGATTACATCACATGTTTTAACATTTTCCTCCAGGAGTGAAGATACAAATACAAGGTCGAGAATAGAGGATACAGCCTTAAAAACACGTGTGTAGCTAGACACAATTTGGCATAGGTTAAAACAAAAGGCAATCTCCAAAAGATGTTCATAATGAGCTACTTCGTTTCTTATAATATCTTGCAAATCCCATTGAATGCCTGGCAAGTTGAAATCACCAATCAATATTATTTTGTCGTCCTGGTGCATATTAGAATCCATAAAACACTTTAAGTCGGTCAGAGTCGTAGCAGGAGAACAGGGGGGTTTGTATATAACTCCTATGTACACAAGGTGATCATTTAATCGAATCTTTACCCATGCGGCTTCGATATCACCAGCATCTGGCAAAGTTTGATACTTTATGTCTCTTTAATTCATAAGTGCTACCCCGCCTCCTCTCCCACCTCGGTCCTTCCTTATTAAGACGTAACCTGGCGGTGTAACTTCCACATCATGTACATCACTGTGCAACCATGTCTCGGTGATTGCCAATATGTCAGGATCATGTTCCAAGGCTACACTTTCTATTAAGTGACTTTTGTTCAGTACGCTGCGAGCATTTAAGTTGATGATCTTAAATTCGGCCTGTTTTTGTCTTTCTGGTCATTGGTGGTTGGGTTTAGCAGATGCTTTGCACTTGATCTTCTCCTTGGCATCATCACTCCAGGTGTACAAAACATTGTTGATGAGAACTTTGTCATAAACCAGTCTAACTTTCGCTCCTTTCTTTCTTTCTTCTAGACTTGAGACCCACAAGTTTCTCCGTATCTCAGTTACACGTTTTGAGTAGTCCTCACTAATGTTAATATGAGTGCCTTTTAGCTTGAAACAATTTTTCAGTGTCTTTATTTTGTCTCGGTAGTCTGCTACTCTAAGGATTACAGGGTGGTCTTTGCCAGAAAATTTCTTTCCCAGTCTATGTATTCTTTCTATAGAATTCAGTTTCTGGTTGAGAATGAAGCCAAATATATCGTCATTTACGTTTTTCAGTAAGTCATCATCATTCTCAGGGCCTTCTTCTTTTACGCCTCTAATTATAAGGTTGTTTCGTCTCGAGCGGTTTTCTAGGTCGTCAACCCTTCTGCACAGAGCACTCAATTCTGTATGGCTCCTATCGACTGCATTCTCGAGCTTTAGCAGCCTACCATCCACTTTATCTATGCACTCAAATTTTTTCTCAATTGTTAATAATCAGTTTTGAACTTGAATCATAGCAGACTCAGATGAGGCCTGTTGCTCTTGCATTTTTGAAATTTTAGACAAGATAGTTTTTTTGCGTTTCTAGCAGTTCCTTAAACATTTCTAATGTGTTGGAGCATTGGACGGCCCACTCGTTACGCCATTCGCATTGTGCGACGACTGGCTGTCTTTTCGCTGTTTTAAAACGCTTTACGAGTCGTATTAACGCAGTTGCTTTCCCGACATCAAGCCTACCTAAGGCAAGTTTGCCAATAAGTCCCAAGCACCGACGTAGCTCACTGGTAGAATACTGGGCTGGCACCCAGCGGACCCGAGTTCGAGCCCCATTGTGTCACTGGTACTAGGTTTTTGTCTAATTTCGCGCGATGTGGTTACGCAGACCGGCGGCGGCGGGCAACTACGGTGCTGCGCGAAACCCGAGTTCTGATCTCCTAAAAGCTTTCGCTTTAAAAACAGCCACATCAGAAGTAACAATAAAATTTGGTCGGAGCAGCGTTGTTGAACAAGTACAAATTAAGAAGAAGAAGTAAACTACATGCGTGAATGAAGTGGTAGTGGACGCATTATAACTTTTATACAATCGTAGAAAAAGGTACAGAAAACGTCAGCATATTTGTAACAGTTGTTGTGAACACAATTATTGTCAAACGACCCAATACAAGGGTTGGAGGAGCGGGGTAGCCTCACAAAAACAAACGTGCACACGCACTTGTTTGTACACAAAGAGGTAGCCGTTGGTGTTAAGCTTGCTTGTATGCCTCTTCAAAACGTTCCTTCAAGTCTTCCATCATCGATTCATCCCGAGATGGAGCCTCCGAAGAGAGTTCCTGTAGGCCAGCAGAGGACTGGTCCAGTCGGTGCTCTTCACCTTCGAGACTTAGCAGTTTTGTCCCTTTCCCGCTGTGCTCACTGTCGTCGCTCTCTGTATCGGCGTCGATCGCCTGCTCTCTGGGGCGGCGCTAATGGAAGAAGCGGTACTGCTGGTGTTGTTGGCCTGGACGTTCTGCACCTGACCGGCCGGTGGTCCACGGCCGCCATTGCAGAGCATCCTGGGGTGATATGACGTTCTGCTGTTCGAGTCTCTGCTCCTTGGGGCCAGTGACCCCGGCGTCGATGTGCGGGCACAGAGTCGCATAGCTGTGTTCGGGATAGTCCCGGTTCCGTATAAGTGGGCGGTCATGGTTAGTTTCTTGCCCCTCAAAAGCTGGGGGACCACGCATAGCATTCGGGATTGAAGGGCGCTGAGAATGCGAAACTCAGCAGTTGTTTCTCATTTCAGACACCATGTTGTGTCGCTCTTCATCCATATTCGATTGCTCAAAAACATTTTCCTCTTCAGTGTTACGCCCCTCCCCATATTCGAAGCCAACCTGGTTGTTAAGCGGAGAATACTTTTCTGCCACGGAGGCATTGGTCTTTGGTGTTCTTCGTTCTTATGAGCTAAAAGAACTTTGTGATCTGTTGCTCGTCAGGTTGTCATTGGCGAGTGCATCTTCACGATGCATTGGCTGCGGTCGGTGGCGCACGCTGCTGTGCCAGCTGTTTTCAGCAGTTTTTTCCGAGTCCACTATATCCGCGCTTGTTTGACGAGCAGTTGCACACGCTGCGGCCTCATCCCGTTTGCTTTCTCTTTCCGCATTGGTGCTGCATGCGTGTTCTATTTCGATGTCAACTGCAGTTTCTAACTCACATGGCTGTGGTTCGTCAGGGTCATGGGTGGGTTTACCGGAGCTGGGAGGTGCGTGGCGAGCGTCTGTGGATTTACGCCAGGACTGATCCATGCGGTGTCGTCTCATGAAATTTAGCTCGTCTCGGAGGTCGCGCCACTCACGAAAATCACTTCCGCCCCTACATACTGCGTAAGCAAACCTGGGCTGTAACGAAGCGTCGAAGTCTTCAAATCGTGAACTCAACCCGCGATGTGACCTGCGCTGTCGGGAAGCCATGAAAGACGCCGACTCACCGAGTCTACGTTCAGTCCTATTCCGAAGTCGACGTCGTCGAGGCGATCGGTAGTCTTGAGGATCACCCGCTCGCTAGGCCTCGGCTGGAACGGGGGCAGCTTACCGTTCGAGTCTCCTGCTCACGAGGGCTCGGCTCGCACAGTGCGTCGCGGGAACACGTGATGGCTCCCGCGCGAAATTGTGGCCGCCGCTGCTGATGATGATGACGATGATGACCTGCAGTTTTGTGGGGCAGTGTTCCTATTTCAGACGCTTTGTTAACACTTTGGTGCCCGAAATTTTGTTTCAATGAACAACACTAAAAAAATTCTGGCACGCATAAGGAAATGATAAAATATTCATTTAACGTTTTCAGAAAAAAAAATTGGCCCCGTATCTGCATGTTAATGTGCAAAGTCGTCGCAAGACGATAGTCTTGCGTGTGGAGAAAGTGAACAAAACATTTCTTTGATGTTCTGCGCGACAAAATCGGTGAATGGTATTCTGGAGGCGCTACGTTAGAGTACCTCGAGCGTGTAGCGGAGGCGAACGAACGCATCAAGTCACGTCACACGTGAGACATGAGCGCCATCTGGCAGTTTTCTTGGAAAACGAAGCACGGGGCTTTCAGACTGTTGTGCGCGCCCGTCTTGGAGGTGTTAAGGTGTAGAACGCAAGGCGACGGGTAGGTGTCACCGCCATCTCGTCTTAGGGAAGCGTTGGAAACACTCGACTTTTAGATGCGGAAGCATCTTATACTCGCGCCTTGTAGTGCGCCGTCCGCGCCGTCCGCACCGCTTTTCGAACATTCGACAGCTGACGCGCGCGCATGCGCCGTCGCGCCGTCGCCCACCATCTGTGCCGCGCGCGCTTCTCCTTCGAGAACATTCGACAGCTGACAGCGCAAGCGCCGTCGCGCCGTCGCCATCTGTGCCGCGCGCGCGCTTCTAAGACGTTGACTCCGAGTCCTATTTCACCCTGGCACTGCTCAACACCCGATCGCTAGGCGCTCACGCGGTTGACGTCGTGCGAGATCCCGTACTACGCAGAGTGGACGTGCTTTGCTTCACCGAGACGTGGAACGCCAATGACGTCGACGTTGCGGGATACGCTTCGGTCGCGCGCACGCACGGGTTCCAACGACCTGCGGGCGGTGTGGGAATTTACGTCAAGCGTGACGTCGACAACGATGACGACTCCTTCATTGACCTCCGACCACAGCCCGGCGTTCAACAACGCGCCAACGGCGAGCACTGCGTTGCTACCGTATGTGGCGTCGACGTCATGACGATGTACCTCGCGCCAAACCTCTCTCGTGCCGCCGTAAAAAAGTACGTCGACGAGGCCGTGCAAGAGAACAGAAAACAACAACCGCAACATCGACCGTTCATGCTAGTTGGCGACTTCAACGTCGACGTCATCAAGGACGATTGGATAGTCGAATACATGGCGTCGCGACACTCGCTGAAACGCGCAACGCACGACGACTGCAAACACCACCAGCCGACCACCATTCGCGGAACCTGCATGGACCACGTCTTTGCAAATTTCGACCTACGACCGATGCAACCCGATCCACTCACTCTTTACTTTACCGACCACAAAGCCATCGTCCTCAAAGTTCGTCGCAATAAATAAAACACCGCCCTTTCGCATACGTGCCGTACGTGTTCACTCATTTAACACCCCATTTCACAACCACGTTAACCAATTTAGCCATCGACCCAAGTAAGTCGCAATTTAACACCCGTTAACCAATTACATGCTTCCGCATCCTCCTCAGTGTTCCCCCGAGGAAAGCTGCGGGCAATTTTTTTGTGCAAGTGTTGCATGGTCAGCGCAGCGTGATAAGCGCTACGGTCCCTAAAATTAGTTATGTATGCCTTTTCTAGTAAAAGACGCACATTCAGAGTATATACGTGTTGTTATGGTGCCCCAGACATGCGCAATATTTGCTTTTTATTGACAATTGCACAGGTATGAACGCTAAATTTTGAGCAACATTCGTGGGTACTGCGGATAGGGTCAGCCGTTTGAAGTACCCAGTGCTGTTAAGAGTAGACAAACACACAAGTGTACAGACAGACAGACAGACAGACAGACAGACAGACAGACAGACAGACAGACAGATAGATAGATAGATAGATAGATAGATAGATAGATAATAGATAGATAGATAGATAGATAGATAGATAGATAGATAGATAGATAGATAGATAGATAGATAGATAGATAGATAGATAGATAGATAGATAGATAGACAGATTTTTCCGTCGAAGTCCCCAAGAAAGACCATCGTCTTCAAAAAAACGTCAGGCCTGCAGCAAAGGCACAGCCGTAAGCGACAGCTCGAAGAGTGGCCTTTCAGAGCCTTTTCAAAACACTCATTGAGTAACAAGGACATTCGCTCGCGTGACAGTACGTTTAAGATTTATGTACGTTTAGTATTTATTGACAGTACGTTTAAGAGTGATGCCTAGAGTGGGTATGCGCCACAATGAATAACTGAACAGCAAGCTTTTGTAATGGGTTGGGGGGTTGGACGACCCACTCCTCACGCTATTCGCATTGTGTGACGACTGTTTGACATTTCGTTGTTTTAAAATGCTTTATAAGTCGCTTTAGCGCAATTGCATGCTTTACCGACATCAAGCCAGCCTGAGGCAAGCTTGCCATCAAGTCACAAGCACCAGCGTTGCTCAGTGGAAGAATACTGGGCTGGCACCCAGCGGACCCGGGTTCGAGCCTCAGTGTGTTTTTGGTGCTAGGTCAATCAATTATTGAAGTGCCCAGGAACAACCGCGTAGTCTTTGCGCAGGCGCACGCAAATTTAAAACAAAATAAACAATACAATGCTGTCTAGAGAAAAAAATCAAATAATGAGAGCGAAAACATCCAGATTATGAAAGTTAAGATTTTCTAGACTTTGTATTCTGTGAATGATAGTGTGCCGAAAAGATCTAGCAGGTACATGATGGTCGATTTTCTATAGTTATCTTACGCGGAATCCGAAAGTCCACATCCCAGAAGTAAAGGGCGGTATATCATACGAAGAGGTCAGCCTGATTTCGTCAGCCGTAAAGTGATGGTAATGATAATATTCTGGCTGGGTTAGAACGAGATCTGCAATAATTTCTAGCAAAACGACGTTGTAAATGCTTATGAATTTTTTTCTGGAGGCGCTCAGTGGTGTCACTGTCTGATTTAGGCATGCCATTTTAGATCACGGAAGCATATTCATGTTGAGTACGACATAATGTGTACAATTTCTGAAAATCTATAGCTGAACTGACTTCTATAGAGGTTCTGCAAACACAACCGAGAGAACGAAGGCCTCGCGTGACAGTATGCGTATAGTTTGAGGAGAAAATTGAGCATGCCATCAAAAAGAACACAAAGATCAGTGAATTCATATAGCTTTATATAACGGCACGGTATAGTGACATAGTATGGAAAGGACATGAGGGATGTTTTGCGAACTATACTCATTATCTCAGTCTTTGAAGTGTTCAGGGAAAATTTAATATTGTCATAGCATTCAGAAAAAGAACACAAATCTGACTGCAGAAAGCGACAGCCGTTAACTGAATGAATTTCCAAAAATATCTTAGTGTCATCAGCATACAAGAGAAAAGAAGAATAACGAATTGAAACAGAAACGTCGTTAACATATATTAATATAAGAGTGCGCCTAACATCGACCATTCAGGGACTTCACTAGTCACTTTGTACAAGGAAGACGTTTGGCCATTTAAAGCAACTTATAAGCAATAGCTGTGCAGGAGATTCACAACGGACGAGTCAGCATCAAAGCTCGCAAGTTTAAGCAAAAACATAGAGTAGCTGACTACGTCAAAAGCGTTGTTCAGGTCGCGGTAAATAATAATAATAATAATAATAATAATAATAATAATAATAATAATAATAATAATAATAATAATAATAATAATATTGTTACGGCGTTTATTAGCCGGCACACAGCGAGCGTACACAATGGCGTCAGTAACGACCTAGCGCAGACTCTCCGCGCGAACGGCGTCCTTTTCGGGTAGACCCACTAGAAAGCACTTGAGAGTTCGACCCATTTGGGTGTTTGGAGGCTTCTCTACAATTACCCCGGGGTTGAAGAGGGAGCCGCCTGGCGACCTAACAGCGTGTCACTATGAGCGGGTCATAGTAAACTTTCAGACGCTCCACGTTAACTATGTCGAGCCCGCGACGGCGCATGTCCGCAGATTCTTCAATTGTTTCGATCAGATAGTTGACTGGAGATGTACTCTCGGTCACACGGTAGGGACCTTCGTATTTCGGGAGCAGTTTGGAATAAGGGCCAGCTGCAGAGGTCGGGATTGAGAGCCATACAAGGGAACCAGAAAGAAACGTGGGCTCAGAAGTGGCGGAGCCATCACGAATACTCTTCTGCCGCTCTTGCTCATGTGTCGCAAAATCTTGGCAAGCTCGCGACACTCTTCAGCAAGCCTGGCTGTCTCAGACATAAGTGCACACTCAGATGGATCCGGCGTGTACGAGAGTGTCGTGTCGATGGTGTGTGACGGGTGCCTTCCGTACGGAGGCTTCTCTACAATAATAATAATAATAATAATAATAATAATAATAATAATAATAATAATATAATAATAATAATAATAATAATAATAATAATAATAATAATAATAATAATAATATAATATAGAATATTATCATTATTATTATTATTATTATTATTATTATTATTATTATTATTATTATTATTATATTATTATTATTATTAATATTATTATTATTATTATTATTATTATTATTATTATTATTATTATTATTATTATTATTATTATTATTATTATTGTTGTTGTACACACCATGAAAGCGCTGCTGGGAGGACCCTGTTGCCTCGGCAACAATCTCCTGGTGCGATTTATACAAGATCCCATGAGCCGGTTCCGAATCGATGTGCATTGGTAAAAGTGGCAGCTTTTGCCAACGTTGTTGGCTTCTGCAGACGTCACCAAGGGCCACACACTGACAAGTGCACTCGAAGAACTTGCCGAGAAGACGAACCACGAGCTAAACGGGGACACCGCACGCATTATGGCTACGGAGAAGAATTCGATGACAATACTCAACCTCAAATCACTTGTTATTCACACAACGAGTAAGACAATGAGTAGATCATATGTCACATTGAAGCACGCGTGCTCCCGCACTTTGGGTAATGTGATCCAATCCGTGTACATAAGAACCTGTCGCTCAGCCATTGTGAACAACATATCTGGAAAAAAACGTATTCTTCTTTTCTTTTGAAATCAGTGAGTGGCCTGTTTTTTCAACAATGCCACCTCTTTACTGCCGGAAAAATTGGACGTATCTGTATGCTTCATTGCAAGCTAGGCGTAGTGCCCGGCCTTATAGGTCTCAGTTGTTTCAACATGTATATATATATATATAATATATATATATATATATAGATATATATATATAGATATATATATAGATATATATATATATATTTATATATATATATTTATATATATATATATATATATATATATATATATATATATATATATATATATATATATATATATATATATATACATTTTAATTCAGCGTAAAGTGGCTGTCTTGTAATGCACGAAGAGCAGAAAAGCGGCGTTGGTGGGTTCATTTTGCTCTGCAAGACCGCAACAAGCTCGGTCACGCCAACAGCAAGATATATATATATATATATATATATATATATATATATTCATTTATTTAATAATTTATTTACTTATTTATTTCAGCGTAAACTAACCTGTCAGACTTGAGCGTTCGGTGTACCAGCTTGCGTCTTCCAACACTCTATCAATTACCGAATACAATGTCTGCATAATGTTAACTTTATTGATATTCACATTTTTGACAGTTCAGAGTCATTGATTTCATCCGAGGTTAGCGTTTTTCTAACCGAGTTTTGCTCAATGTACAAATTCTTCCTACCTCCGCCAGCCTTACGCATGGCAGCGGTATGACTTTTCATTCCGCTTCAATCTTTATATTGCTGTCTCATTTTTTCCTCTTCCTGTTGACTTCAGTCTGTCTATGCGCTTTTGCTGTTTTTTATTTGTACTTACTTCTGACTGTGTGGGGATCAGAGGCGCGCCCGCCACTATTTTGCGGGCAATCCGCCGCACGGCCACAACCTTTTGCTTTTTTATGCTCCGGTAATGGCGCGTGGCGATAGATGGCGCCACGTGTGGGCTCGGCACGGGTTACGCGTGCGCCGAGGGAGCTCTCTCCTCCGTGGTCGGTGCTGGGGAAGCACGTGTTTTCCTTCGTCCGCGTCCCCTTTGGGAATCGCCGGACTGTATCTTGCCTGGGTGATCTTTGGCACCTCGGCAGGCGTATTTACTTGAATGCTAGCTTCGGTACCGTACGCTAAGGCCACAGCGGTGCCTAGTGCTTGGATTGTTCGTACCAGAATGAGCCGCACTTGCCGTAGGCCTCCGTGTACGAGGTTTGCCCTAACACTCGCGACAAGGCCCAGTGGCCATCGTGAGATTGCGCAGCATAGCCGAGAGGGACCTTTTCTCTACCGGCGTGTCGAAGCTCGCCATTGCCGGCTGCGAAGTGCTCGCGGTTTCCTCTTATCGTGAACGTCCGCGCACGGGTGCCTTGTAAGGTTCGGAAGGAAGGTCGCTGGAGGATACGGAAAACAAAACATGTTTATGGCATTATTTATACTTATTTACAGCAAAGAAATGATAGTGGTTTCACAACCCACGAGCATGGTGGTTGAACCGTTACATGGTTCAGAGCGACGTCCAGCACTCGACGGCGTCGTTTCAAGCCCTGTCGGGCTCCTCCTCTCCGAGTGGAACACCAATCACACACACACAATTGGTGAGGAGGACGAGCACGCATGGTCCACGTGAACGTCCAATATTGAGTTGTGAACACTGCACTGCAAGGTGGCGTCGGCAGGAATCTTCCTCGTCGTGTGTGTGCCACTAGTCGAGAGTTCCCACGATCCTGACAGCATACATCAAAGGGTCCGCCGATTTGTTCGCTTAATTAGCGGGGCGGTTTGCGGCGGCCGCCACGGTCTCTTCCAAGGAAGCTGCTGTCTTTGTTGTCCTCTCTGAAACTGTTTACGATGTCGTGGCGACACGACGTCTCATCCTCCGGCGAGCAGGGACAATGCCTGGCGGGCATAGGCAGTCGTCCGGTCGGCTACTTGATTGAGGATTGAAAGAGCATCGCTCCCCCGTCAGCTCTGGCGCCGGTCACGCCAACTTCCCCGTCGCCCGATGAGTCGCCGAGGGCATCAGTGACCGCTTCTGCTCGAAGAGACGACAAAAGGGTCCGTAGTTGAAAGTCAGGAATTCGCCTTCCCTTGTCACATGGTCTGGGTAATTACTCAAATCTTCGACAGCGTCTGGCAGACTGGGTGCCGAAGGGATTGAGAGCCTCTCCAGTGGACTGGCTTACGCACCATGGTGTCTGCCCAGATTAATTTCTAGGCCAAACTTAACAGCTCCTCCGCCGCCCGGAAAATCTCGGCTGGCCAGCGCTCCCAACCACTGGGCACGAAGAGAATGGTTGGTGACGAGGACGATGGCCTGGGTTTCTCCCTCCAGCTGCGAACTCGAAACCAACTCCCAAACCAGCTCACAATGATCAACAACAGCAAGGCTAACCACACAAGACAATACCATGCTGCAGTCGAGCACATTGAACCCGCTTAAAACCCTCTAGGCTTCTCAACACAAAAAGGAAAACCTGTACGCTAAAATTTTGAGACAATTTGGTGCCGCCAAAGTTACAACAATCATGGATGTGGAGACGCTTACTAAAGATGGAACAAATTGCGGTGTGAGAAAAGCACACAAAGGCACATACAATTTGGCCCCATATAACCGTAATCACACTACTTCAAAACTAGCTTTTTCCTACCATCCGCACTACTGAGTTGTAACTAGCATTTAACTTTAAGACTAATTTCATGAAACAACCAAAGTTTAACACGAATGCTGCCAGACCCTATACACAAGTTATTTGGGCGCATTCTTTACTCTCAATTAATCAAACTGTGTAAATCCTTAAAACGCATCCCTAATCTAAACGTTCGCTATAACATAACCCTCAGCTAAATAATTCACCTGATCCCTGAGCACGTACTAAAATAACAAAGGAAAATGCAACTCGTGTACTAACACGCTCATTAACTGAATGTAGCCTCATGTCAGCCCCTGTTTAAAGAACGCACAGGACTTTGCTTTGCGCTCTAGCACGACACCATACTCTCATTCAAAGAACGCTAGCATACTAACACACCCCTAATCATAGGTCATATCGCGATAACCTATAGCCACCACTCATTCAAATTTAGCGGGTCGAACAAAACTTCATCCACAACTAACGTGCTCTTACAAAAAGAAAAACTCATTGCACGCAGTTGGCTGACCGAGGTGGGTTACTGCTTCCGCATAACAACTAAACTGAAAACACTTACAATGCTTTCAAGAAATCTATAAGAGAAAAAACTGTATCTAAACAAACTCGCCATGAAGATGACAAAGGAATATTACTTCAAAACCAAAAAATAAGCAAAGAAACATGCTTCCCCGTAACTTCCCGTGTCACCTTCTCAAGCTTACAGCTATCCCTCACTTCAATCGCACCCGCGGCGGTCGTGGTCTTCAATTCTGAAAACGCGCGAGACAACAACGTGCACGAGCAACAGGCTGAACTGCACAGTCATGCGTCATTCGTGAATTCGGCCTGTCTGTGTCAGTCTGGCGGAGGGGGCACCAGCGATCCGCAGAACAGAGTAGCGATGCCCTCTTTGAGCTTGCACCCGCGTGGTGCTTCGCTAGACTGGCCTTTTTCCTAGGACCACGTCGACACTCCTCTCTTCGCAAAACCTTAAACTTCTGCCGCGATGATGTGCGTTCTGTTCTACGCCGTTTGCCCTTACTGTACCCCACAAAGGCTCTTTCGTTGAACGGGCCGATGATTTACCCTTCTGTCTTTCGCCCGGCTGATTGCTACGTCTGTCATCCCTTTGCCTTCTGGCGCGCGCACGCTTCACTCTTTTACGGCGACGTTTGCGACCGATTTTTTTTCCACTACTAGGAAGTTCGCTTTGGGTGTCGTTTTTAGAGTTCAAGGGCGCTTCTACACAGCCCTGAGTACCACTTCGGTGCTTCAATTTTGTATCACTGTTGTCATGTCGGGCCGACTCAAATGTGTTAATCCTGTACTCACGCGCCCTGCAACGTTCCCTGGATAGAGAAATGGGAAGACTGGCGCTCTCGACGCGATTCTATTCGTGAAGAACCTGCTGTTCTTTTCCTTTTCGTGCCGCATGCAAAACGGCTTTGACGCCGATTTGGAGCTTCTGGTCCTACTTGTTACGCTAAAAGGTTTTGCGTCTTCTTTTACCCGCGTAGTACTTTCTGTCTCTCTCGCGGCCTTCCGACGTCTTTAGCGTCTGTGCCGTTTCCTGCGACTCGTCTCTGAGCCTACCGCTCGCAGCTCAAGGTCGCTAACACTCTCACTGCACTCGTCAGCTGTCGACGCCGCACCGTCTAAATGATTTTCGAAAAAATCACCTATTTCACACTCTAGACAGGCGGACAGCTTGACGTTCTTAGGAACAGTGCAGCTGCTTTCCTTCAAACACTCTATTTCGCATTGCTGAGAGCTGTCTGCGACTGCGCTAATATCCCCGCTACATACTTTCGCTGCTTCTGAGCTTTTTTCGGTGTCCTTGCGTACTTCTACACTGTTTGAAAGTTCCACCGTTGCGACAAACACAGTTGAGGTTTGTGCCAGATTGTCTTCAGCTTTTCTAGCTGTTTCGCTAACAGTTAACTGGCACAGCACCTCGTCGCACTCGCTCTGGCCTTCGTCAGCCTCTCTATTCAGCGCAGCATCATTCGCAGCACTTAAACTCAATTCGCCTTCGAATCTGCTGCTATGTTCACCCGTGCTAGCCTTCTCTAAAGCTCTGGGCTGCACCTCGCACTTCTCGTGCGCTACACTTGCGACTGGCTGAAACTTCCGCCTCATTGCCTTGATTTTCTATTCTAATTGTTTGAGCACCAAGGCGCGTGCTCGATCACGCTTTTTTCTATCCCTTTCCCGTGCCTTTCTTTCGCGTTCCTCTTGGTTCCGTTCCTCTCGCTCCCGTTCCTCCCTTTTCCGTTCTCTTTCTCGGTCTTTTTCCCGTTCCTTCATTTCCTGTTTTTCAAAAATCTCTACTGCGTTCTTAATCTCGTCCTCACTGGCTTTTTGCGAGATCAGCCTCACAATCGCTGTCCTGCCCATTCCTTTCTATACTTCAATGCCTAGATGCTTACTCACAGCCAAAAGTTCATCTCTTGGCATTGCCTTCCACGCCATGAATGCCGTTGTACTTTGGTCTTGCATTTCACACATAATTAGGTGATTCCTACAACTCAAAACTCACAAACGGTAACCTCCCTAATTTACACACAATCCAGCTTCTATAAACTCACAGAATTGAAGCCTGGAAAGTCAAAGCAAAGACCAAGCACTCACCACAGCACAGCACCATGTTGCGAAGTTCATCCCACCGCTGCCAACCAGTTGTTTAGGGTCGAAAGGAGGAGATTGCTGATGGCATCCCACCGCTGCCACCAGTTGTAAAGGATGGGTCGGAAGGAGGAAGTTGCTGGAGGATACGAGAACAAAACATATTTATGGCACTATTTACACATAATTACAGCAAAGAAAGGTTAGTGGATTCACAAACCACGAGCGTGGTGGTTGAACTTTACATAGTTCAGAGCGACGTCCAGCTCTCGGCGGCGTCGTTTTAAGCCCTGTCGGGCTCCTCCTCTCCGAGTGAAACACCAATCACACACACACAACAGGTGAGGGGGACGAGCATGCACGGTCTATGTGAACGTCCAATATTGAGTTGTGAACACTGCACTGCAAGGTGGCGCCAGCAGGGCTCTTCCTCGTCGTGTGTGTGCCGCTTGTCGAGAGTTCCCACGATCCTGACAGCATACATCAAAGGGTCCGCCGATTTGTTCGCTTAATTAGCGGGGCGATTTGCGGCGGCCGCCACGGTCTCTTCCAAGGAAGATGCTGTCTTTGTTGTCCTCTCTGGAACTGTTTACGATGTCGTGGCGACACGACGCCTCATCCTCCGGTGAGCAGGGACAATGCCTGGCGGGCATAGGCCGTCGGCCGGTCGGCTACTTGATTGAGGATTAAAAGACGCCGCTCCCCCGTCAGCTCTGGCGCCGCTCACGCCAGCTTCCCCGTCACCCGATGAGTCGCCGAGGGCATCAGTCACCGCTTCTGCTCGAAGAGACGACAAAAGGGTCCGTAGTTGAGAGTCAGGAACTCGCCTTCGCTTGTCACATGGTCTGGGTATTTACTCAAATCTTCGACAGCGTCTGACAGACTGGGTGCCGAAGGGATTGAGAGCCTCTCCAGTGGACCGGCTTACGCACCATGGCGTCTGCCCAGGTGAATTTTCAGGCCAAACTTAACAGCCTTTGCTCTCCGCGTCCTGGGAGTGGACGTTGTACTGTTGTTCGGGGTGCCGCCCAGGGCAATAAAGTGTTGTGTATTTTTGGATTGGAACACTGTATGTTCTGCCGCGCCACGCTAAACGCCTTATTAGTTGAGTGCGTGTGGAGCGGTGCGCTACACGTGAACAGGTGACGGAGTCGCGGCCCTGTGGCTCGCTAAGCGTGAACCCGCGGTGATCATCCGCTACGGTGAGTAGCGGGGTCACCACACTGGCGCCCAACGCGGTATCAAAGGCTCGTTAAGGCTTTGATTACTCTTAGCCGGGTCAGCCCGCCTTTGCGAATCAGGCTCGCCGTAATTACCCGCGTTATGTCTGCCCGCGTGAGTTTTGTTCGCTGAAGCTCTTAGCAGATACCACATCGCTCGAGAACACGGCCAGTACTTCCCTAGAGCATCACAATCGCCCACTCTCAATTGTCACAAGCCCCAGTCGAGATGACATGCGGGGCTACGTAACAGCTCCCACTGGAGAGGTAGCGTGTTATGGGTCCGGGGCTATGGTCCACCCCAAACAGTGCACATGGGCAAATTGGACTACTACTGCTCCCTTTGGAATGCACGGCAGTTCCCTGTCACAGCACTCCAGAACGGCTTTCAGTGGAGCTTCCGGGGTGCAGATCGGCAACGCGGCCTCAGCCGTCTCCGAATTTCGCTCGTTGGCTACTACGCAATCTAGCAGCCAGGCTCATTTCGAGCACGCGCCTGTACCGCTAGCCGCAAGCGGCCTAGCAATTTCACGTGAGGCTGCCCCAAGAGGCAGCTGTAAACAACAGGCGCTTCCCAATGTCGCGACAGCCGGTATCCATTTTGAAACCACGCCGCTAATGCACAGACAGCTCCCTTTGAAGCGGGCGCACAGACGCTGCTGCAAAATGCCGCCCAAATGATTCAGGCACTCACGGAAGCAGTCCAAATGCTTTCAGCTGTTCCTAAACGCCCTCATCCTGCTGTCATGTTGGCCGTTCCCACCTAGAGCGGGTGTGGTGATATGCAAAGTGCAAGAGATTACCTGGACTCCCTCACACGTTATCCGAGAGCCATGGGTCTAGACGACAAGGTAGTGCTCGAACGCGTCGTCCCGGCTGCACTGGCTGACACGGCGGCCAGATGGCATCGGCTTTCCGGCCACCGAGCAGCAACTCTCGATGAGTTCCACGCGGCCTTCCTGCGCGAATTCTTACCCGCTGACTACGAGAGTAAGATGCGGCGTGAGCTCGAGCTCTGCACACAAGCTCCTGATGAGTCGCTTCAGGAGTACGTACGCGCGATGGAAGACCTTTTTTCTATCGCTGAGCCCAGAGCCTCGAACAAGGAGCGCGTCGAACGGGTGATCAGGCAGGCACACCTGACCTTTTCGGCATACCTGCGTGGCAGTCGCTTCCGTGATTTGGAGGAATTGGCCGTCGAGGCAAAGCGCATTCAAGGCGAAATTCTCGCCGCGCGTGCCTCTCGCCCACCACCGCCAGCCAGCGAGGCCCTGGAACTGCGCTGTGCTTGGGGAGGGGCCATGACCCTTCCCCAGTGACAACAGCCCGCCGGAGCTGCCTTTGTGGCTACCGCTACAGGTGGGCGCACGTGGGAGATAAGTTAGAAGTGTGGCAGCTTGGGCTAGTTGGTATGGCATGACGATATAGCGCGAGAACATAACGACGACACAGAGACAAGAAAAGAAGGTGTCTTTAGTGTCCTTCTTGTCTCTGTGCCGTCGTTTTGTTCTCGCGCTATAACTATCGTCAGGGAGATAAGGGATCGAGCTTTAGATCATTACACGTACGGGAGGCGTGGAGCCGGTGCTGCATCGCAACTTGACGAGCGTGAGCAGACACGAAATTCAACCCAGCGCATCACCGGTGGTGTTGGTCGTCAGAGCAGTTCCTTTGATCACGCGGCAAACCGACCCCTGCAGCTCGAAGCTGTTCGGGAAAGGGACCGCGATGGAGTGCGCTGCTTCCGCTGCCGTCAAAGAGGGCACATAGCGAGAAAGTGCTCCGCGTTTGTGCCTCCTGTGAGGCAGGGAAACGGGGACGCGGCCCGTTCGTGAAGGCACGAGCGGCCGAACCCTTGCTTCTCCGCTCTGCGTACCGGGCAAGCAGTCTTGCAGGTGCGCACGCGCCGTTTATTTCGGTCACCATTGTCGGTCGCCAATTCTCAACGTTGCTGGACGCGGGCGCAAGCGCTTCGTTCTTTGGTGAACAGGTGTTGTCCCGCTTGCGGGTCATCCGAACGACATTCATCCTCGCGAAAGGCGTGGCCCAGTCGGCGGACGCCGTGAGGTTGACTGTCAGATGGGGAGGACGAATGAGACGCGCGTGTTTTGTTATCTTCCAGGGCTCAGTGTTCCGGTGATTCTCGATCGGGACTTTCTCCTAAAACCGGTATCGTAGTGGGCATTGCGAATGGATGCTATCGCGATGGATATTTTTCCGAGCAAAAGCCGTTCATCAGCCAACCGGCGCTTTCTGTGGCCTGTTGTTAAGTTTGGCCTGGAAATTTATCTGGGCTGACGCCATTGTGCGTAAGCCGGTCCACTGGAGAAGCTCTCAATCCCTTCGACACCTAGTCTGCCAGACGCTGTCGAAGATTTGAGTAATTACCCAGACTATGTCACAAGCGAAGGCGAGCTCCTGACTTGCAACTACGGACCCCTTCGTCGTCTCTTCGAGCAGAAGCGGTGACTGACGTCCTCGGCGACTCATCGGGCGACGGGGAAGCTGTTGTGACCGGCGCCAGACCTGACAGGAGAGCGGCGCTCCTTTTAATCCCCAATTAAGTAGACGACCGGCCGGCTGCCTATGCTCGTCAAGCATTGTCCGTGCTAGCCGGAGGATGAGACGTCGTGTCGCCAAGACGCCGTTAACCGTTCGAGAGACGCCAGCAAAGACAGCATCTTCCTGGAAGAGACCACGGCAGCCACCACAAATCACCCCGCTAATTAGGCGAGCTGTGCAGCAGACCCTTTGATGTTCGCTGTCAGGATCGTGGGAACTCTCGACAAGCGGCACACACACGACGAGGAAGAGCCCTACTGGAGCCACATTGCAGTGCAGTGTTCACGACTCAATATTGGACGTTCACGTGGACCGTGCATGCTCGTCCCCCTCACCTGTTGTGTGTGTGTGATTGGTGTTCCACTCAGAGAGGAGGAGCCCGACAGGGCTTAAAACGACGCCGCCGAGTGCTGGACGTCGCTCTGAACTGTGTAACGTTCAACCACCACGCTCGTGGTTTGTGAAACCACTAACCTTTCTTTGCTGTAAATATGTGTAAATAGTGCCATAAATGTGTTTTGTTCTCGTATCCTCCAGCAACTTCCTCCTTCCCACCCATCCTTTACAACTGGTAGCAGTGGTGGGATGCCATCAGCAATCTCCTCCTTCCGACCCTTAACCACTAGTTGGCAGTGGTGGGATGAACTTCGCGACATGGTGCTGTGCTGTGGTGAGTGCTTGGTCTTTGCTTTGACTTTCCAGGCTTCAATTCTGTGAGTTTATAGAAGCTGGATTGTGTGTAAATTAGGGAGGTTACCGTTTGTGAGTTTTGAGTTGTAGGGATCCCCTAATTATGTGTGAAATGCAGGACCAAAGTACAACGGCATTCATGGCGTGGAAGGCAATGCTAAGAGATGAACTTTTGGCTGGGAGTAAGCATCTGGGCATTGAAGTAGAGGAAGGAATGGGCAGGACAGCGATTGTGAGGCTGATCTCGCAAAAACCAATGAGGAGGAGATTAAAAACGCAGTAGATATTTTTTGAAAATTAGGAAATGGAGGAACGAGAAGAACGGTAAAAAGAAAGACAAGAAAAGGAAATAAGGGATAGAAAAGAGCGTGAACGAGCACGCGCCTTGGAGCTCGAACAATTGTAACAGAAAATTGAGGCAATGAGACGGAAAACTTAGCCATCCGTAAGTGTAGCGCACGAGAAGTGCGATGACCAAATAAGTGAGGTGCAGCCCAGAACTTTAGAGAAGGCTAGCACATTTAAGGACAGCAGCAGGTTCGATGAAGAACCAAATTTGAGTGCTGCTAAAGAGGCTGCGCTGTGTAGAGAGGCCGACGAAGGCCAGAGCGTGTGCGACGAGGTGCTGTGCCAGTTAGCTGTTAGCGAAACAGCTAGGATAGCTGTAGAAAAGCTGGTACAGACCCCAACTGTGTTTGTCGCAACGGTGGATCTTGCAAATGAAGTAGTAGGTAAGGGAAACCGGAGAAAGCTCAGGAGCAACAGCGAAAGCAGAGAGTGAGAAGTACAGTGTGGTTGTAGGCAGCTCCCAGCAAGGCGAGCGAGATTTTTGAAGGGAAGCAGCTGCACTGTTCCTAAGAGCGTCAAGCTGTCCGCCAGTCTAGAGTGTGAAATAGGTGATTTTTTCGGCGGTGCGGTGTCGACAGCTGACGAGTGCAGTGAGAGTATTAGCGACCTTGAGCTGCGAGTGGTAGGCTCATAGACGAGTCGCAGGAAACGGCACAGACGCAAGAGACGTCGGAAGGCCGCGAGAGAGACAGAAGGCACTACGCGGGTAAAAAAAGGCGCAAAACCTTTGAGCCTAGCTAGCGAGCCTATGAGTTCAGCAATGACTACAAAGTCGGTTTTCAGGCGTCCGAGCCGCCGGTCGAAAAGTAAAAAGGAAGCAGAAATGAAATCACATGGAATGAGCAAGTCTTATGGGTTGCCTTTGAACTGTTATACTGCCGATTACTCAACCCGCGACCAATTTCAAACCAATGAGGGAAAGGTCAGTCGCAAACGCCGCTGAAGAAAGAAAAAGCGTACGCGAGTGACAAAGCGACAAAGGAATATAAAAGGCGGCAATCGGCCGGGCGAACGGGACAAGGGTAGGTCATCGGCCAGTTCAAAAACAAGGTCTTTGTGTCGTGCAGTAAGGCACAAGCGGCGAAATCGTGGTCTACAGCGTGCATCCTCGCGACGGATTGTGCGGTGGAGATTTCGAGCTTTGCGTGGGCGAAAGTGTCGAACATGTGCTAGAAGAAGGGCCACAATAGTTAAGCACCCCGCGGCAGCTAGCCCAAAGAGGGCATGGGCACTCTTTCCATGCATTGCTGGGGTCCCCTCCGCAAGACTGACAAGGGCAGGCTGAAATCGCGAATGAGGTGTGACAGCGCTGTTCAGCTTGTAGGACGTGCACGTTGTGGTGTCGGGCGTTCTGAAAATCCACCAGGACCACGACCGCCGCGTGTGCGATTGAAGTGAGGGACAGCTGTAGTAAGCTAGAGAGTCAGACACAAGAATTTTCTTGAAAGCATGTTTGCTCAATTTTGGTTTTAAGTGGCATTCCTGTGTCCCCTCCCCGGATAGTATTAGATACAGTTTTTTCCTTCTAGATCTTTTTTAAAAAGCATTGCAAGTGTTTTTACTTGAGTTACAGGGAAATGTCCTACGGTTAGGTGTGCAATTGGTGTGCTACCGTTCTTTGAATAAGAGTATGATGTCGTGCTAGGGCGCACAGCATCGTTCTGTGCGTTCTTTAAAACATGGGCTGGCATGAGGCTACATTCATTTAATGAGCGTGTTAGTGCACGAGTTGCATTTCCCTTTGTTATTTTAGTATGTGCTCAGGGATCAGGTGAATTCTTTAGCTGAGCGTTATGTTATATACCGAACGTTGAGATTAGGGATGCGTTTTAAGGATTTACACAGTTCGATTTATTGAGAGTAAAGAAGGCGCCCAGATAACATGTTTATAGGGTCTGGCAGCGTTCGTGTTAAACTTTTGTATTTAGTTGTTTAATGAAATGAGTCATGAAGTTAAATGTAAGTTACAACTTAGTAGTGCGGATGGTAGGAGAAAGCTTGTTTTTTAAAAATGGGATTACGGTTATATGGGGCCAAATTTTGTTTGCCTTTGTGTGCTTTTCTCACACGGCAATTGATTCCATCTTTGGTAAGCATCTCCACATACATGATTGTTGTAACTTTGGCGGCATCAAATTGTCTCAAAATTTTAGCGTACATGTTTCTCTTTTGTTTGTGTTTTTTGAGAAGCCTGGAGGGTTTTAAGGGAGTCCAATGTGCTACACTTCAGCATGGTTTTGTGCTGTGTGGTTCGCCTTGCTGTTGCTGTTGTTTTGACGTAGTCAGCTGCTCTCTGTTTTTGCTTAAACTTGCAAGCTTTGATGCTGACTCGTCCGTTGTGAATCTCCTGCACAGCTATTGCTTATAAGTTGCTTTATATGGCCAAACGTCTTCCTTGTACAAAGTGACTAGTGAAGTCCCTCTAATGGTCGACATTAGGCCCACTCTCATATTTATTTATGTTGACGACGTTTCTTTTCCAATTCGCTATTCTTCTTTTCCTTTGTATGCTGATGACATTAAGATATTTTAGGAAATTTACTCAGTTAACGGCTGTCGCTTGCTGCAGTCGGATTTTTGTTCTTTCTCTGAATGTTATGACAATATTACAATTTCCCCGAACACCTAAAAAACCAAGTTGATGAGTAAATCTCGTAAAACATTCCTCGTGTCATTTGCCTACCCTGTAAGTATACCGTGCCGTTATATAAGGCTGTGTGAATTCAGTGATCTTGGTGTTCTTTTTATAGCATTCTCCAATTTTCTCCTCACACTATACGCGTACTGTCACGCGAGGTCTTCGTTCTCTCGGTTGTGCTTGCAGAACCTCTATAGAAATCATTTCAGCTACAGATTTTTGGAAATCGTGCACCACAATAAGTCGTGCACCACAAGAAGGCATGGTCTGCGAGTGCACATGTCAGTGGCTCGTTCTTGGTGGCATCTGCTGAAGCTGCCACTTTCGCCAATGCACACCGATTCGCAATCAGCTCATGGGATCTTGTATAGATCACACCAGGAGAGCGTTGCCGAGGCACAGGATTCTGTCCGCAACGCTTTTCTGATGTGTATTATTATTGTCATTATTATTATTATTATTATTATTATTATTATTATTATTATTATTATTATTATTATTATATTCATGGTGGGATAACAATAACCTTTGTCTAATTACCTCAAATACCAAATGCATGAGTATATCTCACAAAATATCCATCGTGTAATTTCCATACTCTGCCAATACCATGTTCTTGTGTAAAGTATTTGAATCCAGGGATCTCGGTGTTCTTTTTTTTATAGCATGCTAAATTTATCTGCTCACACTAAGCGTGGTGATATGCGTGGCCTTCGTTCTCTCGACTGCATTTGTAGAATCTTTCGAGAATTCAGTTCTTCTTCTGCCTTGCACAAATTGTACACAGCCATATATCTTCCTCAACTCGAATATGCATATGTGATCTGGAATGACTTTGCCGAGTCTTGCGGTGACGCCATCGAGCGAGTCCGGGATAGATTCATAAGCATTTACAATCACTGTTTTGCTAGAAACAACTCTGAATCTCGTTCTAACACTGTCAGATTATTATCGTTGTCACCAATTCACCACCCACAAAATCGCGCTGACCAAATATTTCTTTGCAAACTAGTCCACATTATGCTATTCTGACTTTTACTTCTCCATTCTGCAAATTTTCGGATTCCGTGTAAGTTATCCAGGTATAATCGACCATATCGTGTACCTTCCAAGATCTTTCAGAACTGTACTGTTCACAAAATACAAAGTCTATGCAATCTCACCTTTCATGATCTTGATCTTTTTCACAGTCCACTGTCATTGTTTTTATCTCAGCTCTGCACCGTTTTAACATAGCTTTTCGCAGATATACAGATTATTCCCTCTCCGTCTTTCAAGAAGGTTTCTGCATAGGTGTGCATATCTCTATTTATTTTTGACTTCTTTTCCACAACAATCGTCTTGTCTTTTTATTATTCCCATTTCACGCTGATTAATTCTTTTTCGTGTATTTTGACGGTTTATTTGATTTTCCCGTGGTGCCTGTATTGTATTATTTGTATTGTTTTAATTTCGCATGCGGCTGCACTAAGACCTCAAAGTTTTTCCAAGGCACGTTAAATAAATTATTACTATAATATTATTTACTGTAACCTTAACAAGACTTTCGATGTAGTCAGCCACTCTATCTTTTTGTTTAAACTTGCAAGCTTTGATGTTGACTCGTCTGTTGTGAATCTCCTGCACAGCTATTGCTTATAGGTTGCCTTAAATGGCCAAACGTCTTCTTTGTACAAAGTGTCTAGTGGAGTCCCCCCAATGGTCGGAATTAGGCCCACTCTTATATCTTTTTATGTTAACGACGTTTCTTTTCCAATTCATTATTCTTCTATTCTCTTGCATGCTGATGACATTAAGACATTTTAGAAAATTTATTCAGTTTACAGCTGTCGCTCGCTGCAGTCAGATTTGTGTTCTTTCTCTGAATGTTATGGTAATATTATACTTTCCCTGATTACCTCAAAGACCAAGTTGATGAGTATATTTCGCAAAACATCCCTCGTGTCATTTCTATACTCTGTCACTATACCGTGTCTTTATATAAAGCTGTGTGAATTCACTGATCTTGGTGGTCTTTTTGGTAGCATGCTCAATTTTTCTTCTCACACTATACGCATACTGTCACGCGAGGCCTTCGTTCTCTCGGTTGTGTTTGCAGAACTTCAAGAGAATTGAGTTCAGCTACAGATTTTCGGCAATTGTGCACCAAAATATGTCGTCCTCAACTTGAATATGCTTCCGTGATCTAAAATGGCATGCCCAAATCAGGCAGTCACAAAATTAAGCGCGTCCAGAAAAAAAAATTTATGGGCAGTTACAACATCGTTTTGCTAAAAATTACTGCGGATCTTGTTCTAGCACTGCCGGATTGCCATCACTTCACGGCCGAGGAAATCAGGCTGACCTCTTATTCCTTCACAAACTAGTTCATCGTATCATGCCTTTGCTTTTGGGCTGTGTGAACCTTCGGATTCTGCGTAAGGTAACTATAGAGAATCGACCATGATGTACCTGGCAGTTTTTTTTTTCTTCGGCACTCTACCATTCACAGAATACAAAGTATAGAAAATCTTAAACTTCATGATCTTGATGTTTTTCACAGTTCACTGCCATTGTTTTTATGGGAACTTTACACTGTCTTGAGATAGTTTTTCACAAAGTACCAATTCGTGCTTTTTCCGTTCTTCAGGAAGCCTTTCGCATAGTTGTGTATATTCACCTTTATTTTACACTGCAATTCTAAGATTCTCACCTTGTCTTTTATTATTTTCATCTTGCGCTGCTTTCTTTTTGCTTGTGAGTTTTCGCTCTTACTATATAATTTTTTCGGGTGACTGCATTGTATTGTTTATTTTTTAAATTTTCCGTGCACCTGCGCAAAGACTACATGGCAGTTACTGGGCACTTCAATTACTGATTGACCTAATGTCAGAGGTCCCGTTCACTAGGGAGGCGATCACTGGGCTAATTCCAAGGGCCAAACTATCGGCCCCCGAAGTGCACCACGAAAGCGTAAACAATTCAGAAATGGTCCTATTTGTCAGGCCAGCAGACGCCGGCTGTGGCCCTAAGAACAAGGCAGAGCTGAGAGTTGATAAACAAAACAAAATTATATTCTCAATTATGGCCGATCAAAACGATACACAAATATGCACACACGGTAATAGTTGAATACGATATGTCACCAATCAACACATACTACACAGTACAATCAGCCATACTCGAAACAACGGACACCAACAACAATACGCACTACAATGCAATCGCATGCATCGAACAACCAAGACACCTAAAGACTAAAGAGTTCGAAAACTTATTCAGTCGAAAGTCCTTGGAAGTAAAGTCTGAGTGATACTCTTCCGAGAATCACTCACTCATTGTGTAGCGCTGTTGTCGTTCCGCTGCCCCAGGAGTTTCTCTTCCAGGAAACCCCGCGTCTTCAATTGGCCACTCTCCAAGCACCAAACTTCTTCGCCGGTAACACGTCCGCTTCCAACGCGCAGCTGTTGCAACGCGTCTTCGCTCGCTGGCAGTGAACACACTCCTGCCTGTAGCACGAGTCTTCACCCCTCAGGTGTAAATCCTCTTTTCCTCCTCCTTTGGCACTGAAGACAAAAGGCTTCGCCCACACGGCGGAAAAACCCTGCGCACACTTGCGCAAAATTCCGTCTTCTCCTGCTCTCCCATCTCTGCTCAGTTAAATACCTTCCGCGCTAGATTCCAGTAAATTCTCGTCATTTCGTCGGCGCGAACACAGCCAAGGCTGGGGAAAGAGCGAGACGTTTCGAGGGTCGTCCGCGACACGTGACGCCACTCTGCATCACCACGCCCCTTCGAGAACCTTCCAGGGCTTGCAAATTGGTCGGCGAAACTACGCTTCCGAGGGGGGGGGGGAAGTGCGCCCGGGGAGTCTTTGGATGCTTGTTTTCTTCTTCATCGATGACCTTGGGGGGCCTCGTTGGCGCTTGGTCGCCCGAATTCGGCGGCGCGACCTTTTTTGAGTGCTCGTTTGTGACATCTAGTGCCAAAGCCACAGTGAGACTCTAACCCGGGACCACTGAGGGCCAGCCCAGTAGTCTTCTACTGAGCTACGCTGGTGCTTGTGGCTTGTTGGCAAACTTGCCTCAGGCTGGCTTGATGTCGAGAAAGCATGCGATCGCGCTAATACTACTTATAAAGCGTTTTGAAACAGCGAAATATCAAGCAGTCGTCGCACAATGTGAATAGCGTAAGGAGTGGGTCGTGCGACCCTCCAACCCACTTCAAAAGTTTGCTGTTCAGTTATTAACTGTGGCGCATACACACTGTAGGCATCATTCCTCATCGTCGTCAGCCACTGCATGGACAATTGGCACAAAATTCCTAGCTAGTGTTTAGCGGATACCACGCTTCTCAGAAGAATGACGACAAATAGCATAGCGAATGCCGGCCTACTACCCAAATGTTTATTAGCAATGCCCTTGTTTGATAGCATGCTCAATTTTTCTTCTAATACTAAACGTATACTGTCACGCGAGCAAGAGTGCTTGTTACCCAATGAGTGTTTTGAAAAGGCTCTGAAAAGCCGCTCTTCGAGATTTCGCTCTGACTGTGCTGCAGCTTTTGTGCAGGCCTGACGTTTTTTTGAAAACGATAGTCTTTCTTGGCGACCTTCGACGCAAAAATTTATGTCTGTCTGTCTGTCTGTCTGTCTGTCTGTACACTTGTCTATTCGTCTACTCTTAACGGCACTGGGTACTTGAAACGGCAGAACCCATCCGCAGCGCCCACGAATGTTTCTCAATGTTTAGCGTTCATACTTGTGCAATTTCAATCAAAACAATTATTGCGCATGTCTTGGGCACCATAGCAACACGGATATGTTCTGCATGTGCGTCTTTTACAAGAAAAGGCATACAAAAGTAATTTTAAGGCCCGTAGCACTTATCACGGTGCGCTGACCATGCAATGCTTGCACAAAAAGACGAGCGTTTCCAACGCTTTGCTAGGGCGAGATGGTGGTGACGCCTACCCGTCGCCTCGCGTTCTACACCTTATCACCTCCGAGACGGGCGCACACGACCACGCGCTTTGTTTTCCAAAAGAAACTGCCAGATGGCACTCATATTCCACGTGTGACGTGACTTGATGCGCTCGTTCGCCTCCGCTGCACGCTCGAGGCACACTGATTGATTGATATATGTGGGGTTTAACGTCCCGAAACCACCGTATGATTGTGAGAGACGCCGTAGTCGAGGGCTCCGGAAATTTCAACCACCTGGGGTTCCTTAACGTCTGAGCACACAGGCCTACAACAAATCTGAGCACACAAATCTACAAATCTGAGCACACAGGCCTACAACATTTCCTCCTCCATCGCAAATGCAGCCGCCGCAGGCGGGATTCGATCCCACGACCTGCGGGTCAGCGGCAGAGTACCTTGGCCACTAGACCACCGCGGCGGGGCACTCGAGGCACTCTAACGCAGCGTCTGCGGAATACCATTCACCAATTTTCTTGCGCAGAACATCAAATAAATGTTTTGTTCACACCTCATCACCTCTGAGATGGGCGCGCACACCCATCTCAAAGGCACGCGCTTCGTTTTCCAAGACAACTGCCAGATGGCGCTGATGTCTCATGCGTGACGTGACTTGGTGCGTTCGTTCGCCTCCGCTGCATGCTCGAGGCACTCTAACGTAGCGCCTCCAGACTACCACTCACTGATTTTCTTGCGCAGAACATCAAATAAGTGTTTCGTTCACACACTCCACACGCAAGACTATCGTCTTTTGACGACATTTGCAGATTAACATGCAGATACGGGGCCAGTCTTTTTCCGAAAACGTTATATGCATATTTTATCATTTCCTTATGCATGCCAGAGTTTTTTAGTGTTGTTCACTGAAACAAAATTTCAGGCATTTAAGTGTTAACAAAGCGTCTGAAATAGGAACACAACCCCACAAAACTGCCGATTATCATAATCATCTGTAGCGGCGGCCGCAATTTCACACGCGAGCCATCGCGTTTTTCCACGAGCACGCACTGTGCGAGCCGAGCTCTCGTGAGCAGGAGACTCGAACGTTAAGCTACGCCTGTTCCTTCCTGCAAAAAAATTGTAGAAATGACGCAATGCTGAAAGTTTAGGGCAAATTCACCTTATAATCGGCCAATCCCCTTCTTTGGGTACGAGCCATTTGCACAGGGAAACAACAACAACAACAAAAACAACAGCCGAAGCCTAGCGAGTGCACGACCCTCAAGGCTCCACCGATCACCTCGACGACATCGACTTCGGAATGGGACTGAACGTAGACTCGGCGTGTCTCATGACTTCTCGACTGCGCAGGCCACATCACGTGTTGACATCGCGATTTGAGGACTTCGTTGCTTCGATACAGCCCGGCTTTGGTCACGCAGTATGTGGGGGCGGAAGTGATTTCCGTGAGTGGCGAGACCTCCGAGACGAGCTGAATTTCATGAGACGACACCATCTGGATCAGTCACGGCGTAAATCAACAGACGCTCGCCACACACAGCCTAGCTCCGGTAAACGCACCCATGACTCTGACGAATCACAACCACGTGAGTTAGAAACTGCAGTTGACATCGAAGTAAAACACGCATGCAACATCAATGCGGAAAGAGAAAGCAAACGGGATGAGGACTCAGCGTGTGCAACTGCCCGTCAAATAAGCGCGGACATAGTGGACTCAAAAAATACTGCTGAAAACGGCTGGCACAGTAGCGTGCGCCACCGACTGCAGCCATTGCATCATGATGATGCACTCGCCAATGACAACCAGACGAGCAACAGAGCACAAAGTTCTTGTAGCTCAGAAGAATAAAGAACACCAAAGACCAATGCCTCCATGGCAAAACAGTCTTTTCCGCTTAACAACCAGGTTGGCTTCGACTATGGGGAGGGGCGTAACACTGAAGAGAACAATGTTTTCGAGCAATCGAATGCGAATGAAGAGCTACACAACATGGTGCCCGAAATAAGAAACAACTTCCTAGTTTCGCATTCTCAGCGCCCTTCAATCCTGAATGCCATGCGTGGTCCCCCAGCTTTTGAGGTGCAAAAAACTAACCATGACCGCCCACTTATGTGGAACCGGGACAATCCCGAACACAGCTATGCGACTCTGTGCCCGCACATCGACGCCGAGGTCACTGGCCCCAAGAAGCAGTGCCTCGAAGAACAGCAGAACGTAACATCACCCCAAGACAGCCTGCAATGGCTGTCGTTGACAACCGGTAGGTCGGATGCAGAACGTCCGCGCTAACAGCACCAGCAGTACCACCCATCTCCTAGGGGCCGCACCAGAGAGCAGGCGATGGACGCCGATACAGAGAGCGATGACAGCGAGCGTGGCGGGAAAGGGCCGAAACGGTTAATTCTCGAAGGCGAAGGGCACCGACTGGACCAGTCTTCTGCTGGCCGACAGGAACTCTCTTCGGAGGCTCCATCTCGGGATGAATCGATGATGGAAGACTTGATGGAACGTTTCGAAGACCTAGGTATACAAGCAAGCTTAACACCAACCGCTACCTCTCTGTGTACAAACAAGTGCATGTACACGTATCTTTTTGTGAAACTACCACACACCTCCAACTCTTCTTTGTGTTGTTTGACAATATTTGTATTTACACCAGCTGTTACAAATATGCTGACGTTTTCTGTAGCCTTTTCTACCATTGTATAAAATTAATAATGCGTTCACTACCACTTTATTCATTCATGTAGTTTACTTCTTAATTTGTACTTGTTCAGCAACGCTGCTCCGTGCTGCGACCAAATTTTATTGTTCCTTCTGATGTGGCTGTTGTTACAGTGAAAGCGGTTACGAGATCAAAAGTCGGGACTAGCGCCGCGCCATAGTTGTCCACTGCCGCCGCCGGGGTCCGTAACCACAATGCGCGAAATTAGACAAGAAACCTACTACCAATGACCCAGTGGGGCTCAAACCCGGGTCCGCTGGGTGCTAGCCCAGTACTCTACCAGTGAGCTATGTCAGTGCTTGGGACTTGTTGGCAAACTTGCCTTACGTAGGCTTGATGTCGGGAAAGCAATCGCGTTAATATGACTTATAAAGCGCTTTAAAATAGCGAAAGAACAGCGAGTCGTCGCACAATGTGAATAGCGTAACGAGTGGGCCGTCCAATGCTCCAATCCATTAGAAAAGCTTGTTCTTATTCCCCCATTAGCTATGGCGCATACCCACTTCAGGCATAATTCCTAATCGTCGTCAGCCACTGCATGAACAATTGGCACAAAATTCCTCGCAGTAGTTTAGCGGATACCCCGCTTCTCAGAAGAATGGCGAAAAATAGCATAGCGAATGCGGGCCCACTACCCTTCGATTTTTGTTAATGTCGTAGTGGGCATCAAGAAAGTGTGCTTGCAGCAGTTAAGCAATGAGTGTTTGGAAAGGGTTCCGAAAGGCCACTCTTCTAGCTTTCACCATGACTGTGCTGCGCCTTCCGCGCAGGCCTGGTGTTTCTTCAAGTCAGGCTGCAAAACTGATGTTTGTATATGGCCAGATTTCTCTACTATGTGCCACATCGAAGTTTTTTGAGCTGGCTATTCACAGCATATTGTATGTTAGCGGAAATAATTCATTGATTCCTAATAAACACGTCTTTCTTTCTGGCTGCTCAACAACCACCAATTCTGCTACTTTCATGACACAAGTCTCGTCACCTAATTCTCAGAGACAAGGAAAGGATAGGTTGACGTATACCCTACTGCGACCTGAGCAAAGCTTTTGACGTTGTCAGCCACTCACTGTTTCACAGCGAAAGCTGTTATGAGATCAGGACATAGGTCACGCGCGGCGTCGCAGTTGTCTGCCGTCGTCGCCGCCGGTGTCCGTAACCAGTATCGAACGAGAAAAGTCAAAGTAAATAAAAAACACCGATTCTATACTACTGAGCCACTCAGGGGCTGGCAAGTCATTTCTAGACTGGCCATAGGCAGGGTTGATGTCGGAAAAGTAACCGCTTTAATATGAGTAGTAAAGCGTCTTAGAACATCAAAGGAACAACCAGGCGTCACAGAATGCCAATTGCGTAACGAGTAGATCGTCCTATGCTCCAAACCATCAGAAAACTTGTTCTTGGTCGTCTATTAACTGTGGCGCACACTTCAGAGATATTTGTTCCATAGTAGTCAGCCACTGCATAAAAAAATTCACAATATTTCCAACAAGTGTATAGCGGATACCACGCTTCTCCAAAGAATGACGAAAGATAGCCTATAGTGAATTATGGTCTACTACACAAAACTTATCATTGTTTTTGGCGTAGCAGGTACCCAACAGTGTGCTTGTAGCATCTCAAAGAATGTTTGTAAAAGGCTCTGAAAGAACGTTCTTCTATAGCTTTCGCTGTGACTGTGCTGAGCGTTCCGCGCAGGGCTGGCGCTTTTTTTTCAGTTAAACTTGCAAACTTTGATGTTGACTCGTCTTTTGTGAATCTCTTGCACAGCTATCTGCTTAATAGACAACGTTATGTTGCCGTAAATGGCCAAACGTCTTCCTTGTATCTGACAATGTGATCTCGAATGACATTGCTGAATCTGACAGCGGCGCCATTGAGCGAGTCCAGACAAAATTCATAAGCATTTACAATATTAGTTTCGCTAGAAATGACTCTTGGTCTTGTTCTAACATGGTCAGATTATTATCATTGTCACCAATTCACTGCCGACAAAATCGCACTGACCTATTATTTCTTTACAAACTAGTTAACAGTATGCTAGCCTGCCCTTTACTTCTCAGTTCTGTAAACTTTCGGATTCCGTGGATAAGTTATCCACAGGGCATCGACCATTTCATCTACCTTCCAACTTCTTTCTGAAGTCTACTGTTCACAAAATACAAAGTCTATATAATGTTACCTTTCATGATCTTGCAGCTTTTCACAGTCCACTGTCATTTTTTTGTCTCAGCTCTGCACTGTTTTAACATAGCCTTTCACACATGTACGAACTCTTCCTTTTCTGTCTTTCAGGAAGGTTTTTACATAGTTGTCTATATTGCCCCTTTTGTTCTCCACTTCCGTTCCCGGATACTCGTCTTGTCTTTTTGTTCTTCCCATTTGGCGCTGATTTCTTTCTTTGTGTATTTTCACTCTTTATTTGATTTTTCTGAACACTGCCCGCAATGTATTATTTATTTGTATTGTTCTATTTTTGTGTTCGCATGCAGTAAGACCTCACGGTTGTTCCAGAGCATGGTAATAAGTCAGCGATTATATTTACTATATAATAGTAATATATATATATTACTATTGTTTCATTTTCTGTTTTTCAGGTAGCCTTCCGCATAGTTGTACATATTTCACCTTTTTCACGGCCATTCTATGATTGTCGTCAAGTCCTTTTCTTCTTGCTTTGATTTCTTTTTGTCTGTTCGTATTTTTTCTGTCTATTTCATTTCTTTATCTGAAGACTGTCCGCAGTGTATTGATTATTTTTTATTGTTTTAATTGTGCGTGCGCCTGCGTTAAGATCTCACGGTTGTTTCGGGGCACGTTAAATAAATGATTGATTATTATTACATCATTTATTAATGTGTGGGACACTGCCTGACCCAACGCCACCCACCACGTTTAATTCCTTCGAAGAATTGTTGGCTTCCAACACGTAGACGCAAGGACCTTACGTAAACAACTAACACGTATATACTTTGCACGAGGTGTACCGTGAGAGCGGTTAGAAATTCTCGAGCTTTATTTAGAATACAATAGCACCTTTGTAGCGGCAAACTGCCATGCAGCTATCCACGTGACATTCTCAGAGGCGACGAGTTCGTCGGAACACTCGACGATAATTTGTCATGAAACAATACGAAGAAAAAAAAGAGATAAAGAACAGCAGCGATAACTCCGGCGATAAGCGACGCGTCGTCGCCGTGGGCGCTATAGCTCAGTGGCGGAGCGCTGGTCTTGTAAACCAGCGGTCGTGAGTTTGATCCTCACTGGCGGCTGATTTATTTTTTCAGTGTTACCTATTCCTTTATTTTTAGATATTGTTACAAGAGCATTTAACGCCGAAGAAGCAAGAGAGACAGCGAGAAAGACGACGTGATTCCGGGATGTGTTGCATGCTCTCGCTTGCCATCACGGCTCACGCTTTGCGTCAAGCATAAAAGTTTCTAAAGTATCACCTGGTTTCCCTCTGTGCTCTCCTGTAACATTTTGGTGGAGGTGCTGGGTAGCAAAGCACGATGGAGCTTCACAGTGGACGGCAAGTTGCCACTTGTAACATTTCTACCGACAGGAATACGGCGTCAACAGCCACGCCCAGAGCACCAATGGCGGCCCCTCACCTGTGGTCATTATGACCTCTCCACCCCGCGATCCTGGCAACTTTTCGGGCTCTCACGGCGAGGACGTAGATGAGTGGCTTCAAGTGTACGAGCTCGGGATTGAAAATGACATGGTACCCAATCATCATGCTGGCGGACCTCTTTTTAGGGGCGACACTCCTTAAAGCGGCACCCGTTCGTCCCTCGTAGCCATTGTAGTATGTAACAGGTATAACAATTGGCCTCCAAGGTTGTGTAGGTGAGATATTTCTTCTGTGCATTGTTGAACAATAAAAAAAGTGATCAATCTACATGCCAATGGCTGCTAATGGGGCATGAGAAACAGTAGCATTCGGCTTTTAGTTAACGCGCACGCTGCGATCCCCATTAGCAGCCACTGGCATGTACATTGAGCACAATCTCACAAAAAAAGGGTTGCTACGTTATACTCACTGGGTGTAACCTCCTCACTCTTAAAAGGTTTAGCGAGCGTTGAGCCGCAGTGCCATGAATACAAGGAACCAGTCTATACCATGAATGAACTCGAGGTGGTTAAAGGTCGGAAGTAGATACGAAGCGCAAACCGCAAGAAAGTAAAAGCCGAATTCTCGTCTCTCATTTCCCATTAGCAGCCATTGGCTTGTACATTGAGCACTATCTGACAGGAAAAGCTTACTCACGTTGAGCTCGCTGGGCGTAACCTCCTTGGTTTTAGAAAGGTTTAGCGAGCGTTGGGCCGCAGTGCCATGAATACAGTGAACAAGTATATATCATTAACTCGAGGTCTTTAAAGGTGGGAAGTAGACCCGAAGCGCAAGCCGTAAGAAAGTGTGCGGAAGCCATCTCTCGTTTTGTCCTTGGAATGTCCGCTGGATGGCGGTGCTTGTATATGGGGAATATATGATGAAAAGATGCGAGATGGTGGTACTTGGAGTGTTGAATAGATACACGAGCGCGCACACAGACAGATGCATGGATGGACGCATGAACGAACGCAGGGGCGGATGCATGGGCGAACGCAGGGACGGACGCACAAACAGACGCACGCACGGACGGGCGGATGGACGCATGGACGGTCACACAGACGGACGCATACACGGACGGAAGCAAAAACAAATGTACGGACGAATGCTTCTCCCCACTGTCCATCATAGGCTCCGTGGATATGCTGCCATTTTTTTTTACTTGAGAGGAACGGCCAAGGCTGATTCAACAACAATGTGGAAGAGTTCATCAGCTGGTACGTCTGTAAGATGAAGTTGCGCGAGTTGTTCGGCCAATCTGCTGGGTGGAAGCAGGCCCCTAAGAAATAACCTGTACTTGTGTCCACACATCCACTAAGTCTTATCTGACCTGTAATAAAGATGTTTTGACCCTCTGCCGTACGGTTGATACTACTATGACCGAAGCCGACAAGGTAGCACTCGTACTCAAGGGCATCGCTCATGATGCATTCAACCTCCCTGTATTTGAAGGCTGTTCGATAGTTCAACACGGCATTAAGGAGTGCCGATGCTTTCAAGAGGCTAAAAGCCGTCGCATTGCCCACCACTTCACGCGTCTTCCTAACACTGCTGCGACGTCAACTTGTGAGGACCTCGGTATCAAGACCCAGCCCAATCCATCCTCCGTTAACGCTTCCAACCAACTAGAACCTGATTCATGTAAAAGTGGATGGTTTATCTGGTAAACTTTTAGTCAACACTGGCGTTCAAATTTTTGTTATGAGCTCGTACATTCGTGACATTCGTGAAAGCCCTTACTCCAGCCCCTTCACGCTGTGTTCGTATTGCTGATGGTGGTGCAGCTGCCGTCGGTGGTGTTTGCACAGCACGCGTTACTACTGCCGGCCACAAAATCTCCGTTCTCTTCACCGTTCTCACCCACTTCATCAATGATGTTATCTTCAGTCTCGATTTTTCGTCTGCCCATTCGACTCGCATCGACTGTTGAGCTGGCACGGTGCCACTTGACCTGCACTGTACGACTGATACGCCCAGCCCGCCCCAAGGGCAGCTATGCTCTACTGAACGTGTTCTGTTGTCACCGCAAATAGTCACCCAGCTTAATTACAGTGTAGCGACGTGAGAAGAAGAGACTCGAGACGACGTCGAAGGCGGCCGATGGGGCCGTGCCGATCTCGCCACTTTATTCCAGGCCTGAAGCGGAGCCACGTCGGCTACCAGCGTCCGCCACGCCAGGCGTGTCAGCTCGTTCTCTATCTCGCGCAGCTCGAGCTAGCATCAGCTGCGCGAGAGGTGCGGCGAGGTGATGAAGAAATGATGATGGTGATGATGGCGCTACAGGGCTCCCCCCCTAGCGCTTTGCGCGATTTGAAGGCATGTGAAAAAGAAAGAGTGACAAATGCTATATACATGAACGGCAATCCATAAAGTGTTCATTTGGCCAGTCCAGGTTGTCAACGTTTATGGGCCATCAGTAGGCAGTGTGTCTCCGGTGGGCGACTCTGGGAGAAGCGCAAGGGACGAAGAAGGAAGTGCCAGGTCGCTGTGTACTTAGACACGTCCATCCCACAATTACGCGGCGGGACCATTCGAATGCGCACCCGCCGTTTCGAGTAGACGCGGCTGACAAACGTGCCCACAGCTGGAACTGTGGACAGGCGCTGAAGAGCTCGCGCCGACAATGTGGGCGAAATAGTGTGAAGGATCGGAACGCACCCATGATGACCGAGCACTGAAGTTTCACAGCCACAGCGGGGTCTCGGGCAGCACACAGGGTGCCGAGCATGCTGTCGACAAGGATCAGCGTCGCGGTCGTGCTGGTGCGGACGTCTCTGTCGATGAAACACCGGCCTCCGCGTAGCACTGCGACCGGCATGCCGGGGCGTGTGGCCGAGTCGACGGATGCGGAAACGCCGCGCATTGCGGCTAGTCATGTGCACGGCAAGTGGTTGGCCCTTGCGTCGGGAAAACCTCGTAGGTGTTTGCGCCGTCTTGAAGGCCAAGGCTGCAACACATGACTGTTTAGCGAGAGGCTTGAAAAAGGGTCTCTCTGTATTATGTCGAACGTGATGATTTCGTTGGAATACTCTCACGGGCGGCAGATATGCAGTTGGACCGCACGTCGTCGCTGTTGTTACCAACGAGCCTGTGTGGCGGACTGCATCCGGCGCCAAATGCTCTGGGGAATAGTTGTGAAGCTCAGAAGACGTGAGCTTTGATGGAGGATCGGGTGGCACACCTGAAAGACCATCGGTTCTCCGCGCATCAGGGTTGGTGTGCAGGTCTGCATGATCAATGACAACCTCTACAGCATGTGTGGCATATGTAGTCTGCAGTGCCATAGGCGCGCCAGGTACGTCGTCCTCAGCTGCGTCAGTCATAGTCGCAGCCTCTCGGAAGCTTGGCTGTGGTTGACGGTTTATGACTTTAACTTTGGCTGCGGGAGACTGCGGGGCTGAAGATGGTCGCTGCTGGCAGGGTGCAGAGAGCGTCGAGGTGGGTGGGGAGGCGCCTTCGGACATCGTCGACGCTGAAGTCTCCGCGACCAAGGGGCGAATAGTGAGCGTGAGGATTTCCGTAGTCTTGGCAGACTCCGGGGCATGAGGCGATGAAGCCGTCGTGGAGTCTGACATGTCTGAGAAATCGTGGTCTGTGTAGGCCGGAGAAGACATGCGGGTGGCGAGAGCGCCCGAGGGACAATCGGCCGAGGACTTCGAAAAAATGCACCTCGTGGCGACCTGGTCGTTGGCTGCAGGAAAGTATTGAAGAAGCTCGTCGGATTTCGTGGCTGACTGGTCGCGTGCAGCACGAATGTTCTGAACCTCGTCGGATGGGCATTCGTACGCGGGACTCGCGTTGATAGTGGTCGGACGAGATGTTGTAGGAGACGTAGTCGGGGAAGTTAGGTCCCGGTCAGTGAAGACTTTCGGGCCGGAGGGTACCGCACGCTGCGACGCAGACGAAACCTGTAAGTCGCGGGTGAACGGCAGCGGGTGGTAGGTGAGGCCATATCTGGCAAGCACCGCCGAGCAGAGGTCATCGTAAGGCTGCTGGCTGGAGGTTGAAGTGCCAGAGAGATGACGCAACTCTACCGGAAGGGCGTCTTGAAGAATGGCGTGCATCAGCGGCTGGTCCGTGACGCCATTCAACGCCAGAACGGCATCGAGCTGCATCAACCATACCTTGGGGTAGGTCGATTGGAACGGCGGCACTGGCGGGCAGAGTTGCGGGAACATGGCAGCGGGCCGCTCGGCGAAGGGCGTGTTATCCGGGTCACCAATGTAGCGACGAGAGAAGAAGAGACGTGAGATGACGTCGAAGGCGGCCGATGGGGCCGTGCCGATCTCGCCACTTTATTCCAGGCCTGAAGCGGAGCCACGTCGGCTACCAGCGTCCGCCACGCCAGGCGTGTCAGCTCGTTCTCTATCTCGCGCAGCTCGAGCTAGCATCAGCTGCGCGAGAGGCGCGGCGCGGTGATGAAGAAATGATGATGGTGATGATGGCGCTACAACAGCAACACCCTCGCCACCTGCACTTGATGAAGACTGCGTGTCCATCCAATCCGTCTTTTTGAATCACAGTGTTACTTTTCCACACACCACTATTCCGTTACGGGAGAACCGTGCTTGCATCACTGTGCTGAACATTGCTCTGTGTTCGCATGTGCTTCCGTGTGATATTGCCCTGACCACGCTGACACCCTCTGAAAATTTCATCATCTAAGCTTTGTCCACCAATTATGTTCGTCGCCCAAACAGCACGCAAGCCTGTTTTTCGACAGCGAGTCCATCTCCTAATGTAAAAAAAAGAAGATCACGCCATACCTTTCGCCGCATCAAATAGACGTGCTCTGTCGCGTCCTCTATGACTCCTGATGGTGTTTATCAATTTAAGGTGATGCCGTTTGGGTTATGCAATGCTACAGCCACCTTCGAGTAAATAAAAGACACTCTCTTGAACGGGTTCAAGTGGTAAATTTTCCTTTGTTACCTCGACGACGTCATTGCATTTTGCCGCACTTTTCAACACACCTTGACTACCTTTCCTTCATTCTTTCTGCTTTTCACAACGCAGGACTCCAACTGAGCTAATCGAAGTGCAACTTCGGACGCCAGCAACTAATCATGTTGGGCCGTCTTGTCGACTCCTCTGGCATACACCCTGATCCTCATAAAGTTCAGGCTGTGCAGAACTTCCCCGTCCCGACCTTCACAAATGAAGTCCGAAGCTTTTCAGGCCTCTGTTCCTATTTTTGATGTTTTCTAAACAATTTTCCGGACCTCACCCGCCCTATCACGGACTGCCTAGAAAGAACGATGCTCCGTCCTCCTGGGGCACTTCGCAGGCTTCGGCGTTCTCGTTTCTCATCGCTTTGCTCACAACACCACCTATTCTGGCCCATTGCGACATTTAGGCCCCAACAGAAGTCCACACCGACGCCAGCGGCCACGAAATCGGTGCTCCTTTGGCCCTACATCAAAGCAGCTGCGCCTGCGTTATCGACTATACCAGCCGTATTTTCTCCGTGGCCGAGCGGAAGTACTCCATCACTGTACGGGAATGTCTTGCTCTATATTGCTTGGGCGGTTGGCAAATTTTGGTCCTACTGGTCGATGTTTCACCGTCACAGCTGATCCCCATGCCCTCTGTTGGCTCTCATCGTAGAAAGTCGCTGGGCACCACGGCTCCAAAAATATAACTACTCAGTGTCTTGAAAACCTAGCCGCTTACACCATCACGCTGACTTTTTTTTGTCCCGCCATCCAGTGGACACCCCCTGTCACTTTCTATGAAGCGCTGACATGTGCACTCACTCACTCTGAGCAACATCCGTGATGAAAAGCGCCGCAATCCCGTGTTGGGTGCCATCATCGAGAAGTGGAGCTCTCTGACACCCCATCCGTCTACTCGACTGTTTCTGCTTAAGGCACCATGTACCGTTACAGTGTCAGAACTGCTCCTTGTGGTGCCTTCCCTCTTACGCCTGAGTGTTGTCGGCCAGCCCCATGACGCCCCCACCGCCAGGCACTGTAAAGGAGTACGAATATTGACGATGCCATCCCACCACTGCCACCATTGTAAAGGGCTTGAGGATGATGGCATAATGGCGAGTTTCTTTACGGTAGCTGGCTCCCCGTCCTTGTCCGCATAGCCGATCTTCACCAGTGAGGAGACCCATTCTTAGGTAATAGAACGAAGGTTTATATATATGATGAGAAACATAAAACTGTACAGAGATTCAGCAGAGATTGAGCTCCTACTAACAAAATGACTTCGGCTTTTATAGCGCATCGTTTCCTGTTCACGTCAGTCCGAAGAAGGTGGTGGCCACTGTTGTCACGAATCAGGTGAAGTTAAGTGTCAGTTATCCACCCACCAGAAAGGGTGCAGATATTGAACCACTCGGCTGACGAAGAACACGGGTGCAAATGTCAAATGGACAACACGAGCGCACCTCACAATGACGCACCCGGCCCACATCTTGAAGACTTCGCAGGGGGATGGGGTAGAGTCCGGTGGAGTGGATAGTCTAGCTCCTCTGGAGAGAAGATGGCCGCTGATACGAATGTCAGCAGTGGTCTATGGCTGCGTTCTGCTACAATGTTTCCAGAAGTTTCTCGAACTCAGCTGGACCGGTGCTCGGTCCCTGAGAACTGCGACTGCGAGACGCCTTCCCACGCTTCGGAACTGTGTGTTCTTTGTCGTGACCTCGCGTAGGCGACAATGGCTGTCTGAACTGCAACAGTGACGCCGTCTCACGCTGTTCGTCTCCGTTCAAAAAACGGGTTGTTCGCGATGGTTCCATCAGGTTCCTCGTAACCCGACCCCAGCAAACTGCTAGGCCCACCTGCAGGAGAGCGTCATGATTTCGCTTCCGTCCGGGTGCCGATATTGGGGAGAAAGCCTTCTCGCAGACCGGCTCACGCACAATGGCGTCTGCTACGACGAACTACCGGGCCAAACGTAACAGCACCTTGGTGTCTTTCGGACATACGACCGTGTGCATCGTCGATTTTATTTGCCCAGTCTTTATCGCTACGTTAACCGCTACGCTGCCGCATGCGACCAGTGCCAACGCCGATAAATAAAAAAAGACCCTATGAGTCCTGCCAGACTCCTCCAGCTACTTGATCTTCCTACTGACCCCGTCTTTTTGGTTGGTGTGAACCTGCTAGGCCCTTTCCTTGAGTCTACTTCCGGGAACAAATGGATAGCTGTCGCTACGGATTACACAACCCGGTACGCTATGACACGGGCTTTACCATGCAACCAGCCGTGCCACAGATATTCCCGATTTCCTTCTGTACTACGATGTCATCTTCCATCATGGTGGCCCATGCGAACTGCCCAGAGATTATGGACGCTATTTGCTGTCCCTAGTTATTAACGACCTGCTTCACTATTGCGATACCAAACATAAGTTCACGAAGGCCTACCATCCACATACTAATGGGCTTACCGAAAGATTCAACCGGACTTTAACTGACATGCTCTCTATGTACAGTGTATATTGCAATGTCGGCTTTAGTCAGCACTGCAACTTGAAGAGGCGTCGTTACCCGCATATTCTACCTGTGTGTTTGGTCGCTTGCCAAAGATCTTCACGTGGTGAAGTTGGTGTTGCTGTCGTGTGAAACTGAAATTTACTGACACGCGAAGAAGTGCCGTTCAGTGTACTCTGTGCACGGCCGCTCGTATATTATTTTTAGAATTGTACTGATAAGCTTCGGATCACTTTTCTGAAGGAATATAATATTTGATGTTCGTCTTTATTGAAACAGTTAATGATATTCAAAGGAAAAAAATATTACGTAAGCAGCCGCCACTGAGGATCGAACTCACGACCGCTGATTTACAAGACCAGCGCTCCGCCACTGAGCTTATTGCCGGAGTTGTCGCAGCTGTTAAACATTTTTTTCTTTGTATTGTCTTATGACGACATTTCGGCGAGTGTTTCTACACATGCGTCACCTCTGGAAATGTCACTCGGGACAGCAGCATGGCAGTTTGCTGCCACGAAGGTGCTATTGTATTCAAGCAGAAAGTGCGGGATTTTATAACCACTCTTATAACACGTGAGCGCCCTGCGTTTACGTGTAGGCAACAAAGAATTTTTAGAAGGGTTTAAATATGATAAGCGGATAATAAAAATAATAATAATAATAATAATAATAATAATAATAATAATAATAATTAATATTATTATTATTATCATTATTATTATTATTATATTTAGTGTTATCTTGAGTTGTACCAAACAAATAACAGGCCTGTCAAACCCAGGCGGTGGCTTGAAGGACTTGGCCCAGCACATTGGCAAACGAGAGATGACTTACATATCGAAAAGCTTTTCATGTAAGCAATCAGAGAAAGAATACATGTTACTCATTTACACTACATTTAAACACAATAACAATAAATAATCAATAATCAAATTAGCGGAAGCAATACTACCTAAACAGCAGAAATGTGAAGGTAAGTATTGAAAAATTTTAAACAGATTTTACCCATAAAGCGATAACAGATGCAGCATTAAAGAGACTTGAGGCTCTTTCGTAGACTGCTTTTAGTCGTTGCCGAAAAAACACTTTCGGGGATGTCATTAAAAACAGTAGGGACATAAACCTTTCTAGTAGCTTTGCCATTTCGTGTTCTGACGAATGGTACAGAAAATCGGGAAGTTTTTCTAAATATACGAGGGGCAATGCATTCGATTTTGAACTGAGAGCCCCAGAAATACCGTAATACAAGTTTGGTTAAAGGATGTTTTGAAAGATGGCAGGCGAATAATAACAACAATAATAATAATAATAATAAAACATTTATTCAACGTGCCCAGGATTAACTGTAGTGTATTTGTACAGGCACACGAAATATCAAAAGATGAATAATGCAATACTGACCGTCAGAAGTAAATACAAATAAAAACAGCAAAAGCGCATAAACAAACTGAAGTCAATAGGAAGAGGGCAAAATAAGACAGCATTATAAACATTGAAGTGGAATGAAAACTCATACCGCCGCCGTGCGGATGGCTGGCGGAGATAGGGAGAATTTGTACATTGAGCAAAACTCTTCTAGGACAACGCTAACCTCGGATGAAATCAATGACTCTGAACTGTCAAAAATGTCAAGATCAATAAAGTTAACATTATGTAGATATCGTATTCTGTAATTAGTAGAGTGTTGGAAGACGCAAGGTGGTACACCAAACGCCCAAGTATGACAGGTTAGTTTACGCTGAAATAAATAAGTAAATAAATTATTAAATAAATAAATAAATATATATATATTATAATTATTATTATATTATTATTATTATCATAATTATTATTATATTATTATTATATTATTATATTATTATATTTTATATATATTATTATAATATATATATATATTATATTATATTATTATATATATGGTGAGATCATCGGTGCGTACCGGCTTAAAGCCGGTACGCACCGATGATCTCACCAGAGAAGGATTGGCCACCCTGGTGCAGTATCTGGCCACCCCCTCCCGTAGGCATTCGTCAATTAACTCACGGCCCTCAGTCCCCACCAGCTGCGGAGCAACTGACCACGGCGGCGGTCAGATCTGCAAAGCAGCAGAGGGTGCTAGGAATCTCTGGATACGGACAGGCCACCATTGGAACTTGAACTTAGCAACGTTTAATGTTAGAACGTTATCTAGTGAGGGAAGTCTAGCTGTATTATTTGAGGAGCTAGAAGGCATTAAATGGGATATAATAGGGCTGAGTGAGGTTAGGAGGACAGATGAGGCCTATACTGTGCTACAGAATGGGCACGTCATTTGCTATCGGGGCTTGGCAGACAGAAGAGAACTGGGAGTAGGGTTCCTAATTCACAGAAACATAGCTGGCAACATAGAGGATTACTATAGCATTAATGAAAGGGTGGTAGGAATTGTAATTAAACTGAATAAAAGATACAAAATGAAGGTAGTACAGGCTTACGCGCCTACATTCAGCCATGATGACGCTTCAGTTGAAAGCTTCTATGAAGACGTGGAATCGGCAATGAGTAAGGTGAAAACACAGTATACTATAGTAATGGGCGACTTTAATGCAAAGGTAGGGAAGAAGCAGGCTGGAGACCAGGCAGTAGGAGATTATGGCATCGGCACTAGAAACGCCAGAGGAGAGCTACTAGTAGAATTCGCAGAACGCAATAATCTGCGTATTTTGAATACCTTCTACCGAAAACGAGAAAAACCGCAAGTGGGCATGGAGGAGCCCTAATGGCGTGAATAAGAACGAAATAGACTTTATAATGACTGCACACCCAGGAGTCGTGCAGGATGTGGAAGTGGTTGGCAAGGTAAGATGCAGTGACCATAGAATGGTACGGGCTCGAACCCGCCTAGACTTGAAGAAGGAACGACAGAAACTGATACGCAAGAAGCAAATCAATGAGCTAGCACTGAGAGGGAAAGTACAGGAATTCAGAGTGTCACTGCAGAACAGGTACTCTGCTCTTAGCGAGGAAACCAACCTTAGCGTAGATACAATGAATGATAATCTGACGAGTATCATCACGGAGTGTGCAGTGGAAGTTGGAGGCAGGGTAGCTAGACAGGACACCGGCAAGCTTTCCCAGGAAACGAAGAACCTAATTAAGAAGCGTCAAATAATGAAAGTGTCAAGTACAACAGACAAAATAGAACTGGCAGAGCTTTCGAAGCTGATTAATAGACGTAAAGTATGCGATGTAAGAAGGTATAACATGGAGAGAATGGAGCACGCTCTGAAAAATGGAGGAAGCGTCAAAGCAGTGAAGAGGAAACTTGGGATAGGCAAAAGGCGGATGTATGCACTAAGGGACAAAGAAGGCAAATTAACTGCCAATATGGATAGGATAGTTAAAATAGCGGAGGAGTTTTACAGAGATCTGTACAGTAGCCGAGACAACCACGACCTTAATACTATAAGAACTAGCAGTAACCCAGACGACACCCCACCGGTAATGATAGAAGAAGTCAGAAAAGCTTTGGAGAGCATGCACAGAGGCAAAGCTGCTGGTGAGGATCAAGTAACATGAGATCTCCTGAAAGATGGAGGACAGATTGTGTTAGAAAAACTAGCCACTCTATTTACGAGATGTCTCCTGACGGGAAAAGTACCAGAGTCTTGGAAGAACGCTAACATCATCTTAATACATAAGAAAGGAGATGACAAGGACTTGAAGAATTACAGGCCGATCAGCTTGCTCTCTGTAGTATACACGCTATTTACAAAGGTAATTGCTAGCAGAGTAAAGAAAACATTAGAATTCAATCAACCAAAGGAACAAGCAGGATTTAGAACAGGCTACTCAGCAATTGACCACATTCATACTATCAATCAGGTAATAGAGAAATGCTCAGAGTATAACCAACCACTATACATAGCCTTCATAGATTACGAGAAGGCGTTTGATTCAGTAGAAATATCAGCCGTCATGCAGACACTGCGGAATCAGGGCGTAGATGAAATATATATAAACATTCTGGAAGAAATCTACAGGGGATCAACTGCTACCATAGTGCTTCATAAAAAAAGCAACAGAATACCAATAAAGAAGGTTGTAAGGCAGGGGGACACAATCTCCCCATTGCTATTCACTGCGTGCTTACAGGACGTTTTCAGAAGCCTAGAATGGGAACAGTTAGGGATAAGAGTTAATGGAGAGTATCTCAGTAACCTGCGCTTCGCCGATGACATTGCATTGCTGAGTAACTCAGGGGACGAATTGCAACTCATGATTACGGAGTTAGACAAGGAGAGCAGAAAGGTGGGTCTTAAAATTAATCTGCAGAAAACGAAAGTAATGTACAACAACCTCGGAAAGGAGCAGCGCTTTGCGATAGGTAATAGTGCACTTGAAGTTGTAAAAGATTATGTCTACTTAGGGCAGGTAATAACCGCAGAGCCTAACCACGAGATTGAAGTAACTAGAAGAATAAGAATGGGGTGGAGCACATTCGGCAGGCACTCTCAAATTATGACAGGTAGATTGCCACTGTCCCTCAAGAGGAAGGTATATAACAGCTGTATCTTGCCGGTACTTAGCTACGGAGCAGAAACCTGGAGACTCACAAAGAGGGTTCAACTTAAATTGAGGACGACGCAGCGAGCAATGGAAATAAAAATTGTAGGTGTAACCTTAAGAGACAAGAAGAGAGCAGAGTGGATTAGGGGACAAACGGGAGTTAAGGATATCATAGCTGCAATAAAGAAGAGGAAATGGACATGGGCCGGGCATGTAGCACGTAGACAGGATAACCGCTGGTCTTTAAGGGTCACCAACTGGATTCCCAGAGAAGGGAAGCGGGGTAGGGGGAGACAGAAGGTTAGGTGGGCAGATGAGATTAAGAAGTTTTCGGGTATAAATTGGCAACAGCAAGCACAGGACCGGGTTAACTGGCGGAACATGGGAGAGGCCTTTGTCCTGCAGTGGACGTAGACAGGCTGATGATGATATATATATATATATATATATATATATATATATATATATATATATATATATATATATATATATATATATATATATATATATATCTTGCTGTTGGCGTGACCGAGCTTGTTGCGGTCTTACAGAGCAAAACGAACCCACCAACGCCGCTTTTCTGCTCTTCGTGCATTACAAGACAGCCACTTGCCAGCAAAGTAAGCAGTACTGTCTTTTCTTGCGTACGAGAATCGTCGAAGCCTAGTAGCATTTCCGAGCCGCGACAACAACCGGGTGACAGCGTATCCATCCCGTGTTCATCCCGTGGTAGATATCATATTCGGCGGCGCGGGGCGGGTGCAGTGCGAACGACGCTGCGTTTCGGCGGCAGGGAAATTTCGGTCGCTTTAGAAAGCGGATCTTTCAGTGTGAACTAGGCATTACTGTCGCCATTGTGTATGCTCGCTGTGTGCCGGCTAATAAACGCCCTAACAAATTGGGGGAGAGTGCTACAATCCCTTTCGATGCCCTTGGAACTACGATCACGTACCCTGCCGTCTACCATGTCCCACGACGCCTCTCAGCAAATGCCTCCTCCCATGCCACCTCCTTGTCCCGGTGTCCCCAGGATCCGCGATCCACCCATCGTCACGGGCATCGATGGCACTGACGTGGAGGACTGGCTGACCATTTACGAGCGCGTGAGCGTCCCCAACAAATGCGACGATCGAGGACGGCAAGTTGACAAACTTGGTGTTCTACCTTGCGGGGGTTGCAAGTTTGTGGTAACACAAACACGCGTCCGATTTCGCTTCCTGCTGGTCCGATTTTAAGACCGCTATTACCAACGTTTTTGCCGTCCTGGTTTTCGTAAGCTGCAAGCCAAGCAGTGCTTACGCGAACGCGCTCAGCAGGCCGGTGAATCATTATTCAGTCACATCGAAGATGTCCTGGATTTACGCAAGAAATCCACCAACAGCATGTCCGAATCAGAAAAGATCCGGAACGTCATGAAAGGCATTGGCGATGATGCCTTCACGATGCTGCTTGCCAAAAACCCAAGCACAGCGGCTGAGGTCATCACGCTGTGCCAGAGCTACGAGGAGCTTTGCCGGCAGCGTTCGATGACCCGTCGCTCCACACCACGAGATGAAGGGCTTGCTGGCTTGGAGGCGAGATGTGATCAGGTGGCGCTGCTGGCAGACCTCAATAAGGGAGCCTTCATGTGCGCGCGTCTCCGTGTTTTAGGGGGGTGACAACTCCGATCATGGTTGCTTACAACTGGCTAAAACGGCCCCCATACTTGACGGGCCGCCATGTTGGTTCTGAGTGGTCACTCATTTACATTGACGGCAGCGTGGGTTTCAACAAGAAGAGGTTTCTTTTTTAGGGGCGAAGCTCCTTATGGCGTGGCTTGGGCGTCCCTCGTATGTAACCACCAGTGGCACATACCCGAAATAGGTATAACACTTGACCTCCAAGGTGGTGCCAGTGAGAGATTTCTTCTGTGCGTTGTTTAACAATAAAAAATAATGCTCAATGTACATGGCAATGGCTGCTAATGGGGAATGAGAGACATGAGCATTCGGCTTTTAGTCAACGCGCACGCTGCGATCCCCATTAGCAGCCATTGGCATGTACATTGAGCACTATCGGACAAGAAAGGGATGCTACATTATACTCGCTGGGTGTAACCTCCTTAGCTTTAGAAAGGTTTAGCGAGCGTTGAGCCGCAGTGCCATGAATACAATGAACTTGTATATACCATGAATGAACTCAAGGTGGTTAAAAATGAGAAGTAGATACGAAGCGCAAGCCGTAAGAAAGTAAAAGCCGAATTCTCCTGTCTCTCATTTCTCATTAGCAGCCATTGGCATGTAAATTGAGCCCTATCTGACAGGGAAAGGTTGCTACGTTATACTCGCTGGGCGTAACCTCCTTGGTTTTCGAAAGGTTTAGCGAGCGTTTGGTCGCAGTGCCATGAATACAGTGAACTAGAATATACCATGAACTCGAGGTGGTTAAAGGTGGGAAGTGGACCCAAAGCGCAGGCCGTAAGAAAGTGTGCGTGTGCCACCTCTCGTTTAGTCCTTCGAATGTCCGCTGGATGGCGGTGCTTCTATATGGGGAATATATGATAAAAAGATGCGAGATGGTGGGACTTGGAGTGTTGAATAGATGAACGAACGGACACACAAACAGATGCATGGATGGACGCATGAAGGGACGCAGGGGCGGATGCACGAAAGAACGCAGGGACGGGCGCACAAACAGACGCATGGACGGTCACACAGACGGACGCATGGACGGACGAATGCTTCGCCCCACTCTCCATCATTCACTCCGTGGATATGCTGCCATTTTTTGTATAACAAGTGCTGAAGGCTGAAGGGTCGTTTTCTGAAGTTAGCCGTCGTTTGGTAGAACAGGAAAGACATGTTCGTGACTCGAGTTTGCATAAGATACTGTTAAAATAGTTCTTTTTTCCCACTTGGTAGACCCACCGCATTCGCGAAGTGAGGTTATTTAGGGAGCCTATATTTGCGAGGGGGAGAACCTCGATGTCACTATGAATGGACTTCAATGTCTGTGCGCCATTCATAAAGCATATTCACCTGAGCACTGCAAATACCTCAAAGGCCTCTTAGTGCAAGGCTCGAAACCGTGCTGTTTATATGAAGGAACTCGTAACGACAGGGAAGGCAGAAGAAACAACCAAGTAGCTCGCAATGTTCTCTGTAAACCGAATAGCTCAGCTTGCCTGTTTCTCATACCCTAAACATTTCGTTTCTTCGTAATATAATTTCCTACAGCAAGTTTAGTTCCTGAGAACGAATCTGTACAATGAGTGCTTAAAAACCTTACAAGCTGTAAGCATTGCCCGAAAAAGTAGGGCATTCAATCACATTACACCACCCTCCCCCTATGCCCACAAGCCTATATATTAGGCTAGAAGAAAAGCAAAGGGGAGCAACGAGAGATAAATCGAGTTTTTACAGGTCAGATTTTATTGAAAACAGCATCCGAACGGCATCTGGCCTTGTGCCTTCAAACCATCCTGCCTCCTTTGCTGGAAGCTTGTGTCCTTGCAGTGGGCCTAGAGTAAAGCAATAAGACAAAAAAACATACACGGCTCCGACCACATATAAGGAGTCCATATAGATTTTCTTTACAAGCACTAAATAAAAGCGGAGTTTACGATATCAAATCATCCGTGTGTGGGGTTATGAAACAAAAGGACGACACAAATTACGATGCACAACATAGGGCATATTTGAGTTATGGGCTGACAACCGACTTGCTTAGTGCACATATACTGCTCCGTTCAGGACCGACAGATAGACAGAAGGATGGACAGACACGACCAGTAAATCTGTCGCATTCTATGTTATAAAAAAGAAGTCCTGTTTGCAATTATTGAGTGAGTTTCGGTGTGGTTGCGCGTGTCATTGATGCGAAGAACGAATACCCCATGGCAAGCCACACAAAAAAGTTAGTTGCGTTGCAACTATGCAAAACAAGCGCCTACAAGGAACGCGTTCATCGGTTCCTCTGTATACCTCTCCAAATGCCCTTCCTCAGCAACCGAGGTAAAATTGCAGGAATGCGAACATCTGCCAGAAAAGGAAGACACGAACGGGAGCGTCTGTAGGTGGTTTACGGGCCTGGCGTTTTCTGCAACGAATGCAGCGACGGCTTCGGAAACCGACAAAGTGCAGATAGTGAATGCATGCAGGACCACACATTCGACTAGTCATGTCATTCGACTGAGGAACTGCGCTTCGACTACAAGGATAACTAAGCATACTCAACCATCTTCCGCTCGCTCCGCGTAGCCGAACGAAGCCGAATTCATTATTATATTGTACACGTTGTCGTGCTCACTTTGCTCAAACTGCTTTTCGTTGCATGGCTAAGTCAGCCATTTCACGAAATGTGCGGTGATATACTCAACCCACTCGCAATACAACGGATACTCACCTCACAAACACGGCGAGAAGTAGTCGCCTCCAAGCAGTCTCACTTCACGTGTGTAGCCCAGCGTTTCCGTTGGCTAGAGCAAGTCGGGAAGCGGGAAGGTCTCCAGATGGTTTTGCATTGTGGCAAGCAGCACCCTGGCATATAGAGTTCAAAGTTCGTTTATGTGTAGTTAGCACGAGGATGGTGTCGTAGCGGAAGCTATGTCTATGGGGCAATCAAACGCAGCTCATACCGCAGCTTGCACACCCGCGCCAACATGCAGCTGGTGCAATGCGACGGAGCAGGAACGCCTGGCCGCAAGAACCAACATCGCGCCTGTTGCCACGGAAACCGGGACTGGCAATATTGTGTTTTAGCGAGTGGCGGCAAGTGGTGGGTCAAAGGCTGAAACCACCCTAAAACACGGAGACGCGCGCACATGAAGACTCCCTAACCTCAAGTCCTTCATACGTGAGGAAATCGCACGCCAGTCCTCTCTCCTGCCCTTTGCCCACCCACCAGCTGTTCAACAATCGGCCTTCTCACTCCCATTCGTCGGGCGGTTGAGCAGGAAATAGCCGAGGTCATGCCTGCGTACCACCCTCAACAACCTCCGGTTTATCGCCCCTCAGCTACGCCCAAGTTGTCGCGAAGCCGCCTCAAGTCATTCCAGCTACGGCCCCTCTCACTTACGCCGAAGCTGCCTCTCGTTCTCCGTCCTTTGCAGCGGGTATGGCCGCTACGTATGTTGGCGCAACCCCTCAACCTCATCTTCAGCCCACTATACAGCCTCTCCAGCCACCGTTCCGGGCGAGCCCACCCCGGCGAACCGATGGCGCACTCCTGAAAATCGGCCCATGTGCTTCGCTTACGGTTATGCCGGTCTCGTAGCCCGTTATTGCTCTCGAGTACAGCCGGTTCCCATTTCTTCGCCTGTTGCTGGTCAGCTTAGCCGTCCGTATAACGATGAACTGCCGTCTATGCCACTGTCATCTCGCCCACGTCCGTCTCCTCGAAGGTCGCCGTCTCCACGACGTCGTTCTCTGTCCCCCATGCGGCCAAGTTCGGTTGCTCTTGAGCGGGAAAACTAGTCGTAGCAGTTCCAGAGGCAAGGAATGTGACGTTATCGCATTGTGCAAGCCCTCAGAGCCACCCATGTAATGTCCTTGACGTGCTAGTGGACGATGTTCATGCATCCGCTCTTATTGACACTGGAGCTGCCGTATCAGTCATGGACGAAAACCTTTGCCGCTTTTGTGACGACGCCAATTTCTGGGTTGTCCCTTCGTACATCTAGTTCACATTGTATTCATCCTGCAACAGGGTGCACAGCTCGCGTGTTCGTTCAGGACGTTGTGTATGTCGTCCAATTCATTATCAATCCTGCATGTTCTCATGACATCATCCTGGGATGGAATTTTTTCTCCCGCAACGACGCCGTCATCCATTCTGCCACCGCCGACTCTCACCCTTCTCGCATTTGACGCCAGAAGACTGTCCCTCGACACTGAGCAAGATTCTCATGAAAGACGATACCATACTGCCTCCAAGCTCGACGATGGGTGTATCGGTCTACTGCCCCGGTCTCTCCGACACATTTGCACTCGTTTCGCCATTCGACCATGCTTCCAGAAGGAAAGGGTTGCTAGTACCTTACGCGACCGTGCAAATTACCCATGGCAACGCCTCTATTTTTGTGACCAACCCATCCCCGTACACTGTTACCTTGGTTCGAGGGGAATGTCTCGGCAGAGTGGAACCAGTCGACGACGCACAAGTCCTGGACGTACCCGATGACTTTCGTTGTCCCGATTCGCGTACCATCAGCGCTGTTTCCACTTCTGATCCATCATCTCCTGATGTATTTGGCCCCTACATTGAGGACAAACTTACGTCGGTACAGCGTTCCCAGCTTCTGAACCTGTTGCAAGAATACCGTTCTCCTTTCGATATCGGGCGAAGTTCTCTCGGTCGCGCGTTCACTGTTACGCATCGTATCGACACTGGTGATCATCCACCATTACGGAAATGTCCATACCGCGTGTCGCATGCTGAACGTCGGGAACTTAACAAGCAGGTTGACGATATGCTCCGACGCGACGTTATTCGGCCTTCGGACAGTCCATGGGCGTCTATTGTTTTTGCTGTTGCGAAAAAAGATGGTTCCGTGCGGTTCTGTGTAGACTACAGACGGCTCAATAAGATCACTCGCAAGGATGTTTACCCATTGCCGCGCATCGATGACGCAATTGACAGCCTTCACGGAGCCGAATTTTTTGTTCTCTCGATCTGCGTCGTGGAAGTGGCAAGTACTCATGGCTGATGATGCTCCACCGAAGGCTCCCTTCATCACACCCGAGGGCTTGTACGAGTTCGACGTCATGCCATTTCGTCTATGTAATGCACCTGCGACCTTCGAGCGCACGATGAACAACGGTCTGCGCAACTTGAAATGGCACACGTGCTTGTGTTATCTCGATGACGTTGTTGTCTTCGCTCCAGATTTCTCCACGCGTCTCCAATGCCTGAAAGAAGTTTTCGCACGTGTGACCAATGCCGGTTTGCAACTAAATTTGAAGAAGTGCCGCTTTGCAGCACGACAAGTCACCATCATAGAGTACGTCGTGTCCAAAGATGGCATTCTTCTTGGCCCAGCCAAGCTTCGGGCCATGGCCGAATTCCCAAAACCTGCGTCCGTCAAAGAACTGCGTAGTTTCGTGAACCTGTGCTATCAGTTCCGGCGCTTCATATGAAACTTTGCCACGATCATATCACCGCTGACGAAGCTCCTTGGAAGTAACGGGCCCCTAAATTCATGGTTGTCCGAGTGCGACGACGCCTTCGCGAAGCTCTGCCATTTGTTGACGTCTCCTCACATCCTACGCCACTACGACCCTATGGTCCCAACGGAGGTACACGAGGACGCCAGTGGTGTAGGCCTCGGCGCAGTCTTGGTGCAGCGCAAATCCAGATTCCCTAAATACGTCGTGGCATATGCAAGCTGTATGCTCACGAGAGCCAATACTAACTACACCGTCACAGAGAAAGAGTGCCTGGCAATCGTCTGGGCCATTACAAAGTTTCGACCTTATTTGTGTTGTCGTCCATTCGATGTTGTCACCGACCATCATGCACTATGCTGGCTGTCATCAATGAAGGATCCCTCAGGCAACCTCGCCCGTTGGGCTCTCCGCTTACGAAACTACGACATCCACGTGCTGTACCACAATGGAGGCCAGCATGCTGACGCCGACGTCTTCTCGCGCTCCACTCTGCCTGAAGGTGATGTGCTCTGCTAGCATCCTCGGTTGCTGTTTCTGCCATTGATGTTGACATTGTCGCTACCGAACAGCGAAAGCATAATTAGATCACCCCGCTTATCGACTTGCTCTCTGCTCCCCCCACAATGCCATCCATGCGTGCCTTGCGTCGTCGAGCTCACCATTTCACCATTCGTGACGGCCTCCTACACCGACGCAATTACGACGCCGATGGCCGGCAGTGGTTACTCGTGCATGATACCCCACAGTCTGCGGTCGGAGATATGTGAATCGTTCCATTCTGATCCGCAATGCGCGCACTCTGGGGTATTCAAAGTCTACCATCGCATTCGACAACGCTACTTCTCGCGTGGGATATACCGCGACGTGCAGCAGTTCGTTCGCTCCTGCCTCGCTTGCCGACGCCGCAAACCGTCAGCACACATGTCGTCAGCCGGTCTGCAACCGTTACCTTACCCTGACCGTCTGTTTGGGCCCATAGGTATCGATGTGTATGGACCACTTACTCTGACGTCGGCTGGTAACCGCTGGGTCATCGTTGCCATTGACCATTTAACGCGATACGCCGAAACCGCCGCTTTCCCTGCGGCTACTGCGCGCGATGTTGCATCCTTCCTACTGCTCCGATTCATACTGCCCCACGGTCCACCCCCGGAGCTTCTCAGCGATTGAGGCCGTGTCTTCTTGTCAGAAGTCGTCGAAGCGATTCTCACTGAGTGCCATTCTGTCCACCGCCAAACTACTGCTTACCACCCGCAGTCGAATGGTCTCACCGAACACTTTAACCACACACTCAACGACATGCTTTCGATGTACGTCGCCGCCAACCACACGAATTGGGATACCATACTGCCCTTCGTCACCTACGCCTACAACACTGCCCCTCAGAGCACGACCAGTTTTTTACCATTCTTCTTGCTATACGGAAGGCACCCGTCACACACCATCGACACGACACTCCCGTACACGCCGGATCCATCTGAGTGTGCACCTATTTCTGAGACAGCCAGGCTTCCTGAAGAGTGTTGCGAGCTTGCCAAGACTTTTACGACGCATGGGCAAGAATGGCAGAAGAGTACTTGTGTATGGCTCCGCCACTTCTGAGCCCACGTTCCTTCCCTGTTCCCTTGTATGGCTCTCAATCAAGACCTCTGTAGCTGGCCTTTATTCCAAACTACTTCCGAAATACAAAGGTCTCTACCGTTTCATCGAGCGCACATCTCCGGTCAACTATCTGATCGAACCAATTGAAGAATCTGTGGACATGCGCCGTCGTGGGTGCGACATAGTTAACGTGGAGCGCCTGAAAGCTTACTATGACCCGCTCATAGTGACAAGCTGTTAGGTCGCCAGGCGGCTCCCTCTTCGACCCCGGGGTAATTGTAGAGAAGCCTCCGAACACTCATATGGGTCGAACTCTCAAGTGCATTCTAGTGGTTCTACCCAAAAAGGACGTCGCTCGCGCTGAGAGTCCGTGCTAGGCCGTTACTGTCGCCATTGTGTATGCTCGCTGTGTGCCGGCTAATAAACGCCCTAACATTATTATTATTATTTTATTATTGTTACTATTATTATTATTATTATTATTATTATTATTATTATTATTATTATTATTATTATTATTATTATTATTATTATTATTATTTACCGCGACCTGAACAACGCTTTTGACGTAGCCAGCTACTTTTTGTTTTTGCTTAAACTTGCAAGCTTTGATGTTGACTCGTCCGTTGTGAATCTCCTGCACAGCTATTGCTTATAAGTTGCTTTAGATGGCCAAACGTCTTCCTTGTAAAAAGTCACTAGTGGAGTCCCTCTAATGGTCGGAATCAGGCCCACTCGTATAATTATTTTTGTTAACGACGTTTCTTTTTAAATTCGTTATTCTTCTTTTCTCTTGTATGCTGATGGCCCTAAGATATTTAGGAAATTTTTTAAGTTAACGGCTCTCGCTTGCTGCAGTCACATTTGCGTTCTTTCTCTGAATGTTATGGCAATATTATCCCTGATTATCTCAAAGACCATGTTGATGAGTATATCTCGCAAAACATCCCTTGTGTCATTTCAATACTCTGTAAGTATATCGTGTCGTTATATAACGCTTTGTGAATTCAGTGATCTTGGTGTTCTTCTTATAGCATGCTGAATTTTTCTCCTCACACTATACGCATACTGTCACGCGAGGCCCTCGTTCTCTCAGTTGTGTTTGCAGAACCTCTATAGAAATCAGTTCAGCTATTGATTTTCAGAAATTGTACACCAGAATATGTCGTACTCAACTTGAATATGCTTCCGTGACCTAAAATGGCATGCCTAAATCATGCAGTGATACCACTGAGCGCCTCCAGAAAAAAAATCGTAAGCATTTACGACGTCGTGTCTAGAAATTTTTGCGGATCTCGTTCTAACACTGCCAGATTATTATCATTATTATGACTTTACGGCTGACAAAATCAGGCTGACGTCTTATTTGTTCATCGTATGATATACCGCCCTTTACTTCTGGGATGTGTAGACTTTCGGATTCCGCGTAAGATAACTGTCGAGAATCGACCATCATGTATTTCCTAGATCCTTTCAGCGCACTACCATTCACAGAATACAAAGTCTAGAAAATCCTAACTTTCATGATATGGATGTTTGTGACAGTACACTGCCATTGTTTTTATCGCCGCTTTGAGCTGCCTTAAGATACTTTTCCACAATGTACCGATTCATCCTCTTCCCGTTTTTCAGGAAGCCTTCGACATAGTTGTGTATATTCCCCGTTATTTTTCACTGCCCTTCCAAGATTCTCATCTGTTCTTTTACATTTCCATCTTGCGCGGCTTTCCTTTTGCTTGTGTGTTTTCGCTTCATTAATTTTTTTCTCTAGACTGCATTGTATTGTTTATTTTGTTTTAAATTTGCGTGCGCCTGCGCAAAGACTACGTGGCTGTTTCTGGGCACTTCAATAATTGATTGACCTAGAACCAAAGACACAGTGAGGCTCGAACCTAGGTCTACAGGGTGCCAGCCCAATACTCTTCCACTGAGCAACGCTGGTGCTTGTGACTTGATGGCAAACTTTCCTCAGGCTGGCTTGATGTCGGGAAATGCAATCGCGCTAATACGAATTTTAAAGCGTTTTAAAACAACGAAATATCGAACAGTCGTCGCACAATGTGAACAGCGTGAGGAGTGGGTCGTCTAACCATCCAACCTATTAGAAAAGCCCGCTGTTCAGTTAATAATTGTGGTGCATACCCACTCTAGGCCTCATTTCTCATCGTCGTCAGCCACTGCATGGACAATTGGCACAAAATTCCTAGCAAGTGTTTAGCGGATACCATGCTTCTCAGAAGAATTTTTTTCTGAATACGTTATATGCATAGTTTATCGTTTCCTTAAGTATGCCAGAGTTTTTCTTTTAGTGTTGTTCACTGAAACGAAATTTTGGGCATCAAAGTGTCAACAAAGCGTCTGAAATAGGACCACAACTCCACAAAACTGCGGGTCATCAACGTCATCCTCATCAGCAGCGGTGGCCGCAATTTCGCGCGCGAGCCATCACGTGTTCCCGCGAGCTAGCTCTGTGCGAGCCGAGCCCTCGTGAGCAGGAGACTCGAACGGTAAGCTGCCCACGTTCCAGCCGAGGCCTAGCGAGCGGGTGATCCTCAAGACTACCGATCGCCTCGACGACGTCGACTTCGGAATAGGACTGAACGTAGACTCGGTGAGTCGGCGTCTTTCATGGCTTCCCGACAGCGCAGGTCACATCGCGGGTTGAGTTCGCGATTTGAGGACTTCGATGCTTCGTTACTGCCCAGGTTTGCTTACGCATTATGTAGGGGCGGAAGTGATTTTCGTGAGTGGCGAGACCTCGGAGACGAGCTGAATTTCATGAGACGACACCGTCCGGATCTGTCGCGGCGTAAATCAACAGACACTCGCCACACACGGCCTAGCTCCGGTAAACGCACCCATGACCCTGACGAACCACAACCACGTGAGTTAGAAACTGCAGTTGACATCGAAGTAGAACACACATGCAGCATCAATGCGGAAAGAGAAAGCAAACGGGATGAGGCCTCAGCGTGTGCAACTGCCCGTCAATTAAGCGCGGACATAGTGAACTCAAAAAAATACTGCTGAAAACGGCTGGCACAGCAGCGTGCGCCACCGACTGCAGCCATTGCATCATGAAGCTGCACTTGCCAATGACAACCAGACAAGCAACAGAGCACAAAGCTCTTGTAGCTCAGAAGAACAAAGAACACCAAAGACCAATGCCTCCGTGGCAAAAGAATATTTCCCGCTTAACAACCAGGTTGGCTTCGAATATGCGGAGGGGCGTAACACTGAAGAGGAAAATGTTGTCGAGCAATCGAATGCGGATGAAGAGGGACACAACATGGTGCCCGAAATAAACAACTGCCGAGTTTTGCTATCTCAGCGCTTTTCAATCTCGAATGCTATGCGTGGTCCCCCAGCTTTTGCAGTGCAAAAAACTAACCATGACCGCCCACTTATGCGGAACCGGGACCATCCCGAACACAACTATGCGACTGTGTGCCCGCACATCGACGCCGGGGTCACTGGTCTCAAGGAGCAGGTACTCGAAGAAGAGCAGAACGTCACATCACCCCAAGATAGCGTGCAAGGGTGGTCGTTGACCAACGGTAGGTCAGATGCAGAACGTCCAGGCCAACAACACCAGCAGTACCGCCCCTCCCCTAGGCACCACACCAGAGAGCAGGCGATCGACGTCGATACAGAGAGCTTTGACAGTGAGCACGGCGGGAAAGGGACAAAGCTGCTAAGCCTCGAAGGCGAAGGGCACCGACTGGACCAGTCCTCTGCTGGCCGACAGGAACTCTCTTCGGAGGCTCCATCTCAGGAGGAACCGATGATGGAAGACTTGATGGAACGTTTCGAGGAGGCATACAAGCTAGCTAATCTCCGAATGCTACCGCTGTGAACAAACAAGTGCGTGTGCGCGTATCTTTGCGAGACTACCCCGCACCTCCAACCCTTGTATTGGGTTGTTTGACAATATTTGTGTTTACATCAACTGTAACAAATATGCTTTTTTTTGTACGCTTTTCGACAATTGTATAAAATTATTAATGCGTCCACAACCACTTTATTTATGCATGAAGTTTACTTCTTATTTTGTACTTGTTCAGCAACACTACGCCGTGCGATTTTATTGTTACACCTCGATTTTATTGTTACTTCTGATGCGGCTGTTTTTACAGCGGTTAGGAGATCAAAAGTCGGGTCTAGCGCCGCACCGTAGTAGACCATCGCCGCCGCCGGTGTCCGTAACCACAATACACGAAACTAGACAAAAAACCTAGCACCAATGACACAGTGGGGCTCGAACTCGGGTCCACTGGGTGCCAGCCCAGTATTCTACCACTTAGCTATGCATAGTGAATGTCGGCCTACTACCCTATAAATATTTATTATTGCCATATTGGGCATCAAGCAAGTGTGCTTGCACTAGCTACCCATTGAGTGTTTAGAAAGGGCTCAGAAAGGCCGCTCTTCTTCAGCTTTCGCTGTGACTGTGCTGCGCCTTCCACGCAGGCTTGGCATTTTTTAAGTCGGGCTGCAAAACGAATGTTCTGTAGCTATCGCCAGATTTCTCTACTATGTGCCACATCAAAGTTTTTTGAGCTAGCAATTAACAGCATATTGTATGTAAGCGGAAATAACACATTGATTCCTTATCAACACGGCTTTCTTCCTGGCTGCTAAACTACCACCAATTTTGCTACTTTCATGACACAAGTCTCTTCTCCTATTTCTCAGAGACACAGAAAGGATAGGTTGACGTATACCCTACTGTGACCTGAGCAAAGCTTTTGCCGTTGTCAGCCACTCACTGTTTCACAGCGATAGCTGTTATGAGATCAGGACATGGGTCACGCGTGGCGCCGTAGTTGTCCGCCGCTGTCGGCGCCGGTGTTCGTAACCAGTATCGAACGAGAATAAACTGAGTAAATAAAAAAACACCAATTCTATACTACTGAGCCACGCCGGTGTTGGGAAGTCATTTCTAAACTGGCCTCAGGCAGGCTTGATGTTGGAAAAGTAACCGCTTTAATAAGTTTTATAAAGCATCTTAGAACAACCAAAGAAAGACCAGGCGTCACAGAATGCCAATGGCGTAACGAGCGGATATTCCTATGCTCCAAAACATCAGAAAACTTGTTATTGATCATCCATTAACTGTGGCGCACACTTCAGACATATTTTTCCGTAGTCGTCAGTCCCTGCATAAAAAAATTTACAAAATTTCTAACAAGTGTACAGCTGATAGCACGCTCCTCCAAAAAATGACGAAATATAGCCTAGTGAATTCTGGCCTACTACACAAAATTTATGATTGTTTGTGGCGTAGCGGGTACCTAGCAGTGTGCTTGTAGCATCCCGAAGATTGTTCATCAAAGGCTCTGAAAGAACGCTCCCCTATAGCTTTCGCTGTGACTGTGCTGCACGTTCCACGCAGGGCTGGTTCAGGTAAACTTGCAAACTTTGATGTTGACTCGTCTGTTGTGAATCTCTTGCTCCGCTATCTGCTTAATAGACAACGTTATTAGACGTTAATAGACAACGTTAATAGACAAACGTCTTCCATGTATCTGACAATGTGATCTGGAATGACATTGTTGAATCTGGCAGTGACGCCATTGAGCGAGTCCAGACAAAATACATAAGCATTTACAATCATCGTTTCGCTAGAAATAACTCTTGATCTCGTTATAACATGGTCAGATTATTATCATTGTCACCAATTCACTGCCGACGAAATCGCGCTGACCAATTATTTCTTTACAAACTAGTTCACAGTATGCTAGCCTGCCCTTCATTTCTCAGTTCTGTAAATTTTCGGATTCCGTGGATAAGTTATCCAGGGCCATAGCCTTACACACATGTACGAATTCTTCCCTTTCTGTCTTTCAGGAAGGTTTTTACATAGTTGTGTATATTCCCCCCTTTTTTCTCCATTTGTTTTACCCGGATTTTGGTCTTGTCTTTTTATTCTTTCCATGTGGCGCTGATTTCTTTTTTTGTGCGTATTTTCACTCTTTATTTAGTTTTTCTGAACACTGCCTGCAATGTAATATTTATTTATATTGTTCTATTTTTGCGTTCGCATGCACTAACACTTCACGGTTGTTCCAGGGCATGTTAAAAATTGAGTGATTATAATAAATAATATAACAGTAATATATATATTATAAGTATTATTTCATTCTCTGTCATTCAGGTAGCTTTCCGGATAGTTGTACGTATTCTACATTTTTCACGGCAATTCTATGATGGTCGTAAGACCTTTTCTTGCTACTAAGCCTTGATTTCTTTTTGTCTGTTCGTATTCTTTCTGTCTATTTCATTTCTTTATCTGAAGACTGTCCGCAGTGTATTGATTATTTTTATTGTTTGAATTGTGCGTGCGCCTGCGTTAAGAACTCACGGTTGTTTCGAGGCACGTTAAACAATTGATTGATTATTATTACACCATTAATTATTGTGTAGACCACTGCCTGACCCAACGCCACCCAACATATTTAATTCCTTCGAAGAATTGTTTGCTGCCTACACGTAGACGCAAGACGCTTACGTAAATAACTAACGCGAATATACTTTGCACGAAGTGTACCGTGAGAGCGGTTAGAAATTCGCGGGCTTTCTGGCTGCTCTTAGAATACAATAGCACCTTTGTGGCGGCAAACTGCCATGCAGCTGTCCGCGTTACATTTTGAGAGACGACGAGTGCGTCGGAACACTGGACGATATTTCGTCATAGGACAATACGAAGAAAAAAAAGAGATTAAGAACAGCGACGATGACTCCAGCGATAAGCTACCCGCCCTCACCGTGGCCGATATAGCTCAGTGGCAGAGCGCTGGTCTTGTAAACCAGCGGTCGTGAGTTCGATCCTCACTGGCGGCTGTTTTCTTTCTTTAAGCGTTACCTATTCCTTTATTTTTCGATATTGTTGCAGGACCGTTTCACGCTGAGGAAACAAGAGAGACAGCGAGAAAGACGACGTGATCTGGGGCATGCTCTCGCTTGCCATCACGGCTTAGGCTTGGCGTCAAGCATAAATATATCTAAACGATCACCTGGTTTCCCTCTGTTTTCTCCTGTAACATTTTAGTGGAGGTGCTGGGTAGCAAAGCACGGTGGACGCCAAGTTGCCACTTTTAACATTTCTACCGACAGGGATACGGCGTCAACACCCACGCCCAGAGCACAAATGGCGCCCCCCTCACCTGTGGTCACTGTGACTACTCCACCCCACGATCCTGGCAACTTTTGGGGCTCTCACCATGAGGACGTAGATGAAGGGCTTCAACTGTACGAGCTCGGGAGTGAAAATGAAAGATGGTACCCAACCATTATGCTGGCAGACCTTATCTTTTACTTGAAAGGAACGGCCAAGGCTGGTTCAACAACAATGTGGAAGAGCTAAACAGCTGGGACATCTGTATAATGAAGTTGCGCTAGTTATTCGGTCAATCTGCCGGGGGAAAGCAGGCCGCTAAGATATAACTTGGTACATGTGTCCACACATCCACGGAGTCTTACCTTACCTATATTCAAGATGTTTTGACCCTCTGCCATAAAGTTAATATTACTATGACCGAAGCCGACAAGGTAGCGCTCGTACTCAAGGGCATCGCTGATGATTCATTCAACCTCCTTGTATTTGAAGGCTGTTATTCGACAGTTCAAGACGTCATTAAGGAGTGCCGACGCTTTCAAGAGGCTAAAAGCCATCGCATTGCCCACCACTTCACCCGTCTTCCTAACACTGCTGCGACGTCAACTTGTGAGGACCTCGGTATCAAGACCCAGCCCAATCCATCCTCCGTTGACGCTTTCAACCAACCAGAACCTGATTCATGTAAAAGTGGATGGTTTATCTGTTAAACCATTAGTCAACACTGGCGTCCAAATTTTTGTTATGAGCTGGTACATTCGTGACATTCGTGAAAGCCCTGATTCCAGCCCCTTCACGCTGTGTTCGTATTACTGACGGCGGTGCGACTTCCGTCGGTGGTGCTTGCACAGCACACGTTACTACTGCCGGCCTTCAAATCTCCGTCCTATTCACTGTTCTCACCCACTGCATCAATGTTGTTATCTTCATTGCCCATTCGACTCTCATTGACTATTGAGCTGGCACGGTGCAACTTGACCTGTACGACTGATACGCCGAGCCCGCCCCTATGTCACCTGTGCTCTGCTGAACGTGCTCTGTCTTCACCACAGTCACCCAGCTGCATTAAAGCAACGCGCTCGTTACCTGTACCTGATGAAGGCTACGTGCCCATCAAATCCGCCTATCTGAATCACACTGTTACTTTTCCGCACACTACTATTCCATTACTGGAGAACCGTGCTTGTATTACTGTGCCGAACTTTGCTCTGTGTGTGCATGTGCTTCCGTGTGAAATTACCCTGGCCACGCTGACATCCTCTGAGGATTTCATCAATTAAGCTTTGTCCCCCAATGATGTGCGTCGCCCAAACTGCACGCAAGCCTGTTTTTTTCGACAGCGAGTCTTTTTCTAATGAGGAAAAAAATGATCGCGCCAGACCTTCCGCCGCATCAAATTGACGTGCTGTGTCGCGTCCTCTGTTACTCCTGATGGTATTTACCAGCTTAAGGTGATGTCGTTTGGGTTATGCAATGCTACAGCTACCTTCGAGTGAATGATGGACACTCTCTTGCGCGGGTTCAAGTGGTAAATTTGCCTGTGTTACCTCGACGACGTCATTGCATTTTTCTCGACTTTTGAAACACACCTCAACTACCTTTCCTTCATTCTTTCTGTTTTTCATAACGCAGGACTGCAACTGAACTCACCGAAGTGCCACTTCAAACGCCAGCAACTGACCATGTTGGGCGATCTTGTCGACTCATCTGGCGTACATCCTGATCCTGATAAAGTTCGAGCTGTGCAGAACTTTCCTGTCCCGACCTCCACAAATGAAGTCCGAAGCTTTTTAAGCCTCTGTTCCTGCTTTTGACGTTTTTTAAACAATTTTCTGAACGTCACCCGCCCTCTCAAGGACTGGCTAGAAAGAAGGATGTTTCATTCTCCTGGGGCACGGCGCAAGTTTTGGCCTTCTTTTATCTCATCGTGTTACTCACAACACCACCTATTCCGGCCGATTTTGCCATTTCCGCCCCAACAGAAGTCTACACCGATGCCAGCAGCCACGAAATCGGTGCTCCTTTGGCCCTGCATCAAAGCAGCTGCGCCTGGGTTATCGCCTATACCAGCCGTCTGTTCTCCGCGGCCGCGCGGAACTACTCCATCACTGAACGGGAATGTCTTGCTCTATATTGTTTGGGCGGTTGCCAAATCTTACTGGTCGAGGTTTCACCGTCACAGCTGATCCCCACGCCCTCAGCTGGCTCTCGTCGTTGAAGGTCGCTGGGCACAATGGCTCCAAGAATATAACTACTCAGTGCCTTAAAAACCTGGCTGCTTACACCATGACGCTGACTGTTTGTCCCGTCATCCAGTGGACACCCCATGTCACTTTCGATGAAGCGCTGCCATGTGTGCTCACTCTCTCTGAGCAACATCCGTGATGAATAGCGCCGCAATCCCGTGTTGGGTGCCATCATCGAGAAGCGGAACTCTCTGACACCCCATCCGTCTACTCAACTGTTTGTGCTTAAGGCACCATGTACCGTTACAACGTCAGAACTGCTCCTTGTGGTGACTTCTCACCTACGCCTGAGTGTTATCGGTCAGCCCCATGACGCCCCCACCGCCAGGCACTGTAAAGGGGTACACAGATTTATGATGACATCCCACCACTGCCACCAGTTCTAAAGGGCTTGAGGACGATGGTGGAACGGCGGGTTTCTTCATGGTTGCTGGCTCCCCGTCATCGTCCGCATAGCCGATCTTCACCAGGTAGAAGACGCGTTCTTAGGTAATAGAACGGAGGTTTATTTACATGAGGAGAAACATAAAACAGTACAGAGATTCAGCAGAGATTTAGCTCCTATTTACAAAACGACTTCGGCTTTTATAGCCCATTGTTTCCTGTCCACATCAGTCCGAAGAAGGTGGTGCCCACTGTTGTCACGAATCAGGTGACGTTAAGTGTCATGATCCACCCACCAGAAAGGGTGCAGATATTGGACCACTAGGCTAACGAAGAACACGGGCGCAAATGACCAATGGATAACACGAGTGCACCTCAGAATGACGCACCCGGCCCACTACTTGCAGACTTCGCAGGGCGAGGGGCAGAGTCCGGTGGAGAGGATAGTCGAACTCCTCTGGGGAGAAGATGGCCACCGATACGAACGTCAGCAGTGGTCCATGGCTGCGTTCTGCTACAGTGTTTCCACACGTTTCTCGAACTCAGCAGGTCAGGTGCTCTGTTGCATCACGGCTTGCAGGCTTGCCATCAAGCCTAAGCCGTGATGGCAAGCGAAGGCATGCCCCACATCCCAGAATCACGTCGTCTTTCTCGCTGTCTCTCTTTTTTCCTCAGCGTGAAATGGTCCTGCAACAATATCTAAAAATAAAGGAACAGGTAACGCTGAAAAAAGAAATCAGCCGCCAGTGAGGATCGAACTCACGACCGCTGGTTTACAAGACCAGTGCTCTGCCACTGAGCTATAGCGGCCAACGCGACGCCATGTCACTTATCGTCGGAGCCATCATAGATGTTATTTATCTCTTTTTCTTCGTATTGTCTTATGACGAAATATTGTCGAGTGTTCCGACGCACTCGTCGCCTCTGAAAATGTCACGCGAACAGCTGCATGGCAGTTTGCCGCCACAAAGGTGCTATTGTATTCTAAGACCAACCAGAAAGCCCGCGAATTTCTAACCGCTCTCATGGTACACCTCGTACAATGTATATACGCGTTAGTTACTTACGTAAGTGCCTTGCGTCTACGTGTAGGCAGCAATCAATTCTTCGAAGGAATTAAATATGGTGGGTGGCGTTTGGTCAGACAGTGGCCTACACATTAATCAATCATGCAATAATCAATCATTTATTTAACGTGCCCCGAAACAACCTTGAGCTCTTAACGCAAGAACACGCAAAATTAAACAATAAAAATAACCCATACATTGCAGACAGTCTTCAAATGAAGAAATGAAATATACAGAAAAAATACGAAAAGGCAAAAAGAAATCAAAGCGAAATGGCGAGAATAAAAGGACTAGACGACAACCATAGAATGGCAGGGAAAAATGTAGATTATGTACAACTATGCGGAAAACTACCTTAGAGACATAAAATAAAATAATAGTAATAATATATATTACTAATATAACATTATTTATAAGCACTCACTTATTAACATGCCCAGTAACAACCATGAGCAGGCGAACGCAAAAATAGAACAATACAAATAAATATTACAGTGCAGGCTCTCTTTAGAAAAATCCAATACATTGCGAAAATATACAAAAAAGAAATCAGCGCCAAATAGAAAGAATAAAAAGACAAGACTAGAATCCGGGAAAGGAAGTAGGCAGAAAAGGGGGGAATATACACAACTATGTAAAAAGCTTTCTGAAAGACAGAAAGGGAAGAAGCCGTGATGTTAAAACAGTGCAGAGCTAGGATAAAAACAATGAGAGTGGACTGTGAAAAGCACCAAGATCATGAAAAGTGACATTATATAGACGTTGTAAAGTGACATTATATAGACTTTGTATTTTGTGAACAGTAGAATTCTGAAAGAAGTTGGAAGGTATCTGAAGTGGTCGATTCCCTCTGGATAACTTATCTGCGGAATCCGAAAATTTACAGAACTGTGAATTAAAGGGCAGGATAGTATACCGTTTCCTTCCACAACAAATTGGTCTTACATTTTGGTTGATAATTTCATGTTCACAGTTCCGTTCTTGTATGTATATGACATTCATAAGGCTGTGCAAAAAGTTTTTTTCTAATGCGCTTATCGCCCCCTTATTTTTTGTGCTTTATTTTTGTTTGCTTAGAACGAACTGTTCACACTTCCTGTAAGCGCTTTCATGATTTTCCCAGTGTATTATACCACAATCTGTGCCATTTTACTTACACGTATTGTACACTTCCAAACTGCTGCGTGCGATGAACTGCATCTTTCTAGTTTTTTGGTAACGATGTATGATGTCAATTTATACTTACTTATTTCTTGTTTATTTGTTACTTATGTCTTGAGCTTACGTTTTGGCACCTTTTTACTTGTTGTACATGTCTTGGTTAGCCCCCCTTACTCAATACCCTAGCCAAGGGCCTGTAAGGTACCTGTAAATAAAATAACTATAGTTTTTAAAGAAATAATAGGTCAGCGCGATTTCATCGGCTGCGAATTGCTGACAATGATAATAATATGACAGTGTTAAAACGAGATCTAGAGTTATTTTTAGCGAAACGATGATTGTAAATGCTTATGAGTTTTGTCCGGACTCGCTCAATGGCGTCACTGCCAGATTTAGAATTGTCATTTCAGATCACCATGTCAGATACAAGGGAGACGTTTGGCCATTTACGGCAACATATCGTGGTGTATTAAGCAGATAGCTGTGCAGGATATCCACAACAGACGAGCCAACATAAAAGTTTACATGTTTAACTGAAAAAAAGCGCCAGGCCTGCGCGGAACGCACAGCACAGTCAAAGCGAAAGCTATAGGAGAGCGTCCTTTCAGATCCTTTTATAAACATTCTTTGGGTTGCTACAAGCACACTGCTTGGTACCCGCTATGCTATAAACAATCATAAGTTTTGTGTAGTAGGCCAGAATTCACTATAGGCTATCTTTCGTCATTTTTTGGAGAAGCATGGTATCCACTATACACTTGTTAGAAATTTTGTGATTTTTTTTATGCAGTGGCTGACAACTATAGAAAAATATGTCTGAAGTGTGCGCCACAATTAATAGATGACCAAGAACGAGTTTTCTGATGGTTTGGAACATAGGAAGATCCACTCGTTACGCAATTGGCATGTGACGCCTGGTTGTTTCTTTGATGTTCAAGATGCTTTATTACACATACTAAAACGGTTACTTTTCCAACATCAAGCCTGCCTAAGGCCAGGTTAGAAATGACTTCCCAGCACCGGCGTGGCTCAGTGGTGTAGAATTGGTGTTTTTTATTTACATTAATTTTTCTCGTTCGATACTGGTTACGGACACCGGCGCCGACAGCGGCGGACAACTACTGTGCCGCGCGTGACTTATGTCCTGATCTCATAACAGCTTTCGCTGTGAAACAGTGAGTGGCTGACAACGTCGAGAGCTTTTCTCAATGGTTCACAGTAGGCTACGTCAACCTATCCTTTCTGTGTCTCCGAGAAATAAGAGAAGAGACTTGTGTCATGAAAGTAGCAAAATTGGTGGTAGTTCAGCAGCCAGGAAGAAAACCATGTTGATTAGAATCAATGAATTATTCGCGCTAACATACAATATGCTGGGAATAGCCAGTTCATAAATCTTCGATGTGGCACATAGTAGAGAAATCGGGCGATAGTTACAAAACATCAGTTTTGCAGCCCGAACCTAAAAAAAGCCAGGCCTCGCGGAAGGCGCAGCACAGTCACGGCGAAAGCTAAAGAAGAGCGGCCTTTCAGAGCCCTTTCCAAACACTCATTGGGTAACTGCATGGTGTGAGCACACTTGCTTGATGCCCACTACAGCATTATTAAAAATTTCAGGGTAGTAGGCCGGCATTCGCTATGCTATTTTTCATTCTTCTGAGAAGCGTCGTATCCGTTAAAATATTGCGAGGAATTATGTGCCAATTGCTGATGCAGTGGCAGACGACGATGAGGAATTATGCTTGAAGGGGGTATGCCCCACAGTTAATGACGGTTAATAACTGAAGAACAAGCTTTTGTAATGGCTTGGAGCATTGGACGAACTACCACACGCTATTCGCATTGTGTGACGACTGCTTGATCTTCCGCAGTTTTAAAGTGCTTTATCAGTCGTATTAACGCGAATGCTTTCCCGACATCAAGCCTGCTTAAGGCAAGTTTGCCTACATGTCTTAAGCACCGGCGTAGCTAAGTGGTAGAATACTGGGCTGGCACTCAGCGAACCCGGGTTTGAGCCCTCATGCACTGTGTCATTGGTACTAGGTTTTTTGTCTAATTTTGCTTATTGTGGTTACGAACACCGGCGGCGGCGGCGGACAACTACGGTGCGGCGCTAGACCCGACTATCTATCTCCTAAAAGCTTTCGCTGTAAAAACAGCCACATCAGAAGTAACAATAAAATTTGGTCGGAGCAGCGTTGCTGAACAAGTACAAATTAAGAAGTAAACTGCAGGCATGAATGAAGTGGTAGTGGACGCATTATAATTTTTATACAATCGTAGAAAAAGGTACAGGAAACGTCAGCATATTTGTAACAGTTGATGTAAATACAAATATTGTCAAACAACCCAATACAAGGGTTAAGGAGCGGGGCAGTCTCACAAAAAGAAACGTGCACACGCACTTGTTTGTACACACAGATGTAGCGCCGATGTTAAGCTTGCTTGTATACCTCCTCGAAACGTTCCATCAAGTCTTCCATCATCGATTCATCCCGAAATGAAGCCTCCGAAAAGAGTTCTTGCCGGCCAGCAGAGGACTGGTCCAGTCGGTGCTCTTCACCTTCGAGACTTAGCAGTTTTGTCCCTTTCCCGCCGTGCTCACTGTCATCGCTCTCTGTATCGGCGTCGATCGCCTGCTCTCTGGTGCGGCGCCTAGGGAAGGGGCGGTACTGCTGGTGCTGTTGGCCCGGACGTTCTGCATCCGACCTACCGGTGGTCAACGACAGCCATTGCAGGCTATCTTGGGGTGTTGTGACGTTCTGCTGTTCTCCTGTTCTTCGAGTCTCTGCTCCTTCTGGCCAGCCAGGCGTCGATGCGCTGGTACACAGTCGCATATCATAGTCGCATGACAGTACGTTCGGGAAGGCGCCGGTTCCGCATAAGTGGGCGGTCAAGGTTAGTTCCTTGCACCTCAAAAGCTGGGGGACCACGCATAGCATTCGGGATTGAAGGGCGCTGAGAATGTGAAACTTGGAAGTTGTTTCTTATTTCAGGCACCATGTTGTGTCGCTCTACATCCGTATTCAATTGCTCGACAACATTTCCTCTTCAGTGTAACGCCCCTCTCCATATTCGAAGCCAACCTTGTTGTTAAGCTGAAAATACTTTTCTGCCACGGAGGCATTGGTCTTTGGTGTTTTTTTTTGTTTTTCTGAGCTACTAGAACTTTCTGCTCTGTTGCTCGTCTGGTTGTCATTGGCGAGTGCATCGATGCATTGGCTGCGGTCGGTGGCGCACGCTGCTGTGCCAGCTGTTTTCAGCAGTATTTTTTTTAGTACACTATGTCCGCGCTTGTTTGATGAGCAGTTGCACGCGCTGAGGCCTCATCCTGTTTGCTTTCTCTTTCCGCATTGATGCTGCATGCGTGTTCTACTTCTATGTCAACTGCAATTTTTAACTCGCGTGGTTGTGGTTCGTCAGGGTCATGGGTGCGTTTACCGGAGCTAGGCCGTGCGTGGCGAGCGTCTGTGGATTTACGCCGTGACCGATGCAGACGACGGTGTCGTCTCATGAAATTCAGCTCGTCTCGGAGGTCTCGCCACTCGCGAATATCACCTCCGCCCCCATTTGTTGCGTGACTAAACCCGGGCTGTATCGAAACGTTGAAGTTCTCATATTGCGAACTCATCGCGCGATGAGACCTGCGCTGTCGGGAAGCCATAAACACGCCGACTCACCGAGTCTACGTTCAGTCCTATTCCGAAGTCGACGTCGTCGAGGCGATCGGTTGAGCCTTGAGGGTCGTCCGCCCACTAGGCCTCGGCTGGAACGGGGGCAGCTTACCGTTCGAGTCTCATGCTCACGCGGGCTCGGCTCGCACAGAGCTAGCTCGCGGAATACATGATGGCTCGCGCGCGAAATTGTGGGCGCCGCTGCTGCTGCTCCTGATGATGATGACCCGCAGTTTTGTGGGGTAGTGTTCCTATTTCAGACGCTTTGTTAACACTTTGGTGCCCGAAATTTTGTTTCAGTGAACAACACTAAAAAATTCTTGCATGCATAAAGAAACGATAAAATATGCATACGTTTTTAGAAAAAAAATGGCCCCGTATCTGCATATTATTCTGCAAATGTCGTCGAAAGACGATAGTCTTGCGTGTGGAGAGAGTGAACAAAACATTTATTTGATGTTCTGTGCAAGAAAATCGGTGAATAATATTCTGGAGGCGCTAGGTTAGAGTGCCTCGAGCGTGCAGCGCAGGCAAACGAACGCATCAAGTAACGTCACACGTGAGACATGAGCGCCATCTGGCAGTTTTCTTGGAAAACAAAGCCCGTGGCTTTGAGACTGGTGTGTGCGAACCTGTTTCATTATCCTAACATGTTCACAAAATTATATACGTATAAAAATTAGATTATTGCTCCATTCTAAGAATAAATTCATTCATGTAAATAATTGTATGCATTGCATTAAGCACCACACTTTCCTTGGCTATCGGTATACTTTCTATTATACCTTCATTATTCCAAATCTGATCAGGAATTTTTAAAACCACTCGATTCTTGGCTAATCCACCATAGTGGGCATGCGCCACGATAAATAGGTGAACAACAACAACAGCCCGTCTCAAAGGTGATAAGGTGTAAAACGCGAGGCGATGGGTAGGTGTCACCACCATCTCGTCTTAGCAGAGCGTTGGAAACACTCGTCTTTTCGTGCAAGCGTTGCATGGTCAGCACAGCGTGATAAGCGCTATGGTCCTTAAGATTACTTATGTATGCATTTTCTAGTAAAAGACGCACATGCAGAATTTATACGTGTTGTTAAGGTGCCCCAAACATGCGCAATAATTGCTTTTAAATTGACAATTGCACAAGTATGAACGCTAAATCTTGAGCAACATTGGTGGGCGCTGCGGATTTGGTCGGCCGTTTCAAGTACTCAGTGTCATTAAGAGTGTACAAACAGACGAATGTCACAGGCAGGCAGGCAGGCAGGCAGGCCAAAATTTTTGCCTCGAAGGTTCCCAAGAAAGATTATCGCCTTCAAAAAAAAAAAAACGCCAGACCTGCACAAAAGGCGCAGCACAGTCACAGCGAAAGCTCAAAGAACGACCTTTCAGAGCATTTTCAAAACACTCATTAGGTAACAAGCACCATTTCTTGATAGAAACAAGGGCATTACTAATAAACGTTTGGGTAGTAGGCTGTCATTCACTACACTATTTCTCGTTATTCTTCTGAGAAGCGTGGTATCCGCTAAACACTTGCTAGGAATTTTGTGCCAATTGTCCATGCAGTGGCTGACGACGATGAGGAATGTTGCCTAGAGTGGGTATGCGCCACAGTTAAAAACTGAACAGCAAGCTTTTGTAATGGGTTGGAGGGTTGGACGACCCACTCCTTATGCTATTCACAATGGGCAACGACTGCTTGATATTTCGTTGTTTTAAAACGCTTCATAAGTCGTATTAGTGCGCTTGCATGCTTTCCCGACACCAAGCCAGCCTGAGGCAAGCTTGCCAACAAGTCACAAGCACCAGCGTAGCTCAGTGGAAGAATACTGGGCTGGCACCCAGCGGACCCTGGTTCGAATCTTACTGTGTATTTGAAGTGCCCAGGAACAGCCATGTAGTCTTTGCGCAGGCGCACGCAAGATTAAAACAAAGAAAACAATAAAATGCAGTCTTGAGAAAAAATCAAATATTAAGAGCGAAAACATGCAATCCAAAGAAAAGCCGCGCAATTAAGATGGAAATAATAAAAGAAAAGATGAAAATCTTGGATTAGTAGTGAAAAATAAAGGGAATATACACAACTATGCTGAAGGCTTCCTAAAAAAGGGGAAGAGGACGAATCGGTACATTGTGGAAAAATTTCTTAAGACAGTGCAAAGCGGCGATAAAAACAATGGCAGTGGACTGTGAAAAACATGAAGACCATGAAAGTTAAGGTTTTCTGGACTTTCTGTTCTGTGAATGGTAGAGTGCTGAAAAGATCTAGCTGGTACATGATGGTCGATTTTCTATAGTTAACTTACGCGGAATCCGAAAGTCTACACATCCCAGAAGTAAAGGGTGGTATGTCATACAATGACCAAATAGGAGGTCAGCCTGACTGCGTCAGCCGTAAAGTGAAGGTAAGATAATAATCTGGCGGTGTTAGAACGAGATTCGCCGTAATTTCTAGCAAAACGATGTTGTGAATGCTTATGAATTTTTTTCTGGAGGCGCTCAGTGGTGTCACTGTCTGATTTAGGCATGCCATTTTAGATAACGGAAGCATATTCAAGTTGAGGACGACATATTGTGGTGTACGATTTCCGAAAATCTGTAGCTGAACTGAATTCTCTAGAAGTTCTGCAAACAAAACCGAGAAAACGAAGGCCTCGCGTGACAGTATGCGTATAGTGTGAGGAGAAAAATTGAGCATGCTATCAAAAAGAACATCAACACCCCTGAATTCATATACCTTACAAAAGGACGTGGTATTGGCAGAGTATGGAAATCACACGATGGATATTTTGTGATATATACTCATGCCTTTAGTATTTGAGGTATTCAGACAGAGGTTATTGTTATACCATCATGAATAAAATAATAATAATAGTAATAATAATAATAATAATATTATTAATAATATAATAATAATACACATCAGAAAAGCGTTGCGGAGAGAATCTTGTGCCTCGGCAACGCTCTCCTGGTGTGATATATGCAAGATCCTATGAGCTGATTGCGAATCTGTGTGCATTGGCGAAAGTGGCAGCTTCAGCTATCTTGAACACATGGCGACATTTTCACCTCGGAGGCGGATGCACACAAGCCTGCACCAATCAGTGCGCGCATCATGAGCCACGTGGTCGGTGAACTCACAAACACTTGCGCCACAGCTGTTTACATGAGGGGGACTATTTCTTGCGACGCGGAGACATTAGGCTGCCGTACTACAGTCACGTGGGCAGTACGTTCAGCTAACGCATAAAAATGCCGCCACGTTGGTGTTTTTTAACCAATCAAAGGGGGCCTACGGAGACGCCGGCCACCTGAGCCTCGTAGATTTAACCTGCACCACAAACACATTGCACTTCGACAAACGGCATTGTATTTGCATTGTTTATTGGGCTCTCCGCTGCAAGTTGAGAACGTGGGACCAATTTTGCGGCGGCTGGGAACAACTCCGCACGTACCTTTCACGTGCTGTATTCATGGGCGTCCGCAGTAGGGTGCGAGGGGGGTCAGCTGCCCCCCCCCCTTGTAATTTCATGTTTTTCTGTGCAGTAACAATAAACTACACAGCTTGGTAAGTAAACTGAGGTCCTGGGCTTCAGCATTGGCATTCAATTTCCCACGTTACGCACTGTTGACTAGTCCTTTTTTGTCACGTCATGGAAAGTGAAAAAAATGCTGCCAAGGCTGGATGCGCCCTTTCCCCCACACGCACACTTGCGGATACAGCAAGATGGCAAGTTGGGCCGGTTGGATTACGTTCATAATTGAAAATTTTGTTGAAGCGCACTAAAAAACGAACGGATAGAAGAAGCTGACAAGGACAGTGCTTGCAAGCGCTGTCCTTGTCAGCCTCTTCTGTCCGTTCGTTTTTTAGTGCACTTCAACAAAGTTTTCGATTGCGGATACACCCCCTGAAAAAAGTTCGGTGGACGCGTTGACCATATTGACGTGCTTGCTTAAAACTGCTCAAACTTTTGGACGGTTGACAAACGAAAGTGAGACGAATAGTACTTCCCGCTTGTGCAAGTCACCTTTGTTCGTCCTCCATCGAGACGGTTTTTTTTTCCGCTATGTTGTGTTATCACCGACAACCAAGCAGTGCGGTTATGCATAATTGCAGCACCCTTTAATAACACTCCTTGTAAACAAGCTCCGAGTGCAGCGTGGCCTGTCAGTATGCACGTGTGCTTGAGTGCGTGTGTTTGTTTGTTTGTTGTACACGTCACCGCTATATGTAGTGCCACAAGACCACCACAACATGTTTTGATGATGCAATAAATCTCCCGTTCTCACGTCCGAAGCAGCCACGAATAGCGGCGCGATTTTTGAACTGGTCGCATTAAAAGATAGCGCAATGATTCATTTCTGGTGCTCCAACTATAACGGCGCTCAGTAAAGTAATGAATTGACCGATAGTAGTCCAATAAATATGTTCAAGGAGAATAGAGTAAACATTTTCTGCTTCTTTAACAAACGCTGTCACTGTATACGCTTTTCTGACTATGCTGTCTTTCTCCTGGCTCTTTCTTTCGCTTTCGTAAAGTCCAACTTCAAGCAAGAAACACTAAAACAAACAAACCAACGCGCCACCAGTACGCCACGCAGGAAGCAGTTCGTACACTACTTGAAAACTCCAAACAACAACAACCGTCAGCGTCGCCGCTGTAGCTCAGTGGTAGAGCACTGGTCTCGCAAACCAGTGGTAGTGATCTCAAACCTCACTGGCGGCAAAAAATTTTGTTGTTTTTTCTACTTATTTTTATTAATTTGCATCAATTGGGCATGCTATAGCACGTTACGTCATAGTTGCACTGACCGTGTCGTCTACAGTTGGCTGTGATGCAATCACGCATATCGTTGTCAGACAGACAGGCAATAAACTTTCTTCGATTCTGAGGAGTTGTACGTATGACTGTCGTAACCGCTGCCCACGCCCACGCAGATGACAGAACGCCGTGACGCTCCACCCTTTCCTGGGCCCTCTGGATAGCTTGGATTTGCATTCGGAGTATACACCATGCTTCTTATGGCCTCGGCCCATTCAGCTTCGCTGGAGAGGAGGTTGTTAGGCAACGCTGGATATCGCCAGCGCATGTGAGCCAAATAACAAAATATTTCGTTGCAGTCGGGGCAACCAGGGTTAACGTCCGAGTACAATTTACTGAGGATTCCACGCAACGGGAAAGGCAGCGTCTCAACCATTCTCAGAGTAGCCGACTGATTTCTGCTAAGCTTTGGGTGAGGAAGCAAATAGACTCTCCTGCCAAGCTGGTAATGTTTAGTGATTTCATTGAATGTTAGAAGTGGATCGTTTTGCCGAGTATCTTCTTGCACCTCTAGAGCCTCCAGACCGTGGCGGCGCGTCAGTTCTTGCTCACGATCGCGGGCCTGCTTGTTGAAGTTTGCGAAGCCCACAAAAATGTTCTACGCCCACGTGTGCAGAGAACCAATTAGTGAACCGTCGTCAACTATGAACTTTCCATCACGATAGTCCATTGTAGATCAACGTTCTAGGTAGCAACTGGCACCTTTGCGAATGCCAAGAAAACAAGTCAATCGCGATTGAGAAATTTGATCTCGGTCGAAAGCTCCCTTTGTTACGTAAGGGTGCGCGAGGAACTGGCCGGTAATACTTCTTAGGAACGCAGTAACGCAACTGCCTAAAGGCAGGGAGGTTAAGCAAGCTTTGTCTCGCTGTGCCCTGTGCGCCCTATCATGAAAGGCTGGAGACGCGCGCATCGCGTTTCATTCTGACCCATCTGTTTCCATGGGCCTAGGCGTTTACCGAACGCACTTTGGAATTTGCAAACTGTCCTTTCACTTTTTTTTCTCCAGTTTTCTGGATTTCAACGCCACTCGTTGAAACTGCCGCGCGTGGGCTCCACAGCACAGCGCCGAACACATGAACGGCATCACTGACGATGCTCCCAATGGCGCACGCTTGGGTGCGATGTAAAGAGAACGACGTAACTGATGAGACAAACAACAGACGTTTAGCGTTTCTAGCGGCGAACAATTTTAGTGTCATGCGTCCGTGATATAAGTTGTAGTAGTAGTAGTAGTAGTAGTAGTAGTAGTAGTAGTAGTAGTAGTAGTAGTTGTTGCTGTTGTCGTCGTTGTAGTAGGTAGCCACCTCCATGGCCGGAGTAGAGGAGCGGCACGCGCGCACTCTTTTGAATCGAGGAGGAAATCCGCGCACGTAAATCATAAATAAACAGATAGTTTTTCTTGTAAAATAACCTACATAGACGAGTATGGCGACCTATATTCTATAAAACGTGCCTAGAATTTGATGCTTACTAAATAGGACTAGTATCAGAAGGAGGATGCACTTAGACCACTACCTCACCTGAAGTGGTTACCACGTTAAGCTCGCTGGGTGTAGCCTTCTTGGTTTTAGCAAGGTTTAGCGAGGTTGCTCTGCAGTGTGGCAGCTTGGGCTAGTTGGTATGGCATGACGATAGTTATAGTGTCTTTCGTGTCCTTCTTGTCTCTGTGTCGTCGTTTTGTTCTCGCGCTATAACTATCGTTGCTCTGCAGTGCCGTAACTAGCGCCATGAAAGGTGGAAACCAGAAACGAAGCGCAGGCCATAAAAAGGTCGCGGGTCGCGCTTGCCCCTCCTTTAGTCCAGCCGTGCCATGGCCCCTCTCATTTAGTCATTGGAATGTCCGCTGAATGGCAGCATGATGAATGGCAGTACGATACCACTGAATGACGGTATGATGAACATATGATGAAGGATGCGAAATGGTGGAACTTTGAGTGTTCACTAGATGGTCGGACGGAGAGACAGACCGATGCATGAACGGATGGTCGGATGCATTGATGAACGGACGGATGGACGCACGGGCAGACAGATGGACGCAAAGACGGACGCATGCATGGACAGACCGATGGTCGCACAGATGGACGCACGTACGGACGGATGCGCGGATGCACTGATGAATGCTTCGCTCCACTCATCATCACGCACTCTGTGGATATGCTGTGAATGTTTTTTGATTTGCTACAGAGCTTTCGCTGCAAAACTAGTAAAGCACTGACACTCTTGCAGTAGTATCTGCCCCCCAAAAGTTGCCGTATTGAGCTTGCTTGGCAGGCGTGAAAAACAATCTTGATCCTTCACGAATCGTCGACGGCTTATCGTGCCCCTACTAATATGATGACTAAAGCCGCCATCTTTCCGGGAAAAGGCTTCTTTTTTGAGCGACAATTTCCACTCAAGCAATTTTTTTATACGTTCATGCTGGTTTAGACTATGAAGTAGAGGGGACGCCCTAGTACTGCGTAGACCATTGGAGAGCGATGATCTTTTGGGAGGCATGGCTTAATTTTTCGCAAAAGTTTCCACTACTGAAATTTATATCTTCTTTTATAACCGATTGCAGAGGAGGCGTTAGTTTAAAGTATATGTAGACCAGATCGGCAAGCTGTGTGTGGTGTGTTTAGAAAAAAAAGTCTTTACCGATTTTGAGTACTTGGTACTTAATCTACAGTAGATCAAGTACCAAAAAGTTCTGCTATTATACACATTGCCATAAAAGAGCCACATGGTCATGGCAAAGTTGAAGTCTAGATTATGTTCCTAAGAAGGAAAATACTGCGTTAGAATCAATGTTAGACGATGAAGATTACGATTTACTCTGCTTTGGGAGAACCATAGTCTGTCCCAGTTTCAAAAAAGACAACAGAATCCGAACAAGACAACCAGTTTGTGTGTTTAAAACATATGTTCTACGAATCATATTACGATGAACTCTACCATGGGAGAGCAACGCGCTGTCTAGGTTTCAAAAAGCAGAACAGGATCCGAACAAATTATCCAGTTAATGTGTTTAAACAAATGTTCGACAATTTATATTATGATGTTCTCTACTATGGAAGAGCAATGGGCTGTCTCAGTTTCAAGAAACAACAGGATCTGACCTAAATAACCCATTCGTGTGTTTAAAACAAATGTCCGACAATTTAGAATACGATGCACTCTTATAGGAGAGCGAGAAGTCATCCGAGTTTAAAGAAACAGAATAGGATCCGAACAAATTAACCAGATCGTATGTTTAGAACAAATATTCGATGATTTAGAGAATGAGGTACTCTACAATGGGAGAGCAATGAGTGATCCCAGTTTCGAAAAATGTATGCCCGTTGCTATGTGTGAACCTTAGTGTAAAAGCCGGAAATTTGTGTTAAAAAGTTGGGTGAAGAAGACTACGTGGTGTGTTGAGTACGATGTACTCTGCTATAGAAGAGCAGGAAGCTGTTCCAGCGAAAAAAGCTAATCGTGTGTGTTTAGAAAAAGTGGCTGACGATTTAGAGTACTAGGTACTCTACTATGAGAGAGCATAAAGCCGTCCCGCAGGCCTCTTGCAAAAACATGCCCTCAGACGATGGAAGGATCAAGGAACTTCACTAGGACTGCTTTACCGTCACAGTCAGCATTACCATCACAAACCCTAGTTGGGGCTCCGCGTGCTGGCGAAATACGGACTTAGTAGTTTGTGAAATTAGACGCATCTATTTGCGAGATGGTATAACAAACAACGTCAATTATATAAGGTGCATATCTTTTATGAAAAAATTTTTCAAATAAACAGTTCAAGGTGAATCAAGTTCATCGACGCTTACGTAGGACCCTACTGATATAATGCTATTCACGGAATTTATTATGCAAGCGCATATATATTCTTAAGATTGATGTAATAAAGTCAAAACCACTTATAACAATACTCAAGTGGCACTAAAATTTAGTTGTTATAACTGGTAATTAAAATAGAAGGGTTGCACGAGTAAGAAATTGGCCGCTTGGCAGCATGCTTCGCTGCAAATGTCCTTGAAAGACGATAGTCTTCTGCAGGCTGTATACTACATGAATCCTGGTCTCATCCGTGGTTACCTGTGATGCTGTTCTCTTACCGTTTCCGTCCTTCTCGGTGGCAGCGCTATATCGTGAGCAGAGGGCTTTTTCGGGCAAAAGATCACATTGTCTGCGCAGCCTAAAGGGTTTTTAGAGTTACGTATCTACGTTTTTTCTATTAAAGGAACATGCCAACTAATAGTTACATATTGATGTTGCAAGCCCCTCAGATATGCATAATATCTGCTTTTTGGTAGATAGTGTTCACAAGTATCAATGCAGTTACCAGTTCAAGATGACTGGGCGTTCAGCAAGAGCTTAAACTTAGGCCGGATGACTGAACCGCACCACATACATACATACATACATACATACATACATACATACATACATACATACATACATACATACATACATACATACATACATACATACATACATACATACATACATACATACATACATACATACGTACATACATACGTACATACAACCATACATACATACATACATACATACATACATACATACATACATACATACATACATACATACATACATACATACATACATACATACATACATACATACATACATACATACATACATACATACATACATACATACATACATACATACATACATACATACATACATACATACATACATACATACACATACATACATACATACATACATACATACATACATACATACATACATACATACATACATACATACATACATACATACATACATACATACATACATACACATACATGCATAGATACATACATACATACATACATACATATCACTATTTTGTCGTTCAAGTAACCTAAGAAAGACTGTCGTTTTTAAAAGCGAAATAGGAGGATGGCGGGCTGTTGTGAGAAAACTATCATATCAGATGAGGTATGCCAACAGACATTATTATTATCGACGACAAAGCTGCCGATTTTTCGGGCATGCTTGAAAATAATGATGCTCTCATGAGACTGCCACAAGCCACACATAGAGAATGTGTGACAACTCCTGAAGTTTCGTACAACGAAATTCTTCCAAGTCCTCACTTTTTACTGAAATCAGAGCCAATCGGTGCTCCCGTGCCGTAGCGTATTGCAAAAGTCAGTTAGAAGTGTGGCAGCTTGGGCTACTTTCTATGACATGGCGATAGTAATAGCGCGACAACAGAACGACGTCACAGAGACAAGGAAATGTTCATGTCCTTCGTGTCCTCTTTGTGTCTATGTCATCGTTCTGTTCTCGCGCTATAACTATCGGCAAAAGTCAGCTTTGCCGTAATGCCACAAAAGACCCTTTTCATAATTGTAAAGCTAGCTTTCCCGCTATGCAGTTTGCCTGATCAATGGCTGCTAGCCACTTTCTCTAAACAGAGTGTTCAATCTGGTGATGCACCATTATACTGTATATGTCTAGATGTAATGACGACGGGCACTAGAACATTCGGAATGGCCACCTAAGCATCAACTGCGGAGCTAGGAACGAAGCAGCCTTAGAAATGTCTTAACGAGTGCAGTTTACTTACGCTATGACTTGCAAAATGTAGAATCAACATTTCTGAGATTAAATGCGTACTGACACAAAATTTCGCGGCCAAGATAGCTTGCGGCATCGATTCCCGTGAACATGAGTATATAATCTGCAGAATATCAACAGCGAATATAGTTTGGAAGATATTTTAAATTAATATTGAAGTTTGGTTGAGCGATTGACTTCAGTGCTATTGATACCCTCAAAAAGGGCCCTTAGCACCCTTAAGGACCCCTTGCTTCCCTCAAGTGACCATGCCGCAGCAAGTTATGGTGACGTCATAGCCGCAATTTTTTTTCAAATTGGTCGCGTTTGGTCCACGACTCACGAGGCCGTGGCCGCGGCACAAGAGTTAAAAGTTTTGCGTTTGGTGGCAGTGCCATCTTGTTTTTTTTTTTTTTGTTAGAAAAAAAGAACCTCTCGTCAATACGACCCGTGCGGATGCTTGTTTGGGGCAGTTTTCACAGTGTATATTGAAAACAAAAAAATCCTATTCCGTTTTCCTGCACACAAGAATAGCAGTAATTCAAGTAAACACACACACACACACACACACACACACACGCACGCACGCACACACACACGCACTCACACACGCACACACATGCACGCACACACGCACACACACGCACACGCACGCACGCACACACGCATGCACGCACACACACGCACACGCACACACACACACACACACACAACGCCCTCTTGTAGAAAATATATTTTAAGAACTAAGGCTTTGCGTTGAGCATGAGCCTGAAGCGAATGCGGAAAATTGATAAAGCTCTGCAGAAAAGACACAAGTACGAGCGTGCAGATAAAATGAAGCGAATAGCCCACTTCTGTTTTGCCATTTTTATGTGTGGCTGAGTGGCTGATGGTATGTTGTGCGCTGCTTCATGAATATCGTGGTTCACCAACAAGCCCATTGAAAATACAAGAAGGAACTGTTGATGCTAAAGCGTGCAATGACCGCTGCCTTTTCGAGATTACTCACCATTCATAAAATTCCCTTTTTTTTCTTTCGTCGAAAATGATCACTGAAATTTCCCCAAGTAGGAGAAGTTTTGCTGCACTGAACACCTCTGTTGCTATTGACATTAGCATTCATTCTGCCGACAATTATGGTATATTGACGTTTGTCGGACTTCCTTGTATTGTTTACCTTACCTTCTGCAAGGATCATGTGGTAGCATTGCTGTACTGCAGTCACGCGCGTTCAAATGCGTCTCAAACCACTTTCTTCTCATTAAGTTGCAACGAACTCAGAGAACGCCCTATGTGACCTTCATTTGCATCTTTTACTTAAACTCTATGAGATTCAACTTTCCGCGTCCACACGGCACATATATTCACGTGTATGGTTCCAACCGAATACGATTGTCCATGCACTTGATCTACAGCATAAGTGCGTTCAGCACCCCCAGCAGCTTTGTGCAAGGTAGCATACCTGTTATGCTAAACTAGTGAACATACGTCAGCTCGGCATCCACACTCACATCCATTACCTTAAGACCTTTGAAGTGGTATGAGTCACTCAGTAAGTATCGTTTTTATACATACCCCGTCGTGAAATACGAAATCCACACACGTGCTTTTATTAGTGGTTGCCGTTTGTCATGATGTTCAACGCGTCAGCAGGAGGTTCAACACCAGATAGGCAGAAGGTACAAGAGGGACTTCTACTCCTGTACTTATCCGACAGAAGTGGTTTGCCTACTAGCGTCACCAGTTTCCCCTTTACACGTATCACAGTATTGTGAGATAGAAGAGGTGTAGTGAGGTCAGGGACGTCGAACGGGTGACGCCGGCCGTGTCTCCTTGAGCACCAGGTAATACTCTAAGACAGAGAAAATCCAACGGGTGAGTGCCGCTATACTGTTGTTGTTTTTCTCCTATTGTTAGTGGCGCTATACTGCACACTAGGATATCCTCCACGTGTTTGATCACGCGAACACTGCAACGACGAAGTGAATGAAGTATTTCTTTTTTTTTGGGGGGGGGGCGTCATGGAGGTCTTGTCGGGCACCATAAAACGTCATATTATGCGTAGCAGATCGAACACTCTCCAAAGGTAGTCGGTAGAATATCTGTAGTTTGTTTTTCTTCAAGTTACCTGGCGCGAGGGGGTTTCTGGATCACATCAAATGCAAGATAATTACTTTGCATGCAAATAAAGGCATATTAACGGTAGATTCCTCCCCCCCCCGAAAAAAATCACTAAATGATGCTATGAAGAAAGCGGGGGCCATATGACTTGTTTAGAGCCATTACAGAATAAATAATTAAAGTGTGAGTGGTCTCTCTGCGTTCGAAGAAGACGAGCAAGAGCAGGCAGGCTTTTTCAGCAAACCACGTCGCACACCAAAGACTGGGGATGCAAAATATATTTGTGTGTGTGGTGAGAACGAAAACAAACAGTGCTATATCAAGACTGCACGATGAGATAGCGGCAGACAGAACACTGATTGTCGTCCCATCTCTAGGACTTCCCGTACAAGCGATGTACCTACAAACTAAGTTAGGCACACTCCTCCAAGTCCGCGTCTCTTTATTATCATCCATTCCTTTGTTAATTGCTACCAGTTCCTCGGGAGTCACGATGTTCCCGCCGCACAGGGGCATGATGTGGAGTTGTGGCTCGTCCATCCGACGGTGCGTCCCCTGTTCTGCTGCTCGAGCCACTCGTAGAGAGGCTGGAAATACTCGAGCATGGGGCCGGCGTCCATCTCGCTCGTGCGACCCTTGGTCAGCATGCGTAGCGCCTCGGGCCACGGCCGGGACTTGCCCAGGGAAAGCACGTCGCTGGAGGGACAATTAGAGCAGGCATGAGTAGCCTTCTCGGCGATGAAGATAGACCGAGTACATACCTGAGTAAACACGTTTGCCCCTGTTGTAGTGTGAAGTGCAAGTAGCGCGTAATTTCCTCGATGTGGTATAGCTCAAAAGGCAGTTACGGCGTTGAGGTAGTAAGCTTGATGACACGGGTTCGATTCACTCTCGCGTGGTCACTTCTTGTAGTTTTCACGAATTTACGCGACCCCGCCCCACGATATGTGGCCGTCACAACCAGGAGCTAAGCTTCAAAAAAAGAAAAAGAAAAAGCCACCAGGCATGCGCGCAACGCGCAGCAGCGTCAGAGCAAAAGTTGGAAGAGTGGCCCTTCCAGAAGAACACGCTTTAAAGTCTCTTGGGGCAGCTAATAGAGGTGCACCTTGAAGGTATCCACTACGTCATGAATCATAATTTTTGTTAAGTATAGGAGCCACCCACTGCGTCATTATTCGTCATTTTAGCTGAGTAGAAACAAGGTAACCGCTAGATATCTCTAAGGAATAGATATCTGTGGCTGATGACGATGAAGAATTATGGTTAAACACTTTGTAGTTGAGTACGAAGCTTCATACCACACACTTGTTGCGCTGTTATCACTGTGTGAGGCCGTCGTCATTATTTTACTATTCTACAACGTTATCACACACGTGTGAATGTGATTCCTTGCCTGACCTGACACTCGTATAGACAGTCTTTTTGCACTATAGTTTCAAGCAACAGCGTCACTCGGTGGTGCAATGCTCAACCACTATGAAAATGATCCGAGCTCTTATATAAGACAGTGAATTTTTTTCTCAATAAAGTTTACTGCGACAGCACTTAGGGACCCCAGTGGCGGCAGTGGTGGACAACTGTGACTTTACTGTGATCTTATAGCAACTTCCACTGTAAAATAAATACGAGACGTTACATGGAAAGATTATGTGGTGCGCTTGTGTATTTAGAGAAGACTCACTGTTTATACTGACTCCACTTTGCTGTGGCATATCATTAAAATTTGTGCACTTGGTTGTGAGAAGAAAGAAATAAATAAGAAAGGAAAGAAAGAAAAAAAGAAAATAAAGGAAGAAAGAAAAAGAATTCACCTGAATAGTTTTCCGGCCTCCTTGGATCGATAAAAATCGCAAGTGTGCAGCGGTCCGACGTGACCAGCTTCCTCACAGAGGGCTTTGTAAAACTGGAACTGCATGACGGCAGCCGTAAAGTACCTGGAGAAAAAAAAAGCAATGCAGTATAAGGTTTGATAAGCACACCGGCAGGTCGCCAAAGCAGCGTTCCGCTGCGTACCTGATGTAGGGTACGCTTCCAGAAATGTGGAACTTGGATGGAGGATCGAAGTCTTCCGCGGTTCTTGCTACTCCGGGACAGATGCCTTGGTACTGCAGTCTGGCGAAATTAAAACGCAAGAAACCTGATTGCGCTGTCATTCAAAGCAAGAACAGAAAAGATGGTGCGTTTGGGAATTCGAGAGGCTACTATTTCCGTGGTTAAAGCAACATATCATCGCCCTACATTTGAGCTACCACATTGTGATAAGTTCGTCTTGTTCCCAGTCTTATATTTTCCCGGCTGCCCTTCTATGTCACTGAAATGACGCTCGCCATCATTCAGTAGTCGTGAATAATTATTGGCACTCTAAATCTTTCAGTTTTTTTTTTCAAATGAAAGGTACCTCCCTCAATATGATACAAAACAGAGTGATAAGCATGAGTGCATCCTTGAAATTGACCAAATCATGTTCCTAAAACATACTTTCGGTTCCTATTCTACACTGACGTAACACAAACATGGCATGAGCTTCTTTTAACTTTCTTAGGCAAGATATCGTGGTTTCTTCAACATCCCCCAAAAGAAGACTTCTTGCTCCCCATTTGTGGCCCTCCAATTCGTAACACACAAGCAGCCAATTTGAATGTATTTGGAGACGCATGCAGCACTCACAGGTGGTCCCACCAGCCCTTGTTGTACTCCTCGGGCTTGTACTCTCCCTTGAACACTTTCCACCGCCACAGGTCGTAGATGTACAAGGAGGGTAGCGCGGCCACCTTGTCCAGCGCGACTCTGTACAGCTGGTTGATGTGCCTCTCTGCATGTGCGTCAATAAACACAACCATTATGGTGACTATACAGAAGCGCTCTGCAGTGAAATGAATTGTAGTGGCAAAAACGCATTCATTCATTCATGTCTAGAAGAGCTCTACGTCTTAGTAGTGGCGCACTTCCGCTAAACAAAGAACGGGGAAATGGGAAATGAAACTTGTAACCCGAATGAAAACGGCGCACTCTTGATGGGATGGCCTAAAGCTTTGACATTTTACAGTCTGGGTGTAGCACAATTCTTGAATGTTTTCATGAGAAGCCAACCCTTTCGTAATTAGCTGACTTAGCATTTCGTTATTGATCTTCCAACGAACAAGGCTGTCAAGTTACAGACAAATGGACTGACACCGTGCCATCGGCCACAAGTTATGTTTTGTTGAAACTCTCTCTTGATATTGCAAATTTTGATGTTTTAGATTCAGATGGGCAAAATAATATAACATTTAGGCAGTTTCAGAGTGCACAGCTGTACAGCCGTTCATGCTTCTCATTTCCATTTCTTTCTGTATATTCTTTCTCTTTATTTGTTAAATTTAATTTTTCTTTCCTCATTTTCTTGGTCTATCATTTGATTCTGTTTTTCTTGAGAGAGGGTTTTGCCTGCGTCACACGAAGCGATGACATATACGACAGAATATGTCAGCGCGGGGCTCTAGTGCTGCGCACATAACATCAACCACGACTGGGCTAGAGGAGCGGCACGCGCGCACTGCACACGTGCTGCTCCTCTAATCCGGTTATCCATCAACATCAAGGCGCTTGATGAACAAAATAAAGAACGCCTATCTCTGGCGCGAGTTGTGCTACACGTGTTATAATAGCGCGAGATATGCTATACAGATGGCTATGCTTTTCGTGCCTGAATTAAACCACGTGGTCGCAGCATAGGACAGCCCAAACACCTAAGGTGCTTCGCACTCAATGAACATAAGAACCGGCTTATCTGGCGACTGCAGATCAGGTCGAGCGAAGCCGGCACAACAGTGCAAGTAAAGGCGAGCGCTGTTTCGTATACGCATACTTACGCGAAGTAACCACCATCTCTTCTCGCTGCATCTGAGCTGCGACAGCAACACGCACATAAGTTGCCTTAAATATAGCATATACGTCATATTTCAACGACATCATCTACATCCCGTGGTTGAGTGATACGCATTCTTTCCTGCTCGCTGTGAATTCGGAATGGTTGGTTGTAATTACCGTTGTCTTCTATGTCTTCTTCCAGCAGACCAATCGCGTTCAGGTGCTTCGGAGCGGTGAAAGAGAGGGCTATTGTGTCTCCCACCGCCTCGTGGAAACCTGCACGCATTTATTACCATACAATGTCTTATCTGAAAGCACAGACAACAAACATTTCGAGTGAAATATATGCATATTACGAATGAACAGCTGATACATTTATTATGAATGAAGCACTAAATATTACGGCGAAGTAAAATTGTAGTCAAACGCGGTTAAACCATGCTTGTCAAGCGATGGCAGCAACTACCGCACGTTAATAGTCGTCCGACAAACCACTCAGGCGCTGGCTCGACGTTCTCGGCACGAACGCCCCGTGAACATGGATGCAGCCAACACCCCTGGCGGTAGCGGCACGAAGGACAGACCTTGAGCCACTGTTCGTTTTTGCAAATGCGCCGCACTACCCTGTCGTTCAAGCTTTTTGGCCCCTGTGGCGATGGCGCGCGATGTGCAGTTCTGAAACGTTGGCTCGACCTTAGTAGTTACAGCATTATTATCAATGATTTTATGTACCAATACCCTAAGATGCGACTATGAGGAACACTGCTGTGGGAGGCTCCGGAAATCTTGGCCTTAACATTAACAGTCCACGATCTGAAGCATTTCGCCGCCACCGATGTGCGACCGCCGCCGCCGGCATGAAACTCGTGACATTCAGGTCAGCAGCCAAGCACCGTAAGCACTCTTTCAGCGATGCTGACGTTGGTATGACCTTGGCTGCGCTTGAAGGTACGAAACGAGTATTTTTGTAGGTTTGCGTCCGTAGGGCAAAGACAATCATTTTTTAACCTCCTTGATTTCCCGTGGAGGCATACAGCTATTGCTCTAAATAAATCCTTGAATGATTAATGTCGCTGAAACTAACGTTTCAACACGTAGATTTGTCTTGCTCAAGGCAGACGCTACATCGACGAAGACAATCCCACTTGCAGAAACGCTGCCTCAAACGACCGTTCTAGGATTTGTGAACCTCTTCATGCCTTCATCGTGACCTGAGCCTCTGCTCTGTTCAAGTATTGTGACGATGTTCGCTTTTGCTTGTCAGCTCATATTTACTATTCTACGCAGCTATCAGAACAAATGTAGCCTGTGAAATTTAGAAGTGCTTACGACGCTGGCATCAACCCAAATGGCGTGGCACGGTGTGGAGCTAGTTGACAAGAGATGGAAAATATAAAAAACGCCTACACACACTGCGCAATCAAAATGATGTGAGCGGGACCACTGTAATTTCCTAGTAGGCACTGGTCTGCGCTGGTTCTGAACACATCATTCTTTTTGAACCCTAAAGGTATAGACGTAGTTTTATATTTTCTGAGTCGAAGTCGCATTTTTCAAAGCATGTGTACCTGGATTCGCTCCGGTCCGGAAGAATATCGGTTGGCGTGCGTACAGAAGGTCATACTCGATGTGTCCCATCTCGTGGTGCACGACACGCAAGTCGTCAGCCTTCACTTGCGTGCACTGCTTGATCCTGGACGTGAACGGAGAAGCACGACACGTATATTGAGAGAGACCACGACTGTTCACGCGATGTGGTCTCGAAACCTATGATTTCAAGTTAGCCCTCTTCGTATAGAGCACATCTTCTTTACTTTGCCAGCATTTTACTATTTACAAAGTAAGCTTACTCCATATCATGTTTTTATAATCTACCAAAGTGTCATGAGGCGTTATCTCACTCAATTAAGGCCCGTATTTATACACCAACCTTGTCCTTATCCCGTGTTTCTCTCAAATTCTATATGCTCTACGTGGGCTGTAAGAGGACAAAAACGGCAACAGGGCAAAATACAACAAGGAGATAGGTTTGCAAATGCCTACTGCGTTTATAAGAGCTTTGAACACTCAAAATTGATAAGAAATATGTGAGATAAGGATATTTGTGAATGCAGGCCTAATATCCTTGTTACACAAGCAGCCACAACCATGGTTGACGTAACTGCGGTTACGTGTAATTACGGTTCGCTTGTACGAGAAACCACAGTTGTAGGAGACTGAGATTGGCAACCTCGGTTAAGCGGTTAACCAAAGAAATAGCGGTGTCCATGAAGGTTGTGCTTCGGCACTGTGTAAAATAGGTGAACCGTGGTTGGAGCTAATAGTTTGCAACCGGGTTAACCACGGTTGATCGTAACCGTGGTTAATTTACCCGTGTGACGGGTATAAGTGACTTCTGTGTGTAGTGGAGCATACGCACCAACGCGTATGCGCCTTCGGAAGATAACGAAAAGCCCCGTGCTCTGCTTGCGCGAGAGTTTGGGCCGCCTTTGCCAGACTTGCCGTATGCCCATTTTCCGTCGCGACCTCGTTGCGACTTATCTGCTGGAATAAACGTCATCACATTTGGTGGAGGCTGCTGAGATCCCCAAGCAGACCTGGAGCTCCGCTCTCGCAAGTTACCCGAGAGACTACCGCAAAACATGACTGACGCGGTCGCCAACCAGCCCGTCTCAGCCCAGCCAGCACCATCGGTTGCCCCGTCTACCTGCCCCGGCTCTACTCGCCAGCGGGACCCACCAATCTTCAGCGGCGGTGGTGAGCAAGACGTCGAAGACTGGTTCTCCTTGTACGAACGCGTAAGCGCCAGCAACAAGTGAAACGACGACTCTAAGCTCACATACGTTATCTTTTACTTGGCAGACGTAGCTGAGCTTCGGTTTACCAACCCCGAAACGGCCATCGCCAACTGGTCCTCCTTTAAATGACGGAAGCGTTTGGCCGACCAGAGGTCCGCAAGCTCCGCGCTGACCAGCGTCTGCGCCACCAAGCCCAGCCGCCTGGCGAGACATTTACTAGTTACATTGAGGATGTGCTCGACTTCTGCAGGCGTAATAACCCATCTATGGCCGAAGAAGAGAAAATTCGGCAGATTCTCAAGGGCATCGAGGATGGCTTATTCCAGATGTTGCTAGCGAAAAGCCCGACCACGGGGGCAATCCTCGTAAGCCTGTGCCAGAGCTTCGATGAATTGCGCCGTCAGCGTTTCATTGCCCGACAGAGTCTCCCACCGCCGGATTCTATCTCGGCCGTCGCACTCGCAAATGCCAACGTTTGCCAAGAAAGTCTGTCCAACCAGATCAAAGACTTCGTATGGGAGGAAGTCGCCCGACAGCTCTCCCTGGTGCCGTATAGCGACGCGCCCACCGCAAGCCTGCCTTCGACACTGGAGATGGCCATACGCACTGAAATTCGCGATGTCCTCCCTACAGTGCGGGTTCCTTACCCATGCACTTCAGTAGCATCTAATTTCTCAACTGTCGGCTTCGCACCACTTGCGCCATCTTCACCTCTCAGCTACGCAGCTGTGGTCGCGCGGCCCCCACCGCATCCACTATCCTTATCGGCTCCGCCTCCTCCAGCCGCGTCTCCGGTTTACAGGCCCTCACCTCGCTTTTTCCGTCCATCTAATGAGTGGCGCACCTATGACAACCGTCCTATCTGCTTCGCGTGTGGCATCGCTGGCCACATTGCACTCTGCTGCCGCCGCCGTCCCACACCTGCGTAAGCATCCTTTGGAAGTCCTACCTATGCGTCGCAGCAGGCCACCACGTCTGCATATGAACAGAGGCACTCTGACTCGGATCGTCGCCCATCAACTTCTCGTTTTCCATCTCCTCGACGCCGATCGCCATCTCGTATGCCTTGTAGACCACCTCCTGAGGAAGAAAACTAGTCAGTGCAGTTCCAGAGGCAAGAACTTCAACTTCTGCGCAATTATCAAGGCATCCATTTTCGCCGCAAAATGTTGTTGATGTCAATGTTGAGGGAGTCGCCACACAAGCGTTAATTGATACTGGGTCCGCTGTTTCTGTTATGAACGCAAAATTTTGTCGCAAACTGAAGAAAGTGACCACATCTCTTTGTGGCAACGTGCTGTCCACGGCTAGCACGCACCGCATTCATCCCTCGGATGTGTGTACGGCGCGCGTCGTCATCCAAGACGTTTTGTACATCGTCCAATTTTTTGTACTACCATCTTGCTCTCATGACCTCATCCTGGGTTAGGATTTCTTATCACGTCATGAAGCTATCATCGATAGTTGCCCTGGGGAAGTGTCCCTAGTGCCAATTTGTGAATTTCAATCGCCCGACCATTCACGCTGCTCTGCAAACTCATCGCTGACGACGACATCACCTTGCCTCCAGAACCTTCAGTCCCTATTAGCCTTTCATGTGTGGCGCAACCTGACGCCACGGTTGTGTTTACGCCATCTCCTGTTTTTACTGAACGCAAGGGCATCGTGCTCCCATTTGCCGTTCTTACAATTTCGTCTGGTTTAACCGTAATGCTGGTTACCAACCACTGCAACTACCCCATTGGCTTACTCCGTTGCGAAACCTCAGGATATGTACAACCTGTCCACCTTATCGATGATATTATTCTTCCTGACGAAACCCCATATCACATCGCCGCAATCACTCATGCGTCTGAGCCATCAAGCTCGCCAGCTTTCGACAATGCTATTGACGCAGACCTTCCCGCCTCGCATCGCAACCAACTTGTTGCTCTCCTTAACAAGTTTCGCTCTTCTTTCGACTTTCAGAAACCTGCTTTGGGCCGCACCACGACTGTCACTCATCCTATTGACACCGGCTCACATTCGCCCCTGCGACAGCGTCCTTACCGCGTTTCTGCCGATGAGCGCCGCGTCATTACGGAGCAAGTAGATGACATGCTTAAATGTGGAGTCATACAGCCTTCTCAAAGCGCTTGGTCATCACCCGTGGTTCTGGTAAAGAAAAAAGATGGCACCGTTCGATTTTGTGAAGACTATCGCCGCTTAAACAAGATTACAAAGAAAGATGTCTACCCGCTACCACGAATAGACGATGCTCTTGACTGTTTACAAGGCGCCGAGTACTTTACATCCTTAAATCTGCGTTCTGGGTATTGGCAGGTGCTAATGGCTGAATGTGATCGCCCTAAAACAACCTTTGTAATGCCGGATGGCCTATATGAGTTAGAAGTCATGCCATTTGGGCTCTGCAACGCGCCTGCGACATTTGAGCGCATGATAGATACCATATTGCGTGCCCACAAGTTGAAAACTCTCTTTTGTCGATTCTGGCGTGTCTGACTGACGTGTCTAACTGACGTGTCTGACGTGACGTGAACTGACGTGTCTGACGTGTCTGACGTGTCTGACGAGATTCTGACGTGTCTAACTTCTGCAGGCCTACAACTTAACACCAAGAAGTGCCACTTCGCAGTCCGAAAACTAACCATCTTGGGACACGTCATCACAAGAGACGGTGTTCTTCCGGATCCCGATAAGCTTCGAGCTGTCGCTGACTTCCCATTGCCCACATCACTGAAAGCCCTAAGAAGTTTCGTTGGTCTTTGCTCTTACTTTCGTCACTTCGTGCGCAACTTCGCGTCCATCATCGCACCTCTGACTAGTCTGCTTTCCAACAGCAAAGGTATACCTGCATGGTCACCTGCATGTGATGATGCATTTCGCCAGCTGCGCCGCCTGCTGACCCCACCACCTATTCTTCGCCACAACGACCCCACTGCTGCCACAGAAATTCACACTGATGCAAGTGGCGTTGGTCTTGGCGCAGTTTTGGCACAACGTAAAGGCACTCAAACCGAATACGTAGTCGCTTATGCAAGTCGCGCTCTCAAAAAGGCTGAATTGAATTACTCCGTGACAGAGAAGGAGTGTTTGGCCATAATCTGGGCGCTGACGAAGTTTCGCCCGTACTTTTACGGCCGTCCGTTTGACGTGGTCACAGACCACCACGCTCTATGTTGGCTGTCCACCTTGAAAGACCCATCCGGACGTCTGGGGTGTTGGGCACTTCGATTGCAGGAATACGACATCCGTGTCGTATATCGTTCCGGTCGCAAACATGCCGACGCCGATGCACTCTCGCGATCGCCATTAACACCAGATGTGGCTTCTCTGTCACCCCTTTTTGCCACCTTGTCACCACTCGACACCACTGACATGCTTTCGGAGCAGCGTAAAGACCCATACCTTGCCTTGTTAGTCGACTACCTTACCGATCCGTCCGCTGTCCCTTCCACGAGAGCGCTACGCCGGCAAGCAGCGCACTTTTACTTACGAGACAACATTCTGTACCGCCGCAACTACATGCCTGGTGGTTGGAAGTGGCTCCTTGCTGTCCCAACTCATATGCGCTCTGACATCTACATGAATTTTCATGCAGATCCCCAAAGTGCTCACGCAGGTGTCCTCAAAACCTACGAAAGGCTCCGTCAACGATATTACTGGCGAGGAATGTGTCGCTTTGTGTAGAAATACGTTCAGTCTTGCACCACTTGCCAACAGAACAAAACACCTCCGCGGCACCTTACTGGCATGTTACAGCCGCTCCCCTGCCCGGCTCGCCCATTCGACCGCGTGGCTATTGACCTCTATGGCCCCCTCCCATATAGTGGCTCTGGAAACCGGTGGATTATTGTCGGCGTCGATCATCTGACACGCTACGCTGAGACTGCAGCTCTACCGGCAGCGACCGCCCACGAAGTTGCACTCTTCATTCTCCGCAGCTTCATTCTACGCCATGGTGCTCCGCGGGAATTACTCAGTGATAGAGGTCGAGTGTTCCTGTCGGAGGTCATCCAAGCTATCCTCGCTGAATGCAACATCATCCACCGGAAATCTACCGCATACCATCCACAGACAAACGGTCTCTCTGAGCGGTTCAACCACACACTTGGCGACATGCTGAGGATGTACACCTCCTCCGACCACACTAACTGGGACGCTGTATTGCCTTTTGTTACCTTCACTTATAACACCGCGACGCAAGCGACTACCGGTTTTCCCCATTCTTTCTACTGTACGGCCGCGAATCTCCCCACCCGCTCGACACAATACTCCCGTACCGCCCTGATGCATCTGAGTGCTCCCCGCTTTCGGAAGTCGCCAGATACGCTGAAGACTGCCGTCAGTTGGCTCGGTCTCTGACAAGTGAGGCTCAAGGTCTACAAAAGACTCGACACGATGACGCTCACCACATAGCTCCTACATTTCGTGCTGGCTCCCTTGTGTGGCTTTGGGTGCCCCCGCACGTTCCTGGCCTGTCTTCGAAACTTCTGGCCCGGTACCATGGTCCGTACCGTGTCATTGACGCTACCTCCCCGGTGAATTACATCATCGAGCCACTAACACGATCATCAAATTTGCGCCATCGAGGACGTGAGACCGTACACGTTGACTGTCTCAAGCCCTACTAAGACCCCCTCATTGTGCCTACTGCCTAAGTCGCCAGGATGGCTACTATTCACCCCGGGGGTATTGTAGTGGAGCATACGAACCAACGCGTATGCGCCTTCGGAAGATAACGAAAAGCCCCGTGCTTTGATTGCACGAGAACATGTGCCGCCTTTGCCAGAGTTGCCGTACGCCCATTTTCCGTCGCGACCTTGTTGCGACTTCTCTGCTCGAATAAACGTCATCACATGTGGCTTTCTGTTTCATGGCAGATTTTAATGACGCCTTTTGTTTCAGCTTCTCTGAATAAGCTTTGAGTGAATGTTGCTTAAAATTAACATGGACGAAAAGAGAACTCGGCGCCAGCGGGGACCGAACCCATGACCTTCCGAAGGTTGAAGGCTTGGTTCCAGCCGGCGACAAGCTGTCTTTTCGTCCACTTTAGCTTCATCACATCTGTATCACAGCTCCAGCAACGCATTTATAACAGTACAGTTAACGACACCTGCACCTTCCTTTGCATCATTATATGCTCGTTTTCATTAAGGTTGTGGTAAACGAGAAAACGAGTACCTTAAACTCAATTATTTTCTTAATCAACTGCTTCTTTTAATCCACTATTTCTTGAAGACGTAGCCAATTACTAATTGAACCCCCGTTAATTTCTTCCATTAACCGCAGCCCGCGGTGTTATGGTGTTAACAAAAACGCGAAAAAATTTATTTATGTAGAGATGTTATATAAGCTCTGTAGTAAGAGCTTTGTGTTGCAAAACTTTGAGAAACGCGATCCATATATGACACAGCGGAAATATGTGCTGTCGCTCCGGAACCACAGTTCTCCAGGAGACATATACCAAAAACGTACATTATCTCCAAGGAGGTTTTTACTATGTCTTGATCATCTCATATAACCCGTCCCCGCACATAAACCGTCCCACCAGCGGCAATCTGCAGCAAATAAATAAATAAATATCGCACATTGCCATGAAACCAAATTTTGTACTTTGCCGCAAAGCTGCCTCGCACGCCGAAATTCCCGCGTAATCCGCAACCCGCTTTTTGCATTGTTTGTGCGGGTAATATGCGAGAAGACACGGTAGTTATTAGTCAATGTTATCTGAGGTTTGACGTCTCGAAATTGCGATATGGTAATGAGGGGGGCCGCAGAGGAGGCCTCCGGAAATTTAGACCATCTGGCGTTTTTCAACGTGCACTGAAATGGCACAGTGTATACACGGGAGCCTGCCATTTCGCCTCCATCTAAATGCAGTCGAAACAGCCGGAATCAAACCCTCCGCCTACGGGTACACCGTACACCCAAGGATCCACCGTGGCGGATGTTAGTATTTAGTTTTTGTCACGCTATAGTACGCTTACCTGACGTCACCGTTGCCACAGAAGTCCCAAGCGGAAGCATGGCACACAACTTCCCGGTCATTCGGTTTCACGAGCAGCGAATTTTTCCAGAAAGATTCCGGCATGGGAGGAAGACCGAGGGAGGTGAAGAACTCTTCGGCGAGCCTAAACATGTCGATGACAGTCATGTTCTGGAAAATACGGTTGAAAGAGCAGGAGTTCGGCACGAGCTTTCGAAGTTTTAAAATTTCGAGTCGAACAGTGTGCTATTAGATTCTGTACATCACCCCAGGAGCCGCTCTCAGTAAATGCGAATATTGTTCGAATAGATAAAGAACAATAGGTCCTTGTCCAACGAACCCAAACAAACCTCGATATGACGGGAAAATACGACAAGTTATATCCCCGCGAACACGCATGTCGTGCGTCAAGCCTGAGAGATTATGTGAGGAAGCCTACGCCACTCGAGGTGCGTGCCAGTTACGCGCCGCTGTTACACTCTCTAAGCAAAAACTCCCTCAATCCAAGTGGGCGGGACGGCTTTATGCCCTCCCATAGTAGAGTACCTCGTACTCTAAATCGTTACCCCCTTTTTTTCTAAACACAAGTATGGTATACGTATTTATTTATTTGTCTATTAATTTTTATTGTTGTTTTTTGTTCCTCTTCGTGAAGTGTACGTGCCCGTGCACATAGTTTTCATTGTGCATGTTGGAATTTTTGTTTACAGGTACAAGCAGTTCCCATTGTGCATGTGAATAAGATATATTAGGAAAGTCCTGAAAACGAAAATATAACAGATGAATGCCTTCTGTGTAATGTATGTTTCTTTCAGAAATAAAATTCTCTTAAACCAATCATGAAACTGAGCGGAAATCAACTGGGACGGCTTTCTGCTCTCCCATAGTAGAGTACCAAGTACTATGAATCGTAAAACACTTTTTCTGTGCCCGCGTAAATTGTTTTTTTAGTGCTCACATGCAAGATGTATACACTGTCTTTACTTGTTTTAGGGGCGAAGTTCCTCACGCCGTGGGTCTGTCGCTCCTTTCTATGTACTTGTGTAGCCATCTCTCGTTTAGTATATGAATGGCTGAATAAATTAAATTGTGTGTCCAGGCTGAAGTTTTTTGTAGGAAGAGCGTGGACATAAAGTGAAAAAAAAACAAGAAGCCTCACACTTCCAGCCGTATACTAACATACGGCAGGAAGTGTGGGTGACATGGCAACATGAAAAATTGAGCGGAAAGTCAAAGAGGTGGAGAGGGTTTATTGGATGACAGTGATGGAAAAGAGGCCGGCTCTCGGTAAGTATTGAAAGGGCAAGAACGAAACAAGGCAGGAGAGGTTTTAGGATAATTCAGGGGGAAGCGCTTTACTGTTCGAAGTGACGTCAGGTTGCTTTAGAACGCGTAGTCGTAAATCGAGATTCAGTAAAGAAGAACAGTGTACATTCTGTGGTGGATTTAAGGAAACGATGGAACATGTTCTCATTGAATGCGGCGATATTTACCCATGTATACGAGTGGGTACAAGCCTACATGAGGCTTTGGGTTTTAAAGACAAACATGGAAAGCTGAAGACGTCCACGATTGTGGCAAGTGAGAGACGATTAGAGTATTGGTGGCACAAAAGTAGAGATAAATGACAGAAATAATGGGAAAATGAGGTCATTCTGCGTGAGGAGGAAGAGAGATGGGACACAAATTTGAGTTTCTTTATGTCATAATAGGATCGATTTGATTGAAGTAGATAAGGCATTAGGCCAACATAAAAAGAAATATTTCTTTTCGTTTTTTTTTCTTGCGAGCCTGGTGGTACACATGCCACCACCCCGTTATAAAGAAGATGCTCATAACATCCATTCATTCACCTGACTATGTTTCTGAAAAAAAATCGCAGCATATCCACGGATGGAGTGATGATGAGTGAGGCGAAGTGTGATCATTTACTGCTCGATCATTTACTTCTTGTCTAATCGTTGTTCCAAACACAATTGGTGCTTTTTAAACCTTTTGCGACATCGTGTCCTCATTTGGAAACGCAACTTAATTTAGCGATTCCAGTGCACTATGGGGCAAAGAAGAAACTACGTACACTGAGCGTTGTTGTTGCCCAAAGTTGCTTTATGACACCTTCGGCTGAAATCTTTTGCCAACTGAACCCTTCGGTTAAGACAGTTAAGTGGGAGGTACGTGAGAGGTGGGGCAATTAGGCGGGAAAATCAAAACATTTCATCGGCGAAGCTACGTAAGCTCACCAAAGCCCCATGGGGCGATAACAGATAGCTATAATCATTATTAATGGCCTCTACCTTGTACGAAATCTCGTGTGGTCCATCAACGAGTTGGAGGAAGGAAAGTAGGAGAAGTGGACAGGAGGAAAACAAATATAAAATAAAATTTTATGGCAACGTGGTATTCGAACCAGCGTAACCACTCGGCTATCCAAGCTTTCCGTTTCAGCATCCTAACATTGGTACATAGCACTGAAGAAAATACACCAGTGAAAACGCGCAAATCACACCGTACACGCGGCGCATGCGCAGTCAGCCAGCATCAAGCTGGCTTCACCTAACTTGAAATTAACGCAAAGCCACCAACAGGACGAGCCCGGAGAGCCCCTCGGTGGGCCCCGCCGCTGCTTCATGGATTTGCAATAATCAATATACGTAAATACGTTCTTGCACAAATGCTATAGTGCGGGGTGCGCATTCTTTTCGCAGTAATACCCTGTCAGTTTAGAGCATTAAATACAGCGAAGGCCCAAGAACAGGATCACAGCAAGAAGTAGACATGCTCATTAACTGTGCTTGAGTACCTGATGCCGGCTTAGTCCAGTGCAAATAATTTTTTAATACGTCCAAAACTAAAGCCTTTTTGAACAACGCAAAAACAAATGATCTATTGTCTCTGGTTTCTTGCAAGTTAAACAAAGCTGCACAATAAGAATAATCCACTTAGCCCCCCCCCCCTTCTCCCACTAAATATATTTACCGATGATGTGCCTGTGTTAAGTAGAGAGAAAGAGAAAGATACAAAAAAGATAACATAGAGACAAAGAAACTCAGAAAGACACAAGAAAATAAAGAGAAGGAAGCAGATACAGAGAGAGACGGATTATAAGTGATACTTTGTACACTAGGAAGAAAGAGGAAAAGGAAGGAAAATGGAGGAAGAATGCTCGGTAATTGTCTCTCTATAGGACGCCTCAAACAAAACAGAGAGACAGACAAAAAAGAAGAGATACAAAGAAACAGGAGAAAGAAATCATACCATAGTCTTGTACAGGGTAGCAGGATCTAACGAAGGAAGCCCTCCACCTTTCCAAAACAAAATCAAAAGGAGGTGGTGTGTTACGGAGGACAAATAGTGAAAATAGGTTAGGTGTTTCTCAATGTCGTCTACAAACGTGTTCACCCCTCTCCGCAAAAAATTGTCGCTACGGGCCCGCCTGGCAGCCAGCTGCAAGTGTGCTCTTGTCCATCTCATTTCTTCGTTATTTGCCTTCATTCTTACTTCTGCATCTGTGAACTCTGTCTCAGGTGTGCTGACCTCAGCCGTTGATTTAACAATGTTTCGGGTACCTGTCGAGTAATGGTTTGCTGCAAAACGTCCCGCTGTCTTGCTCCTACATAACCATCTGCTCCGCTATGAAATCATTATGACATGCGTATTCCGAAAACGGTTACATTACAAAAGTTACATTTTCTACGGTGCTCTGAAGGCTTGCGAGCATCATTTTCTAGCGTTTATATAGTGGTCCTAGATATTAATTTGAAGTAAGCAATGACAATGTTAAGAAGAGCAAAATATTTTATAAATTCTGATGTGTAAGTTGTCCATCCATGAACATTGTTCATGTTTCTGTTATATGTACCAAACAATACACATGGTGAAAATTCGAATGTTGCTCTTTTGGTAACCTGAACGCGAAAAAGATATACATGACGTTGCACAAGACGTACTCTTCCAAGTTTGGTGCGGAATTCGTGTATTCACCTTATTTATGGCCACGACATTATTGCCTTTCGATATCTGCTTTAGAAACCTAATAGCAAAGCCAAAAATTGAGCGGTCGAATAGCAGTTAGTACGCCAGTCCTCCATTAACCATTTTCAGGAGTACGTCGACACTCAAACGTAAAAAATAGTTTGGCGTGACCATGCATATGCACTGCCGATTCCACGCCATAATACCCAAGTAACTAGCCGCCATCACTGCTTACCTTTTTTATCATTGTGGCTGTTATGTTCACCGCCTCCTTGTTGGGGAAAGGCTTGGCGAGATCCTCCAGGGCGTGCCAATGTTGCGAGTGTATGTGACCTGCAGGGTATGGTGAGAAATGAATGTGCGCGTAAGTGAAAGCGCTTATTTTACCACAGCTTGTGGCTCGACTATTCTGTGTTCAACGCTAAGTAGCACTGGATACAGATGTTATGCATAACTGAAAGGGCAGTGCAAAAAAACAAAAATCACTGCCATATCCACATAGCAAAGGATGTTAGAGGAGCTTGCTCGGAGAAAGAGAAAAGCAATTTTTTCTTGAAACCCAAGTCTGGGTATGAGCTCTTGGGTGAAGGTTTAGTAGCCTCCCCTAAGATGGTACGTATATGGTTAAGGAGAATCGCCCACTATGGGGTTGTTTCGCCCGGGGGTACACGGGTGTTTTATGGCGAGACCATTTCTGTAGGAAGTCATGCTAACGAGCCGGCGCATGATACGTACGTCGAAGGCAGCGTTGATGGGCACGTTCTGCAGCTAGCACTGCACAATGTCGGTTACGTTGATCAGCACGTCATGCGCGTCCCCGTTTATGCCCATACTGGCCACTGCCGGGAGTCAAATGCCTAACGCTCATAAACAGCAGAGGCAGAGCTATCAGGAGTTCTTCAACGGGGTTGAGAGCAGACAGGTAAGTCGGCTTGGGAGGATATCGGTACCCGTGCATAACACTCGGAGTGGGAACTTGTCACGTGCTGCCACGTCTACGCAGTGATCAGAATGAAGTGGACCTAGTCCGAGAAGGCGAGAGTGCGGGGCACCAGATAGTGAGCACTGTTGGAATCATCGGAGAGGCGTCAGGAGCGGCGACCTTGAGGGGCGACTGTAGACGTGTACACTGGCAACACTGGTGTACACGCCGGCGGCAGCCAGATAAGGCGCGAGCATAAGAAGCTTGCGGAGCAAGCTCCTAAAACGAAAACACAAAGAAGTACAACACACTACGCGACAACATGTTCTCTCTGTTGGGTGTGTTTAACTTCTCGTTTTCACACCCATTTCGAAAATGCGTAATCAATTTTAACTCGCCCTAATGTCAATTCTTCAACAGATGTTATCACCAACTGCAGGTACGTTTATTTATAATGTTGAACTGGCGGCAATCGGTACACGATCCAGTGAAACTGACTGATGGGCTAGTTCATACGCAATACAAAGGGCGTGCTATCCATTGTGGGTCGGGACGGGGTGAAGAAGAGAGGCACGTGTTACTGAAGCAGCCTCTCTACCCACTCTCCCGCGCTTCCCCGTAGGTTGAGTTCGAAGGGAAACAAACTCTGTCATGGATGCGAAAATGAACATGAAGCGATGACATGCTTCTCAAGGCTGCCTGCAATTTGACCCCGGTTTTCAAGGAGTGATGATAGTAGGAGTTCTTTGTATGCAACTTTGGTGTCCATAGACACCATTACCGCGATCAGGACACTCGTAGCAATAACCATGTGCATTGAAATATTGCGTGAAAAGTCTGAATGAATAAAGATATAGGATAGCATTGGCGCCCCCTTTATATCGTTGTGTGCTTTCGCTGACTTTATCAGTGTATAGTGGAACATGCCCTAAAAGGCGTCTAGTAGGAAATTGAAGAAGTTGCCTGTTCCCCCTTGTGGGTATGAGCCAAAATATAGGCGACAAGACAAGTTGCCTGTTCTGCACTATGGCCTGCGACTGACAGTGTTATCGTCACGCAACATTTTTGATGGAGCTGCAGGGTACTTTTCTTTGACGACAGAGCTCCGCTGGGAAGGCTTCTTGCTGTCTACTACCATGGCTCCCAGTAAAGACGCGCCTTCTCTAGCTACGCAGGCAACATACCCGACAACCACCCGTTACGTCGCCATAACGAGACCCCATGATCCTGGTACCTTTTCTAGAGAAAGCAACATTGGTGTGGATAAGTGGCTCAGCATGTACGAGCGCGTAAGCAAGCAATATGGCTGGGACCCAATCGTGATTTTGGAAAGTGCCATATTCTACCTCGACAAAACTCCTTATGCCTGGTTTGAAACGCACGAACACGAGGTCAAAAGCTGGGACATGTTCAAATAGAAACTCCGTGACCTTTTTGGCAACCCATATGGACAACAGATTTCTGCCAGGAAATGGTTAGCCGTACGCGCTCAGACGTCTACCGAACCTTATTTGAATATCAAAGGCGTGTCAGCCTTGTACCAGAGATCCACCCACAACTTGTCCGAGGCTGACAAGATCTCGCACATTTTAAAGGGTATCGCTGATGATGCGTTCAACCTGCTCGTCTTTACCAGCGTAACCACCTTTGAAGCCGTAATTAAAGAGTGTCGCCACCCCAAGCAAGTGAAAAGTCAGCGCATTCCGCAGCATTTTCATCGTCTCCGCAACACTGCTGCCAGGTCGTCTTGCGAAGGAACTCCTTGTCAGTCGTCCAAACCTGGGGATGTGATAGACATCGTCCGACGTGAACTCGAACGTGTTTGCCCGGCTGCCAACAAACCAAAGTAGGCCGAGGCACCGGTGCCCGCTGTCTCTTTGATCCAAGCCGTCGTCCACCAGGAACATGCTAATATATGGTTCTGTGTTCTCCTGTTTGCACAATAAACAATAATAATGCCTCTGTAGCCTCTTAAGAGCCAACACACCACCATCCATACTCCCCTCGTTTTAGAAAGCCACCCAAATGGCGTACAGCAGCAGATGGGAAGCTGCATGGTCGATCTTACCCGAAAATCTTCTTTCGCCCTTGCGTCTACACCGGAACACCATTGAAGTCCATGTTGATGGCACTCCTGTCCAAGCTTTCATTGACATGGGCACTCAAATTTTTTATGAGCGCATATTTTGATCGGCGCATGAACAAGATCTTTACGCCATCCTTGACCAGTGTGGTACAAATCTCAGGGCAGAAGCATAGTGCTTGTCGTAGGAATGTGTACTGCGCAACTTACCGTTGCAGGTAACCAGCTGGTCATCCTGTTTACTGTTCTTGCCACACGCTGTCACGACCTCACCTTTGGACTGAATTTTCTTGCGGCTGATTCCGCACTCAAGGATTGCTCCAACGGTGTGTTCCGCCTTGAACTGCCCAAACACAGTGACCTCCTATTTGAACCATTGTGCCGATTGAATTGCAGCGAATTAATTCATGTAGTGTCGAAAACTATTACCTACGTCGACATGCAATGATAACCACCTGTACTAAATAGCGAGTATAACGCTGCACCCATTCCCAACTTGCTGCTCACGAATTATGTTGCTGTTCTCTATACGGTTCTCAGCACCACGGCTTATAGAACCTGACTACCCGTAATGAACTTCGGTTTCACAGGTCAAGTGCTCCAACGAGGCATATCCGTAGTCAAACTGTGTTCGCTGCTGAATTCGTCGAAGCTTTCGCTCTGGATGTCATTGTTTTTGCGCACCACCCACCACTGAGAACAAATTGTGGCTGCCGTCATATTTTAAATATGATCACTGCTGACCTTCCATCTGAACATATTGAAGCCCTCGAGAGTGTTTGGTGATCGACCTTTAGACCAGACGTCCGATGTCCAGCATCGCATACACACTGGCGATGCCAACCCTGTTCACCACCACCCCTACAGGGTGTCTGCATCGGGACGGGGCGCCATTCAGCAGGAAGTAAACGAGATGCTCGCGAAGGACAATGTAGAGCCGTACTATATAGAGTCTCTGAGCGTCTCCGGTATAGTTAGTTAAAAAGAAGGACGGGTCGGGGCATTTCTGTGTGGACTATCGGCACCTTACCATCATCTCGACGAAAGACGCCTACTCTCTACCAAGAATTGACGACACCCTTGATGGTCTGCACGGTGTCTTGTACTTCTCTTCTATCAACCTTCCTTCCGGATACTGGCAAACTGGTGTGGACCACGAGAACCGAGAGAAGACAGCCTTTGTAACGCGAGATGGTCTCTACCCGTTCAATTTCACGCCTTTCGGACTCTGTAAAGCCCCAACCACATTCGACTGAATAATGGACTCCTTGCTTCACGACTTTAAGTGGTCCACGTGTCTGTGTTATTTAGACGACGTCATTGTATTTACAACCATGTTCGAAACTCACTTTGATAAACTCACAGCTATTATTGGCGTGTTCCGTTTTGCAGAACTTCAGCCGAATTCATCCAAATTCCGGTTCGGGCGCCGCCGCATTACGATCCTTGGGTATATTGTTATGCATCTGGCGTACAGCCGTAAATGACTTCCCTGCACCGACAACCTTCATGGACGCTCACAGCGTAGTGGGGCTCTGCTTCTACTTGCGGTGGTTTATCAAAAACTTCACCGAAATTTTCAGAGCTCTCACGGACATGCTCAAACAAGACACCTCCTCTAGGTGGGGTTCTTCCCAAGCAGCAGGTTTCTCCAAGCTCATCACCCTGCTCATGTCCTCCCCTGTTCTAGCCCACTTTGACCCTTCAGCACCGACGGAAGTCCGCACTGACGCCAGTGGTCACGTAATCGGCAGGCAAGGCCACATGCCCGTGTTCGAACCAGTCGAAGAACGCCTGATAACTTCACGACTAGCCATGTTGAGATCATGGCGTTGATGACCGCTGGCTGGTCTCACGCATGATGTCACGTTACGGTATCTCGTGCCACTCGTACTACCACAAGTGTCCCACCACCAAGAGAGGGACCTGTATCGACATTGCCTTCTCCAACCAGCAACTACAACCTCTCATCCAAGGTACCCTTGCCACGCACTTCACCAACCACAAATTGTAATCTCCAAAAGAAAACATGTCGCACAGCACTGTATTCAGTCATGTAATCCTTGTATATAATTTCATTTATATGTAAATGATTACATCTTGTGTATATTGAAATGTATATAATTATATTGATATATATTAAATTGGCGGCGTATCTCCGTGCTTCACTGCAAAGGCCATCGAAGGACGATAGTATTATGTCGGGAGGCATGGATGAATTGATATGGCTGTACCCTTTTGATCGGGCTGCGGCTAACGCCACCTAGCCGTAATACTGAGTGAACCAAAAACTTGATTTATCTTTTTTCTGTTAAATAGTGAAGTTGAGTACTGGTACTTTGATGTGAAGGGTTTAATTTTCATTCGTGCTTTTATTTTAGCCACCAATCAGATAACCTTCTTCTAGTTAATTCTACCCGCCTAAGGTATATTTTGCCCTCCCTGTCCCTTATTCCCAACGCTTTGAAAAACTCTGCGCTGTCATCCTGAACTATAGGGTTAAGCCCTTTACAGAACATTATCAAGTGTGCGGCAGTTTCCTCATCCTCTCCACGGGCACTGTGTGAGATATGGCTCCATCTGGCAGTAATGCGAAAAAATAAAGCTATTTTTAGAACGCAGAGCCACTGGTAGGTGGCAGTATCAGGTCATTTCAGTTCAAGCCCCAGAATGTTTTAGCGAAGCATAGAAAACACTCTCTTTTTCGTTTACAGCATTGCATTGCCAGCGCAGTGTAATAAACACTTAGGTATTCAGAATTGAGTGTGTATGCATTTTTTACACGAAAAGACACACTGCTTAACACTTACGTATTGATGTTGCATCTCAAGTATGCGTAATTTTTGCTTTCTGACTGACAATTCGCAAGTATGAATGCAGCCCCCAGATCAAGATCAAGAAGGGTGGGCTCTGAGCCTGGGCTTAAACTTTCTCCGGGTGGTTCAATCGTTGGACAGGCACTAACAGACAGACAAAATTTTTTTCGTTTAAGTATCTTAAAGGGACACTAAAGCCAACTATTAAGTCGACGTTTACTGTTGAAATTGTGGTCCAGAAACCTCGTAGTGTTACTTTTTTGCCAACGAAGGGCCTATTTTGAAATCAAATCACGTTTTAGTGCTCCACGTCGAATTAGTGCCCTTCAAATTACCCGCCTCAAGAAGCGGACTGACCGGACCGTCTCACGTCACTGTTGTCGTGCACAACGTTGCCCGGCTTTACTGCCCTAGTAGCAGCACACCGAAAGCAGCGGGAGCCACAGCAGCAGCAACGGCCATTGATCGATTTCCCTTCACTGGCTCTGAGATTGCAGACTCTTTTGTTTCAACTGCGCCCTGATAGATGGCACCACATTTCCCGTGTAACCACGCGAAAATAGAATTTTTGAACCACTCACGACATTCCCCATATTAACGTCTGGTGGTTCTTTTTTCCATGAATCAAACAGAAACGAACAAGCAGCATTTTTTACTGTGTCTCTTAATGCATGGAACGTTGTTTATTCAGTGCAGTTAGATTGATTACTAGTGTATATTTCTAGGTGGTCTGTCTGATGTCATCGGGATCATTTTGAAACTGTCCTACTGCGGCACTTGCGTTCTTGTTCATTTACTTTCATTTCTCGGTAAGTAGGGCACTGTTGTTGATAATATAGTCGTTTTAGATGTTGTCACACATCGAGCTTTCATTCTGACGTAAATTGTCATTTGACTTTATTGTCCCTTTAAGAAAGACTATCGCCTTTAATAATCAACATTTTGTATAGGAGTGCGTATACAGTCACCCACTGACAAGGTGTCGAGTCTTTATGTCATGCGTGGGTGAAAGTTTCACGATTTTATCAATAATAATTGTAGCTTCACTCCACTCATCATCATTCACTTGGTGGAGAAGCGGGATTTTTTAGGTGATTCTAGTTGGTAATGCAAGTTACGTAATAAAAAGGCACATTATGTACGAGAAAATACGGTGTCTGTGTCAAGAGAGTTTCTTCTGGCCCTTGTGAATGTGGAGAAAACACGAGTAAAAGTACCCAAGAGTAAGGGCGTATTCGAAGCACTTCGTAGTGCATAAAAAAGAGCAGAAACATGCTATGCGGGTAAAAGAAAACTATTAGTCAAGAGTGTATTTGGGAAAAGCACTGTTACGTTATTAACTACTGTATCACTTTAACAGATCCCAGATCATACAAACTATATTTGTACTCTTAGAACAAAGAAAGCGGCATTGTTCTGTGTTCTGCTTTCACAAATTTAAGATATTCAGAAATACAGCAACCCATTTAAGAAGTCTTGAAGGCCCTAGAAATTAATATCATTCTAATTAAAGGAGAAAACAGTGAGCATAATATGAAGTCAGGTCACACAAGATTGCGTGTAGCAACCGCAAATGAAGTACTGTCATACATGACATATACAGCGTACATTATCATAGACCATCACCATACATGAAAGAGAAAATTATGACTATGATAAACGTCCGCTGAAACACAGGATCTTGTCTTGGGGGGTGGGGGTCGACTTTACAGCGTGGTTGGGAGAGGAATAGCGTGCTGACGCAGTTTGAAGGGAGGGGGGGGGCATACTGGTGGCATTTACGGGGGATGGAGCAAGTGCTCCTTTTGCATTCTCCTGCCGACGCCTATGGATGAAAGCAAACTTGATATTGCGCGTTCGCGATTTAAGTAAGAGGGTAAATGACGGTGCTTGTTTGTGCGTTGCTGTTTTAATTAATGTTACAGTATTTGTGCACAATGACCGGCACGACAGAATGAAGTGCAATAAGACTGAGAGCTGGGGTATAGCTGGTGACCGTTCAGTAGACCGCATGTTGTCCCCGTAAAAACTACGCTGCTTCACCATACGGAGTAAGGGCAGAATGCTTACCGAGCAGATGTGCGGGTATCGGGCCGTCCATTTTTATCTTGCCTCCGTAGACGTCGATCAGCTTCGCCCTGACGTAAGCGTGCAGTTGCTTGTACAGGGGCTCCAACTGCTTCCACAGACGCGCCATGCTTTCTTCGAATCCTTCGTACTCGTAAGTCTCCTGCCACATCTGGCTGGCGTCCTCGAAACCTGCGAGGAAAATTGACGCTGTTCACATTAAAGTATACACAACTGCAAAATGGTAAGTCAGTCTGGACTGATGAATTAGTCGTGACGAACGTTGTTTCCGCTGATTTTGCCAGCATACGTCCATAACTCGACAGAAAAAGGTCGTAGCTTTGTTTTCTCAAGTTACACGCTAAAACTCTAAGATCCGAATGTCTGTGTGACCGTCACATCCTTCAAGACCATTTACAGCGAAAGCTGTTATGAGATCACAACAAAGGTCACGTGCGCCATAGTTGTCCGCCGCCACCGCCGGGGTCCGTAACCACTATTGAGCAAAATAAGAAAAAAAACAACTAAGCAAAAACACCAAAGACAATGGGATTCGAACCGGGGTCCCTTGCGCGACATGGAGTCTGGTATTCTACCACTGAGCCGTGCAGGTGCTTGGCGCTACACTGCAAACTGGCCTTAGGCAGGCTTGATGTCGGTAAGCGAATAGCGTTACTATGAGTACTAGAGCATTTTGGAACAGCAAAGGAACAACGGAGCGTCACACTATGTGAATAGCATGCTTCAATCGAATCCAACCGAATGGTCCAACCCCATAACAAAAGCTTCAGGCATATCTTCATCGTCATCAGCCATCGCATAAAAAAATTGCTCCTTTTAAGTATGTAGCAGATACCACGTTTGGCAGAAGAATGACGAAGGATGACATAGTCAATGTCTCCCTACTGCACAAATATTATGATCATGAATAACGTAGTGGGTACCCTGCAAGTGTGCTTGTACCAGTTACCCAAAGAGTGTTTAAAAAAGCCTTTGAAAAGCGGCTCTTCCAGCTTTAGCAGCGACTGTGCTGCGTGGACCGTGCAGACCTGGCGGTTTTTATGTTCGGAGTTTAGCCACATGATCCTAACTAAATTTTGTTTGGGAAAGCTTCCATGTTAAATGTCTGGTTGCTTAAAATAAAAATGTATAAGCCCTAGCTGACATCGTCAAATCATTAGATGTCACGAAAACTTGTTGCACAGAAGTGAATGGGGCGTATATTCTGCGTATTCTCTCTTTTTACACGTTTTATGTCTTACCAAGCTCCGTCTCAATCGTGGTGAGAATGGTGCTATACGTAACTTGAAAGGTTAATTTGCCAACAAGAAATAGATCGTCTTCATCTTCTCTCACTCCTATTAAACAGTACGACATCACGTATCGGGAGTGTGAAGTGATTGGGAAGTTGGTCACACTGCAGCATGCTATTGAGAAACACATCAAAACGCACCGACCCAGCCCTCTTTTCGGAAAACTTTAGTAAAGCTTGGACGAGGCTCACCGAAGTATAAAGACAGAAGTATACGTTAGATCCCATTGAACTGAAAAAGTGACAAGCACATAAATTGCTTGTCGATGAACAATTTTGGTTGCACATATATAAAATATGTTAACGCCAGTTCTGTGCAAAGAGTGCTTAACGCGCTAAAGTTGATGATATGGCTCAACTTTCTAACAACGAAGCTGTTAAGCACGCCATAAAAACCTGTGTGCCCCGCACGAAACCTCGCCACGCCATTCCGCCGTATTCAGAAACGCTCCTCGACTCGACTTTCACCCTTCACTTGACAGAATTGAGCAATGCGCCACAGCTCGGCTCAATAATGACGCTGCGCTATTCAAGAATCGCAGCCGATTATCGCTGATATGCATTGACTTGCGGTGCCTAGAGATGGCGTCCCCATCGGCTTTCTCAAGTAAAGGTGAAGCGTTGAGTGAAGGGACGTTCTAGAATACGGGGGATTGTCTAACCAGCCTCTGGCCTCACCTTGCCTCGCTACCACGCCAGCTGATATGACGTCATACCTAGTTACTCATGCGCCGAAGCAATAGCAATAACGAAGCAACCGGCAAGCCGCGCTCTTTTACGGAACCCGCCACGCCTGACTACCTCCTACAGCAAATGTAACGTCATGCTAAGCCACGCATGCACCATACACTATAGAAAGAGCTGTGGATAAGCGGTGTCAAAGCTACCGATATGACCAGGTATAAGCGGGCCAAGTTTATATAGGAGTTTCCCAGCAACCACCTAAATCTTTAAATACGTCATAAATAGATACTGCGCGCGTGCAAGCTTTCAGGATCGTTATAAGAGAGCTGCGCCTGGTCGTGCTGAGGTGCTTTGTAACCACGGATCGTTCCTGGAAGAACCGTTGACTGGAATAACCTATCGCGGAAATGTGCGTGCTGCAGAACGAGAACGAGATCAGTGGCGGCGATACGATCTAGCCTACTTATTTATTTATTATACCCTCAGGGCCAGAGGCATTACAGAGGGTGCTTGTAGGGCAAGCGCTGCGCCTGCTTGCCCAACAAGCAGGCGCAGCGCCACTGGGGGCGTGGATGGGTTGGCAGCCGCTCTTCTGCCTGTGTGCCGCCCTGACAAGCAATGTACTTCAAACACAGTGCATAAGTTGAAATTAAAAATAAATGGTCATAAGCGGGGCACGTGACACGTAGGCCGGATGGCAGCTGATCGTTATGGGCTGAGTGGATTCCAAGGAAGGTGAACGCGTGTGGAACATATAGAAAATGGGGTGTTTCTCTCTCTCTTTCTGTGCGTGTATAATAAATTCCTTTATTCGTATCTCAATCGAAAACCGGATCACAGCCGCATCACGCATTTCCCACCGCACCAGTCATCACCTTCAAGTCGCCCACCTGCCATCTCATACCACTACGTTTTCTGCTTCATTATTCCTCAGAGAAGCTTCAGGCTGAAACAGCCTACCCTATGACATCGTCAACATTGCCGCATCAACTGATTTTCAAGACCGCATAACCGATCATCTGCAATGTTAATTGCATCATCACTGTTGGATTTTTCTTGTAATCACACCCCTTATGTAACACCCCCTGAGTGGGAGCCCTCAAAGAAATAAAACTGAACTGATACAGTGTCAGTTTTTATTAAAGGGAACACGAGAACGTGTGGCCTGCGCACTCCGGCGGCTGCGTGCAGCACGTTCAAGTGGGAGTGAGAGCAACCAAAGCCTCTTTTCGCGTCATCTCGGAACGAGCAAAACAAGCACCCATTCATAATATGAAACCAGCGGCGAAATCTCAACCTTCTTCCTCTTCAGTGCGACTACACAGGAGGCCAGTAATCATCTTGGAGGGGGAGGGGCTGCAATCTTGCCTCTGGTTCCATATCAGCAATGAATGATTCTTTTGCTCACCGCGAGATTACCGGAAAAGAGGCTTTGGTTGCTCTCGCTCCCACTTGAACGCACTGCCAGCAGCTGCTGGAGCGCGCAGGCCACGCGTTCGCGTGTTCCCTTTTTTTGCACGCACGTGCTTGCGTGCGTGCTACTCTACGGCCAGCGAAGGAAAGCTTTATAAATTAATTATATATCTAAATTAACGCCGGCTACATATACAAAAAACAACCTATATTATTTCTCTTTGTCTTCTTTTTTTTTACGCCAAGGTCTTAGTTACACGGTAAAACAGTTTGCACCCTTAAGAGTACAAAGTGGGTATTTTTGCCAAACCACATGACCCATGTCATAGGTGTTTTGGCGTTTCAACACACATGTCATGGGTGTTTTGGCGTTTGAAGACACCCATGGCATGAGTGTTTTGGTTTTCCAAAGCACCCTTACCGTAGGGTGTTAGTTATAGACGCGGCAAAGCACTCTTAAGGGTGCAAACTAATTTACACTGTATTTCAGTATTACAATGCGAAATGTTGAATTCGACAGATTGAATATTATGTAGGCGGCAAAAAACATTTTTTCTAAGGATGTAGCGATTGCAATACAAAACTAAACGTCGTGGAAATGCACACACACCAGACTGCGTTTAAATTACTTGTAGTGGGCCAAGTAAGCATTCCGTGCCCTTTTCCTACGCATTCATTTTATGAACACACACACTTTGGAGTGTTTGACCTCAGTAATGCAGATGAGAAAGCACTCACCATTGAGCTTCGCAGCCTTGTTCTCGAGCTCGACGTATCGCAGGAACTTCTCCTTGAGCGGCTTGCCTGACGCCTTGCGCCACTCGTTCCACACGTGCAGCAGCTCGTCGTAGTCGCGGGAGTTCTCCAGCGTGTCCTTTATGACTGTCGTGTTTGCAAAGTACACCAAACATAAATCGGAAGACGTTGACAAGAAAGAAGAAGTTTACCACTAAAAAGACAAAACGAACGAACCATCAAGCCAAGAATATCAAAATTAGGAGTAGTCGGGTAAAAAGTCAAAAGTAATGGACAAAAACATTTTTGAAAAAAAAAATCAGTAGTTTAGTCCGGAAGGTGAGAAGCCGATATTGATAAAACGTATGTGTTAAATTAGTACTACATAATATAAGTATTGCAGTTTTACTGATATGGAGACGTTTAAACAACTGCTGAGCTTGAGTTAATGTCACGAGTAAGGTGTACCAAGCGCACGCATGCAGACATGAACAGGCGAAAATAGATAATCCAGAACACTCGCCCGCATAGCTTCGTAACAGAATCCAAGGTTTTATGTTTCAAAACCACGATATGACTACGAAGCACGCATATGCTCAAGAATGTTTGACTAGCAATTCACCTATTTCGACTCTAGCACTTCGCCGACATCGAAATGCGACCGCTACGGCTGGAGTCGAACCCACAACCTGCGGGGCCACAGCCGAGTGCCGTAACTCCTGTACCACTGAGGTGGTCCGGCATAACAACGTCGAGCTTCATCGAAATTATGAAATAACACAACCACTAAAACTACACAGGCTTGCGGTAATACCTGAAACCATGCTTATACTGGTTTCACAAATATGTTCGGAACACTGTCCTTGAGCGGGCGTTATATTATTACACTGCCGGTTAGTATAATTGAACTTCACAATAAAGTTTTGCCTTTCACGATCTATGAAACGCCAGCTTACCTGGGTCCAGAGGTATGTTACACTTTTCGGGTGATGTGCAATTTTGCTTGAATGGGCATATCTTGGCCGATGCATGATTTTGGCTCATATCTGCGATTATTTGTACGAGCTGGAAGGAGAAAAAGCCGGCGTCGAGTTGGCTGATAATTCGCGTTCATAGTTACTCCCCACATTTCTCACTGCAACTTTGGGGGGAACAAAACGACCTCTCTAATCAAAAGTCGCGCGAAAAATCGAAAATGTTTCCCGTAGTCAAATACTCAACATTTCAATGAAGTGTAGTGCTTTCAAAAAATATAACACACTGATTCTTACTAAATTTCATTGCAGTGTAACGCATGGGCTTTTATAACAAACCAATTAGGGTGAGACGGTTCAGAGGCTCTTAAGATACTTAATTGTTGCAGCAGAGAGTACTGCATAGACAACTCACTCTTTATTCTAAACAATATGCATGCTTCCGTTGCATGTCAGAGTAAAATTGACATTTCCGGGACGGAAATGGCGTTAGGAAAGAGAACGCTAATGTTCTGCGAGTCAGCGTAAGATGCCACTCAGTTATTTTCTGCTTTCTATTTACTTTCGGTCTCTTGACGTAGTTCCGGTTTCCGTTGGGCAAGCTCTATTCCAATTATTTAATAGTTGACATCGAGGGCATGCGCAGAAGGTGGGCGAAAGGGATCCATTAGGATACGTGGTGCTGCGGCAGTCGGAGTATTGTGGAGTATTCGTTAAAAATGCGAACGTGTGAAGGATCTTCATGATTTAATATATTATACTCCTGCATAAGGGCGTGGTGCACCTGCTGTCATGCACGCTAAAAGAAGTCAGGGCGTGAAAACATGGACACGAGAGAAGAGAACAAGACAAGACGTCTTTTATTGCAATAGCAAATATATGGACACTCTCGGCTGTATTTTGCCGCCAGCATCGACGTCATGGTCATTTACCATATATGTATACTTATCTGTACACATGAAAACGCAAGAAAGAAAAATAATCCAGACAAAGACCCCGGCGCGTGGAATCGTACGTCCGACCTCTTGCTTTTGAATGCGAAACCCTAGCCACTGATCCACGAAAGAGCACCTCTTTAAAAATTGAAACGGCAAGCTATTTATATCTGTCATTTACCACTGGCGACAGCCATCTTGGGGGGACTATCGTGTTTTCAGCGTTACTAGCGAGATAGTGCAACGAGCGAACGTCACCTAAAGGGCTTTAGCGTCGCCAGATCATCACGACGCGGCGGCGCGCGCTCTCATGTCCCACGCGTACTTTGCCCAGCGGAGAGGAGACGGGGCTGGATGCTCACGTGTGCGTGCGCTTATCTCGCGGTGGAAAGAATCGTATGCCTTGGGTATTCACCGGAATGATTTTTTTGTAATTACCGGGCGCACAAAGGTCACTGCACTCGCTGCACAGTCTCTGTTTGAGAAAAAAAGGTGCTCTGTTCAGACACAGCGAAATAACAACTGAGGCACTTATTCGCATTCATCTGTATTGTGAGTGCGTTTCATGCGTCATTTGTGCGTGAACAACGCGCGGCACTTTCGATCTGCTTGGAATTCTCCGCGTGACATTCTGATTTGTTGCAATCGCATTCATTGCTTCGTCTTTGTGGCAACGCTGCGACTTTTTTCATGCTTGATCTTTACGAATATATTCTAAAAGAAAAAAAAAGTCACCTGACTTTCTTTGTGAGTCCTGGCTTTTCACGTATGTGAATGGCTTTAAAAAGACTCGTGAACTCTCTCTGGTTATCATTATGATCCTGTTGGAGAGTCGTGGCACTCAAAAGAGAGTTATCATGGCTCTTTAAAGCGAGTGATGTGCTTGGAAAGGGAATACTTAGCGAAAAGAGTGGGTTACACACACCACCTTTTTCCCCCAGAGAGTGGCCTCAAGATTCGTACTTCGACGCCACATGTCGCTATAGGCAGTGGGCAATTTTGTATACGCTTGCATTTCTTACCGAATAATGAACAAGCAGAAGCCTGAATGAAGCTGCGTTTGAGCATCGTCTTACGACCAGTTCCTTCAAACGAGGGACCAATCATATCTTTGTGGTTCGGTTTTCTCAATCTCTATGTTACACATATATGAGGTGTCTCTTAAGCTCAAGCATTTTCTTATCAACGCATTTTCGATAAGCTTTGCTCGCGAACCTTTTCAGTTGTTGTCACCGAGAAGCGATTATGAGGCACGTAGACATGAAACACTCCGTTTTAATTTTAACAATTCGGGGTTCCGTAACATGCGCCTGAATCTAGGATAAGGATTAGGATTAGGATGTTGTATGTAGTCGGCGGATCTAGCTTTGCGAAAGTTACAGGCACACGGGTGTTCTTTGCATTCACCTCCATCATGCGGCCACTATGGCTAAGCGTCAAACCATTCTTCTTGAGCTCAGCTGTGCAGCAGTGTACCGCAAGCTACCGCAGCGTGTCATGCTCTAGCGCTTTTCCTTCCCATTCATGGGGAGGTCGAGTTCATCAGATTTTGTCCCTTGTAAGTGGTCTTTGCTATTGGCTAGTCACTTTCGCTATTGATATGTCGGGCATCAAGGTTGGCTGCAATTAGCTCTTACGAAAGAGAGGGCGTTATCAGGATTTTAAAGCTATAGGTTTCGTGCGGTGTAACTTACCTTATGATGTCGTGGTCATTTTTTTGCAAACACTGTGTACCAGCACAGTATACTTGAGATATGACGTGGGTAGTGTATAATCGGCTGTAGGTATACAAACACTCATCACAGAAGCCGCAGCATCTGTAACTAGAATATTTTGTCATTTCAGCAGTGACTGGCGTCGCCCTGAGTATTACGAGCGTGCAATACTTTGAAGCGCACGTGCCATAGATGCAAAGGGCCTGCTTTCGAACGCTTTGTAAATGCGTCAGTTAGGAGCTAAATCCACACCAACTCTTCTATAGTCCTACCTCTCGCTTCTCGTCATCTGGAAGTATCGCGCTGCCCAGCACAGACGTTCGCTTGAAGATGGTGCGAGTTTGTTCGTCCTTGAAGGTGGTCCACTTGAATTTGGTTACGTTTTTCCATATTTCTTTGTTGAGGCGGCTCATCTCGAGACTCGCTTCAATCTGGAAAACAAACAAAGAGCAGATACCATGATGGTCACAAAGAAGCAGACGTCGCGTTTTATCTTCCTCGAACAGCTCACACGCCAACGAAGTGATTCTGGTTTGAAAAAGCACGCGCCCCGCGTTGCTACAAGTGTAGCCTAATTTCTTGCATGTGAGAGGCTGCGAACAACTACGCACACGAGTCATAAGATAGATAGATAGATAGATAGATAGATAGATAGATAGATAGATAGATAGATAGATAGATAGATAGATAGATAGATAGATAGATAGATAGAATAGATAGATAGATAGATAGATAGATAGATAGATAGATAGATAGATAGATAGATAGATAGATAGATAGATAGATAGATAGATAGATAGATAGATAGATAGATAGATAGATAGATAGATAGATAGATAGATAGATAGATAGATAGATAGATAGATAGATAGATAGATAGATAGATAGATAGATAGATAGATAGATAGATAGATAGATAGATAGATAGATAGATAGATAGATAGATAGATAGATAGTTCCAGTGCTGCAGAATTTTTTCCGCTGCACCTCGGCAATTTGAGATTTTATAAAAATGCTCGGGAATTTAATGCAGTGCTTCTGTCAGTATTGGTCTTATACCTACAATGCCAGCAATACAGGAAGCCGACCATTAACGGTATATTCACTACTGTGCGTTTGAAATATTGCAATACTTTCCCTACGTTGGTGGGTAGATGCACTGAACGATGTAAATTATGAATGCTATTTTATGATATCTGTTCCATTTTTATGTTTCCAGTACAACAAAAGGCCTTACTAAGGTCATCTGATAAGCAGTGGTCTACACGATGTAGGATCATTTTTCCCTTCATTCCGCTTTGTCACAGTTGACACTTCCTATGAGATAGATGATGCCCAATTAGTGCAAGAGTAAACTTGGCTTACACTACGTGGCGAATCTTCATCAGATGATTGCTCCCACCTACAGATGTTCACTCAAGTGAACAAGACAAATTAGCACAACTTTTTGTTGTAAAGGTGCTTTTCATACAGGCTGGGCGCGGATATGCTGACAAAACCTAGACCACCAAACTTGGCTACCATTTGCTCCTACAGACCGCAAATAAACAAGTTTAATCTAAACAAAGATTAGCCTACACCCACAGATTTGCAATACTTTGTCTTTGCTCTAGGTTACTGCAAGTTCACACACTTAAGCGTAAGATATATGCCATACGCTTGTGATTTCTTCACTTGCATGCAGAAACCTGGAAAACCTACAAAATGAGTGCGCAAAGAACAGTGAGGATGTGCTTAAGTTTATTTATCTTCTCATTCGCAACTACCGAGAACCAATGCATTTTATAAAAACTAATACATTGGAGGGTCACTACCTGATCGCCCATGAATAAAACCAGCTTAACCTTGCACCTTCTGAGTTCAAGCTCGATAATTTGGTACCACGATTCTTACAAATGTAGCTGTCAAACTGGAAAGTAGCGAAATGGTAACAGACGTTCAGCTTTTGATTATTGCGGTATCTTTATTTGTTGTGAGGAGAAGATCTATTGAAGCAATGTCCAAGTGATCATTTATAGAAGATAACAGCTGCTCCATGCTCCGTGGGAGACTTACACCCCTTGATATCGCAGTTAACAGTGAAATACACCTCCGAGGTTTATTCCCGTTTATTTCGTCAGCTCGAATAAGAGCGTCAGAAACGTGAAGGTATGTGCGCCATTCTAAGGTGTATAAAAATGGAAATGTCATATTCTGAAACTTGAAAGCGCACACCCTTACCATTTTCATGTCACTGCAAAGGTCGCTGTTACGATAGCCTGTTAGTGTTATAGGTGGCTATTACGGTATGAAACCACTGTATAGCGTGAAATAAAGCATACCCTCCGTATTGTGTGGTCACATACGTTCACCTATATTTCACTCCTACAGTGGCTTCATTGAAGGTGCGCCGTGCTTTAAAGTGGAAGCATGCCTGCGCTTACAGATCTGTTCTTGTTGTGCTCCGTAAGGTTGACCGAGTGGTTCCACCGTGCGTAAGCGACATCTAGGCAGGACTCGGTGAGCATCACTTCGACGTCCTTCAGGTAAGCCTTGGCTTGCTCCTCGTCTTCCAGGGTACCCTCCACTGGAACCCTGGCAGCTCCGGTCACGTGGCACAAGGAGAGCGCCGCGGCCAGGAGTAGCCCGCCAAAGACCGCAGACGCCCTTCCGTGGGTGGCCATTGCGGTGACTCGTCCACGGCGTTGTTGACGCACTGGCTACACTGCGCCGGACAGCGGCAGATTTCTGGCTTTTTAAACAGCCCGCTCCGTGGTTGTAACTGCTTTTTCTTCTGTTTCTTTACCAGAGCAAACCGGTTCCCGGGTTCGACAGCCTCACCTGCACGGCGTCGTAGCTTGGACACTACGATGTTCGGAACAGGTCGAGAACCAGCCCAGACCTGGAAACCAGTGCTGCATTATCTGACAGAAGACCTCTCCCCGCTTTGGTTTAGTTTTTTTTATGCAGTCCCACTCAGTATCTATACGCTCACGGACGGAGACGACTTCTTTTTTGCATTCTTTGCTTCGGAGAAATTTCGAACGCGACCCGATCAGCCGGGACTAGCAACTTTCGTCTTCATCCTCATCGCGTTGAATGATCAAAACTGAAAACGACGTGATTGACGCAATGAAATACACCTGCCGCTACAAAGTAAAGATAGAAATAGTCAATAATAGTGTTTATTCCCTTTTTGAGTGTTAAGAATTCAACTCGTTCAGTGATTATTTATTCTAGACAAAAGTCATGAAGGCAAACATCTGTAGAAAGGATGATTGCACGCCTGAAAAAAGAGCTGTAAGAGACGTTCCAGAATTCAAAATTAATCAGATCAGGCTCAATACTTAATAAATTAGTTATAGTTCTGCAGTATGAAAGAATGCACAATATATAGGCATCAACTAGTGATGGCGAAGCACTTGAGTTGTTTCATGTTTCATTGAAACAGCGGTAGTACTGTATTGATAACTCGAAGAAAAGAAATTCAGTACTTCTCATAAAACCAGCTCCTACATATATCTGTCTGCTGTGCCCACAAGACATCTCGCAGATTATCAAAGTTTACCAATACAGCAGTCGCCTAAACATGGGCTGGCGAACTGCACTCAACGTCAAGACCCACAACGGCGTCCCGAAGTGTCGCAGCAAGCTTGAATCCCTGTGTGATATAACTTACCTTGCCTGTTGTCCTGGTTGCTCAAGGTCGATTCACGAAACAGCGATTTCATCGTCTCACCTGCGTATTCGTATTATGTACTCGCTTCACCAACATCTGAAATAATGCCACGCTCTTTTGCGCAAACAGTTCTTCACAGGGAGGACAGCCCATGCACTCATACACCACCACCACCACCGCTGTGGCCGGGTCGAACCTGCAATCTTCGGGTCAACAGCTGAGAACCTCAACCGCTGCAGCTCAACCGCAGCGGACCGACCATTAGACCTGCGTGTGTGTCTCGTCGTAAGGACTCACCAAACTCTTTGCAGATGAAGCTCCCTCTGTCCGCTTGTCTCCACATACCAGGGTCTATGTGCTTGTAAGTAGCGAGAACGCTGTTTTCTTGGGCGACTGTTTACCCGCACCCGCAGCGGAAGATTGGTAATCGGCCTTTGCACGTGACAGAAGAATTCTTGAAAGGATGCCAGTGGACGTGACCGGTTAACGCAATTGAGCGTTTCGGTGTGCCCACACATCACGATGGCACGAGTGGGTGGGCATTGGTATTCAGAATGGGTCCCCATCAGAGGCTCGAAAAACAAAGATTATGTCACATTGTGCAAGTTTCGCTAACTTCTTCTGTGTGGAGTGCATGCACGAATCACGAGCGGCGAAAATTCTCTTTTTTTTCTTTCTGGCAGACTGCAGCGCGAACATTTATTTGGTGTCGATTGAGCATTGTTGCATTTTCTAGTCTGTCGCAAGTATCGGCGGCTGCTGCACGCTTTCTTTTGTTTTATCAATATTGTTTATTGCTGGGTAGTTTCCTCATTTCGTACGCTTTTGTTGTAGTTCCATACTTGTTTTCTTTAAGCCTCGTAACAAAACATACATTGAAGTGGTTCATAAAAAGGATTCAATCAAATTTATAGCCAGTACCAAGTTTGTGAAATCCAAGTGGGCAGCGGAGCTAGCAAGCAAGAGCCACGGCCTTGTTAAAGAAGATTGAGTTATTTCTCAATCATTGTTCGACCAATTTTTTATACATTACTACAACCACTTCTTTCCTCTATCATTTTAAATGCGAAGCATTTCTTAGCGAACTTCGGCGACTTTGAGCGTATCTATCTATCTATCTATCTATCTATCTATCTATCTATCTATCTATCTATCTATCTATCTATCTAACTATCTATCTATCTATCTATCTATCTATCTATCTATCTATCTATCTATCTATCTGTCTGTCTGTCTGTCTGTCTGTCTGTCTGTCTGTCTGTCTGTCTATCTATCTATCTATCTCTATCTATCTATCCATCTATCTATCCGCTTACGTTTGGGTGCTCTCGTGGTCACCCCCTTGACTTGGCGTGAACGCAAATTACCATGGCCGAGGTGTGATGTCGGTATGTGCTGGAAGATGGCAAACGTGGTGGCGCTACAATCCTCCAAAATTACCATGAGAGTGTACAATGGTTTGACGAATATGACGCAGTGGTCAAGACATGAATAATGTCACAATTCTGTCGCGTACGTCGTCAAACACTTCCCGCCAGAGAGTGCCAGATACCCACGGGTGGGTATGTGCCGCAGGTATGCGGGTATGTGGCACAGGTAATTGACACTTAGCATCTACCCAGGAACGACAAGAACACACATGCGCAATTTTAACGCGCGAGAGTTATGAAATAACCGACAGCGATAGCGTCGACCAGACAAATGCAAAGAATAAATGTCAGGGCCGCAGCTGGAATCAAACCCAAGCATTTTGCGTGGCAATGAAGCATTTTACCACAGAGCTACACCAGGTCTAAGGACTACTTTTCAAATGACGCTAATTTTCGTGAAACGTCAATAGTGGTTGCAGTGCTGCCTACCCAATTTTATAAACATTACATATGTACTCCTTTGGTACAGCCATCACGTCGGGTTAACGTCAGTTGTTGTTAGTTGCAATGCGCTGAAGTTGATTTATGTAGCAGTGTCCAGGGCCAGCATCCTCGCGAGCATCCGCGCCCCATATCAGCTTCTGGTGTTATTAATACGCATGTTCCAGTTGGCACTGTTGCGCAAGCGCAAACAACTGGTTATATACACATCTGCAACTCTTCAACATATGTATGTGCGTGCAACATTTGCACATATATTTAGCGTCATTTCATGACGTGTCACTCAATAAAAAATTGTAACAAGCTCACCTTTTCTCCGCATGCTTAGTATAACGTCAATATCCAGGTAAGTGGGATCTGCCGATTTTTTTATTTCATGCCACTATCGCAACATATGTTTCACTGATGCAGTTACTCTCAGTCTTTCTAAGAGAAGAAATGTCAATTTCATGCACTTGCTTACTGACGGATCAGTGTTACCAATCGCCTCCACAGCGGCGTTTGTCATACTAAGTTTGAATACCAGCGATCCACAGGCGTGCGTGGGGTTCCTATTGAGCTGGGGGGGGGGGGGGTTGTCGCAGTGCCCCTTCCCTATTATGTTATTATAGGGGGCTGACATTGCGCCCTCCTCTTAATATGTCAGTGTGTAGGGCCCGTGCGCACGCCTATGCAGCGAATGCTTCCGTCTAGAACACCAAACAACATCGACGGCGGCAGAGATTGTGGCCATTCGCGAGGTAACTCGATGCCTATCAACGCAGCATCCTTACAGCTCGACTGCCCCGCCATGGTAGTCTAGTGGCTAAGGTACTCGGCTGCTGACCCGCAGGTCGCGGGTTCGAATCCAGGCTGCGGCTGCTGCATTTCTGATGGAGGCGGAAATGTTGTAGGCCAGTGTGCTCAGATTTGTGTGCACGTTAAAGAACCCCAGGTGGTCGAAATTTCCGGAGCCCTCCACTACGGCGTCTCTCATAATCATATATGGTGGTTTTGGGACGTTAAACTCCACAAATCATTCAATCAATCAATCAATCAATCAATCACAGCTCGACTGTATTTTGTGACTCTAAACCAGCACTTCAAAGTAATAGATTCGGTGCTAAAACGAGGGCCATATGACCTGCTTGCTCAAGAAGTGGCCGAATTTCAGGATGTATCCCCGAAAACGGGCCATTGTGTAAAGTATAAGTGAATTTCAGGACACTGTGGCCTGCATGGAAACAAGCAAGCCAACGCGGAGGTAAAAATGACCCACATCGACGCCACGACATTGTCAATTCCATTTTCAGAGCTGGACACGAACGCTGTTATGTATGCTCTCCTCTGCGAAACTGCTACAGCATATTCATCTTCGCCATGTAATTGTTGCTGCCGACTTTACTAACTAGACCCCGACACTCAAGTTGAAATACCGTCGATCATGAAAAGGTGCAGTTCAAGCCTATTGCAAAGACTTCACCTAGGCGTGGCGTTCCCTCGTCGCCGCCTGAAACTTATCGGCCGTGCCGAGAGTCTGAACTGCGAGGTATGTGTGATTCTGGAGACCACCGAACACCTCTTGTGCGTGTACCCACGATATTGCACACAAACGAAATCAATCGCCACCTTTTTTGTAGACCCGTGTGCTCAGATTTTGGTGCAGTTTAAAGAGCCTCAGGTGGTAAAAATTTCCGGAGCCCTCCACTACGGCGTCTCTCATAATCATATGGTTGTTTTTGGATGTTAAGCCCCCACATATCAATCAATCACCACCTTTTTATTGCATACTGTCAAGCAACAAGTATCGGAGAAAGCTGTGGCACCTACGAGCATGGCGTCTTCAGCGCAATATTATCAAACCTTTGAACATGTTTTTGCGTGAGACAGAACTCAAAAAAGACAGTAAATAACTTTTGGGCATTCAAGGTTTGGATCCATCATCACATTTATTCTCGTCATCATCACCTTCTCTCTGCTATCTTTACCACTTCCTTCCATTACCTAACACTGAGTAGCAGATCAGGAAATTGATTCGAACCGACTTTTCAGGTTTTATGTCATAATAAAACTCCCCTCTCTCTCTCTTCTAATAAACCAAGCTCCCATGAGTTTGTTGACAAACGTATTCCCACTTCTGCCCATAATTCAAATAGCAGACAGCACTGGCCTCCAGGAATAGGTCCTGCAATGCATAATTAAAAGAAATGACTAGATAATATTAACAAATTATTGGTGTTTCTGTGCCCGATTGTTGACGCATCTACCGGTTTTTCCAATGTAAACGTTTCCAGATGTGAGTGGGAGAGAGATAGAGAAAGTTCATTAATAAAAAAAGCTACAGTTACTTCTTGATATTCAATTTCGTCGCTTTTGAAATTAAACATGGTCGGGTGTTCTTAAAGACCTAAGTTATTTGCATTGCAATTGGCATTTGGTGTCACTCCTTGTTTTATTGCATTGCCTTTTTTAATTATTTATTTTTTATTTATTTTTTATTTATTTATTTGTTTATTGTTTATGCATTTGTAAGGTGTTCGAACTATTTTTGTGTTTTATGTACCTGTTCAGCCACTGTTGCGATTGTAGGCTGCATTGCTTTGCACTGTACAGTTGAGAAGCACGGACTGCTGGGTGAGGTAGTAATTCATCTCCACGGAATTGCGCGAAAAATAGAAGCACAAAGCGAACACTCTATAGCTAAATTTTGCTTTCTAAGCCATCTCGTATTTGTACTAAACGCCCAATTCCCTCTGCACTGCAATATAATCCGCTGGACATTTCCTTTACACTCCCGTACGTTTGGCACTTTGTCATTTTGAATGTACCATTCACCCCTGCCATAGTTTGGCACTGGCAATGGTTTCGCAAACGAACGAACGAGTGAACGAACGAACGAACGAGTAAGTAACGAATGAATGAATCAATTGAAATGCCTGGCCTTCATTCCGACTCAGTCACTGCAGTAATTAAGCTTTTTTTCTCTGCCTGCCTCTCTCGTACTTCAAACCTGCTACATAACGCGCAGTGCTGCTTATATACCGACATTTTGGTAATATAAGGGGTCCCCGACACGCATGCGGCCCGCGACTCTATCGCCAGCAGCACACGGCTTCACAAGCCTTTATGACAGGGCTAAATGATATTCCTGTTATTCGCTCGCCAATTATGACGACTAATAAGGCTTTGTTCGCAGGAACAATGTATAGTCGGGATTCGTCTGAAGCATTTTTGTCTCCGAGAGACCCCATGCGGTCACTACGAGATAAAGCAGCACTATCACACAATTTCGGCCATTCTGCAGATTGGTATATACATCTCTCTCGAAACATCCATCCAGTCTGCTGAGTATATGATACCTGGGAAAGGCATTCCTTCAATAGGAACGTCCAGGGACGTTTTGTTCTAATATACACCTCACCTCCTTCCCGACCCACTTCTCTGTCCTGGAACTTGTGGGACTAATTTTGTGAATGTGGCCGATTAGCTGACGCGAATTTGACGCCCCTGAGTTAGATATATCATTACGCAAATCAAGTTTTTTGTCGTTGTATATTTGTCACCGAATCATTGTCCGACGTGTTAGCCGCAGTTTGGGCAAATAAATTACAACTTGTTACGTTTATTAATGCGCTCACGCTCCACTAGTTTGGCCGTCCCCGAGTAAGTTCTCCAAGAAACAAACAGTCTCGGAGAAATAACATTCAAGGGACTCACCTGAACACCGCCGCTCGAAAAGAGCTCTTCTATTCGGAGATGCAGAGAATACAGCCGATCCAAGGACGGCCGGGATGTGAATGTCGACAAGGTGGCGCGTCGTCGCCTGTGGACTTCTGTCCGATTCCGTGCGAGATAAACTAACACCTGTTTTCGAATGAACAATTTTGCACTAGGGACTGCGTCAGCATCGCGCACCATTGCTCGCAAAAGCGTGTTCGTGAACTTCAGCTCGTCCGCCGTGACAATACATGCAAGCACAGTCGAAATTGAATACATCAAACTCGGATAAATCAAGTTACCTTTTATACGGAACTGTTTTCGGTCATGACAATGCTTCATGCAAATGCTTAGAAAAGATCGAATAAAACTTGACCAGCCGGTCAAACAACGAAACTGGTGGCCTTCCTTTCACCAGGACATTGCATTTCCATGTCCTGCGAGGCTATCAGATATCTTGTATCATTGATCTTTATTTTGAACACTCCTCGTTACGCTGTGAGCTGTCAGTATAGTCACCACCTTTCATAACTACATGCTCTCACGTGACAGCGGTGTCACTGTTGTAACGCGCAAGCCAATTGTTGGTCGTTCTTCCGTTATAAATGGAAGTACGTGTAGTGTGATTACTTCGTTTGTGTGGTCCAGACGTATTTAAGATGATCATAGTTTTCTCATTAGCTGCAGTACATATTTCTGTGGCACATGTCCGTTTGTTGGGCCTTCATTTTTTAGTGAACCGGTGGTAGGTAGGCGGATGAACCCAATGTGTTCGTGGCACATACCGGCCTATCGTGCTCACAAGCGTTGCCGCGGATCCCGGATAAGAGTGGCTCTTGAAATGAAGAACAGTGCGGCTGATGTATCGAACATCGGGCAGAAAGAAATGCCCCCAAAATTTGGCTTTTCCGCATAGACTTTTGGCTCGTCATCGAGAAAAGGGACCTTCTGGGATGCATTTGGAAGACCGAGCGGTGGGATTAGGCGCACGCTGCGCAGAGCGCATTTTGACAACCGGTTGCCATCACTTGCTTTCCACCCCCATATATTTCATTGTCGTTGCGCCATCCTGCGGGGTCAACATTTGCTTCTGATTGATTGATATGTGGGGTTTAACGCCCCAGAACCGCCAAATGATTATGAGAGACGCCGTAGTGGAGGAATTCGGAAATTTCGGTCATCTGGGGTTCTTTACCGAGCATCCCAATCTGAGCAACCAACCTACAGCATTTTCGCCACCATTGAAAATGTAGCTGCCGCAGCCGGGATTCGATCCCAGGACCTGCGGGTGAGCAGCCGAGTACCTAGCCTAGCCACTAGGCCACCGCGACGGGGCACCATTTGCTTCTCCCCTCGTTCGCTAATGCGATAGTAACGTGACGCACAAGAACCTGTTGTTTACTACACAGCTGGCGATAATTACTGGAGTTGAACTAAGGAAACTCAAAGGAACTGCAACACGCAATTTTCGATCATAATCAGATTTATGTGAATTCATTCTTTTGCGTTCATTCTCAAATAAGCTGGTGATATTACGGCGTATTATGCTGAACAGATATTACCGAGCAAAAATAATCGAATATTTTTACAAAATTTTTGCAAGTGTATAGCGCGTACCACACTTGCAATCGTCATCATAATCCTCATTCTATCGACGCCCACTGCTAGGCAAAAGCCATGTTCAGCCTATCGATCCGGTCCTGTGCTTTCTGCAGCCGCACAATACCTGCGAGCTATTTAATCTCATCTGCCCACCTAATTTCCTCACGAGTTTGTCTTATCTGGGAATCCAGTCAGTTCCCCTTAATTACCAGCGGTTATGATGCCCACGCGCTACGTGTTTGGCTCATGTCCATTTATTTGTCTTAATTTCAACTGTGATATTCTTAACCCCAGTTTGCTCCCTGACCCACTCTTCTCTTTTCTTGTAAGGTTACACCTATCATATTCCTTTCCGTCGCTCACTGTGATGTCCTCAATTTAAGCTGAACCTCCTTTCAAGCCTCCAGGGTTATGCGCTGCAGGTGCGTAACGGTAAGATGCAGCCGTTATATACCCTACCCTTGAGGGTTAGTGGCAGATTACTGTTCAAGATTTGAGAATGCTTGCTGAATGTGTTTCACCCCATTCTTATTCTTCTAGCTACCTTAATCTCGTGGTTCGGCTCCACGGTTACTACCTGTCCCAAGTAGACATACTCCTTTACAACTTCCCGCGTCTCACCACCTTTTCGGGGGTGTCGGTGACCGTGTCATGACGTCGCCTCGAGGCTTAGTATCCCAATAAGTATGCTCAGTAAGAAATTGGAAAACAAGGCCGACATTAGGGCCGAGACAGACAAGACGCTTCTGGCACCCGAAGAATAGACTCAGCTACGTATAAGATTCTGAGGGGCTGTTTACATTGATACCGTACCTTCTCGCGTAAAAGCCATCCCTGCATATACCCCCCCCTTCCCATATACAAACCGCAGAAGCATAAAAATTGTATATTTGTGAATGCACCTTCTCTGCGTTATCATGAGGAGGTACCATGAAAGCAACTCGTAAACCGAAATGCGCACCGCAAATGCGAGTAGTATACCAAAATATCTGATATATCGAACTAAGTATCGTTTGTCTTTCATCTGTGAATTTGATCAATGCGGGCTCGACTGTATATCTGTACTTTATTAAATTCGCAAGCATTTTTGCTCCGACTTCACGCAAGAGACTTCTACGTCCGTCCGTCCCGCAAGACCATCACCGCTGTGAATAAATAAATGTACGAAACGAAATTAAAGCGACACTGAAAGGAAACAATAAATTAGTTTAGACTTACTTCCCGGAGAAAACTCCGCTGCTCTTAATTTCGCTCCAATAGGTTTATTCGTGAATGAGAAAATCAATGCCGAATGTGTCACTTATAAATTTCCGGCCAAAACCCCTGTAGGCGATGTCACGAATTTCAAATCGCTTTTTCGCATTAAATATAGTCACATTGGTTCCGCAAAACATTGTCAAACTTGATCTTCCAAGTGCCTAAATCTCTCAGAAGACAATTTATGCTTCATTTTTGCCTATTAGGAACTGCACAGACCCTCGTAGACACCGTCAAATAATGTCACGTCATGGAAACAGGTGCGGAAACTAAGACGTGATGTCATCACGCGCATTTTCTTTTTGCGCATTTTGTAGATAACCAAAAGTCTAGACGCAGCAAGCGTTCGTTCTTGGTATTGTGATAGAGCACCTTTTTCTTAAAACGAGAAAACATATTTGTTTGTTTAGCGCTATTTGAAGTTATTTTATTTGCTTGTTTATTTTGCTAGTATACTGAGCTAGGTGTATGCCCGTGTCCCGCCTTCCCTCCACTGCGAAGGCTGTCATCTTAAACCATCTCCTTAAGATGACGTTTAACGTCGACATCAAGCATTGCATGTGTGAAAAATTACGACTGAGGCTAACCGAACTTTGTTTTTCTATAAATAGTCTATGATTACATCGCTACTAAATCAGCGTCACGAATTCTGCTATAAGTGATGTCATTATCATATGTATTGCCAAAATTGTTTTGAAAATTTATGATGAGGTGCACAGATGAAATGTGATATACAGAAGAGGACCTTACCATGTTGCGGTAACATAAAATACCGCAGGGAACCCATGAGAACCTCATCCATTGTTGTATAACATATATATTTTCCGCAACATGTTGCTTCGTGGCTCATCTATAATTTGACAATACATCGTGATCACGCATCGCATATATAAATTAACAACGCGAAGATAGAATATTGCTGTTGTTGTCAAAGAGACTCCATTAGGTGTGGCCGCCCAAGGGCCGCCATCAGGCCAACGATGCCGCTCTGATGAGTCGTGGTGCCTGGTTGAGGCACACAGTGTTGACGATGGTTTGCGCCATGTTGTACGTGTTGCGATTGGATGCAGGTCTGCCATCCTCGAGGTAATCCTTGCGGTCTACTGACACCTGCTTGGTAGGTGTGCGGGAAAAATTATGGAATTCTCCGCTTCCATAACTATCCCTTCCACTAGAAGCGAAAGTTGGGCTAGTTGGTGGTTTATGCTTGGATGTAAAAACAGCCCACATAGACAGACTATGCAAGGCACCAAACTCGCAACTAAATAGTCTTAGAAGGAACACACACATGTATCTGGCAAAAGACCTAGTCACATGACTCATATATTGTGCATGCGTTCTAATAAAATTTAGTTGAGAATTCAACGCCTTGTCGTCTGTTTTTCCATCTTTGTCTGTATATTTGCGCTGTTTCTACAACCAAGCTATCACTTTTTTCAGTTAAAAAAAAACAGAGGAAAACAGAACAAACAGGGAATTCAAATAGCGCCGCTTCTCGGACAATGGATGAAATTGCGAAGCTGGTGGCCTTCTCTTCGTCAGGCTAACGCTTTATGTTGTGCAAGTCTTTCGGGTATGTTGTATTAATGCTTCTTGGTTTAAACGCTCGGTTAATTCTTGAGGTGGTGGTACAGTTTTATTGCGTCATGGCTCATGACCATACTGCAGTGTTTGCTAAAGGAGAAACTCATCGCCTGCTCAGTGCTCTGAAAGGAACAACATTTATACACACACGTTCCACTCCACGCCCAATTCACCATCGTCTTTAGCGAATGTGTCTGTATATATCCTGACAGCGTCCCCTATAGAGTCTGTATATCACAATATACAATATATGCCACTCTTATACACAGGTTTTACAAAAAAAGCTTCAGCTGTTGCAAGCGTTGTAATGGGATTTGCCCAGATTTAGTGCCACAAACTCGTTCATGGTGGTGATAGTCTTTTGATAGGCCACACAGTAGCACATAGCCTTTTGATAGCGAGTATTTCTTCTCATTTTTACTGACCCAATGGTGGGCACGGAAGTGGGCATAAGGCCCCGGCTAAGAATGAGCTTCGCTATTATCAAAACAAGGGGACTGGGCATACTCATTGAGAACCGGCACAATAAATTAATTTTTTAAAACAACTTTATAAATGGGTGCATACTGGATGAATTATATACGAACGCAAGCACGAACTCAGTTGTTTCAACTTGCCTGTCGGTTCGCCTTGGTGGATCAGTGGCTAGCGTGCATGGCTGCTGCCCCGAAGGTCACGGGTTCGATCTCGACCGTGGTGGTTGCGTTGAAGGCGAAGTAGAGACCCGTGTACTATGCGATATCAGTGCACACCAAAGAACACCATATGGAAGAAATTTCCGGAGTCATCCGCTACGGTGCCTCTCATAATCATATATGGTTTTAGGACGTTAAGCCCCACATCCTAAAAACAGTATTATCATAACAGTATTTATTACACAACAGTATTCTCAGCTTTCCGCAGAGGCTGCGGCTATAACTAAGCTGAATCACACGGCCAAGCAACCGCCCTCACTGTTCAGGCACCTGTGAGCATGAATGGAGGTGGACACATCTCTGGACCAGACTTCAAGGAGCGACGTCTATGCTTGGGATTCCGCTAAACTGAAATTCTGAGGCACAGAAGTTCCTCCAGCCGTACAGCAGCGGGGCATGATACGCTGAAAAGCAATGCAGTGCCACACCGAGGCCTCCGAGAAGTTGGATTACAGGTGCTTACCAAAATCACCCGAACAATCCAGCGTTGTTCTGTTGGGTACGCTCCGATGGGAATGTTCCTTCGTTTATGTCTGACCGAAAGAACGCAATGGTTTATGTCCGGTATTTTTCGCATAAGTTTTGCTAGGCGCCTGATGCATTTCTTTGAAGCGCTAAATCCCTGAACATGTGTGTATTTCACGCAGCGAAAAACGGGTCAGTAGAAGACTAGGAGGAAAACATATCACTAACGAAAGTAAGAAAATAAATGGGGACAGGTGAAGTCATTATAGCATGAATAACAATCAGTTTCATGGGAAGAAAATGGCAGCAGATCCACGGGGTGAATGATGGAGAGTGGGGCGAAGCATCCGTCCGTCCATTCGTTCTTGCTTCCGTCCGTCCATGCGTCCGTCTGTGTGACCGCCTATGCGTCCATCCGCCCGTCCGTGCATGCGTCTGTTCGTGCGTCCGCACGTCCATCCGTGCGTCCATCCCTGTGTTCGTCCATGCATACGCCACTGCGTCCGTCCATGCGTCCATACGTTCGTGCAGCCATCCGTGCGTCTGTACATGCATCTGTCTGTGTGTCCGTTCGTCCATCTAGTCAACACTCCAAGTACCACCATCTCGTATCTTTTCATCATTTATTCCGCATATAAAAGCACCGCCATCCAGCGGATATTCCAAGGACTAAACGAGAGGTGGCACACGCACACGTTCTTACGGATTGCGCTTCGTGTCTCCTTTCCACCTTTAAGCAACTCGAGTTCATGGTATATACTAGTTCACTGTATTCATGGCACTGCAGTCCAACGATCACTAAACCTTTCTAAACCAAGGAGGTTACGCCCCAGCGAGTATAACGTAGCAACCCTTTCTTGTCAGATAGTGCTCAATGTACATGTCAATGGCTGCTAATGGGGAATAAGAGACAGGAGAATTCGGCTTTTAGTTGAACGCACGCGCTGTGAATTTTTTATTGTTCAACAACGCACATGAGAAACCTCTTACCGGCACCACTTTGCAGGTCAAAGCGTAAGACATGTTACGCACTACTACGAGGGACTGACGGGTACCATTTGAAAAAGCTTCGCCCCTAAAACTCGATATTCCAGATATCAGACACTCCTTCTGTGCAGATGACATCCCTATGTGGACAACCAAGGGTAGCTTGACAGAAAAAGAAGAGCGGCTCCAACTAGCAGCTAAAACAATCCAAGAGTACACTACAAAAAGGGGACTTCAGTGCTCAGAAGAAACAAATCGTAACTCATTCGGTTCTCCAAAAGTAAAAAAAAAACAAAGGACAGACCCTAGCCTCCGCCTTATAATTACGCTAGACGGCAATATTATTCCAGAGAAAAGAACCGCTCGAATCCTAGGGATGTGTCTGCAGTCCAACCAGCGATGTCTCCACACACTGAATATGCTTAAACGAACAGCTCAACAAATTGTTCGTATGATAATTCAAACAACGAACAATCGTGCTGGACTAAAAGAGAAAGACGTGCTTCATTTGGTAAAGAGCTTAGTCATCAGCAGACTAACATACTTGCTACCCTACCACAACATGAATAGAGAGGAGAAAGAAAAAATGGGTGTATGAGCATTTCTGACAAGCCTACCCGATGGTTGTTTTTTCAACAGTTTCCCAAGAGCTCACCGACTGTAATGTGAAACACCGATGCCATTAAGCGACCGCATATATATTCTGAAGGTTGTTGATTCACTTTTGATGGGTGCACCAAGGTATGCTCAGTGACGGCTGGTAGAGTGTCTATGCGCTTTTCGGAGGCTCTGACCAACACCAAGATTATGAATTTTTAGAGCGTCATTATGGTATGCTTGCTTACTTATCTAAAGGCTCAGTAGTTTGTTGGAAGTATCTTCGTAGCAAAAATGAGGCAGGCGTGGAACAAAAAAGCCAAGCGGGACTATATTATAGGTTGCTACTCTGCACGATCGGAGAAGCATGATTAAAATAAAGAAAAAAGAATGAGATTAGGCTAAAAATTCGGCAAATCCCACGTACCTGGGAATCGACCTTATGCGAAGCATGCGGGAAAACGGTGACCGTGTGGCAATTTTTTTATTGAGCGACAAGTCATAAAATAACGCCAAATACATGTACAAATGTGCATGAATAGACATATGATGAAGAGTTGCAGATGTTCATATAACCAGTTGTTTCTACTTGGGCAGCGATGCCACCTGTAACACTCGTATTATAAACACCAGAAGCATAATATGAAGCGCTGATGCTCGCGAGGACGCTGGCTCTGTACGCTGCTACATAAATCAACTGCAGCGCATGGCAACGAACCACAATTGACGTTAACCTAACGTGATGGCTGTATCAAAGGGATACATATGTATTGGTTATAAAGTTGGGCATGCAGCACTGCAACTCCTATTGACGTTTCACGAAGATTATCGTCTATCGTCTGAGCAGCTTCAAGGCCCGGCGTAGCTCTGTGGTACAATGCTTCATAGCCATGAAGAATGCTTGGGTTTGATTCCAGCTGGGACCCTGACATTTATTCTTTTCGTCGGGTCGACGCTACCGATGTTGAGTATTTCTTAACGCTCACGCGTTAAAATTGCCCATGTGTGTTGTCGTCGTTCCTGGGTAGATACTAAGTGTCAATCACCTTTAGAACATACCCGCATACCAGCAGCACACTGCCACCAGCACACTGCCACCAGTGGGTATGTGCCACTGTCTGGCGGGAAGTGTTTGACGACATACGCAACGGGATGGTGACATTATTCATGTCTTCAACAACGCGTCACATTCGTCAAACGATCTTACCCTCCCATGCTAATTTTGGTTCACGCCACGTTAAGGCGGTGACCCCGAGAGTACCCAAACGTAAGCGGATAGATAGATAGATAGATAGATAGATAGATAGATAGATAGATAGATAGATAGATAGATAGATAGATAGATAGATAGATAGATAGATAGATAGATAGATAGATAGATAGATAGACAGACAGACAGACAGACAGACAGACAGGCAGATAGATAGATAGATAGATAGATAGATAGATAGATAGATAGATAGATAGATAGATAGATAGATAGATAGATAGATAGATAGATAGATAGATAGATAGATAGATAGATAGATAGATAGATAGATAGATAGATAGATAGATAGATAGATAGATGTCACAGGTCCTGTTAATTAGGGAGGCGATTGCCGGGCTAATTCCAAGGGTCGATCTATCGGCCCCCCCAAACTGCACCACGAAAGCGCGGACAATTTAAAAGTGGTCCTAGTCGGCGCGCCAGCGGACGCTGGCTGTGGTCCAAAGAACGCGTCAGAGCCGAGAGCTGATGAACAAAACAAAGTTTTATTCTCAAATATGGCAGATCAAACAATACACAAATATGCACGCTCAACAATAGTTGAATACGATATGTCACCAATCAAACAACGTACTACACAAGTACAATCAGCCACACTCGAAACAATGGACACAACAACAATACGCGCTACAATGCAATGATATGCATCGAACAACCACGACACTTAAAAACTAAAAAGTTCGAAAACTTATTCAGTCCGAATTCCTTGGAAGAAAAGTCTGAATGATACTCTTCCGAGAATCACTCACTCAAAGTCCAGCGCTGTTGTCGTTCCGCTGACCCCGAAGTTTCTCTTCCAGAAAACCTTGCGTATTCAATTGGCCGCTCTCCAAGCACCAAACTTCGTCGGTAACACGTCGGCTTCCCACGCGCAGCTGTTGCAACGCGTCTTCGCTCGCTGGCGGTAGACACACTCTTATGCTTGTAGCACGAGTCGTCACCCCTTAGGTGGAAATCCTCTTCATTACCTGCTTTGTCACAGAGGACAAAACCTTCGCCGACGACACGGCGGAAACACCCTACGCCCTCTGGCGCATACTCTTCTTCTCCTGTTTTCCCTTCTTCGCTGCTCACTTAAATACCTGTCGCGCTAGATTCCAAAAAATTCTCATTGTTTCGTCGGCGCGATGCACAGCCCAGGCTTGGGAAAGAGTGAGACGTTTCGAGGGCCGTCCGCGACACGGCACGCAACTCTGCATCAACACGCCCCTTTCCTTCGAGAATCTTCCGGGGCTTGCTCGGCCGCTGATGTGAGGAGGTTGGTCGGCGAAACTGCGCTTTCGATGGGGGAGGGGGAGACGGTGCGCCCGCGGAGTCTTTGGATGCTTGCTTTTTTTTACCGTTGACTTTGAGGCGCCTCTCTGACGCTTGGTCGCCAGAATCCGGCGGCGCGCCCTTTTTTTGAGCGCTCGTTTGTGACAATAGATACGCTCAATGTCGCCGAAGTTTGCTAAAAAATGCTTGGCATTTAAAAAATTGCAGCATATCCACGGAGTGAACGATGGAGAGGGGCGAAGCATTCGTCCATCCATTCGTTCTTGCTTCCGTCCATTCATGCGTCCGTTTGTGTGACCGTCCATGCGTCCATCCGCCCGACCGTGCGTGCGTTTGTTCGTGCGTCCGCACGTTCATCTGTGCGTACGTCCCTGCGTTCATCCATGCATCCGACCCTGTGTCCATTCATGCGTCCATCTATGCATCTGTCTGTGTGTCCGTTCGTCCATCTATTATACATTCCAAGTACCACCATCTCGCATCTTTTCATCATATATTCCCCATATAGAAGCACCGCTATCCAGCGGAAATTCCAAGGACTAAACGATAGGCGGCACACGCACACTTTCTTACGGCTTGCGCTTCGGGTCTACTCCCCACCTTTAACCACGCCGAGTTCATGGTATATACCAGTTCACTGTATTCTTGGCACTGTGGCCCTACACTCGCCAAACCTTCTTGAAACAAAGGAAATTACGCCCAGCGAGTATAACGTAGCAACCTTTTCCTGTCAGATACTGCTTAATGTACATGCCAACGGCTGCCAATGGGAAATGAGAGACAGGAGAATTCGGCTTTTACTTTCTTACTGCTTGCGCTTCGTATCTACTTCCCACCTTTAACCACCTAGAGTTCATGGTGTATATTAGTTCATTTTATTCATGGCACTGCGGCTCAATGCTCGCTAAACCTTTCTAAAACCATAGTCCTTCAATACTTCAATATTGCAAATAAATATTTCAATATTGCAAATAAAATCACCACCAAGTACAAACAAAAATTTCGGCTTTGAGCAATGAAATATTTTCGTCCTGTAACCTCGACTGCATTCTCTGTGTATCAGTATTTATAGACAGCAAATTATTTGCATAACCACTTAGTTTCAGTTCGTGCATATGCATCTTGTATGCTGACATCAGAAGCTATTGACAATTTTAACCTTTTCTTAAGTTTGCTAATACAGCTCTGTGCTGCTTGCAAAAAAGGCCATCTCACGGAAGTGACTTCGTTTCCGAAGCAAAGTAGGCTTCCAGCCTTAATAAATGGGCCGTTCGTAACTTATGGCAACAGGAAAAAAAAAAATTAAGGTATAAGACTTCTGTGTGAATACTGCTTTACAATTGCTGTTGTCCTTTACACTACCCCAGTGCTGAGTGAAGGCGAAAATTAGATGTTGATTCTCAAGCATCTGCACAGCCTCATTTCCTTCAAAAAGCATCTGCACAGCCTTCATTTCCTTCAGCTCGCGATTACAATCCTATTATGCATCTTCGTTCACCAAGTAAATACGATACTGTATGCAATCACGTGTCAATATTCGTCACCCTGATCGAGTGAGTTAGAAAGAAAAATACTTTATTTCTTCTGTAACATTACATTAAGTTGGCAAGAGCAAAAGGCACCGCAGCCTGACAGAGGCTCCTGCTCCGATTGAGTTAGACATAAAAAAAGCGCACTGCTGAGAGAGGGGGCAATAATATGCCCCTGTGTCACTCTGATTCACGAGGTTTTCATCGGGGACATTGACAGAAAAAATTGCGTGAGAAAACTTTGTCGCACACGTGGACTGATACGCACGAAACTTAGCAAAGCTTGCGAGGCCTGAAAACGACAATAGTTGCCGTCAAGCAAGCGTTTCATTGAGGGCTACAACCCGTCGACCTACCTGTTTCAAACGGCGTGTGGTCAAGTGCAAGCTCACGTCCTAGAGAGCTTATGTTGAGTAAAACTAGAGCCCGTCACCACTGCTGCAACAACTCGCGTGCAGTCGGAGTTCCGAAAATAACAGTACACGACATTAAGCTCAGGTTTCATTTACTGACAGCACTGAAGCGCAAGTAAACACCCAGAATAACTACCTGCTACTGATGCCAACCAGCAGAGAACTTCTTCAGAGGACCGGCCTCGGTGAACAAGTACAGGTACATAGAAGAGCTAAGGAATTGTCGACCTCAGCCAGAGCCTGGTACAAGATATGCCCCCTACCGAAGAACATGGACTCAGTTCTACATGCTGTAATACGTAAAGCAAGAGTCGCTTACATGAATGAAAATACAAAATATTTGAATACTGCGAGATTTACAGTCGTTGCACCATATCAGACAAATGGAAAGAGCATGGTGGCCGTGGTCACAAACCGAAAAGGAAACGTTACAAGTTGTGCCTCCATAGTCCAAGCCTCTATCACAGAAGTGGGGAGATAGCGATCGCACTGGAAATCAAGGAGGGCAGGGAGCGGAAAGCCCCACTGACAATACTCGCGGATGCGAAGGCTGCGTGTAAGAACTACGAAAATGGTAGTGTATGTATGAAGTCATTCCAAATTCTAACCAAAGCTCATAAAGACTTTCCAATCGAATACACCCGAATCATTATCTGGGCGCCAGGGCACGAGGGCGCCGCAGGGAACCAGTTTGCGGATGAGGTGGCTCGAGGCTTCACAAATCACTGAGCTTCCTTGCGCACTGCAATAGAGATCCAACGCACAGAAACCCTAACTTTGGTACATTTCTTCAGTTATGCAGGGACAACTGATAACTGTCTCCAGCACCGCATAATAACCTCACAGCAATGGAATCGGTGTCATTACGCACAATCCAAACAAACACATACACGAACTTACAGAGGCTGCATGTATTCTACCCTATACAGCCTATAGAGATATGTCCGTGGTGAGGAGCCACACCAACTCTGTTTCAAATCTCATGGGAGTGTACACATCACAATGAAAAACACCACAACATGAACAACACAGAGGAACAACGGGAAACACTGCTGTCCAGCTCGTCAATTGCTGATCAGCGTTGGCTGGTTCAACGGGTTCAACGCAGGGCATTCCGCCCAATAGGAATGCCCTGCGTTATGCGCAAATAAAGTTTTTTTCTATCTCTCTCACTACGTCTGGTTAGTGCAGGTAATAACTGCGGAGCCAAACCACGATATTGAAGTAACTTGAAGAATAAGAATGGGGTGGAGCACATAAGGCAAGCAGTGAAGAAGAGGAAGAAGGCGCCTGATTTCTGTAATGTACCAGTACTTTTATCACTTGGCGGCACTACATTTGGTTACTGCCACAGGTATATATGCTCCACTGTGTTTGACTACATCAATGCAACTAAAAGATGACCGTGCTAGTGAACCTTAACCTTTTCAGATCTTCATAATTCGAAGCGATGTCTGTCAGGAACAAGACATGGTTTGACCGCTTGCTAAGCAACCATTTTTGTTTATTGGCAGTATTATCTCTAAACTAATTTTTCGGATTGGCTTTAATTTCATTTTAGTTTCATTTAGGTATCCTGCCGCCCAGTTCTTGGCCCATTCTGGATGGATGGATGGATGGATAGATGGATGGATGGATGGATGGATGGATGGATGGATGGATGGATGGATGGATGGATGGATGGATGGATGGATGGATGGATGGATGGATGGATGGATGGACGGACGGACGGACGGACGGACGGACGGATGGATGGATGGATGGATGGATGGATGGATGGATGGATGGATGGATGGATGGATGGATGGAAGCCGTAATACCTAATGAACCAAAAACTATATTTATTTTTTTTTCTCTTAAAAAGTGAGTTTGAGGATTCGTTCTTTGCAGTGAAGAGTTTAATTTTCACTTGTGCCTTGACTTTAGCCACCAATCAGATAACCTCCTTCTAGTTAAGTCTACCCGCTTAAAGTTCATTTTGCCCTCCCGGTCCCTAAACCCCAGTGCTTTGAAAAACTCTGCACCATCATCCTGAACTATAGGGTGAAGCCCTTTACAGAACATTATCAAGTGTTCGGCAGTTTCTTCTTCCTCTCCACACGCACTGCATACTGTGTCTACCCCTTCGTATTTGGCCCGATATGTCTTGGTTCGCAGTACTCCCGTCCTGGCCTCAAACAGTAGAGAACTACCCCGAGTATTATCATAGATCCTTTCCTTGGCAATTTCCTGCTTAAAGGTTCGATAGATCTCTAGTGCGGACTTCTTAATCATGCCCATTCTCCACATGTCAGTCTCCGTTTCCTTCACTTTCTTCTTAGCCGATAGTTCTTTTTGGTTTGGCCACCTGCTGTTTTCTAAGTATTTACCAGTCAACTTCCTGGTTCGCTTCCTCCATTTTGTATCCACATTCTTCATGTACAAGTAGCTGAAAACCTTCCTAGCCCAACGCTCTTCCCCCATTTCTCTCAATCGCTTCTCAAATTTTATCTTGCTGCTTGCTTCCCTGCCCTCTAATGATGTCCATCCCATATCACCTTGTACTCCCTGATTTGGTGTATTCCCGTGAGCTCCTAAAGCAAGCCTGCCTATTCCACGTTGCTTAATTTCTAATCTTGCTTGAACTTCTGATCTCATGCACAAGACCGCATTGCCGAACTTCAGCCCAGGAACCATGACCCCTTTCCATATTCCTCGCACAACATCATACCTATTGTAATTCCACAGTGCCCTATTTTTCATGACTGCTGCATTCCTGTTACCTTTAGTCGTCACGTATATTTCGTGTTCCCTCAGATACTCGGTCCCATTGCTTATCCATACGCCCAGATATTTGTATTTTTTCTGTTATCTCTAGCGTGACCTCCTGTATTCTAAGCTCACTACCTTCGTTGTCATTGAAAATCATGACTGCTGATTTTTCCTTACTGAATCTAAAATCTAACCTATCTCCCTCATTACCGCAGATGTCCATCAATCTCTGCAAATCTTCCTTGTTGTTGGCCATTAGCACTATATCATCTGCGTACATTAATGCTGGTAGTGCCTGATCAATGTTTTCCTTGTTTGACTAAAGAGAGGTTGAAGCCCAGTCCACTTCCCTCTAATTTTGTTTCTAATCCTTGTAGGTACATCATGAATAATAAGGGTGACAGGGGGCACCCCTGCCTAAGCCCCCGTTTTACCTCTGCAGGCTTGGATACCTGTTTTTCCCACTTTATAACTACCTTGTTACCTTTATAGATACCCTTTAAAAGATTAGTGACTACATGTTCCACGCCTAGTGTGTCCAGTATTCCCCACAATTGCTCTTGAACCACGCTATCGTACGCTCCCTTGATATTCAAAAACGCTAGCCACATGGGCCTGTGTTTCTTTTCTGCTATTTCGATGCACTGCGTCAGTGAGAACAGATTGTCTTCCAACCTCCTGTGTTTCCGAAACCCATTCTGCAGTTCCCCTAGCACCCCCTCATCCTCTATCCACGCCTGCAGTCTTTCCTTTATAATCTGCATCGCCAGCCTGTAGACCACTGATGTCACTGTTATATGACGGTAGTTGTTTATGTCAGCTTTGTCCCCCTTTCCTTTATAGATCATGCTCATCCTGCTAAGTTTCCATCCATCGGGAACTTCACCATCGATTATTATTGTGCTCACTGCCTTTCTCAAAGCCTGCTTAGACTTCAGACCTAATGTCTTTATCAGCCTAATTGGAATGCCATCTGGGCATGTTGATGTACTACTAGGAACCCTTTTCTCAGCCCTTTCCCACTCTTGTTGTGGAAATGGAGCCATTGCACCACTTGATTCGTCCTTGTCTATTGTGGTGCATAAAGTACTTCTTTGTTGAAATTTTTCTGTCACCCTTGTTCTTATATATTCAATAGCTTCGTCCCCTTCTAGCCTAGCACCTTGAACTGTAGTTATAAAACTCTGCTCTAGGCTCGTCTCATTTCTTGTGGAGTTCAGATGGTTCCAAAATTTCGCAGCTGCCTTTCTATCTTTTTTATGTACTTCTGCCAGCCACTGAGCTCCCTTCCTTCTAATCTTTTCGTTGATCAGAGGGGATGCATCCCTTCTACAGCTTAGAAAGGTTGCCCATTTTCTGTCAACATCATCTGTCGGTTCACCCCGCTGCTTAGCATGTCTGTGTTCCCTAGAGGCTTCCTGACGCTTTGCTATGGCTCTCTTAACTTCCTCATCCCACCAACTTTTGGGTTTGTGTCTTCTTTTCTGGGGTGACTTGTCACGCGTCTTAGCAAGCTCTAGCTCAAAGAGTCTAATTAGATTCGTGTATGTCCACACTGTCTTATTATCCTCCGTGATTACTTTCTCAATTTGTTTAGTGGCTATTTCAATTTGCCTTTCTGGATAAAAATTTTCCTGTAGTTGCTCATCTTGTCTCCTTCCCACTTTCACTGCTCTTCCAAAACTTAGCTTGATACGTTTGTGATCGCTACCCAGACTTCTGGAGCCACCTTCAGCTATGTGCATTCCCCTGAGCTTATCATACATCCTATGTGACATCAGTGCATAATCTATCGTCGACTGAAGCCTTCCTACCTCCCGTGTTATTTGCCCTTCACACTTCTCGGTACTGTTGCAAATGATCAAATCAAGCCTTTCACACATATCCATGATCATTTTGCCTGTCGGGTCGGTATACCCATCTGGTCGGTATAACCATCCGCCTCTGTGGGTGAGCCCCATCTATCTGAGGTCATCAGCATTAGCATCAGCTCGGTAGGGAGCACGGCGCAGTGACTAACCGGAATATTTTGACGCCAAAGAGTCGCACGCTCCACTGAAGTTCGAATTATTATTTTACCTTATTTTTATACTACCATATTTAATTGTTGCACATACTGCCATGTATTGTTACCTTATGTTTTACTTTTACATGTGGAAAGAAATGACACATCATCGGCGAACGACATCTCATCTCCGTAGCTAATTAACCTTCATAACATGAGGCTGGACCCGGACTTCAATTTTTTGTACGTGGCCGTGTAGCTTGCGGCCGCGTAACGTCGGGCTCGGGCAGGCCTTCGACGCCGTCACCGGGCCCGGGCCGGACTCGAAAATTTGGCCCATTAGGCATACGGCCGCACCGCCTGTATTTCCCAACCACACCGTCGTGGAAAACATATGCCAAAGGAGGCCTTCGCGCGAGAGGGAACCCCACTTGGCTGCACAGCATGGCAGGAATATCATTTGCCATCTGACACGCTTTCAACGCAAGGGTATATGCGTGCGTTGCGAGTTACTTACGTGCCGAGGGGCGTTTGCCATTGGGTGCATCTTTATTCTGCAGCGTTTTTTTCTTCACAAAAAAGAAAGAAAAAGACCTTCACTCGGGAAAGGAGGAAGGGCGTGGAATAGGCGAAGAAATGCATTAACGTATCAAGAAAAATTATTATGACAAATATTTAGGCGTGCTCGGCGCTCGTTGACATGAATCGAAACAGGTCTACACACGCGAACTCACACGGAAGCGATACAAATTTAGATAGAGAGCTAAATAAGTGACACCTGCACTGTGAGAATGTATGTACTGGATATAGTTGGTTATTGCCAGTTAACAAATAAACAAATAGTTATTCGAATGTGCTAGTGAACGAATGACAGCGACCCGGTTGGTTTCTCTCTCTCTCTCTCTCTCTCTCTCTCTATATATATATATATATATATATATATATATATATATATATATATATATATATATATATGTGTGTGTGTGTGTGTGTGTGTGTTTGGTAAGAACGTAGCGATTGTTGGTAGAAGCCGAGGGAGAGGAAGTGCTTTGAAATGAACATGGCGTATGAGCCAGCCCACGTCTGCCATTCATCATAGCGTCACACGAGTCGACAGAATGGAGACCTGCCAGCCCTTTCATCAGTCGCACATCATCAACAAGGTTCTCCGCAAGACACCCTGACCATAAATGAACTACCGAACCAGCACCTAGCAATACACATCGACGAGCATCATGACGGAATCATCGACTGACCTTCCCATCCCCAAGTACACCGGAGCAGCGGACGATGGAACCGTGCAAGACTGGTTCTACCTGTTCGAGCTCCACGCTACCGCTGCATCATCGTCGTAACGGGAGGTGATGGCCAACTTCACTGACTGGGATCTCCAGTGAGGCATTTAAGTTTTATCTGACACAAATATTCGAAAACGATGAATCATGGCAAAAGATCAGAGAAGAGATGATTGCCTGTTTTAACGACTACGGCAAGGACTAGCTTCCTCATTACCGACCACCTGCATACAAACACACTCAGCCGTCACAGTCCACGCTTATTTCTCAAGGAACATAGCTTTCCACGAGGTTTCTCTTCACGAAAGCCGGTATTTTCAAAGTCGTCGCTCCAGCATACGACACGAGACGTAGCTTACCCACCTCATGCACTTCATTTTTCGTCTCGCATACGTAGTCCACCACCCGGGTTATCTATAACGTGGCTCTTCAAGCGCTCCTGGCGCTCACCATTTGCCTCATAAGGACACCGTGTTCCCGATAGACGAGTTGACAAACCGAGAAAATATCCAGTCGAGTTATGCTCCTTCCACACGGGTTCATGCATCGCCGTCCGGTGCATACACACTTGACAGTATAAGCAACACCGAAGGCTCAGACGCATCAAACGTCGCACGCTGCCATGCGCAAGAGCCTCATAGTGAACAGTGTAGAAAAAGCTTCCGAAGCACTTTCTATCAACTCTAAAGCATCATCTTCATTACCCGAACTGCATGACAACAGCTCACAGACTACCAGCTGCCGAATGGACACCCCATCAGG